>CM052896.1:53595415-53646388 GCA_028534135.1 Potos flavus
AATAGCTTACAGTTTGGCTGGAGATATAAAAGGCCAGTCCATAAATTGGTGCCGACTGGGTAGGGTGTGGTCAGGCCCCTGTGACGGTTGATATAAGCTACAAAGGAGGGTGCAGCGTACAAAGAGGACCTCTGTCTTCCTAATGGGCTTTAGGGAAGGCTTCATATTGATGGTGGAGCCTCAATATGGGAGGGAAGCTGGCTGGGAGGGAAGGTATTCTTGACCTGGAGGTGGGAAAGGGGTGGGGGTGGGGTGAAATAGGCAAAGGTAAGGAGCCTGGAAAGGTCAGTGTCTTTTTAGGAAATGGTGAGAAATATAGCTGGACAGTCGGGATCCATTGAAGGCTTTTGATCTGTAGAGTGAGCCATCTAGATGGAACCTCGGGAGGCCCATCGGGTCTGGGTGTATATGATGGAGTTAAAGTGATGAGAACACAGTTGAGGCTCTTTGATGGGAGAGGGCAGAAGTGAAAAGGAAAGGAGTGGTGACCTTATACAATCATGTGCCATGGGCACCACTGAGTCAAGCTTCTGAGAATGCCTGGCTGGGTACTGATTTTTATAATTAGGGAACTCAGAGACCACCAGGGCCCCTGGGTATGAAGTTGGATACGAAGGAAGATAGGCCCTTTAAGAATAAAATATGGCTTCTAGGAGGCTGTTTATTAGGAAGAGAAGATTCTGCTTCAGGCTCCATGCCAGGTCAGCAGGGCAACCCAACTCAGGCTTCCCATTCTTGTGTCCTCTTTCTTCTGCTTTCTTAGTGAGGTGGGCCAGGTGGGGGCCCACAGGGCCCTGGGCCATGGCCAGGGGGGTGGTTCCCTCCAGGACCGTGCCCTGGGCCATGGCCAGGGGGGTGCCCACAGGGCCCTGGGGGGTGCTTTCCCCCAGGACCATGCCCTGGGCCGTGGCCAGGGGGGTGTCCACAGGGTCCTGGGGGGTGCTTTCCCCCAGGACCGTGCCCTGGGCCATGGCCACCACCATGGCAGTGCCCCTGTGGAAAGCCAAATGAACAATGTTAGAGTCAGAGGTTAGTGCCAGTCTTGCCTGAGATCAACTTCCCTCTCTGCCCCCTCCCCTCAGCCTTCTGTTGTAGAGGATTCTGGATTCCTGGGCACTAGCAGGGGATGGTGGTGGAGGGGTGGGAGGCAGGGACAGCAACTGAGCAAGCCAGAGCACTGAGCAGACAAAAGGGGAAGAACCTAGATTCACTGGTTTCCATTCCTTGAGCCAAGAAACAACTCCTACTCCCTGGACCTCGGTTTATTTCTATAACTAAGGAGCGGAGTGATCTCATCTCCCTTTTCTCACCCAGGAACCCTTACAGAGTCATTGGAGATTTTGCCAGGCTAGGAACTGCAGGCTGACTACTCACTCACAAGTGAGGGTGGGGCTGGGGGTGGATCGAAGGGAGCTCCCTGAGGGCCAGGAACAAGGAGGAGACAAGAGTCAGGGTTAGGGGTGATGCAGAAGCTGTAGAGGGGGAGGGGGAGCAGGAGGGGGAGGAGGAGAGAGAGAGAGGGAGGGGGAGGGTAGCTGGAGGGTGGGAGGAGAACGAAAGCAGGAGGTGACAGGTAAGAATATGCATGTTCTCTATATGAGTGTGTGTGTGTGTAGGCGCAAGGGTGTGCGCTCCATTTACGTGCAAAGAGTTATGTCTGTGTACCTGCGCACAGGTGGGTGCCACCCCACACAGGTACACCAATACAGGCACACATGCCTGCTGTGCTCCCAGATACATGCGTGTAGGTGCGTGTGCGTGCACGTGCGTACGTGACAGTGGGACTGTGCGTGAGCCCATGCCTGTCCCTGAGCAGGTGCTAGACTCAAGAAACCAGGAAGAATAAAAATAGTAAAATCAAGGCTTTATTGCCTCAGCCAGCAGAGGCCGGAAAGAGTATGGCTTAATTTTCTGTCTTTGCTGGAACAATTCCTGAGGCCCCAAGGCGAGAGGAGTTTCTTTGCCTCTTGCCACAGGCCCAGGGAAGAGAAGAGAGACACCAACTACCTTGCTTCTGGTGCTGGGGCTCTGGGGGCCTGGCTCCCTGCGGGAGCGGGGGTGGGGCTATGCCCCTAGCCCCAGTTGGCTTCTGCCTCCTAAGCCTCAATGAGGGCTTGGTGTGGGAAAAGAAGAGGCGGGCTCCAGGGCTCTGGGGAGCAGCCCCTTCCTCATTCAGGCTCAGCGATGCCCTGCCCGCAAACAGCCACTTCCCACACTGCCCGCCTTTCCTTCTATGAATCTCCTTGGGGTGGGGCCAGTTTCAGGCCTAGGAGCCTGGTCTGCTGGTGGGAACCCTTGGGGGAAGGGGGTGGGCAGCCTGTCTTCTCTGGCAGAGGCAGGTCACTGGAACCCTGCAGTGTGGTTGGGGTTTGGGAGCAAGCCAGCCATCCAGGGAGGCTGTGGGGGTAGCCAGGAAAGCAGAGAAGCATGGAACAGGCGGGGAAGCAGCAGGAGAGAAGCTGAGACAGGGAGGGGATGTGAGGAAGCAGGAGAGACAGATGGGAAAACAAGAGAGGAGCCGAGGAGAAGGCTGCAGCCGACAGGGGGTGGAGGAGCCCTGTGGTGCCCCTGCCTGCCCGCCCGTGGGGCTGATGGCCAAGCCTGCTCCCCACTCTTCATTTCAGGAAGGTCATGGCTGCTCCCTGAAGGTCAAGGAAGGGGGCTGGAGGTCTGGAGGACATGGCAGTGGGGAGGAGGAGGGGGAGACAGCTGGAGAGCTTTCTTACCTTAGGACCTGTGGGAGAGGAAGGAGAAAAAGAAGTAGCTTTGGTCATTTGGTTCTACAGTGAGATACCTGTGCTGTCCCCTGGTGCCGGATTTTGTGGCCACCAAAGCCTGCCCCACCCTCACCTCCAAGCCCCGCAAAGGCTCCTCAGACCTGGTCACTTGCCTGACCACCATTCCTTCACTCAACAACGGATACAGATATATTGAAAGTCAGTACAAAGCTCAGTTGTGTATCGCTGTTTGCTCGAGAACTGACAGAGTCCTCCGGGGTGGGGTGAAGTCAGGGAACGTGGGTTCTCATCCCCAGCCTGCCGACTGTCCTCTCCACCTTGGCCAAATTCCATGACACAAAGGGGGGCACTCCACAGTAGCAAATCCTGACTCTTCTGCTTCACCTCCAGACGGTCCCCACCCTGCCTTCCCAATCCGCCCCCTCCCCCAAATCCGACTTTTTCCTACCCAATCTCTGCTCAGACCCTCGGGCGTTTGTGGGTTCCTGCTTATAACCTTCTAGTCCCAGCTCTTAGCCTTTGGTCGTGTCTCCTGCCCCTTGGACATCTTTCTTGCTCTGTTGTGTGCCTTCCTGCAGAAAGTATGCTTATACTGGGCCATCCCGCTGCTCTGCTTGCCCACGGTGGGTGCGGTGGGGCTCATTGTGCAACACCCAATCAGAGTGGTCCTGGGCCTTCTGAAGTGCTCCATTGGTGGGAATCATCTGCTCGGGGAGATTGCGATCTCTTGAGGACCAGGATAGTTCTTTGTTCCTTTGGAGGGGAGCCAAGGGCATAGCTGCCAAGAGCTGAGTTCTGGGCCCCAAACCCTCCATGTCCCCACAACCTCATCCTGAGCATGGCCCCTGATTTCCCACATGTACGATGAGAGAAGCACCTGTCTGCTTTACTCCTGAGGGCTAGCGAGATCAAGGCTGTATGAGCATGTCTCCTAAACTGTAAAATGCTCTACAAGATATAAGAGATTGTTTTCCTTAGAACCCTCCACCGCCTTCACACACACGCATTCTCGGCATGCAGTAGATATGGCTGACCGATGGCTCTGCCCTCACCTCTCTCCTTCCTTCTTCACCCCACAGCCTCCCAGCCACAGCACTTACCTGGATCCATCTTTATCAGCCAAGCGCAGGGAGTGACAAAAGGAACACCTGTGGTTCAACAGGTCAAGTTTAGTTGGCTGTAATCTAAGTCTTGGTCTCTCCTTCTTCCCTCCCAGGGATGTATATACACAGCCCCTTCAAGGGGTAGAAGTGCTCCCTCTGGCTTAGCTTCGTACCCAGTATGGAGCTGGGCACTGAGTAGGCGCCAGGTATGGGTGCCGAATGCACACAGTGGGTTCACCCACATGGTGGGTAGACAGGGACATAGAAGTATCATGCGCTGGCCCCTGAACCCCACACCCTCACTCTGGACCCCCAGAACCACCCCCAGACTCCCAGTCATGTATTAACTCAATTCCACTTGGTCAGTGTCAATCATGTTCATTATTCACGTATGCCTGCCATGGGCCAGGCCGTGGTACCCAGTCCCTATAGATTCTTGCCCTTGTGTAGACAACTGGCATGAAGGTGGGAGAGGGAGGCTTAAAGACAGAGCAGAGACGAGCAGGCTGGGGTTGTCAGGGTCTCTGGGGGACTCAGCACAAGTGAATGGAAAGCCTTCCAGCGCCCTAGCTGCTTGTTCCTACCTCCTCCCACCAGGACGTTGGAAGTTGGTGGGAGGCTTGGGGTCTGAGCCAGTTTGTCATTCTCCAATGAGTGCACTCTCATTGGATCAAGCTGCTGACGTGCTCTGGTGCCAAGGCCAGCTTCATCTCGCTTGGGGCTGGCACATAGGTCACAATGCACAACCCCGGAACAGACCCTGTGCACACACAAGACATTCATTTTTGTTCTGAATCCCAACTCAGACTCTAGTATATGACAAAAGGACCAAATACCTGACATCAGGGCACTCTGGTACCCATATGGTTGCTGAACATGCAAGCACAAATGTTCATACACACACATACATACACACACACACACACACACACATCCCTAACACAACAGCCCCAACCCCTTGCCCCTCTTGAGTCGTCCATTTTTGTTGGCTTCTACTTGTACCACAAATGTTCAGCTGAGGTCAGCCTCTAAGCTATGCCCATGGTCCTTCCCGACCCCTGAGCCTTCCCCTAGTGAGGAATGAGTCTGGAAGAGATCCGTGAGGCTGGGGTGAGGTAAGGGGGTGATAAAGAAAAGCTTAGGGCTAATTAGGCTGGAAGAAGGAGAAAAAACCCAAGCCTGTTAAAAAAAAAAAATGGGCAGCAGGGGTGCCTGGGTGGCTCAGTTGTTAAGCATCTGCCTTCGGCTCAGGTCATGATCCCAGGGTCCTGGGATCAAGCCCTGCATTGGGCTCCTAGCTCAGTGGGAAGCCTGCTTCTCCCTCTCCCACTGCCCCTGCTTTTGTTCCCTCTCTTGCTGTGTCTCTCACTGTCAGATAAATAAATAAAATCTTTAAAAAAATGGGCAGCAGATCGGAATAGATATTTTTCCAAAGAAGATGTACAGATGATCAACAGGTACGTGAAAAGATGCTCTACCTCACCCATTAGCAGGGAAATGCAAATCAAAACTACAATGAGCTATCACTTAATACCTGCTAGAATGGCTAATATCAAAAAGATAAGAAATAACAAGTGTTGGTGAGGATGTGGAGAGAAGGAAACCATCATGTACTATTGGTAGAAATGTGAATTGGAGCAGCCACTATGGAAAACAGTATGGAGGTTCCTCTAAAAATTAAATATAGAACTACCATGGGATCTAGTATTTATTCAAAGAAAATGAAGACACGGATTGGAAAAGAACAGAAGATTCATTGCAGCATTACTTACAGTAGCCAGACATGGAAGCAACAGAAGTGTCCATCGATGGACGGATTGACAGAGAAAACAAGGTACGTGTATACAATGTTCTATTACTCAACCATCAAAAAGGAAATTTTGCCATTCGCAACAACTTGGATGGACCTTGAGGGCATTATGCTAAGTGAAATAAGTCAGAGACAGACAAATACCATATGCTCTCACTTATATGTGGAATCTAAAACAACAACAACAACAACAACCACACACAAAAAAACCCCAAACCCCCTCAAAAACCCCCTAGCTCGTAGACACAGAAAACTGACTGGTGGTTGGTGGCCAGCAGGTGGAGGCGGTGAGTGTGGGTGGAGGTACAAAATGGGTGTCAAAAGGTACAAACTGGCTTAGTTGGCTAAGCGTCTGCCTTTGGCTCAGGTCATGATCTCAGGGTCCTGGGATCGAGCCCCGCATCGGGCTCCCTGCTCATCAGGGAGCCTGCTTCTCCCCCCTCCTCCCCTGCTTGGGCACGCTCTCTGTCTCTGTCAGATAAATAAAATTTTTTTAAAAAAGTACAAACTGCTGTACACCTGAAACTAATATGTTTTGTCAGTTAAACCTCAATTAGAAAAAACAAGACAGGGGCGCCTGGGTGGCTCAGTGGGTTAAAGCCTCTGCCTTCGGCTCAGGTTATGATCTCAGGGTCCTGGGATCGAGCCCTGCATCGGGCTCTCTGCTCGGTGGGGAGCCTGCTTCCCCCTCTCTCTCTGCCTGCCTCTCTGCCTACCTGTGATCTCTCTCTGTCAAATAAATAAATAAAATCTTAAAAAAAAAAAAAAGAAAAAAAAAAAACAAGACAAGGGCGCCTGGGTGGCTCAGTTGGTTGAGCGACTGCCTTCAGCTCAGGTCATGATCCTGGAGTCCCAGGATCGAGTCCCGAATCAGGCTCCCTGCGCAGCAGGGGATCTGCTTCTCCCTCTGACCTTCCCCCTCTCGTGCTCGCTCTTTCTCATTCTCTGTCTCAAATAAGTAAAATCTTAAAAAAAAAAAAAGAAAAAGAAAAAACAAGATGAGCCTCGGACTTTCTTTCCCCAGTTCAGGCCAAGGAGCTTGAAGGACAGGGGCTGGCGGGCAGGTTCCTGTGAAAAGGATCCTGCACACTTGAATCCCCTGCAGTGCTCAGTGAGACCCCTCTGCCTGGCACAGTGGAGGCACCAGGGCTCAGTGTGGTGTGGGGGCAGGGCGGGCGGGCACCTATGCAGATACACAGACACACGGCCCACAGACCCACACCGTGCTCCTGAGCAGCACAGACCGTCACTCGCAGATGTACGACGCCCGCACAAGGAGAAACAGAGCACGGATCCCAATTCAGTACACATGCGCACGTACTCAGAGAAAGCACGACCAGACAGATCCACAACACACTTGCACAGAGAGCCCCTCCTGTCCGCGATCCACAGCCAGCAGAGCCTTACCTGAGAGCACAGAGCCACGAGCTGCAGGAAGTCTGAGGCTCTCTCTGTCCTCAGGTGTATTTGTATAGGGTGGGGAGGGGTTCGATGAATCAGGAATCAGGTACACCGGGAGGGTCATGGGCAGAGGGTGTGGAGGAATGAGGGAGGATGGGCTAATCTTTATCTGGGCAAAGAGCAGCTGGAAGCAGGATGGGTGGGGGAGGGGAGCAGGTGGTGAGGGGGATGGGGAACAACATTTTACCCCATCTGTCAAGGAGGGTCCCAAACCTCGGCAACCCTTGGGTTCCCAATGCTGGGCGAAACTGAAGCCCACTAACACTCCCAACCCTCAGCTAGACAAAAGGGCTCCGTTGGCCCCCTTCAAGGAGAACCAGAACCCTGAGAAATCGGAAGCATCCAAGACAAAGCAGAGAAGTTAAAACGACCACTGTTGCCAGGCCTCCTGGTAAAGAGCCTGGATGGCCTGGCTGCACCTGAGCTGCATTTAATTCATTTTTAAAAAGTAACATACCCGATTTAAAAAGAAAAAAAAAAGTAACATACCTGAGAGAAACGGTCCTCACAAAGGATTCTACTTGAATGTTCATAGTAGCTTTGTTTGCAATAGCTGAAATCGGAAACTGGAAATTTCTCAAATGTCTATGGATAGGCCAAATGGATAAACACGTGGGGCATGGATTCAATGGGACAGCACTCAGCAGTAAAAAGGGATGAACTGCTGATACACGCCAAAACATGCCTGCATCTCAAAATCACTGTGTGGAGTGAAGGAAACGAGACATAAAGAATACACAGTGTATAGTTATGTCTAGAAAAGTCTAAAATTTTGTAAAATTCTAGATAATGTGAACTAACAACAGCAGATCAGGGGTTGCCTGGGGACAGCAGGGTAGGAATCGGGAGGAAGTAGAAGAAGCCCTTAGAGGCGCCTGGGTGGCTCACTCAGTTAAGCGACTGACTTGGTTTCAGTTCAGGTAGTGATCTCAGGGTTATGAGATGGAGCCCCGCATGGGGGTCTGCACGTATCAGAGTCTGGTTGGGACTTTCTCTCCCTCGGCCCCTCCCCACTGCGCAAGCACGCGCGCATGCGCCCTCTCTCAAATAAATAAATGTTTTTAAAAAAAGAAGCCATTAGAAGGGAGGACACTCAGGGGTTCATTATCTCGATTGTGGTGATAGTTTCACGGAGTATACACATGGCACGTAACAAATTGCACAATTTGTGCAGTTTATGGTATGTCAATTTGGTCTCTGTTAAGAGCTGTAAAAACAGAAGTAACATAGCCACATCAGAAAATGATTCGAGGGGCGCATGGGTGGCTCAGGTCATGATTTCAGGGTCTTGATATCAAGCCCCACAGTGGGCTCTGCGCTTAGCGGGGAGTCTGTCTCTCCCTTTGCCCCTCCCACCCACACGCATGTGCATTCTCTCTCATCAATACGTAAATCTTAAAACTAAAAAAAAAGAAAAAAGAAAATGGTTTGAAAAATGGAGAGAAGGAAAAGGTGATTCTCCTTTATTTCCATGGTGGACAGGAAATTACTCCTGTGTCAGGTGTTTTTACACTATCAATGATCTCATATCAGCTCTCGGAGAAAGGTGTTATTATTTCCCCCTCTTTTACAGATAAAAGAAGTCAGGACTCAGAGAAGTTAAGAAACTTGCCTGAGGTCATCCAGCCAGTGTGTAGTTAGTCCTGGTCAGGACCACCGGATCTGGAGCCTGAGCCTCTTTTCCTTAACATTGCCTTTCCTTTCAGGAATGCTCTTCAGGAAAATTCCGGCCTGCTCTGGTAACATTGTGGGCAAAGGGCTTTGACTCATGAGAAGGTGTGGCATTATTAATCCGTCAGGCACACAATTGTGTGCCTTCAGGGCGTCAGGACACAGAGGGCAGTCCGAGTCCCAGGAAGCTGACAGAGGTGTGGTGCTTGCAGCGTCCCACCCTCCAGCCCACACCGGGGGAATGGCACCACACGCATCCACCCACACCCCGGCCTCCACAGCCCTGCAAGCCCCCTCTTCTGGGAATCCTCCTTTTCCCCTTCGGGGACCCTGGTAGTATGACTTCCCCACCCCCACCCCCAGCCTTTGGCACAGGCTGAAAGGAGAAGGCCTGTGTCCTTAGAGACCCTCAAAGGGGGCAGTGGGGCTTCAGGACTGAGGAGTACCGTGGGGGGCCGATGCCCTGGGCTCCAGGTTTGCATCTCACCATCTCCGGAGTCAGGGTCTGAGCTCGGGTCCGAGTCCTACGGCCAGGTTGCAGGAGGCAAGGAGGCTTTGGGCAGAGCAGGTGGACCTGTGTTGATGGGGTGGACAGAGAAGCTAGGACACACATGGTGGCTGGGGCCGGGGTGGGGGGCGGAGGGGGTTCCTGGCGCAGGCAAGGATGCCCACAGCTGTGGTGGACACGGCAGGGCGAATTTACAAGAGTGTGATGTGCGTGGATTCTCCCCTGCCCAAACTTAAGATGTGGGTGAGAGAGCCTCATCCATGGCTGTGTCCCCTCTTTCCTCTGGGACAACGCCTTAGAAATGGTGAATGCTCACCACGTGCTTGCACTTACCGTCTGGCTGAGAGAGGTGGCCTTCCCTGCCAGAAAGTCATGAGTGGAGAAGAGCGGGGGTCACTCTCTGTGACCCCCAATCCCCGCCAGCAGAGCCCGCGAGCGAGGCGCCGCCCTGCTCCTGGGCTGCGCTGTGGGTCAGGGAGGGAGGCCGGAGAGCCAGGCATCCTTACACAGTTCGGGTAGACAGGTTTCTCACGGCAACAGGGCGAAGGTGGCTGGTCCTGCGCATGGGCTGGAGAGAGTGTGCAGGGCTGGGCATCAGCCTCCGTGAGGCAGCACAGGGGCCATGGGGAGACCCCCTTACCCCACCATGGAGGCTCCCGGGCAGGTCACTGACCGTGATCTCCAAAAAGAAGCTAACGACACCTGCCCTAGTTAATTCACACACTTCAAAGATTGATGGGACCTCATATTACAGGTATAAGGCCATTGGCAGGGTTGTATGTAAGTGAATGGTGTTCCTTTTTTTTTTTTTTTAGAGAGAGAAAGCACATCCCCCCTGCCCCCAACATGCATGCATGGCTGGGGAGAGGCAGAGGGAGGGGGAGAGAGAGAATCTTAAGCAGGCTCCACGTCCAGCTCAGAGCCCAACATAGGGCTTGATCTCATCATCCTGAGATGGTGACCTGAGCTAAAATCAAGAGTTGGACGCTTAACCGACTGAGCCACCCAGGCGCCCCAAAACGGTGTTATTATTGTCAGTATTAGCACCAACGTCCTACGGACTTCCTGGCCTCATCACTCCTGCCCTGTCTCACACTGGGACCTTCCTGCTGGACACGTCACCATTTTTGGCTTCTTGGCATCACCGAGTATTTTACTGAGAGGCTCTCAAGACAGTCCCTCTCTGCCCCAGCCTCTAGTAACACCCTCCTTCCCCCTAAGGTGACCAAACATTCAGGGTTGCTGAGGGGACACAGGATTTTCAGTGCTCAGACGGGATCAGGTCCAGGCAAGCCAGGACAACTGGTCACCCTACTCTCCCCGAGGCTGCTTCCCTTTCCCTCTGGTGACCGTGGTGTCCCAGGCATTTCAATACGTTCTCTTTCACATAGGTTGTTCTTTCCTGTCTTGAAGCCACCAGGCTCGGTGATGCTGCCTGCAGAGAGGGCGTGCCCCATCCCGCTGCCCCCTCATTCCAAAGGCCCCTCCCTCTTCTCAGTGGGACTGGACAGCTCTCAACAATCCCTCTGCCTTCTGTTGGGCTTCTGTCCTTCTTTCTACCCCTCAAAACAAGGCCAGGCTTTTCCCCTATGCCTAGAGAGTATGACCCCACCCACCCCTCACCTCCCTGAAAGGCCCCTGTTGTGGGCGGCCCGTGGAGGGCAGAGCGTGCCTGTCCCATGCCAGCCTTCCAGCCTCTCTGCCTGCCCCGAGGAAAGAGCTCCCTGGCTGCATGCGGCTAAACCGGGCCTGCTCCCCACATCCGTGAGGACCCCTAAGGCCTGAGTCCTCGATGCCATCTTGGTTCCTCCCCTCTCCACCTTGCCCACCCCCATGAGGCCTCCTGAGGCCCCCCTGCTCACTCTTCCCCCACAGCTCTGACTGACCCAGACCCCTCCCTCCAGGATCCGAATGCACCCTCCTGTGTGTGCCATTGCCACTTCTCGTGACGCTTAATGGAATGCCCTCTCCCGACCATCTCCTTGCTAAGTCCTGCTCAACCCCTTGAAGCTCAGCTGGAAAACTCCTTGGTTGGGATGGCCTGAGCCCCGTGGGGCCCTGGCTTCATGCTAACACAGCCTGGCGTTGGCAAGTGCCTCAGAGGTGGAGTCTGGGTCCTCGCCTCTTGGTTCCCTCATCATCTCCGCCAGGGAAGGCACACAGTAGGTGCCGCATTAATGTTGCAGGTGAGCACTTGACAGGGCAGCACTCAGCTCCTGGTTGTGGCCAGCTCCGGGCTGGGGGTGGGGGGTAGGGGTGGGTCCTGGGTAAACACTGGGAGTCACCTTTGCACTCCCCATGGAGAAGAGGGCCCCAAATAAGGGAGACCCCGGAGGTTCAGTTCCACACTAGAGTTCATCTCTCACTGCTGGGCCAGGAGCTGCAAAGCTTGTGATGTCCCAGCCTTGGGTGTGCCCTGGAAAGCAGACCGCAGGAGCGGGTCCCCAGAGCAGCCTTCCTTCCGCCTCCCGATGCCTCAAAGGGCTTCGGTCCCGCCCTGTTCTGGCGTGTGTGTGCTTGGGAGAGGCGAGGCCCAGACTGTCCCCGGTGACTGGAGCCTGGCCAGGTCTTGTCCCTCCTGCCCTACCTCATGTACTCTTGAGTCCTCCCCACCCAGGCGTAGGCCTGGCCTGCCCTGAGAGGCTTGCACACAGACCTCAGGTCAGGAGGAGTCAGGACAGCAATTTCTTGAGCCCAGGAATGGCCCTGAGGTGGACTGGGTTTGCAGGAAAGGAAACCTAGGAGGCTTTAAGCCACCCTCTTGACCCTCTTGACCTTTCCCATTTGGAGGGTTGCCTGCCTATTTTCTGGGTGCTCATGTGATCCAGCCTTGCCGGTCCTCCTCCTCAGTACTCATCCACACACCCAGCACTGGGAAGGTGATACTGGTGAACTCTAAGTGCTCGGGCCCAGCCGGGAGTGGTTCCTGGGCGCTGGGATGTGAACCCAGAACTGGGCCCTCCTGTTCTCCTGCTGGAACAGAGGCAGGTGAAGCACAGGGACTGCTTCCAGAAGCACCAGTCCTGGCTGGCCAGAGATGACATCCGGAGCCTGGGACTTCAGAGGGGACAGGCACGCGGGAGGGGGGCAGTTGGGGTGGGGCTGGAGCCTGGCTGTGCAGGCTTTGCGGCCAGGGCTCAGCATGAAGTGAGGCTCAGAGAGGATGCTGACAGGGTGCGTCAGGGTCTCCCCACCAGGTTACAAGTGAGCCTCATACCTCAGAGGGCTTCGGTGTGTGCAGATCCCAGCAGGCTGGCAAGAGGCAGTCTCTGGGGCCCCTCAAAGGATGCTGCAGTGGTAGCATCCGGAAGGTAGCTCTCACGGTTACCTGAGGCAAGAAGAAAACTATGTTGAACTTCACTCTGGGTTGCACGTTGTTCCAGAGACGGATATTACACGTTATTTCATTTCATCTGCCAGTGACTTGGAGGAGTAGGCACACCTCATTTTCCAGATGAGGACCAGAGAGATAAGGGACCTATAGAGCCAGTGAGGGTGAAGTTAATCTGGACTCCCCCCCCTACCCTCCCACTCCGCCTCATCTTATGACGAGGTTGAGGGAGGGCAAGGGCCACAGTGTTTGAATGTTATTACTCAGCCACGGGCAGGGGCGGCCATTCTGGAAGCAGTGAACGAGGCCCATGAGTGGGGCCTCTGTCAGGTCTGTGCTCCCAGTCTCCGTGTGTGGTCCGGAGAGCCCCTTCCTCCCCTGCAGGCCTCTCTCCCTGTTCCTCCTCAGTGCCGATCCCTGGACTTGCCGCCATCTTGCCTCAGGATGAGCTCTGGGTCTGTCTACCGCAGACGGCAAATACCACCGCGATATGGTCTACTCCAAGTGTGGGGGCTGCGGCCCCAACTGGCAGGCTGCCTGAGAGGGTGGGAGACCAGCCAGGGAAAAGATGGGACCGAGACCCATGGCTGAGGCGCTAGGACAATGGGGTCCGCCTCAGGGCAGAGAGGACGAGGGCACAGAGAGAAGTTGCTGTGGAAACAGCGTTTTTGGGGAAGCCTGGGGGTCGGGAAGGGGAGGAGAGTGCTTGCCTGGACCGCAGGTGCCTTGGCTTCTAGTCTCATGTGTGACACAAAACGCTGTGTGCCCTGGGCAGGTGGTGCTGCCTCTCTGGGCCTCTTCATCAATAAAATGAGACTTCTACAACTGCATCGCTTCTCTAGTCTGGCAGAGCTGGGAGTTCTTTAGCCTGGGGATTGTAGAGACTCGGAGAGGAGCCAGGAGCCGCGGAGCAGGAGGGAAGAAGGCGAGGAGTGCCCCCACCTCACCAGGCTTTGTGACTCTGCTGCCCTCTAGTGGTGGCAGGGAGTAGCAGACACATGGTCTCTCTCCACTTCCCCCAGACAAGGGTCCTTTACACTTTGTAAGGCCCTTTACAGCCTATGGCCTCACTGGGGGCTGCGTGTGTTCTGGGTGGAGAAAGGCAGTCAAAGCATATGCGTAGGATACCCACAGGCCTGTGTAGGACAGGCTTATTCACGCATGTATTTGCTCTGCAAGCGCTGAGGGAGAGTCTGTGGTTTATTTTTTATTTTATTTTTTTATTTTTTAAAAATATTATATTTAGGGGCACCTGGGTGGCTCAGTGGGTTAAAGCCTCTGCCTTTGGCTCAGGTCATGATCTCAGGGTCCTGGGATCGAGCCCCGCATCGGGCTCTCTGCTCAGCAGGGAGCCTGCTTCCCCTCTCTCTCTCTGCCTGCCTCTCTTCCTACTTGTGATCTCTCTCTCTCTGTCAAAATAAATCAATAAAAATCTTAAAAAAAATAAAAATATTATATTTATTTATTTGATACAGAGAGAGACAGTGAGAGAGGGAACACAAGCAGGTGGAGAAGCAGGGTTTCCGCTGAACAGAGAGTCCTATGTGGGGCTCGATCCTAGAACCCTGAGATCATGACCCGAGCAGAAGGCAGACACCTAACTGACTGAGTCACCCAGGCATGCCAGGGTCTGCAGGTTTTGTTGTTGTTGTTGTTGTTGTTGTTTTAAAAATATATTTTTTAAATTTATTTGACAGAGAGATCACAAGTAGGCAGAGAGGCAGGCAGAGAGAGAGGGGAAAGCAGGCTCCCTGTTGAGCAGAGAGCCCGATGTGGGGCTCGATCCCAGGACCCTGAGATCATGACCTGAGCCGAAGGCAGAGGCTTTAACCCACTGAGCCACCCAGGTGCCCTGGGTCTGCGGTTTATAAGGGCACCATGTGAGGCCCTGGGGATCTGGGGGCACTTGGCATACCATTTTTGCCCTCAGAGAGCGTCTGTCCAGTGGGGAAGCAGATAAACTCACCTTGGACTCTGGAGAATATAGGACAATGTAGGGGCTGCTCTGAGGTCTAACATATTGTGTGACACTTGGGAAGGGCAGGGCCAGCGACTGTGGGGTCCTATCTGATCAATGGTTTGTCCTGGGCACGTGGGCCTGCAGCCTGATGGGCCCAGAGGCTTTTGTCCCTGTGTTAGGAGAGTCTCTCCCTCAGGCCCTTCCAGAAGAGCTGGGTCGCTCTCCCTATGGGATGGCTGGATTGCTACCCAGGCCTCCTGTTCCTCTGCTGCTGTCCAGCCCCAACTCTGGCTGGGAACAGGAGTGAGGGGCGCAGTGGACCTGGCCTCCGTTCTGTAGCCTCCTCTAGCTACCTGCCACTGCCCCAGACCTGGTTTGGGAGCCTGGGTTCCAAAGATGATGGAGAACATTAGGTCTCAGCAGGTGGGTCTCCCCATCCCAGGCTGGTGCTGGGCAGGCCTCCCAGTTCCAATACCACGGTGTGGGGGCAGGCGGTGGGAAGCTGGGCTGCCACGCCACTAGGGCCCTGCCTCTGGCCTTCTGGGGCTAGGCTGGAACTCAGCAGCCTGTTTGAAACAGTGCACAGAGAGGGTGGGAGAAGGACAGAGAGACAGAGAGAGAGAGAGATTGGCTCAGGGAGAGAAGCCTGGGTGCGTCACCATTGCTGGGAGTCTGACTCAGTGGGAACATCCGGCAGGAAAGGAAGAGAGAGTATAGTGGCATTTCCAAGCAGGATGGGAACTCTGGGGCTGTGGAGACTGGCTGTGGGGTCAGGGGTACTATGTGAAGGCCAGGCCAGGAAGGAGGCTAACCATGGTGGGGATGGGAGGAGGGCAGGAAGACACGGTTCAAGGAGAACAGAGATTGAAATGCTGGCTGACTGGGCTGGTCTGGGGAGGAGAGAAAGGGCAGTGGGGCTTTCTGCTCTGGAGACAGAGCATGGAATTAGGGAAACTGAGGCCTGGTCAATCAGGGATGTGGGGGATGCAGGGAATCTTTAGGGCTTGGAAGTTGGGCCCTGTAGCTATTGAAGGAGACCACAGGTACCCCTGATCCAGAGACCACCCCCCTAACACCCCGAGCCCCAGCTCCTGGAGGCTCCAAGAGTTCCCGGGACTGCGAGGCCAGCTGCTCCCCTGGGCACCGGGACCAGCCTCAGCTGTACTGAGAAGATCTGGGGAGAGATTTTCCTGAGAAAGGCTGCTTCTTTTCTCGGGGTGGGAGAGGCTGAAAGGCCAGCCGTGGGGAGCAAGGCCAGGAAGGGCCCGGAGTGAGGATCCTGGGTGGGGAAGGCTGTTGGCGGACCCCGAGCTGGGGTGGCCTGGGCTCTGCAGGAAGGCACAGTTCCCCACACACCGAGGGGAGACTCGAACAGCTGAGCCTCTCAGAAGTGGCTGTGCTTTAAAATACAGGGAAGCCAATGTTCCACCTCAAGGAATGACTAATGGTGTTATTTTAGGTTTGTAGTGGTATTTGGTGGCCTAGGGGAGGTAAGCTTCTCGATCCCTTCAAATGAGTTAAACCAGAACTGATGAGGACAGTAAAGGGGGGCCCATTTGAGGGCCATCCCCTCAGACTAGGACGGCCGATGGGCTCAGCTGCATCCCCCAGGCCTTTCTGTACTGTTGGGAGGGATGGAGGCTTACGTTGGCTGCCTGTCCATCAGCAGGTAGGTCCAGGCTGGGGCTCTGCTGGGCGAAGGGCCTCAGAGAAGGCAGGGCCCGGGGCAGCCAGGCCCCCTGTGTGGGCTCAACACAACAGAGAGAGGTTCCTGCCTGCGTCTCTGGGGACGCTGGGCCAGGGCTGGGAGAGGTGCTAGGCAGGGCTGGCGCCCTGGTCCTTGCCCTCTGAGAGTGGATGGGTGGGGGTGGTGGCGCGCATTCTTGGCTGGGAGCCCAGAGGAGTCTTTTGTAATCACAACATGATCTCGTGTGCTGAGCAGTGAAGCCGGCAGGGAGAGGCCGGCAGAGGCCCCGGCTCCGGCTCCAGTGGCTCCGCGGCTCCGGCTTCCCTCCTGCTCTGGCTCCCCTGGGGCTGTTCTGGAATTCTCTCGGTGCCCACTGTTGCCATGCACTCAGCTGTGAGTGGCACCTCACCTTCGGTGGGGGGCTTCTTGGGGCCGGGAGGAGGCTGGGACACCAGGCGGTTGCACTCCGGGGGCAGCTGGGGAAGGCTGGGCCTGGGAGGAAGAGGGCTGTGCCTAGGCCGCTGGGGGGCTGGGCAGGGGCCCTTGGCTGCAATGGAGACCCTGTGGCCAGACTGGGAGAGACCCAGGATCTCGGGGCAGAGGCCTGGCTTGCTTAGCGTGGCTCCCTGGCCGGGCCTGCCCACGGAACTGGCTGTCTCCTGCCCTGACTGCCAGCAGCTCCAGGCCTGGAGAGGCTGGGCTCACGAGAGCAGCTCTTTCCCACAGGCTGGGCACAAGCCTGGGGAATGGGGCCCAGGGCCTGGGAGCCCAGCACAGAGCCGGGGCCTCTCTTTTTACTGTGGTTCTGGGCCCGGGAGCCAAACCGCTCCCCCCCTCGACCTCCTGGATCCCCTGGCAACTTCCCAGTCCCGGCAGGTTCCGCCGCCAGAGCCATTTATAACTCTCATTCCGGGCTCCGCTCAGCGGTGGAGCTCCCTGGAGAGCCCGGGGGAGGGGCGGCCCTCTGCTGGGAGCTGCGAGCTGGGGGATAAGGACCTGACCTGAGCCCCTGAGGAGGCAGAGACAGGCGGATAAGCCCAGCAGGGTGGGGACCTGGGACCTTCCATGTGCCATCTCCCCCTGGGAGCCTAGCTCTGGGGCTCAGGTCCATTAGTGGTAAGAAGATGCTTCTCAGGTGAATGTGAAAGTTAGGGGCCTGGCAAGGGACGGGTGCAGCGGTCAGAAGCTTGCTGGCACCCCCCTCCGCCCCCGCCCCGGGGCTCTCTGCAGGGGCCTCACGGAGCCGAGTCACCCATGAGCAGGCAGGAAGAGAAGGATGCCGAGCTGGACCGGAGGATAGTTGCCCTTCGAAAGAAGAACCAGGCCTTACTACGTAGGTACCAGGTGAGTGGGCTGTGATGAGGGCCGGGAGGATTGACCGGGTTGCTGCTGCCTGTCTGACCCCCAGACCCCCGCCCCCACACTGTGGTTTTTCCCTGCAGGCACTAGGCCTGGGGTCCGAGTTACAGTGGTGTGGTCCCTCTCAGAAACACTGTGAGGGTCTCGGGGATGCTGTGATGCGGTGCCTCTGCCCCCTGGTGTCCCACTGGTGTCTCTCTGTGTAGGCCTGTCTGTGTGCATCTGGGGGGCCGTGGCCTGTGCTGACCCCGGGCCCTCCCGCAGGAGATCCAGGAAGACCGGCGGCAGGCAGAGCAGGGGGGCATGGCCGTGACCACAGCGGAATTCCTCCAGCCCGATGGCCTCACTGTCACTATCAGCCAGGTTCCTGGCGTAAGCCCCACCCCCCGCCCCAAAGGAGAGAGGGTGGGGTGGCAAGGAGGTGCAGGCCCAGCCCATGTCCAAGTCCAAGAAGGACAACTGCTCTTGCTCCTCTGTTTCCTCCGCTTCCAGTTCTGGGGTTCACCCTTCAGCTCCCAGCCTGAGGCAGCCCAGCCCATTGCGGTCCCTCTGACCCCAAAGGGCCACAGCCAAAAGGCCACCAAATCGAGTCCTCCTCATGCCCTTTTCCAGGTGAATGTGAAAGTTAGGGAGGGTCCCCACCCACAGCCCTGCACCTGTGCTCCAAATCACAGGCCACTCCTCAGCCCCCAACCCTAGAGGGACAGAGAAGGGGGGGGGGCTGAATGCCAGGAACAGAGTGCAAGGGACAAAGCCCCATTGTCCGAGCGCTCTGGATTTCCCAGCTCAGAGATGACAAGCTGCTGTGGCATCTTGGGCCCCGGGGTGGCCCCGGTCCCTGGATAACCTCATACCACTGGCACGTGAATGCCCCAGGGAGTCCACTCCTCTGTGGGCATTCCAGGGAGGGCCAGGGCTGGAACTCAGCCTGAGGAAGCTCCCGAAGGACTCTGTCCCCAGCTCCTGCTCGGCCCTGGCCGTGTGGTCTGAGGGCATGGCGTCTCATTCTGCAGGGGAAGCGGGTGGTCAGCCGGAACTGGGCAAGACCCCTCAGACCTGGAATAGCCGATGAGATGCTTGAGGATGAGGAGGGGAACGATCACACTGGTACTTTCTGCCTGGGGGAGCGGGTGGAGCTGGCTGTGACCATGGAAAACAAAGCCGAGGTGAGCAGGGTGGACGGGGGAAGCCCGGGCATCAGGTCGCCAGCCTCTTCTTACCAGGCTGTGCCATGCTGCCCGTCCCTGCCTCCCCCACCCCAGGCCAAGCGGATCGTGAGTGAGAAGCCCAGCAGAGCAAGGAACCAGGGCACAGAAGGGTCACATGGAAGGGGCTTGGGCCGGACCCCCTCCATGCAGACGGCCATCAGCTCGGATTCTGCACGGAAAGTACATCTTCAAGAGGGGATCAGGACATGAAAGTGGCAGTCATCATTCGGGGGAGGCAGAGAAGCTGAGTCACTTGTGTCCCCTATCTCTGGGGACATGGCCCAGGCAGCCCCAGCAAGAATTCCCACCCTTTCTTCCTTTCTCTGGCCAGTTTCCACATTGGGTGGGCCTTACCCTGACAGGGTACATCAGAGGTCAGCCCCTTACCCTAACTGGATCTCCGATGCAAGCATGTGGGGGCCTTGGGGGATGGGCTGTGTGCCAGGTGTGACCTCTAGGTGGCAGCAGCCCCCAGTCCTGGCTCTTGCTCATGGCTGCTGGGTGCTTCTCCACTCCGGGCCTGTCCACACACCCCTGCAAGAACCAGCAGATAGGTGCTATTATAAAACCCATTATACAGATAAGGAAATGATACACAGAGAGGTTAAGTAACTTGCCCAAAATACACAGCTAACAAGTGACCGGAAACCGTGCCTATGGCAAACGGACGTGTCAGAGATGGAATGGATTTCATTTCTAGATGGGGATGTCAAAACCTTGAGGGGAAGGGGTTGGTAATATCCAGATTTCCACTCCAGGTCCAAGGCTTCCTGCTTCTTCCCCACGGTGCTGTCTTCTCCTTGCAGGGTGCTCGGGAGTCCCAGAGTCCAGGCCTGGTCCCAGGCCCAGTTCCCCACCGGCCTGTGGGGGGACCCTTGGAGGTGGGCTGGGACTATGCCCAGTGGAAGCAGGAGCGGGAACAGATCGACCTGGCTCGAGTGGCCAGGCACAGAGACGCACAGGGTGACTGGCGCCGCCCGTGGGACCTGGACAAGACCAAGCCCACGTGGGTGGCAGGGCCGGGCAGCTCGTTGGACTGACATGCTTGTGGGGCTTGGGGTAGGACTAACTGTGGATGCTTCTCAGAGGGCTGGTGAGACCCTCTCCAGGGTGGTTAAGGGTCTGTTCAGGCCCTCTAGTGGGGCCTTGGGCTCAGGGTGGGCACCGGGTTCCCCATTTCTTTGGCCTCGCCATCATCTTGTTGCCATCGGTTCTGGGGCTGGGGCTGGAGGAGGCAGGGGTTGTGTGGGTCTTGCTGTACTTGTGTCTGCCCCACAGAAGCCTGACTTTCTGGCTCCACAGGCTACAGGACTCCAGCAAGCCTCGGGAAGAGGGCCCGGCCAGGGTGGGCGGCACTAGGGGTGAGCCAATACCCACCTCAGCCCCTTCCCCTCCTTGGCTTTCATCACAGCCCCCCTGTCTGCCCCCCCATGCTTCCTCTCCTTTCTTTGTCTCTTGGCGTGCCACTTATTTTTGGAGCTGGAAGGAGGCATGGAAGAACATCTTACTTCCTCTCCCTCATTATCAGAGCAGAGCACCTTCCCACCCTCCAAATCCACAATTTCTACCCTGGGCTCTGACCCCAGAAGGTCTGGGGAGGAGGCTCACAAGGAAGTCTGCACTGGGATCCTTTTGAGGTTGGTCCCTCATGGGTGAAAGCTCTAGTTTCCCTGCCCCTGGCCTGTTGTAGGAACAGAGCTTTTAGAATGACCAGTCCCCTAATTTTATATATGAGGAAGCTGGGGCTGGAAAGACTCAGCCAGCTACCTAGCCAGGAATGGCAAAGCGGGCACAGAGACCCAGCTCTCTTGATCCCCAGACCCAGGATCTTTTTGGGAGTCAGAAAACCCACACCTGCACCAAGAGAAAGATTGACAGCTTCCCGGTCCTGGAAGACTGGTGGTACTGCTTTGGATCCTTTATCACCCCACTCTTTCTCCATTTCCTTTGCCTCGCTTAGGTCCCAGGAGCCACCGGAAGTCACAACCCCCACCACTGTCCCTTGATGGTAAAGGTGAGTTGAGAGAGAAGGAGCAGGGTCGCATGAGCTGGGGACGGAGCTGGGCTGCCATGACCCTCTTCCCTCATTGATTTGTGGACCATCTCTTGCAGGTGGTAGTACTCGGGGTGGGCAACCCAGCAGACCCTCAGTGGTGTTGGCCACACGAAGCAAAGCCTGGGGGACAGAGAGGCTGACCGGCAGGGCCCGCAGGTAACAGGTGGCAGGGGGCAGAATCGGGGGAAGCATCTGGGCTCCCTGATTTCCTGGATCTCCCTTGCCCCTGGGAGGTCAGGCCCAACACTGGTCCAGGTGGCTGCTCCAGCCCTTGGGGCTGCTGCCTTCTGCCTGACGGCTGCCTGGAGGCAGGTTAATGAGGTTCGGCAAGAGGCCGGCTGCAAAGGCAGGAGCTGCAAGAGCCTGGTGCCCAGGGAGGCCGGCAGTAATTACAGCAGTTGCCTTCCCCTGGGAGGTCGGGCATGCCTTTCCCAGGCGGTGCAGGCAGAGACACGTCCAGAGTCCCCACGGAACTCGAGGTGGTGCGGGCTTGGCCATAAACAGCAGCTGGGGACCTGGGATGGCGCTCAAGTGGGTGGTGTTCGGAGGAAAGGCCTGGATGGGGAGCAAGGTCAGGCTGGAAGGGAAGCATCCTGGAGCCTTGTTCTGGCTGTGCCGCGCCTCCGAGACCCTCCGGCTCTGGCTGCTCCCTGGGAACATGGGCCACTGGCTACAGAGTGATGGATGGACGTAAGGTGGGGTGGGGAGGAGTAGGGCTTGCCACATGCTGTTTCTACAGGTGGGAAACGAAGGAAGACAAGGAGAAGCCGGAGAACCAGGAGGTGGGTGCTTGGGAATAGGATGGGGTGGGCCAGGGGCATGAGCTCTGAATTGGTCAGCCAGCGGAGCCAATCTCTTGTTTCAGGGAAGCCAAAGTACCAGAAAGACTCCGAGCGAGGAGGAACATTCACAGAAGCAGAGCCCGAAGGAGCTGGGCCAACCCACAAGTGCCCCAGCAACCAGCCCAGCCCCAGTATCCCCAGGGGGGCCAAAAAGGGAGTCAGGAGCCTCCATAGCCAGTCCAGATCCTGGCTCTCCACAAAACACTGACTTGATTCCCCTTGACCTTTCTCTAGGAGGGGCCAGTAGCCCTGGGTCCAGGGAAAGTGTGCGTGCGCTCACTCCAAGGTCCGGGGCCCAGGAGAACCCTGTGTCCTCGCTGCCTGATGGTTCCGAGCAGCTTCTGGGGTGGAATGACCCCCAGGCTGAGCCGGAAGTACAGTCTAGTTCCGAGCCACGGGGAGGAGCAAGGCCCCTAGAGCCCAGAGAAGACAGGTCTGGCAAGGCTAGGGCCCAGCACGGCTTGGTGCCTCGAAGCAGGCCCCCAAGAGGAATGGGCCAAAGGGCGAGGGGCACAGGAGGTGTGAGAAGCAGGACAGGAGGGCCTGGCCCTGCAGCAAGATGCTGAGCGAAGCTCCTGGGAGCACAGGGGCAGGCTGGGGAGAGGAGGAAGGAAGAACGCAGGCGGGACTCTGGTGTGGGATGGCCGTCTGGCTGTGCAGCTGGGCAAACTCTCCAGTGGGGGGACACCGGGAGGGCAAGGAGCCATCCTTCCTGGCCCCTCATGGGCACATCCCTGGGCATGTCCCATGCATAGGTGTGTTTTTACATGCAGGTAAAGCTCCTGGTGTATTCCTATGCCATCCCTGGTCTCTGAGGCTGTTGAGCCCTGTCCTGGGTCTATTGCCACCCAGGCCACAAGCTTCCCTGCCATGGCAAGAAGGCGAGGCTCAGAAGCACTTGGCACCTGGCTCTCCTGGCCTCTGTCACCCCTGAGGCCTGGCTTCTCTTTCCAGCTGTGGATTTGGCTCCTTGGGTGTAGGCAGCCTCAGTAGCCAGCAGGCCCAGTCCAGGCCCGGGCTCCTTCCCCTGCCTCTGCCTTGCACCCAGGTGACTCACAGCCCCAGACTCCCAGGATGGCCAAACCAGGGGAATCTCAGCCATCAGCTGGCAGCCTCTGGCCTTTCTGGAAGAGGAGGCCAAGGCTCGAAGAAAGGGAGGCCACAGCAGGTAGGGACTGAGCTAGGGGCAGAAGAGCAGAGCTCAGCTTTCCTCTGCCAAAGAGAGGGTCCCTGGGAAGTCCTCCTCTCTGAAACGGCCTGGGGTTGGGTGGGGAGAGGACAGCCTCTTCTCCCCACAGGAGGATGGGAGAGCTCATCATCAGGGATCCCCTCCCCCAAGCCCAGGCCAGACATCAAGTGTACCATCAAGATAGCGTCATCAAGGGGGTGCAGGGGGCAGCCCAGGGCCATTTCCTGCTGTCTCCTACTTCCTCTTCCCCGCCACCTCCCCGGCACCACGGGCACACCAAAGCGAGGATTCAGACAAGGGACAGAGAAAGGGGTTCTAGCTCAGTACAACTTCGGGACTTGTCTTTCCTACTTGGTCTCCGTTCCTGCCCCTCCCCTGAGGCCCACGGCTGGTGAATTATTCAGACTCCACACAAGCTGTGGCTTCCTCTCAATTCAACAAACATTTCCTGAGCGCCCACTAGCAGCAGTGCAGCCGGTGGGCGATGGCGACTCTGCCAGCAAGAGGGAGGGAGAAACCCAGTCATCCAGCAGATCCAGGCGGCACAGCAGGCGACGTTCTTGGCTGTAAGAGCCTGCTAGGAGCTGGGGATGGTGGTAGGAGCCCAGAGAGAACCATCTCACCTCTGCTCGAAAAGGCAGGTGTCCCTTCCCCTCTCACCACACGTGGATCTTCCCACGTGGCCCCCTCTGCTCCCCTGCTCTTTGGCCCTGCCGTGGCTCGTCCTCCCTGCTGAGGGTCCCGGGCCTCCCCAGCCTCTTTGGCTTCTCTAGGGAGTGTCTAGATCATCCCCAAGGGTTCTCTGCTGTCAAAGAGAGGGCTGAACTGTGGGGTCACGGCTGGGGCTTCCTCACGGGCTCCTGCTCCGCCCTCTACCCCCTCTACTCAGGAAGCATGAGGGGGTGTCTTTTCAGCACATCGGCGTGCTCCTCACATGTTAAGGTGCAGAGTAATGCGGATTCTAATTTGGTAGGTCTGCGGTGGGCCTGGAAATGTGCATTTGTAATAGGCTCCTGGAGATGCCCATGCTGCTGGGTCCTGGAGCACAGGTTGAGTAGGAAGGGTTTGGACTAGAATATATGGAGGGCCAGGGGCAGACAGACTCTAGACTCTGAGGACTCATTGCTGGCTATATCGGGGACCCGGCGAGGGCTACCCCTGCCTGGCGGGAGCTTCCTGGCTTCAGAGTTGGGTGGGAAGCTGAGGCACCTGGGAAGACACTCGAAGAGGCCAGTGAGTGGGTGGTGCCAGCTTCCTGTAGTGGGGAGTGAGGAAGTTGCTTGGGAACGGGATGAGGTGAAGGGGGCGGAAGAGGTGGGTATGAGGTTGATTGGGGGAATTTTGAAAAGGCTTGGGAATATTCTTATGCACGTGAGGAGACCCCTGTGAGACATGAATAGGTAAAGGGGAATGACTCCAAGCTCAAGTTTGCCTCTTGCCCTCCAGCCATCCATAGATGCACTTGGAGCATGACTCTGGACTTGACCCATGACTCCCAAAGGATGGAGCTGGGGAAGAGTAGATTCAGGCAGAGCCCTTGAATTCAGAGGTCTCCAAAAATAATCACGATCAAGAATTCGAATTCTAAGATTCACAAACTGCTCCCCAACCCCTCAGTGCTGCCAAGAGTATAGGCCAAGGTATGTTTGAGTATGGGATGGGGACATAGTTTTGGGGCAGAACTCTGGCTCAGCCCTCACAACAGGACCTAAGCAGGAGAGAAAGCTGGGTTACGAAGGGCTATCGAGAAAGAGGGCTTCTCTCCCAGGATGTCCTGGGAGTCACTAAGGGTTGGAGAGTGTGGAGACTGGCCCAGGACATCTTCCCTATAGGAAGACTGTAATGCCAGGCACATATCACTGAGCTTTTCTCAAAAAAGGAGGAGCCCTTCTTCAGGATAGGGCACCAGCAGCTATGGCAGCCGCCCTCCTCCCCTTGGATGGAACCAGCTACGGAGCAGGAGGGAAGCATGGACACCCCTCCACAAACCTCAGGATCATGGAAGCCTGCCTGTAGCAATTCCTGGCTCCTTTGTTTAAAGGCCTGGCTGGGAGACTTCCTCCCAGAACCTCCTCTCCAACCAACTGACAAGACTCTCCTCAAAGGTGGGAAGCTCTTCACGAGACAGAGCGTTCAGGAACCCAGGCACAGAGCAGGAGGAACAGAGCAGGAAGCTGCCCGAAGAGGAGTAGGGAGGTGACAGCTTTACTTAAGGCCTCATAACAAGGAGGGCGGAAAGGGCAGAAGATAGCTCTGTCCTGAGCCCCTAGCACCTGGGCAGAAGGGAGCAGCAGACCAGATTGCAAGGGAAGTATGTTTTTGGAGGATTGGCAGTGTGGTAAAGCGGAACCAATATGGGCCTTGGAATCCAACAGACCGAATCTTAACCTAGGTCTGTCAGCAGCTAGCTGGGTGACCTTGATCAAGTTTAACCTCCCCAAGCCTCAGTTTTCTTAGCTGCAAAATGGGGCCAGTAACAACCCTGAAGGGTTGTCAAAAAAAAAATTAAAGATAAGAGTATGCAAAACATGCCCGGCCCACTAAGTAGGCAATCTAGGAACAGGAGCCTGGCACTCAGTCAAATGTGTTGAATAAATGAAGTAGCTGTTTGGTTTGATCTCCGTCTACTTTGTTTTCAATTTTCTCCTTTACCTCCTCTTTAGGTCTCATCTTCACTGGGCTTGATACGCTTCAGGGAAATAAGGGATGATTTGTAAAGTTTACTCAGCCTTCCAGGGCAGTGAGCTTCCTTCAGTCACCTGGGGGAGTTGGCTGGAGTTGAGAGCCTCACAAAATGACCCTGCTCTTACTGGGGTGTTCTTTGCCCTCAGCATTTCCCTTAACTCCACGCACCAACTTTCATAACTCAGCGTTTCCTCTTGTCTTCTGTTAACGTCAGTGGTAATTTCATGGATTCCCACCACGGTCTTTGCTTATTATTTTCCCCAGAATTACAACTCCCTTGTAGGGTTTGCTCTATGCCTCCAAGAGTTAAGGAGTTTTTTTTTTTTTTTTGCCCAAAGGAGTAACATGACTGTATTTTCTTATGGTCAAAGGACAGGTAACTGGGGATCCCTAGCTATCTCACAAGCCGCACATTTGGAGGGTTTGACCGTTGGTCTACTCCAGCCCTGACCCTGGCCTCAGGGACAGGAATAACAGGAAAAGATGGTACTAGCCACCCCCCCCAAAAAAAAAAACCACAAAGGAAATAGCTACAATCCCCATGTGGCTATCTATGTCTTCTTATTTTGGGGACTAGGTTGGGAAGGGGAGGGTCAAGGGAATAGGAGAAACTAAAGATACCACTTCACTCTGCCTCTCCAGTCACTTATCAGCATCCACAGACCCCAGGAAGCAGCTCTTTTGAGCAAGGGCTGCCCCAGGGTGACCACAACCTCACTGAGGGGAGAACCCGAGGCTGGGAAGGCAGGGAGAGGAGCGGAGCTGCAGAAAGCAGACTGAGGCTGCTTTCTCTCAAGTCTGCCGGCCTGCGTCACAGCCTCCCATTAAGCAACCACTTGACGCCGGCAAAGTGAAATAGCACAGACCTGGCACCAGAAAGAACAAATGTGGCACCCACTGCTCCTTTTAAGGACTGACTCGAGGAGCAGCAGGCCCCGGGGCAGGAGGTGAGGCAAATAGAACAGTACCTTTGTGAGAGGGGAGAGCGGATTCTTGTAGGCCTGTGTCCTTCTTAACGAGCTCTTCTCCAGGGCAAGCTCTCCAGACACCTTCAAAGATAACCAATAACACAGGCTTTTTCCCTTTTTCTTACAGACTCTGGGGATATGGTGTTTCCTTTCTCCCCAGCAGGGCAGCTGGCTTCAACCAAGAAAAAAGGTCAAAAGTCACCTTGTAGTCATCTGTCAAAACAGAAATACCTAAACCCTAAGTTCCAGAATCAGAAGGGAGAGTCTGGGCTGGTGGTTCTCAGATTTTAGTGTCAGAATCACCTGGAAGGTTAGTTAAACGCAAAGTTGGGCTCCACCCTCTGAAGCTGTCGTTTGGTTGGTCTGGGAGAGGGCCTAAGACATGGCATTTCTAACATGTTCCCAGGTGATGCTGACGCTGATGGTCTGGGCATGGGGTATAACGTCTCTTTCCAGGCATCATTTTACCCAAAGGGACGGACACTCACTCGAAACTCTATTACCTCCTATGTATACATGGTACTTTCAGTCCCCAGATCTCTAAGCCCTGTCTAAGCCCTTCAGTTGTTCTCACGAATTCCCATTGGGCTAGGAGGAAAAAGCTGGGCCAACCTAGCCAGTGTCATTACCGAGTCTGCAAGTTTTCTATTTTCTAGTTCAGGGTCCCTTCCGAGAGCACATGGCCTCCCCCCAGCACCCCCAGGTCCTCGTGATGCCCTGAGCCGGCCACACACACAGAGGCTGACTGCCGTGTGATGCGATCCTGCCCAGACTACCCGCAGGGAGTGGAGGTGGCCTCCAGGTCACAAGATGGGCAGAGACCTCGGCTCATGACTCTGAACACGGAGGGAGCAGAGAGAGGTAGATTAAAAAGGAGTGCCTTGGTCATAAATGGAATTGCTTTTCTGGACAAGTCGGTTTGGGGGTTTTGGGGCCCACCTGGCACACTGTAGGCACTAAATAAATAGTTCTCGGATTAATGGTAGTGGTTTGTGGAAAATATTCTAGGGGAAGTTAGAATCCTATTGCTGTTAACTGATAAGCTACTGTAAAAGCAGATTCTTGAAGTTAAGAAAACAGGGCAGTAACAAAGGTAGATTCTTGTTGGCATGAGTGTAAATTGCCTGAGGGAGAGAATTGGGTGGGAATTTTCTGGTCCCTTATAGCACCTTAGCAAATGTTTTTAGAATACATGGAAACTGGTCTGGCCCAGGTGCTCCTTCCTGACCAGGTGGCTCATGTACACAATGTAGGACTTGGAGCCGTGGCTTTTTCTGCACTGAGGATGGACAGCCTGATGGAGTCTGGGTGTGTGGTTAAGGGGGAAAAAAATTGTTTTTGTGTTTTTTAAAGTAGCTACTGGAGGGAACAAAGAGTCTAACACAGGTTTTCTGGCAGCAGAAACCCACAAGCTATGTCAGCAAGTAAAACAGATGTGACCAAAAACCGTCGAGAAAGCAGATATTTTTATAGCTCTGCATTGGGCCATGGGGCCAGGACAGAGGGGACAACGAATGGGCCACATAGTCCACGTTGCCCCCGTTAAGCACCGCACAGGTTAGAGCTGGAGACTTCCGGTGCCTGGAAAGACCAGGCAGGCTGGGCCCAAGTCCCTCTCCTTGGAAACAGAGACTGTGTGCAGCTGTGGTCTGCACGGACTCTCTTCAGCCATGAACCAGACTGTGGGCTGTGGATGTGGGGACGCAAATGGATTACGGCGGCAACGCCACACTGACACTGGGGCCACTTCTATCTAACACGACGATCAACCAGATGACCAACAACCTCGTGCTGGTCCCGCGAAACGAGCAAAGCTACTGGGGTCCCTCTCCACTGAGGGAGACAAAAAAAAAAAAGTATACAGCTGTGGCCCTTTTGTTATTGCACTGCAATTCCAGACATACCTCCATTCTCTACAGACAGGAAGGGGAGGACAATTATTACCCCTTTTAATAGCTGCGGTAGCCCTAAAGCTCGGGACCTGACCTTTCGGTTCCCCTAAAAGAAACATGTAGAAACAAGTAGATGCTCTCCACTCCGCATTTCAAAACAGGATATAAATACTCAACTGAACACAGTATCTGAGAATTCCCTAGTGAAAACTGAAAAACAAGGTAGACAGAAAAGCTTCCCAAGCTGTGGTCTCATACTGTGCAGAAATCTAGAGCTGTTAGGAAGAAAAGTATTTCTTATGCTTAAAACTTCACAGAAACCCTTCTCTGAGCCTCAGCATCATGGGGGAAAGAAAGGATTCCAACACAAACTCGTCTAAACAGCTTAGCGGACTCCTGATCCTTCACCCTCTGAAACTTCACTTCCAAGAGAGGATGATCTTTAAACGCAGGACACCAGGGAGTAAATGCACAGAGGAACCTCTCGTGGAAGTAAACACTGAGAAATGATCCTGGTCGTCCAGGGGCAAAGTAGTTAAAGAAAAGTAACCCCCCACTTTGCACAGACCTCTCCTTCCCGGCGGACAATTTTGGAGCTCATTTCTAACCCGTGAAAATAAAGCTATTCCCACCACGGCTCCCCACCAACCTGACCCTGTTCTGGCCAAGGGCGCCCTTCTCAGCGGCCAGTGGGCTCTCGCGGCACACACTGTCTGCCGTATGTGTCCAGTGTGTGAAGCTGTGTGCCACTGCAAAAGCCACAGGTCACCATCTACACAAAGGGGGGGGGGGGTGACCAGAAGAACCCTGGAAACTCTTTCACTTCCCTTCTGCTCTGCCTTACCAAGCCCTCTCACAGAATGCCATTGTGTAGGCTGCAGAGGGAAATAAAAGAAGGGCGGACTTTTTCCAGGCTCCCCTGCAGACTACAAGGTGATGTAAAAAGCACAGAAGCTGCCCCCCAACAGCTCTGGAGAAGTGCAGGCCTCAGGGGGCCCCACCGACACTGGCTTCTCACTCTGCTTTGTACTGGGCAGCATTGTCTAATAATGAGCTCAGCTCAACTGTGTGCCCTGTATTTTGCAGCATAACTAATCCCTCATATTTTGCTTTTCACCCACATGTCTTTCATTGTTTGCTTTAGGGGGAGAAAAAGCCTCCCCTCTGAAGCAACCTACACCTTCTCTCAGCCATTTGGCTCTCTCGCCTGCTCCCCTGTCGACAAAGCTCTGACCAACCACTGTGGAGGCAGCAGCCCGTCTCTCCCAGTGTTCGAGCTTCTTGAACTATCCAGGGGCCGGTGGTTCACCGGTGAGAAAAGCGATGCTAGCAGGTGGCTCATCCTCACACCAGCTCTCAGCCAGCTTAGTGTTTGTAAGAATTCTTTTTTTTTTTTCCCCCCTGGTAATAATTCTTAATATGTATACTCACTGGTCTCTTAGCTTCCCCAGCTCGGCATCTGCTGCTCAAAGTCCTTTAAAAGCAGAACCTTTTAGGGGCGCCTGGGTGGCTCAGTTGGTTAAGTGGCTGCCTTTGGCTTGGGTCATGATCCCGGGGTCCTGGGATAAGGCTCCCTGCTCAGTGGGGAGTCTGCTTCTCCCTCTCCCTCTGTTCCTCTCCCTGCTTGTGCTCTTCTCTGTCTCTCAAATAAAAAAATAAAAATAAAAATCTTTAAAAAAAAAAGCAGAACCTTTTAAAGGTTTCTGAAGGCTGGTAAGAGGTGACTGAACTAGCTATCACGGTTCATCTGACCCCACGACTGCTTCCTGACTAAGACGCATTCCTGCCACCCTTCGCTAATCAATTCCATCGGGCCATCAGGCACAGAGAACATCAGAGCAATTGCTTCTTCCTCCTACACCTAGTCATCAACATCCATCCACCACCTCGCAGACCATCTCTTCTTCCAACCTCTAATCCTTCCCCAAGGAGTACGAAAAAGAAACCGTCAACTTACACAGGCTTATGTAGAGTTCTTAGAATGTATTTTTGTTCACCTGAAAAATAAAACTTTTAAAAAATATACAGGACTTTTTGAGGACAGGTATATCTTAAATGGCGGAATTATAAATAATGTCTCTGGTCATGTTCACAGCTAGAGCTGGAGCTAATGTCCCAATTCCAGTGAAGGCTTTAGAGTCAGGAGGCCAGCGGCTGGACCTACGAGTGGTCTCTCTAGACTCATCCATCACAAAGTGGATTCAACAGTCCAGAATGCAGGGATGGGGACAGGGGACTGGATTCCCAGATGTCCTCCTGCAAGTTCAAAGGATTCTTGGAATAAGAGATCAATTTACAAATTATTAAAATATAGGACTAAAAATTCACACAATAAATATAAATTACAGGCTATTGTTGAAGTTATAAAGTGGCATTTTATGTTTCTTCCCCGCCCCCAGGCCCCCACCAAAATTTTAAAAAGGCCTCAAAGGCTTCCTAATGACCAAAGTCACATCAGCTGCTCAGAAATCTCCTCCAGCCAAGACACCTTGGGGGTGCTACCAGCCTGCTCCTAGGCTATGCCAACTCAGCTGCTGTTACCTTGCCTGCAACATGGCTTAAAGCAAGACTTGTTGTTCTGTAACTTGGAACAGAGCTAACTAGAGTGTAGGCCAGAAAACTGGAGATAAACTGTTTTAGGACTCAGGTGGATAAGTTTTTGTCTTTTTTTTTTTTTTTTTTTTAAGTGCCTAATTTCCCAAAAAGGAAACACTAAGGGGTTTGATATCTTGTCACTACCCACACTCAATTGCCTAAAAGCAAGTGGCAGAAAGAAATGGAATCCAAATTGAGGATGTATAATTCTTGCTGTCCCAGAACTATACAGATGTCACTTCCCTTGGTGTTTCTCATCTCTGTCAAAGTATAGGCTGCGTGTCAGTAAGGTTTATCAGGAGAGGTAAAGACAAACCAAGGTAATTTTCCCACGGCTGGTCTATTAACTGGCTATCAAAGCACAATCCTGAGCTTGAAGCCCACCTTTAAGCCTTTCTGGTTCTATAAATACAATGCAAAACCAGAAAATGTGCTCAGAGCTCTGGTTTCACAACAGATTTCAGCCGAATTGCAGGGCTACACTGTCACAGGCTCAGGGAAGAAGGCAGGCAAGGGTGATTACTGGAACAAGACAAGATCTTGAGGAGTGGAAAATAAAATAAAAAACACTCGTGAGCCACTCTACTTACAAAAGCTTGCTCTTCCTAAAAGAACTCTGTGAGGAGAAGGCCAAAGATTGAAGCACAGAGGCATTGCTCTTTCCCTTCCTTCTTCCCTGGCCCATATCCAGATACTCAGGGCGGCAACAGGAAGCCTCTTCGTGGGGGCACTAGAGTGGGAAGGGGAGGGGATTAGTTTGTTCTCCACCCTCCCTAAACAGCTTCTACTTCTCCTAAGGTTTTCCACTGTCCTTTCAAGTCTAAGGATAATTATACTCTTTGGGGTCATAAACCTATCTTTCTGAAATAAGGGGAATAGAATGGGTGATGAAAAAAAACCAACAGTGTTTGTGCCCTTCTGGCTAGCTGCACTTTGGGGGCCAGCAAATAGCCCTTGCATGACCCCATCAGTGGGTAGCTACCAGGATTGTGGGAGGATACATATAGTTCTGTGTAATTATAGCTTCTAGTGCATATGTCAACAACTATATACAGGGATCGATAAATTAAATGCATCTGTGGCCACTGCAACTAGGTTGACGTACCTGAGCTCCACTACTTTTGGTGCCCTCCTTGCGAGAGCTTCAGCTTATTAAAGAGCCCCTATAGCTCCCTCCTTCCCCTGAGTCTTGGGGGAAAGCCCGAGTCACTCGTGCACATAGGATACACAAGAGCTAGCGGCGAAAAAGGGTTCAGAACTGGGATCTCCCCACCCTTCCCCCCATTCCCTTTATGGCTCAGGGCCCTGGCGCAGCACGGTCCTGGGAAGACCAAACCCCGAGCCCCCGGCGAATCGTGGTCCCTTGGCTGAAGATCGGGCTGCAGGCCACCCGCTCCTGGGGCGAGCTGGCGATCGTTGCGGGGAAGGGAGGGCGTTCACTCCCGTGGGGGTCACTCCCGCGGGCTCCCCACCCCGTCCTGCTGTAAAGTCCTGCCTCCGGGCTTGGGGAGGGGAGACTGGTTCCCGGACGCCCCTGGCGCGGAGGGGTTCAACGACTCCCCGGAGCCGCCGCCGCTTCCTCCTCGTCCTCCTCCGGCCCCCGAGGCCGCTCCAGTGGCCCGGCCAGGGGACTGTCGGCAGAGGGCTCCGGAGGCATGGGCCGCGCCGCCTGCAGCGGGGGCGCGTCGCGCGGTGCCTCTCGGCGGGACGACCCCGTGGCATTGGGCCCCGCCGCCGCCCCCGAAGTCCCGGACGGGCCGGTGGCGTTGGAGCCGCCGGGGGGCGGGCCGGCGGCTCCCCCCGAGGTCCCGGCGCCCACCGGCTGCCAGATGAGGCTGTAGTAGACGGCGAGCACGATGGCGGCCAGCGACACGGAGAGCACGTAGGCGAACACGGTGGCGAGCCGGACCCACTTCTTGTTGGTCTTGGCCGCCATCTTCGCCTTCTTGTCCCCGGTGTAGGTGGCCGGCTTGCCCCGCTCGGCCGGGGCCGCGTCGCGCTCCTTCATGGGGGGGCCCCGGCCTTTGCCCCGGTGCTCCACGGCCCCGGCTGGAGGGGGCCTGGCGGCCTGCGAGGACTGGACAAGGGGCGGCCCGGCGCCCTCCGCTCCCGGCAGCTCCGCGCTCCGCCGCCTCTCCTCACGCCGCCCGCCCGCAGCCCTCCACCGCGTCGCTGCAGCCGCCGCCGGGGCCTGGACCAGTCACTGCCGCCAGCGCCGCCGCCGCCGCCGGCCCGTCAGCTGCTTCCCCGCCGCCGCCACAGCCACAGCCGCCACAGCCGCCCGGCTCCGCGTCCCCATCCGCTGCTGCTGCCGCCGCCTGCCCGGCCGCCGGCCGCCCGGTCTCCAGTGGCCGCGCGGACGGCGCGCTCCGCTCTAGCAGGGCTCCCCCACCTCGCGCGCCGGCAACAGGGGGCGGGGGGAGCGCTGCTGGGGGCTGCCTCTTAAAAGGGCGACGCCGGGGTCCGGAAGTGCCGCGCGGGGAGGCGGGCTTCTGTCGGGCGCCGCGAGCCCCGCCGGGACGCCCCGTTAGGAGAGAGTTAAAGGAGGCTGGTTCTTAAAAGGGCAACGGCGCCGCAGCCCCGCGCGGGCTGGCGCGGCGAGGATGGGAGCCCCGGGCGCTTCTTTAAAAGGGGAACGGCGCCGTTTGGGGGCGGAGTGCGGAACTGGAAAGGGGGCGGGGAGGGGAGGTCTGAGCACAGAGCTGTCAACTCTGGCGCCTCTACCCTCTGCTCCAGACTGTCCGAAGTGACAGATGGAACGGCAGCAAGGGCTGCGGTCCCCAGGCCTCAGTATACCCCCCAAAGTGGGGGGCGATAACACGCTCATGCTCTCGGCTCGTGCCCCGCTCCACGTACCTTCGGAGTGGGTCTCCTGGACCCCTTCACTCCTAGTGGGCCTGGCCCACATCCTGCACAGGCAGCTAAGGAGCCTGGAACACTCACGGTGATCACAGCTGGTCGCGCCCTCCCTTCTCCTCTCCACCTCCTTCGGCCACGGCTGGGCTTTGGGGCTCTCCTGAAATCTTCCCGATTCCCACCCCCGTTCTCTTAGAGCCCCGGTCACGCTGTGCAGACCTTTTAAAGTTTCTGGAACAGAACCACATGCTAAGCTGGGCTCTCCAGACTCGCCTCCCATCTTAGTCCTGAAGTTCACAACAGGTCCCAGATCCCGCTTTTTGGGGGCTTCCGACTCCCAGCTTTGGGCTTAATTTGAACTCAAGGAGCTGCTCTGATCCGGTGGCTCTCAGAAAATTTCCCCTCTCTGATTCCCTCTGGGCCTCAGAGTCTGGGCTGTTGTCCGCCACTTCTTCCCGCTTCCTTTGTGAGGTTTGTCCCCCCCCTAGGGTCCCATTGGTGCTCACATCCCCTCACCAAGCTTGGAGTCTCAGTAGCTACTTTCCCCTGTGCCTTCCCGGTCCTTCTGCCCTCCTCTCTCCAGCCTTCTGTTCTCCCCACTCCCTCTATAGAAGGCTTTCCAGAATTTATGGTTCCCTCCTCCCTGAATTCTACTTCCTGTGTTCCCAAAGCTGGGTGTGCGGGCTGCCTGGGTGTCTTAGTGGGTATGTGAGACTGTGCCTGTGTGACGGTGTGTGGGGGAGAGGACTGTGGTGGTGATGGGATCGTGTGTGACACAGCCCCCCTTCATGTGTGAGCCTGACTCCTGGCTCCTGACTCTGTGGGACAGGACCCTCTCTGCCCTTCCCATTTTCCCTCCTCCTCCACAAGAATCTTTGCCTTCCAGGCACCTGTCCCTTCATAAGGAAGCTCCTCCCCAGCACTCCTGCCCTGCTACCTCAGCCCAACAGAGGTCAAGGGCTACCAGCGCTGAGGGTGTTGATCAGCTGCTTAAACCATGGGTCTAGAACTCAGCCTCTCTCTCTCTCTGTTCCTGAGATCCAGGTGTGAGTCTGCCACTAAAAGTGGTCAATTGGATGCTATTTCCAGGAATAGCCTAGCTTGCCTTTGTACTTTCTGAGAAATTTTAAGGACCTCAGAGATTTGGAGTGTTAATTGCCTTTTGTGGGCTGTTGGGGAAAAGACAACCATTCCTTCCCTGTCCTGCTCCCAGGTTGTTCCCAGCTCACTCAGCGGGGTGGCCTGTTAAGGCAAAATCTCTGAATTGTCTCTGGATGTTGTCCTCTCTTCTCTTCCCTGCTTTCTGGTCTTCCTGGCAGAACCGATCAGATCAACTACACCAAGGTGAATTATTTTGGAAGATTCCAGGTAAGGCCAACCCAAAGCCTCCTTCCATCCTCTTTCTTGAGCGTACTCCATATTTCTTCTGTTGCAAAGTAAACTTTCTTCTTGCTTGGTTCCCAGTGGGATAGGAAAACAGCACGTCATTCTTTTCTATGCTAAGGAATAAATATACTCAAAGCCCTTATTCAATTCCTCTCACCCTATTCTTCTCCAAACCAAACAGTGCCAGATTCTTTAACCTGTCATCAATAAGCCCTATTTATTATCTGGATTTACATAGTGTCTTTTACCCTAGGAACTCAAAATGCTTTCAGATATAATTGAGCCTGATCTCCCTGGTGCCTGAGCCATTAAGAAACCATTAGTGTATTTCTGTTGCAGGCAACTCAATGGCCCCCTAGTGGCCTGAAAGTGAATATGCTTCTCTAAGTGCCTCTAAGGGTAAGCAGTCAGAGAAATCAGAAAGTCAAGGCAGCTTGGGGACAGAATGGGTCCCAAAGGTCATCTTTTGTTATACCCCCAAGGGCCCTAGAACCTCCTCCACAACATCTCTATGGAGCCCTCTCCAGCAGCAGCTAAGAGAGTATCTGTGATGGTGTACCTTATTGTCTGTTCTGTGAGACAGCCTTTTCAGCTTTAGAAAGTTCTGACCCATTGTAACAGTAACAACATCCTTGCCCTTATTATGTGCTGGCTCCAGATTTAGCTCTTCCGTTCTGTTCTGCATCTCATTTGTCTCACAACCGTCTAGAAGGTAGTTACTCTTATCTCCATTTTTGAGATGAAGAAACAGCCTCAAAGAAGTTAAGTAAGTTGCTCAAGATCACGTAGCTAGATAAAATTCAAACCTGAGTCTTTCTGACCCTAGGGGGTTCTGATCCCTACTCTACTCTGCGGGGGATGTTCAGGGGCCTGCTAGGGAAGGAAGAGGGCTATAGTGCAAGCTACAAAAGTAGCTACAAAAGTAGCCAACATGGAGTGGTAGGAGCCAGGAGAGGATGTGTAGGCTGGATCCATGGGGAGCTGAATTGGAATATTAAGTTAAAAGGAGAGTTTATTGATTATGGGAGCACTCTCAGGTGAGATAGGATTTCATACCCTGACAAGGATCCTGGGAGACGGGAGAAAGGCAATGGCCAACCAAGGGAAATGGAAATGCCACAACTGCGATAGCAGAAGATGGAAGAAGGCTTCAAAAAGCTCAGAGAAGTGAGCCTGCTATGGTCGGTACTCTATGTAAGGCCAGAAACCCACGTCAACCCTGCAGGAAGTCTCAGAGGACACTCTGGTTATCAAAGCAAAGAGGAACGCACTGGGAGAAGCTCAGTTTGGCTGTCAGGTGTGACAGCAAGAGGCCATTACAGAACCGGCTCTTTGATAGTAACGGGGATGATAGGACCACGAACTAATAGAAGCCAGAGGTTGGTACAACTACAGTGGTGAGCAGCAAGTTGGACGCAGTGGAGGGTCCTGACGGTAGAGCTAGGTAGACAGGGAATAGAACAGAGCATCCCTAGGGCAAACTAGATGGGCAGCCAGGAATGATTTTGCTCAACCCATGCCAGTGGTTCTCAAACCTTTTGATCTCAAGATCAATTTACACTCTTGAAAACTGACGTCTCCAAAGAGCTTTTGTTTATGTGGGTTATCTCTATTGACACTGCCGCATTCGAAATAAGACTGAGAAATTTATAAAATACTTATCAATTAATTAAAAAATAATTAGCCCATTATATGTTAACATCAATAGTATGTTTTTATGAAAAGTAACTATAGGGGCGCCTGGGTGACTCAGTCGTTAAGTGTCTGCCTTCGGCTCAAGTCATGATCCCAGGGTGCTGGGATTGAGCCCCACATCAGGGTCCCCGCTCAGCGGGAAGCCTGCTTCTCTCTCTCCCACTCCCCCTGCTTGTGTTACCTTTCTCAGTGTGTCTCCGTCAAATAAATAAACAAAATCTTAAAAAAAAAAAAAAAAGAAAGAAAGAAAAGTAACTATATTTATGGAATGAAAAGTTAGTGAAAGAGTGGCTTTTTTTGTTTTTTTTTCTTTTTTCCTCTGCCTTTATTGAGTTATGGTTGACATATAACATTGTGTAAGTTTAAGGTGTACAAAGTGATGATTTGATATACCCATATATTAGGAAATGTTTACCACAGTAAGATTAACTAACACATCCTTCACTTCACATAATTACCATTTTGTCGTTATGGTATGAACATTAAAGCTCTATTCTCTTAGCAATTTTCAAGTGTGCAAATAGTATTGCTAACTATAGGCACCATGCTGTACCTTAGACCCTCAGAACTTACTCATTTCATAATTGAAATTTTGTGCCCTTTGAAGAGTGGCTTTTTTTTGCATTTTTGTAAATCTCTTAAAAGTGGCTTTATAGAAGACAGCTGGATTCTCATATCTGCTTCTATTGGCAATATGTTGTTTTGGTTAAAATATATGAAGAAAATCTGGCCTGACCCAGATATGTAGTTGGGAAAGACAGCAGCATTTTAATAGCCTTTTCATATAATTTGAGACTACACCAAAACTCAACAAGTAGTATTTTCTTAAATGGTAGTTGTGATGTAGAATATGAAACTATATCAATGAATTCAATCACATTAAAGTCTATTAATCTACCCTGCACTATGAATGGCTCTTCTACCCATGCATAGTTTTATAACATCCTTCTTTGGTCATTTGGGAAATACTGGCTCATTGGACTATATCAGTCTGTCGAATATTGATACAACCCATTACACGATATTGAAAGTTGTATTTGTTAATATCAGAAAAATTTATTGGAATCTGTGAAACTCATGGTAGCGCATATAAGTTTTCTAAAATTCTAAGTTTCACTGAAAAGTTCAAATTTTAAAATGAGTCACAAATACTATCTGTTGTTTTCCTCAAAGGGACAAGCTTAGTTGGTTTGAATTAGAAAAAAACATCTGCCAAATAACCAAGTCTTAACAACCACCGTTTATCTGTCAAGTTATTCTTTCAAGTGAAAATGGTCTTCCATGAAAAAAAAAGTTGTTCAGCTGGTAACTCAGTGGTGCATAAGGGAGACCCATTATACTTCTGTGTGCAGTACAGTACATTGGGAAGTACAGTACAGTACTTCCCATTTAATAGCAGAGAATATTTATTTTTATTTTTTCAATAATATTTTTTGTTTGTTCGTAAGTAGGTTCCATGCCCAGCGTGGAGCCCAAGGTGAGGCTTGAACTCATGACCCTGAGATCAAGATGTGAGCTGAAATCAAGAGTTGGTCGCTTAACCGACTGAGCCACCCAGGCACCCCTCATAGATTTTAAGTAATCTCAACACCTAATGCGGGGCTCAAACTCACAACCCCGAGATCAAGAGCTACCCACTCCATGGAGACCGCCAGACGCCCAGAGAATATTTAAAAGACACATATTTAAGGGTCATGATTTAATAAATTTTAGCAATTTTTATTGCTTCATTAAGGACAGCCTTAAGTGAAACTGACTCTTCTTTCTTTTTTCCTTCCCTCCCCCCCATTCCCTCTTTGTTTCCTTTCTTTCTTCTTTCTGTCTGTCTATCTTCACAATGAACAACCGAAACAGCTTGGTGTCACTGCCTTGCTTTGTTAAGGTGCCAGAAAGTCTATCCACCATTGCTTTTGCACTGTGAGTGCAAATGTCTAGGCAGTGAAAAAGGCAAATAACATCCTAGTATTATTTTGACCTTGTGAAATCTCTGAAATGGCCTCTGGGACCTCCAAGCATCTGCAGACCACACACAAAATTGCTGAGCTGTACAATGAAAGGAAATCAAGAACGAAAGGCCAGGAGATTGATGGCGGCAGCTCCAGTATAAAGTCACAACACCTTGTCCAGTTTCCAGACCTGATTCAATTTTCAAATCTGGAGCCTGTTGCCTGAAGGAGAGGGCAGGTCCCTAGGAGGAAGGCTTTTGTAATACCATGGCCATACAGCAAAGATTTCTCTAGTCCTTCCCCAAAGGGACCCATGGCCATTTACTTGGGTAGCTGTACACTGGGGAAAGTGAAATGGTAATTTTTTTTAATCAAAGATTTTTATTTATTTGAGAGAGCGAGCGAGAGCAGGAGGGGGGGGGGGTCAGAGGGAGAAGCTGACTCCCCACCCAGCAGGGAGCCCAATATGGGACTCCATCCCGCGACTCCCGGATCATGACCTGAACCGAAGGCAGATGCTTAACTAACTGAGCCACCCAGGCGCCCATGCCCAACCATTTTAAGGTCATGCAGTGTCTGAATTATACTGATATCTGGGGACCTGAATCCTCATCAGGGCTCCCCGGAAGAGTGGCCCTGGGTAAACATACATATAGGCTCATAGGCTATACAAATGTTGGTTAGAGGCTTAGAAAAAGCAATATTGGGGAACTGGGAACAAGAAGGTCTCAGAGAAAGGCATGTGGATGTATCTATGGGAGCGAGCACAAAGTGCGAAAATCTATATATTGCATGTTAATGCCCATCTGAGAGCCTCTGCCAGAGGAGACACTAAATAACCAAGTAAACAGAATGACTTGGCTAGCTGATGTTTGCCAGCCTCTGTCATTAACCACTCATCCTGGCACAATGGGCACATGAATAAAGTGGTCATGTTGGCACAGAGGGAGGCGACACACAGGCTGACTGTATATGGCGGGAAGGGTGGGTCCAACAGAATGGGCTCCCACTCACCAATGCTGATCTACCAATTGCTGCGGCCAGATGTTCAACCTGCCAGCAACTGATGGCCAACCAGCCCCTTGGTAACAAGTTGACTACACTGGACCTGCTCTTCTCTGGAAGGTTGGTGATTAATCTTGACTTGAACCAGCATATGCTCTGGATATGGATTTCTCTTTCCTGCTAAAGACCTCAAGCAGCGCCACTCCCTGAGGGCTTAAAGAGAATTTCATTTACTGACATGGAATCTCACATAACATAGTATCAGAGCAAGAGTGGGCAAAAGATCATGGAAGCTTCTGGGGCTGTCAGGCTGTCATGTCCTTTGCCGCCCACTTGAGCTGACAGAGTAGAAGAACAGCCTTTCGAAGGTGCGGCTGAAGGTGCAGCCTTTCGAAGGTGCATTTTATTTTATTCTATTATTTTTTTTTAAGGATTTTTATTTATTTATTTGACAGAGAGAGAGAGAGATCACAAGTAGGCAGAGAGGCAGGCAGAGAGAGAGGGAGAAGCAGGCTCCCTGCTGAGCAGAGAGCCCGATGCGGGGCTCGATCCCAGGACCCTGAGATCATGACCTGAGCCGAAGGCAGAGGCTTTAACCCACTGAGCCACCCAGGCGCCCCTGAAAGGCCATTTTAGAAATGATGGGACACCCTGTTCCAGGATGAAGTGTGCACCCTATTCAATAACTATAATATGGTTCTATTGCCCAATGAGTATGATAGAGAGGTCTTGGAAAAAAGGGGTGAAAGGAGGAATAACCCCACTTAACATCACTCCCAGTAACCCTATCGGGGGAATCCTATTCCTACAGTTCCAGGCTCTCTAGGTTTAGAGAATCTGGTTCCCAGACGTAGAACACTTGCACCAAGGGACAGAACAAGAATCCGATAAACTTTAAGTGTGGCTGCTTTCTGTCCTTCAAACTCCTTGTGCCAAAAGACCAGTAGGCGGAAAAAAAAAAAAAAGGTGTCACATCCTTATAGAGGTACTTGATCCTGATCCTTTGGAAGAGATAGGCTTGCTGCTACAATGGGGTCAGGGAAAATAAGTTTGGCACCCAGGTCATCCACTATGGTGTCTCTTGGTACACACTTGCCCAATCTTGATAGTAAGTAGGGAAATGCAGCAGCCTGGTTTGAGGAGGACATGGTGATTAGAGGCTCATATTCCTTAGGAATGGGGATCTGAGTCATTTTACCAGGTAAGCGAACTAGACCCATAGACATACAAGTTGATGGTAAAAAGAATCTAGAATGGGTAATGGCTGGGCAGTGGCCCCGAATATCAGTTATGTCACCAAGACAAGCTACAGTAGTGGGGGCTATAGTTCATTCCACTCCCCTTCTTGTAAGTTTCCCAGGGAAAGCAATCACCAGAATCCCAGAGGAGTGATTCCAGGTAGATCGAGCTTAGCATATGAAGCAAGTAGGTCTGCATTGCGCACAGTAGGTCCTGCCATGGTTGCTATGATGCACTACCCAGATCCCGCCTTTGGGACAAAGAAGCTTATCCCCACGTTGCCAGAAGTCCTGGCTTGATGGCTGAGCGAGGAGTCTCTTCCCGGGGAATTCCTTAAGCCACCAAAGGCAGGGGCTTTGCCTGACTTCATGAGCCCTTCCTAGGGTAATCTGGCCAATGTAGGGGTTCAAAGGACCAGTCCTCTTGCCTCAGTTGGGGCCATCTCAACTTGCCTCTGAACGGTCATCTCAACCCTAAAGCTCCTTGTAGAGGTGTCCTTTGTGGTGACTGCATGGTTGATCAATTTCTATCCCCCCAATCCTGATTCCTTCCCTCCCTCAAGTGTGTTGTGTTGCTTCCGAGAGCACCTTCCAATAAACTTCCCGCGAGCAAATCTCTGTCTTATAATGTTTCATGAGAAGCCTGACCTAAGACCGTCACCTAAGATTCTAACTTTTAGGACCCCAGAGGACAAGTCTAAGCATCTGAAGGTGGGCCTCGTGGGCCACCTCTGTCTTCCATGCTGTGGTTTTCTCTAAGTCCTCACAGTGTGTGTGGGCTTCCTACATCCTTGCTGCCCTTCACCAAATGTTCTCCAGCTTGTGTGTTTCCTCAGGATAAAGCACCCTAGACTGATGTCCCTGAGCATCTCGGTTGTGGTCTGACACGCACGCCAAGAATGAGAAGGGGCTGAGTCTTTCTCGGTTCTTGAGCCCTAGCTGCACGCCGGAGCCAAGGGTGAAGCGCTTTAGAAATCCAAACTCCTCACCTTGCTTCCCTTTCCCCATCCACGCATCCCAGGTTCTGGTCCAGAGGGTCTGGATGCGGCAGGTTTCGCAGTGTTCCCAGAGCTTCCCAGGCCATTCTGGTTGATACCAAGATGGAGAATCACTGGCTCAGACCTTCAATCCAGCAGCCCGAGAGGCTGTCCGCTCAGTTAGCAGCCTTTTCATTTGACTCATATGGAGCTGGCCGTCAGCGAAAACCCTCAGTTTTATTCACACATGCCTCTGCTAAGCTGCCACTTCCCCACCCTGTCCTTGTACAGTTGGTGCCTTGGAGCCCAGCCCGGATCTCTCGGTTAAGCCCTGTTCTTTTCACCTTGTGAGGTTCAGGCTGCTGCTCCATCCAGCAGGTTAGGATGTTTTGGGATCCCGAGCGTGTATCCCAACACATTCCCCGTCCTCACTGGCTTCTTGCTATCCACAAAGGTGAGGGGCTTGTTCACTGTGGCTTGACCCAGGCTCTGATAAAAAAAAAAAGGTGGGCCAGCCCAGGAGGAAGGACAAGGCCAGCTGACAAGCTTTGCCCTCGGCTCTGAGGGCATCCCTTATGCGCCACGCACCATGCCCACTGGGAGGACGACAGCATCTAACTTCTTCCCACCGCGCTTGCAAAAACCGGTCCATCTCACAGACAGATACACAGAGGCAGAGAATATGGAAACTGCGTCCAAGAACATCCTGCTGGGGTAGGAGCCAATCTTTCCTGCCATCTGCAGCTCTCGTCTCTAGGTTTATCACCTGTCAGAGGAAAGGCAGGGGAGAAAAGTGACGAGGTTGGTTGGCCCTTCTGATTAGAAAGAGAATGATTTTTAGAGTTGGAAGGAATCGGAGAAAGAATTGAAAGCTTAATAGATCAAGGAGCTCAGGTAACTTGCCAAGATCTCACAGCAAACTTTTGCTCTGGTTGAGACTAAACTCTGGGTTGTTGAGGGTAGGCCCAGCGCTCACTCAGCTATACCTTCCGGTAAGTTTGATGGCACTTCAAAGGGAAACACATGTGGGGCCCCTGGGTGGCTCCCTCAGTTAAGCGGGGATCCTTGATTTTGGTTCAGGTCATGATTTCATGGGTCATGGGATCGAGCCCCATGACCGGCTCAGCGCAGAGTCTGCTTGGGATTCTTTCCCTCTTCCTCTGCCTCCCCCCTTGCCCTCCCTCCACCCCCACATATGCTCTCTCTCAAATAAATAAGTCTTTTAAATTAAAAAAAAAAAAAAGATTCTCTCTCTCCCTCTCCTTCTGCCCCTTGCCCTCTCTAAAAAAACAAAAAAAAAAAACAAAAAACAAAGGGAAACACACATGGGAGTTATTTTAAGTACCAGATGGTTCCTTCCATGATTCTAGAAGGGCTTGGCATAGGAGGACAGGCAATGTCTTCCCCCTGGGCTTTTGCAGAAAACTCTTGACAGTCTCTCCTCTCCTCCCCAAGGGACCAGAACCCCAGCACCTGCCTCTCAGCTGCCTCCTTTCACACCCAGCCCTCAACGTGCAGAGGGTGGCTAGATCTGGAGCCACAGCTGGACAAACAGCTGGACGGGTGGACGGCTCCTGGTCCTCACTCTCCCACCTGCCTCATCCGCTGTGGGGCTGTGGTGGTTAAAGGTGGCGGGAGGTTGGCCCTCGTCCGGGATTTGAGTCCTCACACTCATGACTTCATGAGTTCGGCCTGCCTGCTTCAACAAGGGACAGCCTGCTTCAAGTCTACAACCAGGAGCATCCCTAACTCAGCCTGCCCTGGGAAGATCCATCAGTCCCTGATCCACACAAACTGCTGAGAAAAAAAGAAAAAAAAAATCACTCCAAAATGCAAGTCAGTGGAGACACTTGCTGTGGGAAGAATGGCATATATCCTGAGGACGAAGTAATAAGAACTGTATCTCCCTTGCCAGTGTCCGGTAATAAATAATGGTAATAAATAACGATAATGAAACTATTAAGCTCAGGGGAGGGCACCATGTTAAGTACTTTCCATACATTATATTGTTGAAGGCTTACAATAGCCACTTGAGGTATTATGATCCCCACTTTATAGGTGGGAAAGAGGAGGCACGGGAAGGTTAAGTATCACAAGATAAAGCAGCTGGTCAGTGGCTGCGTTCATGGAACCATGGGTATGACTCCCTGTGACAGGCTGGGAAACGGACCCCTGAGGATTCAACAACCAAGGCATCTTCATTCCAAAAGTTGCTAGCCATTGGCCTGAGAGGCGCCCTTGGCCTCCAGGCTCCCAAAGCCAAAGCTTTATCAGGTAAGTCATGGTATCGGGTAAGAAACCAGTCTAATCTGACTCTCCTTTTTGGTTATCACGTGAAGATCGGAGTTCAGCTTCCACTACTGATCTCTGATGAACAGGTTGGAAAACCGCAGCACGAGGAGGTCCCCACACAAACCTGCCATGTGAGCCCAAGAACTCCAGACCTGCCTCCTGGGTTCTAGGCCCCAGGATCTCCTTTGGAGGTGTTACGCTGAATACAAGCTCTTAAACGCCAAAGCTCACACGTGCCAAACTCTCCAGCAGACGTGTCTCTGTGGATCACGCGGGACACAGACCCACCAGTGACTTCCCTGAGAGTTCGCCTTGCCTGGATCCCCAGCCTTTCCCCAGGAGGCACGTGCTTTCCAGTGTGCCCACCAGGGGGCACCCTCGTCCTTCTACCTTCTGTGGGGTGGCTGGGGGGAGGCTGGTGTGTGAGATGGGGAGACAGTGTGGGGTGCCTGCTACTCCGCTCAGCCCAGGAGCCCCATTTCCCAAACTGGTTATTTGTGTCACCTCCCTGATTTTCTCCATAGCCACCCCACCATGATTTATGCAATATTTTTCTTTGTCATTTCACATTTTAAGAAACCTAAGTGTATTTTTAAAAGAAAAAACAAAGTCATCTTTGATGAAGGTTTTCCTGGCTCCCCTTGCTGCATGGATTTCTTGCATTCTGAGGGCTTCTAGGTAGGATGTGGGCAGGAGAGTACAGACCCTACTGAAGCTACAACTGGGGGGGTCTCAAGAATGGGGTCCAGGCACGGCCATCACTGGCCAAAGATGATTGGCCAAAAGATCTATTGGCCAGAATAGATGGCCAAAGATATATTCTGTGGATTAGAGCCTCAACCTTCAGAGCCCAAGATCGACAGGATCAGAGTAAGGAGTACTGAAATCTCTGCCTTCCTTGTGGCATACCCAAGCCCATGACAGGAGAGGAGCCTGTCTCTTGTCCCCCAGGCTGAGGGAGAGGGAGGGAATTATCTTTCCAGGCAGGCAAGAGGGAGAGGGACTTGGGTGTGGGACCAAGGAGGGCTGCAGGTGACAGGTGTAGGGTCTTTGGGAAAGGGCCGGGATTTCCCTTGCAAAATCCATTCAAACAGACCAAGAGGGAACCTGATTCCTGGGAGGGAACGGGGAACTGCCGGGGCACCAGAGGGGCCCCCAGAGAGGCACAAAGCTGGAGGGAGGCGGGGAGGAGAGATGAGAGCCTGCAGGCTTGGAGGGAGGGGAGAGAGGATGAATTTTGAGGGCAGAGGGCAGGAGAGCAGAGAGGAACTCCAGAGCTTCTGCCCGTGAGGTCTTATTACCAGATCCACCCCACTGGTCTCGGAATCTTGGAATCCCTTTCCTGGGGGATATTTTTGTGCTACGAATCCCCCTAGCTCCAGCCCTCTGTCCTCTTATCCTGGCCCAGACTGGCCAGCAGAGGCAGTTTAGGGCCTGGGTGAAGGTCCCACAGTTGTTCAGGGGGTGGCACAAAGGCCCACGGTGGGCCCTAGGGCAGAAAGGCAGGCCCTGAGACGGGAAGGAAGTCCCAGGCAGAGCTCCCTGCTGCCCCAGCTAAGTAAAGAAGGGTGATAAAGAGGAGCAAGTTAGGCAAGAGGAAGTGGGCTGGCTGAGCGAGGCCGGGCCGGAGCTCCCTGGGCCCGGGCGGTGTGAGGTTCATGCACACTGAGAAGGAACCCAGAGCTGAGGCCTCTCTAAGCAGCCTCCTGCTCCCAGTGTTCTCACCCCGGGGCCCTGGGCCCGGAGCAGAGGAGAGAGCCTGGCAAGAGAGCGCAGTGGAGGCTGGTGGCTGGGTGTTGCTGTGTGTCGAGTCACGTCTGGTCCATGGAGGGTCCAGGCCTCTGCCAGACCCAGGGGGCCAAGAGGACTTAGTTACGCGTGGGGGCGGCTGAGAGGCGTGATTGCCTCACTCGTATCGTACCTCATTTTCATGGGAGGAAGCATTGAGAAAGAGGAGCTGGGTGTTCAGCAAACTTTGCTTATTCAAAACACCCAATCCCAGCTGGGCCCTGCCCCACCTTCAACTCCCACGTTGGGGGGCGGGGGGGTCCAAGCCTCCTCAGCCCCTGGAAGAGACTCCTGTGCTTTAGAGCCCGCCTCTGCGGAGGTCCCCTCCCCTGGGGAGCTCCTGACACCCTCCCCTCAGGCTTAGCCCCGCAACAGTATCTCCCCATGTGGTCCCCATATTGTTCCTTCTCCAGCCCCTCAGCTTCATCTGACCAGAGACTACCCCTGGGACTGAAAACGCCCCCCCACAACACCCCACCAGCCCGGGCTCCAAGGAGACCAGGCCTCAGGACCCGCCCCTCAGTCCTGAAGAGCACAGAGAAGGAAGCCCGGAGCAGGAAGTGCTGAGACACGGGCTGAGGGCGGGGGCTTTGGGGAGGGGAGCCTAACCTCCCTGAACAGGAGCAGTGACCACAGGGCCCCGCCACTCTCCCCCCCCACTGAAGGCAGGTGGGAGGAGGCTGATTTAAAAGGCAGAGGGCCTCTGGCCAAAGCATTCAGCTCTCCCGCCAGCCCAGCGCGGCCCCCCGGGGGCTCTAAGAGTATCCAGACTTCCGGACCCTCTCGGGCGGACGCCATGTGAACCCAGCTTGGCGCACCTCCAGCCGGGGCCTTCCTTCCTTCCCTCCTCCTGCCCGTGCGTGTGCCTGTCCAGCCTCTCCAGAGAGGGACGCTTAGCACCATGTCTCTGCTCAACCCCGTCCTGCTGCCCCCCAAGGTGAAGGCTTATCTGAGCCAAGGGGAGCGCTTCATCAAATGGGACGATGTGAGTGGGGCACTGGGGTGGTGGGGCCCTGCCGGTTAGGGGCTTTGTGTGGGGGGGGGTTGGTTTATGTCTGTGGGGACCAGGCGCCGTGTGGCTTGGCCAGGCAGATGATATGACGGCCTGGATAAACAAACCTGGGGGCGAGGGTATGTGCCCCTGAACACCCACCCCAGGATAGCCGGGGCTAGCGCTCTGTGTCTGGACGGGATGGGAGGATGCGCCCGCCGGGGTGCTCTCACAGGAAGGACTCTCTTTGTCTTGGGGTCTGTCCTCCGCTGAACGCCCAAGACAAGCAGGGGGAGGATCCTGATCTCAGCACAAGTAGGGGGAAAGAGCCACAAAGCTGTGGCAGGGCCAGGCCCCTACTCCTAGCACAGATGCCCCGCTCTTGCTCTTCCCCATTTGGCCCTGCCCTGGCCCAGGGAGGCCCCATTCTCCCCCGAGCTGCTGCGGGGCAGCCATAAAGCCTGGGGGGACCCTAAGGGAGAACCAGAGGCTTCTGCTCCCAGGGGCCTAGGAAGGAACTGATCGACTTCTGCTTCTGCTGGCTGCATTCAGCCGAGCTCCCCTCCACCCGCCTGTTGGCAAGGAAAGGGGGAAGCCACGCTTTGCCCTGTACCTCTGTCTCTGCTATTCCTTCTCAGACTGGGGCCTGCTTCCTAGACTCTGAGCCTCCTGGCTCCTGAAAATGTTGGGACAGGCCAGGGATTCCCTTGGGCAGGCAAGAGAACAATGTGGGGTCCTTCGTGAGGCTGCTAGGCAGGCCCATGAAGGGAATCACAGTGGGCTGGTCCCGGGAAGGAAGCTGGAAGGCTCTGGGGGGAGAGGAGGCCCTTAGGGCTGGCTCATTCTCCTCACTGGAGGGATGAGGAGATTCTGGGTCTGTGAGTTAAGGCAGCCTGGGGCTCTTGGCCATTCAGGGCTGCACTAGGCTGAGGAATCTGGTTGCCATGACTATGGGTAGGAGGCCCCTGGTGAGACGCTTTCTGCTTCCCTAAGAGTGGTGTGGGCGATGTGGCATGGTGGTGACAAGTCCCAGGAGACTGTGGAATGAGGGAAGTGGCTCAGAATGAAAAATGAAGTGGCCTCTCTCAGTTCCTCTGGGAAGTGTGTGTAACCTGACTGGGCAGAGGGTCATTAGGGCTGGGGACACACTCTATGGCCTTCTTTCAGGTCAGTACCTGTGTAGTTGGTTGCCCCACTCCCCTCCCTGAGGCAGGGTACGGCATGGCCCGAGAATCCTGACCTCCAGGAGCAGGAATCTCCTAAGCCTAGTCACAGGACATATGTACCTGTGAGACAGGGCTCTGCTCAGAATGCCTCTAGCCCAGTTGGCCGACGACTTGAGTATGTCATGCCATGTTGAATAAGCAGGATACAAAAGATGTAACCAACTCCCAACTTAATTTTGCCTCCCATGGTCCCTTCACAATGTATTTGGTGGGAGAAGCTCTTCTCCTGCCCGTGGAAGGACACTCAGCCAGTCACAAAACATTCCATTTGCTTTTGGGTAATAGACAATCCTAGGGTCACTTTTCCTCATAAAACCCGGTCTTATTTCAGAAAGGAGTTATAATTCCGAACTCAAGTCTTAGATGACATCTTCCGCCCTCCTCCTTCTAGGAGTGGTTTTAAGTGGGCTGTAGGTGCTCTGTGAAGATTGGTGGCAGGGGTCCCTGATCTTCCTCTGAGCCCTCCCCACCATGGGGTGCAGGCAGGGAGGTGGAGGGGGTACCAAAGTTCTTAATTGAACAGGTGCTATCATCGACAGGCTCCTGCTTTCTGAGCCTGGCACAATGTTAGACTTATTCCTTCTCTGGGGACATTTTTGAGGATTGTCCTCAAAGTGAGGAGACCCTTGCCCACTGAGTTGGTAGTCCCTTCTGCCATCCCTATTTTGGGAGGTCACTCAAAATTACTTCTTCAGCCCCTTGGAATCCAGTTACCACCTTCAGTTTCCTGTAGCTTTGGACTCTGCCTCTCTTTCCCACAGGCCCACTCTGAACCCCAGCACATACCCTCTGTTCACTGCCCCAACACACTCTGGGGTTTGGGCTCATCTAACATAACCAGGGTCTCAGTGCCTCTGACACTCGGTTTCCTGGGTAGGAGTCAGACCCCAGTCTACTTTGCCTCACAACTGCAGGGGGGACCAAAGCTTTCTAAGTAGAGTTGAAACCCCTCACTAGGCTTACAGTGAGGGGTCAGGAGGGCGCCTCAGTTGGTTAAGGGTCTGACCCTTGATTTCGGCTCAGGTCATGATCTCAGGGTCATGAGATCAAGCCCTGCACAGCGCTCAGTGCTCAGTGGGGAGTCTGCTTCTTGCCCTCTCCCTCTGCCCCTCCCCCTGCCTGCAATCACACGCACACAGTCATGCTCTCTCTCTTGAATAGATAACTAAATCTTAAAAAAATAAATAAATAAAATGAGGGGTCAGGCACCCCCAACCCTCCTTTGGGGAGAGAAGACAGTGGAGTTCACAACATCGTTCTCTCCAAAATTAGCCTCCTCGCAAAGTGTTTTTTACCCCAGACTCTAACCATCCCTGACCTGAGAACCTTTTTTTTTTTTTTTTTTTTGACCATTTCCTTTGTAAATTCTGCACTTGGTTTCGTTTGGTGGGCAGCAACTACCATGCCTCATTGGAAACTTCAACTTCATTATCTTGTTTTATATGAGTACGAAGACCGTCAAAATGAAGGCGAGCCTGTGCGCTCTGTGAGTGGAACGGGAGTTTAGAAGCGAGTCCGTTGATCATTCCCGGGCTTCTTCAGCAAACAGGGCGCGCTGAGCTCACAGGTCTAGCGCATAAGCTTACGGTCTAGCTTAGCTACGGCACAGGCTGGTTTCCCTGGAGTCTACAAGCCCTCAGGGACTTTCCGGATGGGCTTCTAGCTGTGCTAACCGCATACGCACTGTTCTAGCATGTTTTAGGGAAGGTTCTTCAGAAGAGGGGAGACTTGGGGTGCTCTCTGAAGGTGTTTCAGGCAGGGGAGGGCTGGGTTCTTAGACTTGGAGGTGGGAATGTGCTTGGGGTCCATGGGATTGGCTGGATTGGCTGGGGATGGACTGGCTGGGGAGTCGTTTGTGGAGGCGGGGATGGGGCCTGTGGGAAGCCAGGGGGCAGGTGTAGGGCCCCGAATGTAGGCGCGGGAGCTGGGCTCTTAGCTCTCACTGTGTTGAGTCTCCTGGGGGAGGGCACTGAGTCTTGCGAAGAGACATTCTACCCCTTTGGCTGAGCTGTGGCCCTTGAAAACAGGGGGAAGTGGGGGCCAAGACCCTGTTTGGGGTCTAGAGGGAGAACCTGTACTTGGGGTTTAGAGAGGAAACCTCCTCTTTTTCAGAAATGCTGTCTCTAATTCGCTCTCCCTCCCCACCCCTGATTCAGAGGTTTTAAGGCTTGTGCCTAGCCCATAGCTCTGGAGAGCAAAGAATATGCCTGCAGGGTCCCTGGACAGCCACCTCCCAGGGAGATGGTGAGCTCTGAAGCCCTGGCCTGGGCCAGGGAGGCTCGGCCTGAAGTCTCAGAGCAGAGAGCTGACCCCTTCTGTCTTTTTTTCATTTCTTTTTCGTTTTCTTTTGACCACTTCTGTCTATAGGAAACCACAATAGCCTCCCCGGTTATCCTCCGTGTGGATCCCAAGGGCTACTACTTATATTGGACATATCAGAGTAAGGTGAGGCAGCCCCTACCTGAGCTCCTGCTGATCCACTCAGTCCAAGCAGCCTTCTGATAGGGCAG
>CM052896.1:53646488-53662625 GCA_028534135.1 Potos flavus
AAGAAATGGACAGAAGAAGGGAGGAGGTTCACCATGAACAGGGAGAACCTGATTGGTGGGAAGGGAAGGCTGGGGTCCAGGCCACCCCAGAAAGTCCTGGCATCTACCGAAGGCAGTTGGCCAAGATGTGAAGGGGTGCTGGGAGTTCCCTCGTCTCTGTTCTTCATTCTTCCTTGACCTTTTTGTCTACATCCCTTCTCGGCTCCTGCCGGGGCGCGCTCCAGGAGATGGAGTTTCTGGATATCACCAGCATCAGGGATACCCGCTTTGGGAAGTTTGCCAAGATACCCAAGGTAGGTGAGCCCAGTGGCAGCCCGGGCTCGGCATGGCCACAAGCTCCAGGGCGCGAAGGCAGGAGTCCCTGTAGGGGTAGCAAGCCTGACCTCTGCAGCGAGGGGAAGAGTTCCCAGGCTGGGCAGCAGGGCCTCTGCCCTGAGTCGAAGAAGGGATGTGGCTGCCCCTGACCTTGCCAGAGCTCTGGTACCAGGGAACCGAGAACAGAGATGTCATGTGGATGGGTCCCACCCCCAGAGCACCCCAGACTACCTGGGAGTGTGGCTTATGCCCACCGCCCTCCCCATCTCGCTTGCCTGTATTTGTCTAATGCCGGTAGGAAAATTGGAGGAAGGGATTGGCGGGAAGCAGGCTTCTATGAGACTGGGAGCTAAGAATCCATCTCCAAATGAAAAATGGCAAACACAATACTTAGCACACCCAGGCCCCGCTGCCGGGTTCCTCTCTTCCTGTGGGCTCTCCGCCCCCACTCCAGCCCCTGGAGTCAGGGAGGCCAAGATGCTGAGGCCCGTGGGGATGGGATTCCGCCCTAGCCGGCCGCTGTTCTGGTGTGGTGGGAAGGGACAGGGAGAGCCACAGTGGGCTGGGGACGGGGACACGCTTCTGATCCTAAATGTGTCTCCGCTCACTGCAGAGCCAGAAGCTCCGGGATGTCTTCAACATGGATTTCCCCGACAACAACTTCCTGCTCAAGACGCTCACTGTGGTGTCTGGTCCTGACATGGTGGACCTAACCTTCCACAACTTTGTCTCCTACAAGGAGAATGTGGGCAAGGTGCCCGGGGAGGGGGGGCGGGTACGGCGCCGGGCCTAGGCCCCCCGGGGTAGCCCGGGCTTCCTGCGGGACAGGCCTGCGCTGCGGGGGGGGGAGGGGTGCCCGTGTGTGGCCAGGGGTCTGACTCCTGTGCTCTGGGGTCCCGCAGAACTGGGCCGAAGACGTGCTGGCCCTCGTCAAGCACCCACTGACAGCCAATGCCTCCCGCAGCACCTTCTTGGACAAAATGTAAGTGCCTGTGTGCCCGGCCTCGGGGTACGGGGCTCCACACGCCAGCCTCGGGGCCTTGATAAGCTGCTTTCCGCCCCACCAGCCTGGTAAAGCTCAAGATGCAGCTCAACCCCGAAGGGAAGATTCCCGTGAAAAAGTGAGTTTCCCCGGCTCTCTCCCCACACTGCCGCCCAGCTCCTCGAAGCCTTCCCTCTCCGGGTCTGACCCCACTCTTTGGCCCCTGCCTTTCTCTGCTGCTTTAGTTTTTTCCAGATGTTTCCTGCTGACCGCAAGCGGGTGGAAGCTGCCCTCAGTGCTTGCCACCTCCCAAAAGGCAAGGTGAGTGGTTTTCCCGGCCCAGCCCAGCCCCTTATCTGAGCTGGCTCTGACAAGAGGCCAACGCGGCCAGGCCTGGTTAGGGGTGGCGGGGCCCAGTCAACGCCCCAAAAAGCCAGTTAACCTGACAGCGCTGGTTTCTGATACTAGGCACAGAGACAGATCCCGGGGAGTAGGGATGAGGTGCCTGGGTCCAGAGCAGCTTGGTCTCTACTGCCTATGCCTGGGTGGCCGTGGGGGGCAGTGGTTGGCAGACTGCGTTTAGGGCAAGCAGCCAGGATGGGGAAGGGGTTAGTTCTGCAGAGTGTGGGGGGAGGGGAACAAACCAAGAGAGCTGAAGCTGCCAAGACATAGCCTTTAGCTCAACCCAGGAAAACATTATTTTTTTCCCTTCTGATTAAGTGATTTTTAATTACAAGTTGTAGGCAGGGTCAACCCATGAGGAACCTTCTATGGATTACAAAAAGGAGCCCTCTGGGCAGATATAGCCCTGAGCCCTAGGTTTCTGCCTGGCTAGGGGAGTGGATCTCAGACCCCTGGGCCCCCCTTGGCCAGAGCCTTTGTATGGGGTACCACCTGTACCCCATGGGGTTTTGTCTCGTGATAAGAATTTGTAATGTTATACATGTTATAAATAAAACTAAGACCTCATCGGTCACCTGTCCACAAGGGGCCTAGGAAGACTACTCCCCCTCAAGTCACAGCTCAAGGATGCTGGTGATCCCTTGATGCCATCGGTCCCAGGAACGCAAGCATAGGGGTGGAGAGAGGGTGGGAACGGGCGCCTGCAGAGGGCCCTGCAGCCAGGACCGCTGCTACACTGCCACCCTCCTTGTCTCCTGCCTCCTGAGCTCCCACCTTGGCTGTCCTCCATACGTGTCAGCTCTCCTTGTGTCCCAGTAGGAGTCACTGACCCCTCTTTGCTTGGAGCCGATGGGTCCAAGATCCAGTCTCAGGGAGATATGGTCTGGCTCTCTTGTTCAGACCCTCTGCTCTAGCTCCAAACTAAGCCTGATGTTGGCCTTCCAGTAGGATCCTGGAAGATGTTTAAGGGGTTTTTCTGAGATGGAAGGCAAAGGCACAGAAGCCCCGGAGACCACTAAGCTCCTTGCAGTTTCTCTTTCTGTAAAGTTGCCCAACCCGGACTTCATAGACTACGTGAAATTTGACGTCAGGCTTCAATCCTTTAGCATAAGGGTTTCAGGGTTCTTCTATGTCATAGCCTGGATAGGCATCTCATGCCTTTTCACCGCTGAGTGATACCCCGGTGTTTGGAGTTACCACCTTTTGCTTCTATGTTTGTTCATCAGCTGATGACCTTTGGGTGGTGGCCGCATCCTGGCCATTTTGAATAACACTTCTATGAAATTTCGAACGCATGACTTTGTTGGGACATATGTTTTCACTCTCTATACCTAGAGGTAGAATAGTCGGGTCACGTGGCAACTCTACATTTAACATTTTGAGGAACTGCCAAACCGTTTTCCAGAGTGACTGACCGCTGTACAATCATACCGACAACGTCCGAAGGTTCCCGTTTCCTCGACGACACTTGTTGTTGTCTGTCTTTTTAGCATTGGACTCATCCTGTGGGAATGAAGTGGTATCTCCTTATGGTTTTGGTTTGCATTTCCCAAGTAACTAAGGAGATGGACCATCTTTCCATGCGTCCATCAGTCATTTGCGTATCTTCTTTGAAGAAATGTCCATTCAAATCTACTGCCTGTCTTTGTCTCTTTACTATTGAGCTGTCCCTTCCTGGATATTTGATTTGCAAATATTTTCCCCTGTTCTGCGGACTGTCTTTTCACTTTCTTGATGCTATCCTTTAAAGCACAGAAGTCCTTAATTTGGATGAAGTCCAGTTTGTCTTTTTGTTGTTGTTGTTCCTAGTGCTTCTTGGTGTCTCCAGCTATTACTGTTGAATTGTCTATTTCGTCCTTCAGTTCTGTCAGGTTTTGCTCATGCATCTGGGGGCTCTGCTGTTAGTTGCGTTTTGTCTATTCATGATGCCTTTGGAAAATTTGCCCTCTACTTAAAAAAAAAGAAAGAAGACCGCCCACAGCTGTGGCAGCCCTGCTTACTTCTAACCCCTTCTTCTTCCCTCTGTGGTCATTCCTAGTCCTAATCCTGCCCCAACCAAGGGACTAGCCAGTGTCGAAGTTCAGGGGCAAGGCAGACCAGCTAAGCATGCTCTCTGCTCAGCAACCAGCCCCTTGAAAAGTGGGTGCTCAGGAGCCTGCTTGACGCTGCTCTGCTCGCCCTGAGCCCTCCCTCTGACAGGCTCCCTTGCACAGGTCTGGGCCTCATTTGTGGTTTTTAGAACGGAGAAGGTGGGTGCAGGAATGATCAGGTGACTCTTCCCTCAGAACGATGCCATTAACCCTGAGGACTTCCCAGAATCCGTCTTCAAGAGTTTCCTCATGAGCCTCTGTCCTCGGCCAGAAATAGATGAGATCTTCACTTCCTAGTGAGCTTCCTCGGCTGGGCTGGGCCCGGGGAAGGGCTGGTGGCTAAAATCCCACTTGTCATGCTGGGAATTAGGTGGCTTCTCTGCCGAAGGTGGTTGTCCGTGCTCCCCAGCCCCAGGGGGGCCACAGACCTGTGCCCTCTCTGGCCTGCAGCCATGCCAAGGCCAAACCCTACATGACCAAGGAGCACCTGACCAAGTTCATCAACCAGAAGCAGAGGGACCCCCGTCTCAACTCTCTGCTATTTCCGCTGGCACGGCCTGACCAGGTGCAGGGCCTCATCGACAAGTATGAGCCCAGTGGCATCAACGTGCAGAGGGGTGAGGACTCAGTGAGCCCCTCCCCTCCGTGGCCTGCCCCGCCCTGCCCAGGGGCTGCAGCCCTAACAGTCCCACCCTGCCCTGCTCCCCCCCCCCCCCAGGCCAGCTCTCCCCCGAGGGCATGGTGTGGTTCCTCTGCGGGCCTGAGAACAGCGTGCTGGCCCAGGACAAGCTGCTTCTCCACCAGGACATGACGCAGCCTCTCAACCATTACTTCATCAACTCCTCACACAACACCTACCTGACAGGTGACCAGGGTGACCTTGTCGTGCCCTCTCCTCTTGGGGTGGGCAGGGCGGCTCCTGTTCCCCTGAATCCATCCCTTTGCGGGGCGGGCCGCGGGCTGCAAAAGGACAGACCGTGTGGGAGCGGGCAGGGGCGAGCGGACTGGCCTCTCCCCTCTGCCCTGGCTCAGCCGGCCAGTTCTCTGGCCTGTCGTCGGCTGAGATGTACCGCCAGGTGCTGCTGGCTGGCTGCCGCTGCGTGGAGCTGGACTGCTGGAAGGGCAAGCCCCCTGACGAGGAGCCCATTATCACCCACGGCTTCACCATGACCACAGACATCTACTTCAAGGTAAGACTTGGGGCCGTGGAAGCTGGTGGCAGTGGCACTAGGGAAGGGCCCCGGGTGGGGCTTGGTGGAGCGGGTGAACATAGAAAAGAGGGATGGCTGGGAGGCCTTAGACCAGTGAGGGGATTAGAGGGGACCCAAGGAGACAGGGCCAGTGGGGGCCCTCCAGTTTTCTGTGTGTTGAAACTGGGGAGTGGGGAAGGGTGCCGCTGGGGGCAGGAGTGGGGTGGGTGGGGTGGGGAGGGACCTGGGCCACTGACCTCCCCACCCGCCCCTTTCTCCTCCAGGAAGCAATTGAAGCCATTGCAGAAAGTGCCTTTAAAACCTCCCCCTATCCTGTCATCCTGTCATTTGAAAACCATGTGGACTCGTGCGTATCAGACCTGTTCGGCCTCCTTCTCTCCCCTGTCCCCATCTCCTGCCTGCAGCCGCCCTCCCCCACCTCTAGTCATGCCCTCCAGCTCTGCCCCCCTGGGGTGTCCACACAAGCTCCTTGGGACCTCAGGCTCTGCTGCCTATGTTCCTGCCTCCCTGTTCCCCCGATGACCGGGGTCAGAAGGAGGGACAAGAGGGGGTGGAGCTGCTGAACCCTACGTCGCTTCTGCTCCCTGCAGACCCCGCCAACAGGCCAAGATGGCTGAATACTGCCGGATGACATTTGGGGAGATGCTGCTCACAGAGCCCCTGGAAAAGTTCCCGGTGAGTGGACTTCGCTGTGGGCATCTGGGCCTGGGGGCTGGGGGCCAGGTTAAGGAGGCAGATGTCCCCAGAGGATGTTGGGATTTATCTGGGAGGATTGTGGGGCCAGGATCCTATCATTTACCATGTGTCAGGCACTGTGCTGGGCTTTGCGGGGCATGTTAGTGACAAAGACACAGTCCCAGCTCTCAGGTTGCTCACCTTTAGTGGCGACACAGACAAGTAACCAGGCCATCGCAACCAATGGCTGCTATGGGAGGACTTGGGCATCAGGGAAGGCTTCCTGGAGGAAGGGATGGCAAGCTGGAATCTGAGGGGTAACTGGATTTATCTTGGTGAGAGTGGGGAAAGGGTATTCTAGGCAGGTAAGGGAGAAGAGTGTTGTCTGAGGAATTGGGTAGGTGGGGTCGGCTGGAGCGCAGCACAAGATGGGGGAAACGGTGGGAGGCGAGGCTGGAGAAGCAGGCAGGGCAGATGGAACACAGCTTGGTAAGAAGGAGCTGAGGCTGCACCCTGAAGGCGTGGAGATGATGCCGACCGTCTCCTCTCTCCCACAGTTGAAACCAGGCATTCCCCTGCCCAGCCCTGAGGATCTCCGAGGCAAGATCCTCATCAAGAACAAAAAGAACCAGTTTTCTGGCCCAGCCATCCCCAGCAAGGAGCCGGGTGGGGGGGCTGAGAACAGCTGCCCACCCAGCGCCTCTGTGGGAGAGGACCCAGGTGAGTCAGCCTGGGTGGGGAGGACTTGGGGTGTGGGAGCACGTAGACGGGGAGAGAGGGGCTGGGCCTGGAGGCCATGTGCAGGGACCGTGGTCCCAGTGCTGACGGAGGCGCCTGTGGCAGCGTGGGCTGGTGAGGACAGGGCAGAGCCGGAGGAGGAAGAGGTGGAAGAGGAGGAGGAGGAGTCGGGAAACCTGGATGAGGAGGAGCTCAAGAAGATGCAGTCGGATGAGGTGTGTAGGGGCAGCCCCCAGCCCCTCCTGCTGTCCCCACGGCAGAGCCAGGGCGCCTCCCTGGATTGCGTACTGCCCTCCCCTTCTCCACCCTCCCCTCTCCTCCCTAGGGCACAGCGGGCCTGGAGGTGACAGCTTACGAGGAGATGTCCAGCCTCGTGAATTACATCCAGCCCACCAAGTTCATCTCCTTTGAGTTCTCTGCCCGTAAGTGAGCACGGGGTGGGAGGAAGATGGTAAGCTGGAGGCTAGGCTAGATTCGGGAGAAGGCCCTTGAGAAGTATGTCCTGACAGCAGAGCAGCTTGATGGGTGGGAGGAAGGGGATGGGGGATCCCCCCTTCCTTGGACGCGGGGGCCCTATTTATAGAAAGAGCCAGCAGAGGAGGCAGGCAAAGGGCTTTTTTAAGTGGCACTGGCTCCCAGTTTCCCGGTGCCGGTGCCGTACTGAGGAACTTGGCACCGACCAGAATGCTCTGGAGTGTGTCGGTGACAGGCAGGCCCCTTAGGACAGGCCATCTGAGCCCTACTGGCCTGTGGCTCCTGCAGCCTCCTTCAGGCTCTGTGGCTCCTGGAGCTGAATGGTGCCTTGGGCTGGCCCATGCCTAGGAGCGCTGGCCCTGCCGGGCATGAGAACTCCAGGGAAGGGCCACAGGCAGAGAAACTGGCCAGGATACATCTGCCCCTCCCTCGAACCCCTCCCTCTCTGTGCGCACCCATGCTACTTAGCTTGGCCACTCTTCTCAGCTGGGCGTGCCCTGACGTGGATAGCTCTTTCTGCACACACTTGTGCAGTGTAGCCCTCTACCACACGGACTGCTGGTCCCTGGACCACAGTCTGCAGCCCCCACATGTGGCGGCCCCCCCCTCCCGCCGCCGGCAGGCATGTCTGCCCCCTGGTGTACACTTCCCACCCCTGCCCCCACCCCTCACGTTTCAGCACATCCTCACAGCTTCCTGACCCCCTGGGTTCCCCTTCTCTGTGCCATTGGGGGCTTGTGCCCCTCACTCTCCAGGACTACGGCCCACACCCCCTTCGTGTGCATGTCTCCCGAGCATACCCTTCACCCCCAGCGCACCATTACCCACCCAGATCTGCACAGCAGCTTGGCCTCTTCAACCCTTGGGCCTCGGGGGGAATGCGAGGTTGGAGGGATGTCTGTGCTGGAGAGAGCTACCCCAGAAGGGAGGGCAGGGAGGAGGGCAGGGGGCCCCCCGGCTGACAGGCCCCCCCCACCCTTTCTCTCCCACACAGAGAAGAACCGAAGTTATGTCATTTCGTCCTTCACAGAGCTCAAGGCCTATGACCTGCTCTCCAAGGCCTCAATGCAGTTTGTGGAGTATCCTTGAGGCCTCCCTAGCCAGGGTCCCTGGGTGGGGCGGCGGGGTGCAGAAGGCCTGGGGATGGGGCGCACAGAGGGAGCTGCTGGGTCCTCCGGGTGTGGATGGCCTCGGGCTAGCTCCTCAACTCCGGGGCAGCTACAACAAGCGCCAGATGAGCCGCGTTTACCCAAAGGGCACCCGCATGGACTCCTCCAACTACATGCCCCAGATGTTCTGGAACGCCGGTTGCCAGATGGTGGCCCTCAACTTCCAGACGATGGGTGAGGGTACACCGAGGCCCCTAAGAACCTGCCCCCGCCCCCTGCCTCTCCTACCTTCACCCCATTCCTGGGGGGGGTGTCTTTAGAACAGACCGGGGTCCCTAGGTTGGCTGAGGCCGTGGGAGCACGTGAGGGCGTGTGAGCGGTTAGGGATATAAATGCCTTGATTCATGCCTATATGATGGCACGGGTATGAGTACGCACGTGACGAGGCCAGTGTGCAGGCCCGAGTTCTGGCTGCTCTGCCTGAACGAGCCCACAGGAACCCCGGCTTCACCGGCTTCAACCCCCACTGCGAGTCGTGGCCCAGCCGTGGCCTTGCTCCTGCTAACTCCCACCTGTGGTGCCTTCCTGAGCGATGAGACACCCTAGGGAAGCAGGCTGGGTCATGAGAAGCCCTCATCCCCCCAGTCCACCCAAGCTCCCCATTCCACAAGACACGAGAGGCTGAAGGATGTAGGAGAGCGAGACTGGGTGCAGACCTGGGGCTGGGCTTTGCTCACCAAGCGCCCTCGTCCCACCCAGACCTGCCCATGCAGCAGAACATGGCGCTGTTTGAGTTCAACGGGCAGACTGGCTACCTCCTTAAACACGAGTTCATGCGGCGGCCGGACAAGCAGTTCAACCCCTTCTCGGTGGACCGCATCGACGTGGTGGTGGCCACCACCCTTTCCATCACGGCAAGGCCCTGAGGCGGGCGAGTGGCCGGGAGGGCTGGGCTCTCGAGGGGAGAGACACAGGAGCTCTACTCCTCCACGCCCAACCCCCTCCCCTGATATCCTGAAAACTTCAGCCCAAGCCAGTTCGTGCAGTCCCGAGTTGCCTTGGAAACTGCCTCCTCCTCAGCACTGGAGGCTGCCTCTTGGTCCCCATGGAAACCAAGGGGAAGGGCTGAGGCTTGGGGTGGGGGAGGGGAGAAGAGTGGGCAGAGTGGGGCCGCAGGAACCCCAGGCCCTCGGGGAGGGTGCTGTTTTCCTTCCTTGCCTGGGGAGGGAGGTGGGGAGGTCCAGGCCTCTTCCCTGAATGCTGGGAGCACCTGGTGGCCCAGAGCTCAGCCGAAGCCCTTGAGCCACACGGCCTCAGCTGGATGGGGCTCTTCACAGTAGCCAAGAATGGATGCTTCAGCTCCAGGAGCTAGAGGCTCCAGGTGCGAGGCAAGAGCTGGAGCGGGGAGCTGAGGCTGGCCTCCTGTGGGTCCCCACCCCCAGGTGATCTCTGGGCAGTTCCTGTCGGATCGCAGTGTGCGCACGTACGTGGAAGTGGAACTGTTCGGCCTCCCCGGGGACCCCAAGAGGCGCTATCGCACCAAGCTGTCACCCAGCGCCAACTCCATCAATCCTGTCTGGAAGGAGGAGCCTTTTGTCTTTGAGAAGGTGGGGAGCTAGGGCGTGGCAGCGCCCGGGGTCTGTCCCCACTTCTTGGCCTCTACTCTTAGAAAACAGGAACTAAATAAAGGTCCTTGATCGTCCTCCTCTCCCTACCCCTCACCCTGTGCCCTCCTGTTTAAGAGTCCAAAATCCACATTTATCGAAATTTACTCGCGGAACAAGTTTTGTGTATGCATCCGTGTGTGTGTGTGTCTGTGTGCGCATGTGTGCTCACGTGCATGTGTGTTCATGTTAGGATGAGAGGCAGAAATGTGAACTCCCAGTCCAGAGTACAGAGTCCCAGTCCGGGGGTGGGGGGGTCCTTTGCCCTGATTGGATACTTATTGGCAAGGCTGTCCAGGATTGTCTGCACCAGGACCCCCAAGCCCTGGGCTCCCTGGCCAGCCCTTCTCCCTTGTGGGGACCAGCCATGGCATGAGCTAAGAGGGTGCCTATGTGTATGGCCTAAGAGCGTGCCCTCTGTCCTCACCAAACCTGGTAACGCCTGCCATGTTCTCACACCAATGCTAAGACTTCTGAATCCAGGGACGTGGGCAGTTTGGCCACCCTCTCCCCTCCCCAGCTTGTCCTGTCCCAAACTCTCCCTAGATCTTGATGCCTGAGCTGGCGTCCCTCAGGGTGGCTGTATTGGAGGAAGGCAACAAATTTCTTGGACATCGCATCATCCCCATTAATGCCCTGAATTCTGGTAAGGATGGAGTCCTTTGCTGTCGCTAGCCGGTCTGAGACCAAGGCCAGCATTAGGAGCCTGGCCGGGGGTGTGGCAGCTTCAGGGAGGCGGCCCTGAGACCTTACCTAACCCTCTCATGTATGAGGAGTGGGGCAAGAAGAGGAAACTGACAGAGGTGGGGTCTCTGCCACACAATGTCTGGAACTACTGGGGCAATTTCCCAAGGAGCTGATACTTATGGGGCACTTAAGATGAGTTATGGACTTATAACACATTCTCACTTAATCCTAACCATAACCTAACCATAACCACATGAAGGAGATCCTATTCGCCCCATTTCACAGCTAAAGAAAATCTCAAGAGCTTTAAAGAAAACTGCCCAACGTCACACAACCAGAAAGGTGCAAAACCAGACTCAGACTCTGGTCTCCCTGACTCTAAAGCCAGAGGTCTTGAGTACCGGGCTGCTCCCGCAGTGCTGGGTGGCCGTGGCCATGGCTTACTGCCCACCCTGTCTTGCCCGACAGGCTACCACCATCTGTGCTTGCACAGCGAGAGCAACATGCCCCTTACCATGCCTGCACTTTTTGTCTTCCTGGAGTTGAAGGACTATGTACCCGACACCTGGGCAGGTAGGTGGCCCACTCCCCCTCCCCTGCTCAAGCCAGCCTCCAGAGTGGGCCAGGACAGGGTAGCCTGGGGATAGGTGAGGATGGGAGGATGGGGGAGGCTTCCAGGGACATCTCCACACCAGCCCGGTGATGCCCCTATGTACCCAGATCTCACCGTGGCTCTGGCCAATCCAATCAAGTTCTTCAGTGCCCATGACAAGAAGTCTGTGAAGCTCAAGGAAGCCATGGAAGGTCTGCCTGAGGTCTGTGCTGCCTGGTCCAGGAGCTTTGCCCTCTCCGAGGGAAGATGAGGGAGGGGGCAGGGTCCTAGGCTGAGAGACAGAGAGAGCTGTTGGAGCCTTGTTCCTAATCTGCTCTTCCTACACAGAACCCCTTCCCACTTGGGAGTCCAGTTGTCGGCCCCGTCAACGGGGCGTTGGCCCCGACGAGCAACGGGTCTGCAGGTAGGCACTGCAGTGTCCTCCCGCAGACTGGGAGGGCCTCCACCTCTCCAGCGGTACCCACAGGAACATCTCCCCAAAACAGACTTTCACCTGGGATGGGAACGACCGCTGGGAAAGTGCGCTGCAGGGGGCCCATACTGCCACCCCACCCAGGGGGCGGGGAGGAGCCGGCCAGAACCGGCCCCCCCACCCCCACCCCAGGGGCCCCTGTCAGCCCACCCTGTGGCTCTTGCAGCAGCCGGGGCCAGGGCCAATGAGGAGGCCACGAAAGAAGCTGCGGGTAAGGCCTGCTGAGTCCGAGTAATCTTGGGAACGAGCCTGGGGGAGGGTCCTGGACCCCTGAGGGTGGGGGTGGGGGTGGGGGGGCTCCCGGGCGGCGGCGCACCTCACCCCGGCCCCCGCAGAGCCGCGGACCGCCAGCCCGGAGGAGCTGCGGGAACTGAAGGGCGTCGTGAAGCTGCAGCGGCGGCACGAGAAGGAGCTGCGGGACCTGGAGCGGCGCGGCGCGCGGCGCTGGGAGGAGCTGCTGCAGAGAGGCGCAGCGCAGCTGGCCGAGCTGGGGCCGCCGGGCGCAGGGGGCTGCGGGGGCCGCCGGCTCGGCCCGGGGAAGGGCTCTCGCAAGAAGAGGTAAGGGCGGCGGCGGCGGGCTCTGCCCTCGGTGGCGCCGGCGGGCAGGGGGCGGCCGAGGGCTCAAGGCCGGTCCCCACGTGGCGTCCGCAGGATCCTGCCCGGCGAGGAGGCCGCCGGGGCCGCGCCGAGCGAGGGCCCCGAGGGCGCGGACGCGCGTGCGCGCGAGCTGAAGGACCAGCTGGAGCTGGAGCTGCTGCAGCAGGGTGAGGAGCAGTATGAGTGCATCCTGAAGCGCAAGGAGCAGCACGTGGCTGAGGTGCGTGCGCGGGGGGAGGGGCGGGGAGAGGGGCCGGAGCCACAACCCAACCAACCCGCCCCCTGCCCCAGCCTCCGCCCGGCAAAGGGCTTCTCTAACTAAGCCGTCCCTGCACTACCCCGCGCAGCAAATCGCCAAGATAATGGAGCTGGCCAGAGAGAAGCAGGCTGCAGAGCTGAAGACCCTCAAGGAGACCTTGGAGACGTATGATTGCCTCCCACCCATGCCTGACCCTCACCTCCCGGGAGGGCTCAGGCCCCACAGAACATCTCCCTGATGCCTGTCTCTCTGCAGTGACACCAAAGAGATGAAGAAAAAGTTGGAGGCCAAGAGGCTGGAGCGGATTCAAGCCATGGTCAAAGTCACCTCGGACAAGATGGCTCAGGAAAGGTGCGCCCTTGACTTGAACTCCAGGGCCAGTCTGTGCAGAGACACTAGGTGGGAAGGAACCTCCCTGCAAGTGGATCCTGACTCGCTTCCCGGAGATGTGCCTGTCCCCTGGCTCTGGAAGGTCATCCCATTTCCGTCACCTTTGATCAGAGTGTCCTCCGTGGGCCAAACACAGAAGCCATCACTCTGAGCAGAGAGGAAAATTTCAGGGAAAATTAATAATACAAACAGGGAGGTGAAACCTTGGGACAGCAGCCTCCCGCCCTGTATGCTGTGAAGGACAGTGTGTTTAGTGAGGAGGCCCTCTCCTCAGACAGCCCCTGGAGCTCCCAGTGGCCCCTCCTGTCCTCCTTGGCTCCCCATGATTACCACCCCACCCCACCCCACCCCCGGGCTGTTTCTGCTCCTGTGGTTGAGTTCTCATTTGGTCTACATCCCGAAGAGACTTGGTCATACCCACCTCTTCCTAGGGGCCTCCTGCCCTCTCTGAAACTCTGATCACCCCAACAGGCTGAAGAGAGAGATTAACAACTCTCACATCCAGGAGGTGGTGCAAGTCATTAAGCAGGTGTGTAAGAGCTGTGTCTTTCACACATACACATACACACACATTCTCACGCTTTACATAGGAGGGATGGTGTGGTCCCAGGCCTTTACGTTGTCTTTAGGAGGGGCACAGTCCAGAGTGGGCCATGCCCCTGGGGATGGGAGGAGGCAGTGAAGGGGAGCTGGAGCCCCTGGGCTATCCCAGGGTTCTGGCCTTTATGTGGAGGTTGGAGTAACGACCTAAAGGGATCTGTCTCTGGCCAGCCGCCCTGGATGGAAATGATAGGGGCTAGCTGGCCAGGGGAGGATGGGATTTGGGGTGGGTGGGTGGGTATGAGGCAATGAGGGGGGCCTCCTGAGGCTGGCTCCAAGGAGTGAGAAGAGGAAGGAAAGCCCTGCTGAGAATGGACTTAAAGCTCCCCCAGGACTATTAGCAACAATAACAGAGCTGGCTGAGCTGGGGGGCTGGGGGGAGGGGGGCTGTGGGGTCCATTTACTGAATCCCGACCTTGTGGCACGCTTTAAGCCAGGAACTGCCTCATGCATTCCTGCACAACCCAGCAAGACAGACCATTATCTTCATTTTATACATTTAAAAAGAACTGTTCGAAGGTTAACAAATTTGTCCCAAGTCTTACAGCTGGATAACTGGGACTGTAGCTGGATTCCAAGCCAGGTTGCCTGTCCGGGCTGTCCTGATTCCCTGCCTCTCACTCCCGCCCAGATGACAGAGAACCTGGAGAAGCACCAGGAGAAGCTGGAGGAGAAGCAGGCAGCCTGCCTGGAACAGATCCGGGAGATGGAAAAGCAGGTGTGACAGGGACGACCACTCTGCCTGCCAGCAGAGTAGGCCTGCCCCCAGGAGCCACCAGTCAGGAGATGGGTGGGGGCAGGAAGGGGACTACCCCTCACTGGTGGGCTGCAGGTCCTCGTTCCCGCGGGGTCCTGGGGCCCTTTAAGATGAAGCAGCTCTACAGATCTCTTTGCTTGGTTGGCACCCCCTTCTCTGAGGGGCTCCCTGATGGTCTCCACCACCCCTCACCTCCCACCCCAGTCTCCTGGGATATCTGAACAGACTGGGCAGCTCCTTGTTTGACTACCCAGGGGAGGGAAGGTGGGTAGGTGGGCCCCTCCTGAGCCAGGTGGTGGTCTTTGCGGTCCCCACAGTTCCAGCAGGAGGCGCTGGCGGAGTACGAGTCCCGGATGAAGGGCCTGGAGGCTGAGGTGAAGGAGTCAGTGAAGGCCTGCCTCAGGGACTGCTTACCCTCTGAGGCCATGGACAAGCCTGAGAGGGCCTGTGACGCCTTCAGGGAGCTGTGTGACCAGGACCCACTCACAGCAAAGGCAGGCGCCCAGGACAGCCGCCTCTGATGCCCTCATCCCACTGGGACATTCTGTCAGGACATTGACTCTTCTCTGGGATGGGGCTCCATCCCCCCAGGAGGAAAGGCCCGTTCTAAGGCTGTGGGAAGCTGGGCTCTTTTGGACTCTGGAGCCCCCTCCTGAACAACCAGGCTGAGGAGGAGGCAGGAACCAGGTACCATCAGGGCAGGGGCCCATCTGAGGTTTCGAGGTCCTCTCCAATCTGACTTCCTACTCCTCATCCTTCCTCTCTGCCTCTGAGTAAGTGTCACATATTTGTTGAGGGCAAAAGGATATGGACTGGGAGGCAGGAAATGGGGTCCTGGCCACACTCTCCCTTCCCTAGTGTGTTGCTAGTGGCGCCTTTACCTGGAGCGTTAGGCCTGGCTGCCTGGAACCTCCATTCTAGCCCCTCTAGGTCAAGGAGGACCAAACTCCAAACCCTCCTGCTGTAAGCCCCTTCTCAGACCTGTCCTGAGTCTGGCCTCCTTGTCAGTTCCCTGATACAGAGCCTGGCACTACCCCCAAGCTCCCTGGGGATGGCTGCTTCCAGGATCCCGAGCTGAGGTCCCTTCCCTGGCCTCCTGCCGGTGGGGGATGGGAGGCTGACATGGAAAAGCTGCCTCAGCTGTCTGCTGAGCCGACTGGGCCTCTGGCTAGTAGGGAGGGCTAAGGAAGGCCTTTGGGGCATTCTCCTAGGCCTGGCAGGGGGGTACATTCTTGTATGTACCCTCACTCAGGCTGCCTGATGAGGTCAGCATCATTTTATCTCCTGACTATGAGACTTATTTATTTTTCTCCTCCTTACTCCTACTAAAGAGAACCCTTCTCCCAATATTTCCTGTCTAAGTCTGGCCTTTGTTCTACAGCTGAGAAATGGGGGGTAGGGGGGAGAATGCTGCTGACATGAAATGGCCTGGGGGAAAAACCTTTGGGAGCTGAATCCCAGGGTGAGGTCCCTTCCAGAGCTCAGCGGAACTGCCCCGCTTCTGGGCCTGAAGGGGATCCACTTCCCCTTCTGCTGGCCCTGATGCCACAACCACTGGAAAATGACGTCACCCCTCTTCTCCACCTACCCCCCACTCGGACATGGCCTTTCCTTTTCTTTAGCCTCAGGGCCGCAGCAGAAGAGCCTAGTGCAAAGGTGCCCCCTTCCTCTTGGGGAGCTGTGAACCTCCAGGCCACCTGGGCCCCTTTAGGTAGACTCAAGAGCGGTCGGATTCTACACTAGGCGGTTATGGTTGAACTCAACACTTGCTCGAAAGGGGTTTGTGGGCAGCTGTTCACTGCGCCTGTGGCGTGGTCCCAGAATCCAAATGGGAACAGGCACTGGCTTGGGAGAGGCCAAGTGGGGATCGATGCCAGGAAGAGGTTGTTTTCTCATCAGAGAGTTATAACAAATGCCATTAGCTCTGAGCACCTGTGCCTTCGGAAAATAAACGGAACCACCACTGCCACCCTCCATCCCTCTGAGGGCCTGACTTCTGGGATCCTAGTGTTCCCTGGTTGCAGGTTGGGACTAGGGGTCCTGCCCATTCACAGCAGTAAGGCCTGTCACTGACATGTCCAGCTTGCACATGCACTGACTAC
>CM052896.1:53663125-53707427 GCA_028534135.1 Potos flavus
CCCCCCCCCCCCCCCCCCCCCCCCGGTCCTAGCTTCAGACTACCCCGGAGCCCCCCACACCCAACTCTACCTTTTCCTCTAAGCTCTGTCTTGGTTTTGTTTGGATTTAACAGACGTATTCAGCCCTCTGCTGATGGCCTCTATTTTTTTATGCTGGTCTTGTCTTCCTGCTTGAGAGGGAAGGTCTCTTCTATCCAGAACGGAGCTTCTGCTTCTGTATTTCCTACAGCTGGGAACACAATGCCTGCCTCGTGAAAAGTCTCAGTAAAGTCTGTAGTTGATAACTGATTCATTTCTTTACACTTCACAAATAATTTATTCTACCCCTATACACCTCCCTCCCCCGCCCCCGGCGGCTCTGAGGAGCCCTGACTCCCCTCAACCCAGGTCTGAGCACCACCGCCCCCCACCTCAGGAGAGAGAGGGGATGCGGTAGTTTTTCTACATCCTAATCTCCTTCCCTTCCAAAGGGGTCAGCTAGTAGTGAAAATCAGAGCCCGGTGGTCTGGGGGTGGTTTTGTGTTTCGGAGGGAGACGAGGACCGCAGAGGAGCCTTGCGAAGGTCTCTCGCATTTTCTGGGGTGGCGGCCCGCCGCGAAGCGGCGGGGAGGCGGCGCGGGGGAGTCGTTAACGCGGCCGCGGCGCTCTCGAATCCCCAGGCGCCCGCCCCGGCCGCCGCGTCTCCGCTCCGCCCGCCTGTCAGCCGCCGGGAGCTGGCGCTCGGGCGCGTGGTCGGGGTTGCAGACGTCGGAGATTGGAGGGCGCAGTCTCCCCGCCACCCCCGCGCCGAGTGAGCGTGTGCGGGAGGAACAATTGTGTGCTAGTGCGTGATTCGCTACACTTCGAGTGGCAGTTCTCAGCCAGAATAAGCGCCCCCCACCCCGCGCGCAGCGCAGGTGCCCCCACGCCCCCGCCAATTACTCCAGGTTCGCCTTTCGCCGCCGCCACCCAGCTCGCTTATGGTCCAGTTCTGCCCTCATGGGGTCCCATTTCCTTCCCCCTGGACCTCTAGGAGGCAGTCCTTCGTCTTCCCCGACGGGCCCGAGGTCCTAAGTTTCTAAGGCTCGGAGGGCACCGACTCCGGTAGGGGCGGAGGGCGGGGAGACGAAAAGAGACAGTGACTTTGGGATTGGCCTGGCCTGGTGCATGTGGCCCCCAGCGAGCAGCCGCCGCCCCCGCCCCTCAACCGCCGCGGCAGCCCCAGGGGAGCGCGGAGGAGGAGCCGCTCCTCGCCTTGGTGGCCCACGAACGGGTGGGGGTCAGGGGCGGTCTCTCCCGCCGGGTGCGTTCCTGCCCTGACGGCTCAGCCCGCTTCCAGGGCAGCCATTGCCATGGAGACCCCCGAGGCTATAAAGACAGATAAGCAGGCGGGCGGCGGCTCCCGCGCCGCTGAGCCCCCCAAGTAAGGAGCAAGCGCCCCGGTGTGGCCCGGCCCCCGCGAGCTGGGAGGAGGCGGAGGAGCGGCGCCAGCAGCTTGAGGAGCGGCGCGCCCCGCCAGGGCTGGAGGCAGGCGCGCACGGCGGGCGCCACCGTCTCATCGGGGGAGCGGGGGCTGTCCCGGGTGAGGGTGAGTGGCGCGGCTCCAAGCCACAAGGGACGGAGGGGCACCGGACACACGGAAAACAGCGGGACAGACAGGAGGGGCCCGAGCTTTGGCTCCCGTAGTCTCGTGGCGGGCCAGGCGCGGAGCCCAGAGTAGCGAGCAACCTACACCTCCAGGCGGGAAGCCCAGAGAAGGAGCTGCGAGACGCCAGGCGTGCGGCCCAGGAGCGGCGGGGAAGCGGGAGCCGCTGGGGCACAAGAGTGGAAACCTCAGGACCCTCGGCTGCAGCCGCCCACGCGCGGAGGGAGCCACACCAGAGCACCAGCGGGGCCCAGAGCCCGGTGGGGCGCGGGAACAGGGGCGCCCCCGTGCGGAGCTGCCGGGCCGCCTGGGAGCGGCGGCCGGGGCCATGCTCAAGCCCAAGGACCTGTGCCCCCGAGCGGGTACTCGCACCTTCCTGGAGGCCATGCAGGCGGGCAAAGTGCACCTGGCCCGCTTTGTACTGGATGCGCTGGACCGCAGCATCATCGACTGCCGCGCCGAGCAGGGCCGCACGCCGCTCATGGTGGCGGTGGGGCTGCCGGACCCCGCGCTGCGCTCGCGCTTCGTGCGGCTACTGCTGGAGCAGGGTGCGGCGGTGAACCTGCGGGACGAGCGCGGCCGCACGGCGCTCAGCCTGGCGTGCGAGCGCGGCCACCTGGACGCGGTGCAGCTGTTGGTGCAGTTCAGCGGCGACCCCGAAGCGGCCGACTCGGCGGGCAACAGCCCAGTGATGTGGGCGGCGGCGTGCGGCCACGGGGCGGTGCTCGAGTTCCTGGTGCGCTCTTTTCGCCGCCTCGGCCTGCGCCTCGACCGCACCAACCGAGCGGGTCTCACGGCGTTGCAGCTGGCAGCCGCCCGCGGCCACGGGACCTGCGTGCAAGCCCTCACCGGGCCCTGGGGCCGCGCAGCCGCCGCCGCCGCGGCCCGGGGCTCCAACTCCGACAGCCCCCCTGGCCGTCCGGCTCCCGCGCCCAGCCCCGAGCGCCGACGACCCAGCCCCCGCCGCTTACCTCGGCCTCTCCTGGCGCGTTTTGCGCGAGCTGCGGGCGGCCACGGTCATGGCGGCGAGGCTGGGTCAGGTGGCAAGGGCTCCGGCCGGCACCGAGCACAGGGCAGCGAGAGGCCCGAGCTGGGCCGGAGCATGAGCCTGGCGCTGGGTGCTGTAACCGAGGAGGAAGCGGCTCGGCTGCGGGCGGGAGCGCTGATGGCCCGACCACACTCGCCCCAGTCCTCAGGAACCGGGCGGTGGCGTTCGCAGGAGGTGCTGGAGGGAGTGCCTCCGACCTTAGTGCAAGCCCCCATTGGCCTTAGCCCCCACCCGGAGGGCGGCCCCGGCTCTGGCCGTTTGGGTTTGCGCCGACGCTCCACAGCTCCAGACATCCCCAGCCTGGTCGGGGAGGCCTCAGGGCCCGAGAGCGGCGCGGAGTTAGAGGCCAACGCTCTGCCCCACTCGGTGCCTGGGCCTCAGCCTTGGCAGGTGGGCACGGAGGCCGTGGTGCTGCACGCTCAGCGGTAAACAGCGTCGAGGTTGAGCCCTGCTCCCCCTCCTCCTATGTCTCTCCTCCACTGGGATTTCTTTTTTCCAGGTCCCTCACTTTCCTGGCAGTTTCCCTGCCTGTGATCCCAGAATCTGTCCCCACTGCCCAGGCCAGACGCTTACCAATCCTCTCTCTGAAAAGAAGCCCTATTTTATTTCTTTTGTGTGTGTGTGTGTGTGTGTGTGTGTGTGTGTGTGTGTGTGTGCTTGTTGGTATTCCCTGCCTAGGTCTCTCACCTTCCCTACAGCCTACCTTTCCTGTCCTGGAGGGGAGGAGTAGAAGACCAGTTCTAGAGGCTTACAGCCTTTCAGCCAGGAAGATGGACCCCCTACTCTGAGCTCTAAAGCTCAGTTCTGAGCCTTGCCGACTCCTGCTGGGTCACCTCCTCCTTACCCCTTTCCCACACCCTGGCAGCCAGGCAGAAGAAAAGCTAACTTGTAGAACAAAGGCCTAGCCTCCCCTCTTTGCCTAGTGATGTGGACGGTAATGCTGCATGGCACCGAAGTCTCCCTTCCTAAGTGTTGGAGACCAAGAGCAAGGAGACCAGCCTTTGAGCCCTCTGGACAGGAGGGCTGATTAGGACGGAATCTGGAGGTTAAGTTTTTCGGGGGAGAAACTCCTACCTCCAGAAGATGAGATCATATTTAGGGGTGGCAGAGGCCCTAGTATGGAAGGCTAATTGTCCCCTGAAATAGCTTCTGGGTAATTTCAGCTCCCTCTGGCAGATTCAGTTTTCAACTTCACTGACAATGTGGGGTCATTGGCCTACAGCAACGCCTACCGAGCCCAGCTCCCAGCGCCAGAGCCCAGCTTCAGCTGGGCTTCGTTTGAGTTTTATCTTTGAGGTCTCGCCCCTCAGGGCCCAGCCTTATTTCCTCTCACTCTTAGAGCCTGAAATGGAAAGGACTTGGCCCTTCCCCGCCCCCACCACTTCCCAGCTCCCCTGTCCCCGCACGTGGGCGCTCCCGCAGGGTGGAATGGTTGCGAAGGCTTGGTTTAATTGTATTTCTTCCAATCCTCAAAGAACTCGTGTTTTGAGTCTTTGTATCTGAAGCAGAAAGCAGCGGGTCTGATCCGAGGCTTAAGAACCTGACAATGTCTCTTTAAATAGAAGCTCCGCGAGGGGGATAATTGACTGAAGTGTTTGCCACGTTAAACGGCGGCGCGCGGGAGTCGGGAAGCCCACACGAGCCGCAGGTCCGGGTTTAAATTACATCAAACTCCTGCGAGAGCTGGAAGGGGGCTGTTAAAGGGCTCCTGCTTCTCGCTGGGCCGTTAATGGAGGGCAGGGCGGATGATGGATGCTGGAGGTCGAGACCAAGGACCCCTGCCTCTGCCGCGGCGCGTAGGACGCTGGCCCGGCCCAGCTTCACTACTGGGCAGATTAGTGAGTCAGAGGCAACCGCAGAGAAGTGGTTAAATGCCCTTTCCCGGCGTGGTCCTTCCTCCTCTCCTCCCTCCCTGCCCTCCTCTTTGTGTGGGCCTGAGAGGCTGATGGGGAGGAAGGGGAGGAGGTTCTAACGGGTCTGGCGAACGCGTGCCCCAGGACCCTGCGGAAGCGCTAGCACAGGTATCTGTGCGTCCAGCCCACGGAATCCTTGGCGCTTGGGGGCTCTTTTTGTGAACCCCGAAGGTTGAACGTGCAGCGCGTCACCCGTCTGAAGTGGGGTCCTTTCAAGACGTCAATCTATACGCCTTTGCAGAACGGAAGGTTTCTCACGTGAACTCTAAGGCAACTGCCCGGGGCGAGAATGATCTGTGTTGAGAAACCGGTCCCGGAGGTGAGCGGGCCTGTTGTAGGTGTCAGACTCCTCCCCAATCCTTCCACCTCCCTCCCGTCTGCAAGGCCGCGCCCTCTCCCCCGCCCAGCACTGGACGTGATCTCTGGTGCCCCCTGGTGGCAGCGCTGCGCTTTCCTCGCGGCGCCCGGGCTAGGAGTTTAGACATCTGGTTTTTCTCGGGATCACGGCAATGTAGTTCTCCCTCCGTGTGCATTTACCCATGGAACTCTCTTCCTCTCGTAGTATGTTAAATCCGGATACTTGAAGTCATTTCCCAGCAGTGAAGTGAGGGACAGTAAATACAAAAACCCGGATTTGGAGTAGCAGGAGCCCAGACCCTTCTTCACTAAGGACCCCAAGATCTTCCAAGTTAAGGCTCCCAAGTCCAGAGAGCTCCTGCTCTGTTCTGAAAAACAGGAGTCTCCAACCCCTTGTTTATAATTTCTGAAGCTTGGGACCTGCACTGTTTTCTTCTGATGAGATTTGCTTTCGTTTTGGGGGTGTTTTGCCCTCCCCCTACTCCTTTCTCCCCAACACACCTGCCTCTCCTCAGTTCCACTGTCTGGGCGGTGGAACAGAAGCGCTTGAAAAGCCAGAGGGAGAGGATCTGGGGTGGGATGGGGGATAATTGGACATCCCAAGTACAAATTCCTTTTTTCTTTTCAGATCCCTGCTTGCTCATTTATTCCCTTTCTGTGTTTAATTTTCATGGAGTTTTTTAATGGTGTAAGGATACAAGTATTTGGCTTCTTCAGAGCACCATAAAGTCTGGGTTGAACATTAGGTAGAAGGTGCTGTCATCTTTCAAATGTCGCTGACCTGTGGCTTTCTGGTTCATTGTCACCCCCGGGGCCCTCCTTATTGAGTAAACAACCGCGAGGGCTCCTCTCCACCGGGTTGCCAAGGGCTTGGTGGTTGAAAGCAATGTTTCTAAAAAACCACAGCAGATCTTTCCTGTCTGCACGGAATTGTGTTTGACTGACTTGCTGTTCTTGCAGATTTCTTACCGGGCCCAGCTCTGTGCAGAAGTTCTCTGTGTCACCGCATTTCGCTCTCCTGCTCTTCCTTCTCATTGTCAGCCCCAGCACTTTGACGCTGGGGTCCTCTCGAGCTCACTCCACTTTAGAAGACACTTTTCTAAACATTTTTTTTTTTTCCCAACACTTGCTGCTTTCATCATTGTGAAGAATCGCCTAGGCCACTGGATCTCGGTACCCTAACATCAAGCTCAGAACTAGTCTGTATGGGAGGCTAAGTGACATACACACACGATTTTCGAATGACACTGTGTGATGGAAGGACTGTTAGAACTTGGAAGAATAGTTAATAAATCCAGTATTATTCAGTTGCAAGAACTGGCCTCTCTTTGCCTTACCAATGGCTCCTGATTCGGGGCTCCCTTTGGGGGCAGCAGAAGGGTGTGCTTTCTTCCTGCCAACTTTCCACCTTCCATCAGCCTTCATCCCTGCCTGTCCCACTGGGCACTGTGGCTGCGTCCTGAAGGTAGGACTGAGTTGGTGGCACTAGGACCCTTCGACCAGGACAGCTGTCTGGGTGGGACTGCTGCAAGGAGCAGGAGAAGGTCAGCAGGACTCCTGGATGCTGGCTGAGAGGTTTCCCTGAACCCTGGGCTGGGGAGAGGAAGAGTGGGGAGGCAGGATGAGCTCTCAGAAAGACAGTGCTGGAATCAGAGTCAGAGCTAGAAGTTGAAAGAGAATTCCATCCACCTCCCCTACCCGCAGGACTAGCACCAAGGTCTCTTGATTTCCAGCCACCACACTGCTCTTTCATAACCCCTCAGTTCTGAGAATCGAAACGGAGACTGCTTTCTCCGTGGAAGCAGCTCCCGGCCACTTCCTAGGGACAGCTTGGGGAGGGCAGCCTCTGACTTGCCTTGGAGTGAGAAGTGAAAGGGAGAAGAGAGACGCTGAGGCAGAAAGTGGTTCTCAGCCCCGGTGGCTGCCCCCCAGAGCCCCTGTGGTACCAGCAAGCACAGCCCATGGCCCTGGGCCTTCCTGGCTGGGTTCTGCTCCCCTGGGAAGGACAGCTCTGTCTCTTTCTCAGCTCTTTCAGCCCCGAGGGCCTTTCACTTCCTATTTCCCTCTTATCTGCCCTCACGGGCCCACATGCCACTAGGGAGTTGGGTTTTCTGTGGACATGAGTGGCTGCTGGGGAGCTCGCGTGGTGTGGGGGGCACACAGACTCCCAGTGCAGGGTATCCGCCTTGAAGACAGCCTGGTTCCATTCTCAGAGACAACAGCCCAGAGATTTTGAACACTCAGTTTAATTTAAAACAGGCACAAGTGCAAACAATTCACAAAAGTTTCTAGGGAAGATGCTTTTGTTTTTAAAACTCTGACCCTTAAAAAAGTCCTTGCAATTTTTTTTTCCCCCCGGCCCCAATGCAGGCCACTAGGGAGCAGAGGAATCTAAAAATATTATCTAGATAGGGTCCTGACACCTGGAGTTCTTCCCTGGATTCCCTGACTCACAACATCCCTGAAGGTGGGGAGGGAAGGGGGACGAGGAGACAGGTGTCTGAAGAGGCAGCAAGGACAGATGGTTTGCACAAAGGGGGTGCCCATTTTCTTGACAGGATGGGGCCCCAGGAGGTGTTTCACCTCCCCGCAGACCAAGATTTTGAAAAGAACGGGTCCTTGATGACCTGGTTATTGAGAGGAAGCTCATGGCTGAAACAAAGTGTGTTCCCTCACCATTCCTGTCTCTGGCTCTCAGACTCCAGCGTAGAGGAGAAACTTGGAAATCTTTCAAGCCCCCAGGAAGCATTAGACTCAATGCAGACCTCTCCGCTGGTCAGGTAGGAACAAGGGACTTGGGAGGTGGGAAGCCAGGGCAGGAAAGCAGGTCCCTTCGGAGTAGAACTTAGTGGCAAAAAGGGCAGAGAAGCTTTACAGAAGCTGGCTGTGGGTGACCTGAAGGGAGCCAGGCTGTTGGGGTGACCCTCTGCCACACACACACACACACGTGCACGCCCGTGCGCGTGCGCACACACACGTGATGTTCTCTCCATCCTGTAAAGTGAGACCACATTTACCACCAACTCCATTCTTTCCCTCTGACCCAGAGCAACGCTCCTCCTCCGGCCCTGGCCTGTGAGCAGGCCGGTCACACTTCGGGGCAGGCTGTGCAGGGAGAGTGGATGTCAGTGAAAGTGAGTTGGGAAGCAGGTGCAGGTCGGACTGTACCTTCAGGAAGTCAGACACGAGGGAGGAAGACAGCTTCGGGCAGTAGAAACCTTCCCCGTGGCCCTCTCGAGACCCCAGGGTTTAGAGTTGGAGCGGAGAACAGCAGCTATCCTGGGGGAGACCGGCCGTCTGCCCTCTTGGGGAGCCTGGGATGCTAGTGAACAACTACCTTTAAAAAACTGCAGCAGCCTTTTTGGCTGGGTCGGCCACAGGGGCCAGGAGTGCTGGTCTCCACGTTTCTTAGAAATATCCCTGTGAAAATGACAAAGGGTCATCCTGTAGAAGGGGTCTCCATCATCCCAAAGGCAACTGGGGACTCTCTTGGGAGGGAGAGAGACCGAGGGGCAGGTCCGGCCTGGCCCAGTGAGCGGAAGGGCAGGAGGGTGTGGATGGGATTTCACATTCAATCTTTGGAGAGAATACTGAGAGAATGAGGCAGGCAGGCCCTGCCGGCAGTCTGGCAGCCCAGTGTCCCCTGCCTGTGGGTATTGGTGGCAGGTGCGCTCTGTGGGTGGGCTCAGCAGGTGGAGGTCTGCTTGCGGTAGAGCTGGATCAGGGGGACCAGGCACTCGGGCAGCCCCGTCTGCAGCAGGAAAGGGTGGTCCAGGAGCTCCTGAGCTGTGGCTCTCTCCTGGGGGTCCCGCACCAGCATCCGTTCCAGGAAGTCTCGAAGCACTGGGGAGACCTGTGGAGACAGGGCAGCACTGAGAGGAAGCCGCCGCATGCAGTTACTTTGGGGGGACTCATCTGCCCAGCCCCACCGGATCTTGAATTCTCTTGTTTCTTACTTCCTGGCAGCTCCCAGGCTCAGCACTTTTCAGATTATCAGTTAGGTAAAGAAACTTGGCCTCGGTCCAGGAAAAGTTCGCCTCTAGGGGTGCTGCTGAGTAGTGGAAGGAAGATGCCTGGCACCTCAGGAGCCAGGCTGCAAATACCCAGCCCATTCCTCCCCCATCCCCTCCCACCCCGGCCCCACTGCGGCTGGAGGCTCCCAGCTTTCAGGCTCTGTGGCTCTGTGGTATGGCATGGGTCTATGCGATTTTTTCTAGACCTCAGTTTTCTTATCTGTCCAATGGGCTAATGATAAAATGTGCTTGCCCTGTCTTTAGTGAAGATCAAAAAAGAGGCCGGGGACGAAGTGTCTTGAAAAACAGAAAAGAGCAAAGTGAGACCTGACAAGGAAGATTTCTTTAATGCTCTAAGCTTTGGAGTCTAAGTCAAGGGCTTATCTTGGTTCCTTCTGAGCCAGTATCTTGGGATAAGGCTATCTTGGGCTGTTGCAGAAGGCTATGTCCTCTGGGGAATTAGTCAGTTGGAAACCTCCCATATGTGTTGGTCCTGGGGCTGGCTGGGAAGGTGTTTCCTGACTGTCCTTCCATCCAGCTGTGTTGGGGCCTCAGGAGTATTTTATCGTTTAGGGACTGGGTTTCAACCCTCTGGGACATTTCTCACTCTGGCCACCAGATGGCAGTGCCATTTTGCCGCCCTGTACTGACCCGGCCACCAGCAGGGGGTGTCCACTGGTAAGGCCTGAGGGCTTGGGTGGATTTGGCAGAAAAGGGTTAAATGCGTGCACGCATACGCACACCCCCCCCCCCCACTGGTTTTAAGGGAAAACCTGTGGCTCAGATGTGGTCAGGATGTGCACTGATGGAGGACAAGCCCATCTGCTGAACTAGACTGGGAACACCGTGCCATGGGATGGCTCCGCTGACAGAGGGAGTAGAGGGGCTCCTTCTCAGTTAGCTTCTCTAGAATTCCTTCCCAGGATATCAGGGCTTCCTGGCAGCCTTGCTTTCCCTTCTCTCAGGCTCCTGTTAATTGCCTGCAGGTGGAAACTTGTCTCAGTGCCCACAGGTGTTTGCCACAGGCTTTGTGTGGAGAAAGCGGAGCCTTTTCTGGGAGCCTCTGGCTTCTGTGGAAGGGAGAGGGTGGGCCTAGGAGCCCAGGCTCTGGTGCCCTCAGCCTCAGGAAGAATGGGGTCAGCAGGGTCCACCGTGAGCACTGACTGACCTTGTGAGAATTTCTCAGCCTGGGTGGGGGGCTGTCCCGGAGCCTCTTCATGGCCTGCACTGGGGAGTCACTGAAGTAGGGTGGCTCGCCATCCACCATCTCAATCACCATGATGCCCAGGGACCAGATATCCACCTGTAGAAAGAGAATGTCCTTGATGCCGCTGGCCAGAGTAGGGTCCCTGGGTAGCAGTGTGTTGCAAGGGGACGGGAGCAGCGGGTCCCAGCTGTCGTTGGTGAGTTGGCCTCCTTCCTGGCCACCTGTCCTGTGGCCAGTTACTTCCTGCACGAGTGTCCCCTGACTGGAGGGACGGAGCTGTCAGTCATTCTCGGAGACTGGCCATCAGGCATGGAGAAGCCTCACCTTGCCCACGAGCTGCAGGAGGGAAGTTTGTGGCAGCAAAGTCACAAGTGAGGGCAGACCCATCCACAAGCCGGTAGGGGGCAGTGGGAAGTAGGGCAGGGTATGGACTAAGTGGGAATCTGAAAACCGGGGCTATTTGGGGGAGGGGTGTCTCTGCAGGGGCCACAGGAGCTGTTTGTTCCCCATTGGAACTTCCAGGAGGATGGGGGCATGGAAGGACTGCTTACCTCAGTCGCATACAGAGACCTGGAGATCACTTCAGGAGCCATCCAGTAGGGGGTTCCTACCAGGGACTTCCTCTTTGGGACGTCTTTGCTGATCTGAGCACAGAAGCCGAAGTCCGAGAGTTTCACCTGTAGTTGAGATGGGGGAGGCCGGGGAGTGGTGAACTAGGAGCAGGAGCTGAGCTGGGAGCACAGACGCAGGGGGCGGGGCACGGGTGTGCCAGGTTGGGGAGGGCCCTACCCTGCCATCCAGGGTGAGGAGGATGGAGTCACTCTTGATGTCCCGGTGGATGACACCCTGGGCATGCAGGTAAGCCAGAGCCTGCAGCACGGCCTCGCACACAGTGGCGATCTGCTCCTCGTTCAGCCTGGACAGGGACGGCCAGGCCGCAGACAGAAGAAGACATGAGCTTCGGCAGAGCTGCAGGGCTGGGCAGATCGGGTGCCCTTGGGCCCGGGCCCCACAGCTCCCGGGCAGTACGTGCGGGGGGTCCAGTCAGGCCAGAGCCTTGGTGGAAATGGGCCTGCACCGAGGCTGGAGACCCCCACCCCACTTCCCTGAACCCTCCTGGGTCTGTTAACCCGAATGGACAGTGGGTGCTCACAGTGATGTGACAGGCACCCCGAGTTTTCCTGGCCTGAGGCTGCCCAATCCCCCTGCCGGGACAATGATGGGGGCAGCCAGCGCTCAGAGCCCAGCCCCCACCCCCCACCCCGCCCAGCTGCCCACCTGACTTGGGAGACGATGTCCGTGAGGGCCCCGCCCTGCAGGAACTCCATAAGCACCCACAGCTCCTCACCCACCAGGTAGCTCTTGTACATCTCCACCACGTTGAGGTGCTGGTAGTCTCGCATGATCACCACCTGGGGAGCAGAACGGGAATGCCTGAGTGCCGGGCCCGGTCCCCACGGCCGCGCTCCCTGACGGTCATCCTTGGCGCCCCACCCTGTCCCGCCGCGTCCTCCCACCTCATTAAAGAGCAGCTCCCTGCGCTGCTGCTTCCTGAGGTCCATCATCTTGACGGCCACCTGGCGGCCCGAGTGCTTTTCCCGGGCCAGGCAGACGATGCCTGTGGAGCCCTCGCCGATCTTCACGTAGCTGTCCAGCAGCAGCCGGGGGTCACCCTGGTCCACCACCATCCTGAGCGCAGCCTTGAACTGCTCGTGTGTCACAACACCCGTGTCCTCGCCAGCCAGGGCGCCCTTGGCTGCCGCGGGGTCCTGGGGCAGGTACAGGTTGCTGGTGCTGATCTGGGCTTGCCTGGTGCGTGGGGAGCCCGCGGGGGAAGACCGGCCTGGCAGGGGGCCAGCGGTGGGGGCTGTGCGGAGGGACTTCTGGGGGCTGCTGGTATCCGAGGTGGTCAGAGGGCTGAAGGTCCCCATGGGCGGGTCCGAGGGCAAGGACTGGGCCTTGGCCACCAGGCTCGGTGGTGGGTCTTTCTGCAGTGGTGGTCGGAAGGAGGAGTTAGGCTGCAGGGAGAGAAAGAGGAACAGAGAAGGGTTTGGCTGTGGGAGCGTTTGGAGTGACCTTCTCAGAAGCAGGGGGTGACCTCTGGACAGCGGCGTGTCTGGCAGGGCATCGGACCAAATAAGGGAGGTGCGGTGGGCAAGGATTTTCAAAGGGAGCCGAAGCCGATGTTCCTGCTCAGGAGCCCAGCCCCCAGCGTTCCCAGGTGAGCAGTCCCAATAGCAGCTCTTTACATCTGCTTGGCCGCGCCTGGGAAGCCGTAGAAAGCAGAGTCCCTGGGGTGTCCTCTGCTGGGTATTTCTTCCTGGGTAATTGACAGCCAGACCCCAGGGAGGCCACCGAGAGGCCGTCTTCCCTCTGTACCGCCGGGCTGTGTGGGGAATCTGGGTCAGAGGCAGTCTTCATTCCCCGGGGGCTCCCACCCAAGGGCCCACATGGGCAGAAGAGGCAGTGGGCTGGGGGTGGGGTGGGCAGTGGGGCAGCTGGGACTGTTCCCCAGCCCAGGGCAGGGAAGCCACAGCGAGGGGTCTGCTAGCCCCACTCGGGCCTGACAGCAGGGAGTCTGCGTGTCTGTGCTGAGCGTATGTCCCCAACAGAGGACCACAGAGCCGAGTTACCCTCTGGGGGTTCGCAGGTATGTCTCCTGGGCTAGCGATCTGGTGCCAGAGAGATCTGGAATTAGGAGGCCAGGGGTAGGGAGGTTTCCTAGGGGCTCCCCAGGGCAGCCTCTGTGCTTGCTCCCGAACATGACTCCTGGCTGATAACCACCCCCCACAGAAGGGAAGGCGGGGGCCCTATCCTTATGGCCTCTGGTGGGGAGGGAGGGAAGGTGGACTTCCTGAGTGGCAGACTGGGCCTCAGTGAGCCCAAGACCCAGCCCTGAAGCCTCTGAGGCTCCTTGCCTTTCAGGGCCCAAGCCCTCCAACCAGCCTGGCAGGAAAGGGTCCCCTCCTTGGGTTCTCTCCAAGGAGCTGGCGATGTGCAACATGACTCTTCCCAGGGATTATATGATTTTAAAAGGGGTACCTGGAAAGGGCCCTAAGTAACCTAATGAGGGAGACTCCAGGGGCTGCAGAGAACTTTCCAGAACATCTCAGAACCCATCATATGGCAGTTGTCTAGTTGCCCAGTGGGTCCTGGTCCAGATCCCCAGAACTGCATCGACTTCCAAGGAAACTCCTCAAGCACTCACCTTGGGCTGAGGGACCCCAAGTCTGGGCCTTGGACCCCACCAGACTCAGCAGAGCCTTGTCAACCTCTTCCGCACCCTCTCCCCTGGCTTTGGGGTTCCCGCCCCACCTTACTCAGTGCCTGATCTTGCCTAGAGGGGAGCATGTACGCGAGGGCCCTTGACAGCAGCGAGCCGAGCTGTGGCAGACTCTGCCACCCCCACCCCGCCTGCACACCCCAAAGTGCGCACCAGCCTCTGGCAGGCTATGCCTGGCTCGGGCTCAGCCTTCACAGCGAGGGAGCCAGGAGAGCCTCCGGGCACTGCCGCGGCGACTCCATCCTGCCCGGTGAGCACCTCTCGACAGTAAAGAGACCCTCCCATGTCTTCGCCAGCACCCGACCCTCACCCACGTTTCCCCACTCTGTGTAGTGGAGCAGTGGGACCTCCGGACTGGGGCTCAAGACCTAGATTCCAGTACTGCTCCTGCTCTGACCAGTGGTGACTCTCAGGCAACTCACCCTCTCTCAGCCCATCTCATCTTTCAGTGCAAGGAGACCTGGGGAGCTGGAGAGAATGCAGATTCCTGCTTCAAGAAGTCCTTAGAGCAGTGACTTTGCATTTTAACGAGGCCCCTGGGCTCTGATGCCGGAGGACTGTGGACCACCCTGGGAGCAGCTTTGGACAAATGGGCTCTGTGATTCCGCGGCCTCAGGGAGGCTGTGGGAGGGCTGGGACTGGGAGTGCGGGGAGCATGGCCACTCCTGAGGCTGGGAGGCCATGTCCTGGGGGCAGAGGCTTCACAGGACAGCACCCTACACAGCTCACGTGGTCACGCAGTCACTGAGGCAGCCCCCAAGCCCTGGTAAAAAGGTTGCCTGCTGGCCTGCAAGGTGTGGTTCACAGAAAACATGCTCTCTGAGCATCTGGGTCAGGCTGGATAGAATGCGGGGGCCTAGAAGCATCTAGAGCTGCTCTTGAGGTTGCTCTCTTCACCCCTTGACCTCTCTCCACCTGATGTCGAAGGCAGGTGTAAAATGATTCCCTTCACCTGCTGGCCTCTTGGCCCCCTACACAGGCCATCTCTGCTGTCTGGTTGAGTTGGCTTGGGCGGGGGCGGGGGGGGGGGAGGTGAGGACAAGCCCTGCCGAGGAGCCAAGGAGGGGATTCGCTCCCCCTCTGCTGTCAAGGCCCCTGTGGAGACACTGTTGGGGGTGCTGGCTGAACTCAAGGGCCAAGGGTGCGGTGGGTGGGTGGCTGGAAGCAGCAAAGAGCAGGGGTCCAGCCGAGGGCCCAGCCCCAGTGTGGCCTGGGATGTGGGATGCGGGGTAGTCGGGGTGGGCTCCGGTCTTCACCTCAGCAGGTTCTGGACCCGAGCAACCCTTTGTTGGCCTCGCTGCCTGTCTCCACAAGAAGAGAGCTTTGACTTAATGTCACCACAAGAAAAGACCAGAGGAAACCTCTTAAGTCATACTAAGGAAGAGAAAGGGGGACAAAAGATGGAATTAGTTGTTACGGGCTCTGGAGTTCCTTGTGTGACCGAGACGTCTTCTTGGGCGGGAAGCCATCAGAAGGGCTGTGCATGTGGTTACAATGACACCATCTTTCCTGCCTGAGCCATGGCGACAGGGCCAGGCTCTCCAGCCATGGGCTTGGGGGACTATAATCTAAGTGCCTCGGAGGCAGAGGCCATGTCCTAATATCTTAAAAATAATAAAGCCATTTACTGAGGGTGTCCCACTTCGACAAGGGCCTAAAATGCATTATCTCATTTAATTCTCATAAGTTCTGGGTTGTTTTATCCTTCCACAGGTGCTATTATTACCTGCATCTGTTGATAAGGAAACGGGGTCAGAGAGGTTAAGTAACTTGCCCAGAGGCACTAAGTAGTAAGGAGCAAGGCTGACTTCAGCTTTACCTTCACCCCTCAGCTGTGGTCCTATTGGAAGTCCATTGGCTTAGAGTACAGGGTATACAGTAGGTGTTTAACCAAGGTGTGCTGATTTTGTTGGGGTCTTTTGACTTAGCCTTTCTGCCTCTAAGTGGAACCACTTCTAAATCTTCCCAGTTCCTGTCATAACGCTTTGGCCTCCCTGCCTCCAGTCAGGCCTCGAGGTCTTTTGCTTTTCGCCGAAGTGAGTGACTGTGGGCGCCGTTTCCTGGGGCCGAGTACAAAAGCTCTAGAGCCACACACCCTTCGGTAGCCTCTCCTGGCCTCCTGTGGCAATTGGTGGCTTGACCTCCCAGGGCACCAGTGACCAGCCAGGTGCTGAAGTTGTTATGAGGGTCCTGAGCCAAGACCTGGGATATGCGGAGGGGCAGAAGGCTGGCTGCTGGTTGGTCTGGTGGTTCCTGGAGCTGTGGGGGTGGGGTAGGAAGCTGGACACAGTGGTTCTCAACTGGGGCTGAGTTTATTCCCCCCAAGGGACATCTGGCAATGTCAGGGGGATTTCCGGTTGTCCCAGCTGAGAAATGCTACCTGCATCTAGTGGGTAGAAGCCAGATAATGCTATTACATATCCCACAATGCACAGGACAGCCCCTAGGACAAAGGATTATCTGACCCAAATGTCACTAGGGCAGGGGGTGAGAAGTGCTGGCCCAGAGCAGCTCAGAGGAAGTCTTGGTCCTGCCTTTTAGAGGCCTGGCTCGAAAGTATTTCTCTAGAAATGTATGCCTCAGGTGCCAAGAAGGAAATAATTGCCCTGGGTTGGGAACGGTGGTGTCTCCAAGCCCCAGACAACAACCCTCCGTTTCCTCTGCACACCCAGCTGCAGTAGCCTATGGTAGATCCTTGGTAAAATGCAGGATGGACAGGCCGACCGATGCTCACTGGACAGCCTGTTCCCCGCTGTGGGATACCGGCAGGAGCTCAGACACATGCAGCTCATGCGCAGCCCAGTGTTGACACCCCCTTTTTCCAAATCCCTGAAGCCCTGGCACAGGATTCCCAAGAGGCCAGTGAGCAATCACGTTCCAGTTCTCACCTCCCGGGCAGTGTGCACTGGCCTGCTCCCACCTTCCTTTGTAAGGAAGTGTCTCTTTGGGAGCACGGCCTTCCAGAGACCTCTCAGCTCACAGACACACCAAGCCATGTCTCACTTTGTTCGGCCCTCCACCTCACCCCACTCCATGGGGGAGCCCAGACTGCATCCTTCATCCCAGTGAGTGCACAAAGCCCAGAACCTTCCCTGGGTGCCTTGGGCTGGCAGTGCTTAGAAAGGTTGAGGTCCAGGCCACTCCCCAAACTCTCCACCCAAGTTCCGGCTGGAGCACACTCAGACGCCACCACCACCGGGGAGGCACCAGGCTTGCTCTGAAAGCCCTCGGGGGAAGGGAGCTCTGTCACTCGTGTCACTATCACCCGTTGTTCCTTAGGTCTGACTTCCCACCCTCGTGCTGCAGCGTAAGCTCATTTCTGCCTGCCCCTCACGAAGGAGCTAGAGATGCCATGATCAAAAAGCCTTGGGGATCAAGAGCCCAGACGGCCCTCTCACTGCGGCCTTCCCTGACTCATTCTCCACACTGGAGCTTGTCCAACCCTCTCTGAGCCCACCTTCTCGTCGGCCAAATGAGAAAGGATGGTGCTGTCACCACGGACAGGACATCAGAGGGCATGGAAGAAGCAAACCCATTCTCCTCTGCCTTCCAAGAAATGTCCCTTCACTGTTTCCTATTTCACAAGAAAAATCTGTGCATTCGAGGCTGTGGCGCATGCCAGAAGTTGGCTTTCCTGCTGCTCCCGGCCTAGGCAAACTCAACCCTCCAGCTTTTCACACAGCACATGAACCGCAGAACAAATCGTTACAGAAACAGTAAACCAAACAACCTCTCCAGAAAAGGGGGGGCGGGAATGCCTGGGTGGCTCAGCCGGTTAAGCATCGGACTCTTAGTTTTCCATTCAGGTCATCATCTCAGGGTCGTGCGATCGAACCCCACAACAGGCTCTGAGCTTAGCGAGGAGTCTGCTAAAATTTCTCTCTCCCTCCGCCCTCCCTGTACTTGCATCTCTCTCTCAAATAAATAAATAACCCTTAAAAAAAAAAAAAGGCAGGGGCAGGGTAGGAAAGGAAGACTCCTCCACACTGGAGAAGGGGTTCACGTGAACCCCTTCTCCAGTGTGGAGAATGTGAATCCGTGACTCCTGAGGGAGAAGCAGTCCAGAGAACCTCCGGTCGCCCTCAGGGGAGCACTGGGGCGAGCGAGGGGTGGAGGCGGAGAGAAGCTCTGAGGAGAGGGAGGCCGAGACCTGGCCCCTGCCTAGCATTGGAGCACCTGTCTCTGCCAGGGCCTGGCTGGGGGTCGCCAGGCCCCGGGGGCCGCGGAAGTTCTGCCTCCCAGTGTGGTCCACCTAGACACACAGCAGAGGGCAGGAATGTAAATTGGGGTGTACCGAAAGCCCCTCGGGGGCCCCCCCAGGAAATGAGCTGGCTGCAACTCTTGATTCACCAGGGCTAAGCCTCTGGAAGACCAGAGCTCATCTGGTTCAGGGCAGACTCCTCAGCTGAGGCTCTCGATCGTTCTGTTGCCTTACGCTCTCCCCAGCCTGACCCTGTAAGTGGGGAAGGCCCGGCTCCTGGCCCTGCTGAGGGCGGCCCCAGCCCCACCTACCTTGCTTTGGGAGGGAGGGCCCAGCTTGCTGCCACCCGCTGGGGCCGTGGCAGGAGTAGACAGGAACATGCTTCGGAACAGCCTGCGCTTCAGGCTGCTCTCCTGGGTCTTGGGGCTGGGGCTGCCCTCCCCGCCCGGCCTGCCTGTGGCCGAGCCCACCAGGCAGGACTGTGGCCGGGTCTCCTCGGAACCGTGCCTGGCAGCCTTGGTCCTGCGCCTGCTGGTGGCTGTGGGGGGCGAGGTGCCAGGTGGGGAGCTCTGTAGGCAGGCCCCCAGCTGCAGGCAGCGCTGCGTGGCACCCTGGAACTCCGTGGGGCCTAGCGACTGGGCCTTGGCGGCCAGCCCATTGGGGAGGACCCTCGGGCTCTGCGGCTCTGGCCACGGCATCTGCCTGCGGCCTGCTGGTGTGTCCCCGTTGCAGCTGAGGTAGAGGCCGTGGGGGTCAGTGCGCTCAGACTGGGGGCTCTGTAGGTACATGTCCGGGTCTGTGGCCCAGTGCTCATCCCCCAGCAGCCCCAGGGACTGTGCCCGCCGCCGGCTTGTGGGGCTGCGGCCACGCAAGGTGTTGGAACTGATGACCGACAGCTTCTGGATGTCGTTGAGCAGCCCTGAGATGTAGCCGTCCGTGGGCACTGAGCTGCCCCGCACCACGGTCTGTGGGGGAGGAAGAAGAGCATGAGCCAGCGGCCTGTTCACGGCAGGGGGCCTCCATGGGGGCCGGGGGGGGGTCTTGGGGAGAAACCCCTAAGGACCTCACTTGCTGTGTCACCCATCTGTTCCTTAACTTTTCAGCCACTCACCAGGGCCCACGGCAGGTCAGGCCCTTGCAGGGTTGGGGGGGCAGAGATCCAAGGAGAAAGCCTATGGTCACAGGGCTCGCAGTCCGACAGTGCAGACAGGGGGTAAACCCCTGAAATGGAGTGGGCAGCTGAGCTTGGGGAGCTGAGGGGACAGGGGGGTGGGGTCCAGCCCCCACCCCTGGGGCCTGCTGTTCTCTAGCTCTATCTGCGGCCTTAAGAGAGATGAAGGGAGCTCCCCGAGGAGGCAGCAACCAGGGCAGGACTCTCCTCCACATACACTGACAGGCCTCTCACTCCAACCCCTCTTGCCCTTCTTGACCCATACAACAAAATCCCCCAGGTCTGGTAGCCCCCGCCCCACGGGAGCTGCAGGTCCGAATATTGCATGGGACACAATACTAAAAGATTATGAAATTCAAACTTTGCTGGGCATCCTGTAATTTTATTTGCTAAACCTGGCAACCCTCCCAGCCTGCAGAGAGGGGCAGCCCAGGCTCCTTCTCCCTGGAAATGGCGTCCTCGCCCTGGGTGGGGCTCATGAGCGGGGGTGGGGTGGGGGGGACGAAAACAGCCAGCTGACTGATACAGCTGGTGATGAGGTGGTCCCTCCAGGTGCCTCTGCGGACCGGCCAGGCACGGGCATCTGCGGAGTGGGAGAGGCTAACGTCAGCCCGCCCGCCGCCGCCCGCCTTACCTTCATGGGCTGGAGCTGCACCCGAGTAATTCGGGAAGGGTCCACCACGGGCTTGGGCCGCCGCAGCGTGTCCAGGATGTTCTGCCATTGTGGCGGGAGGCCCACAAACTTGCCTTCTTTGGGGTCGAAGGAGGTGTGGACGCGGTGCTGGAAGTTCTGTGGGGCTGAGATCTCAGGGCGTTTCTTCTTTTTTTTCCGGAACATGGTGCCTGCGTGGGGAGAGTCGGGCTGAGCTCCAGGGAGGGGCCTCATGGCCGCCTGGCCCCAGGAAGCATAGGTGGCTGCAGTGGGTGCTGGGCTTCCCCCCCAACTCAGGGCTCCCTCCCGCCAGCCCAGCGCTTCCCCTCACCTCTCGTCCCTACTTCCTCAGGGATATGGCTAGCTCCCAGCAAAGCAGTCCCAGAAACAACAAAAGTGCCAGAAATAAGCCAACACAGACTATAAACAAGGAAAAGAGGTGTCTGTCTTCTTGTCTGTGCCAAGTCTCCTGCCGAGCAGGCAGACTCTGGGGGTGTGTTTTTATAAGCTCCAAAGCCCATTACAAATATCATTCCACTGTCGAATAATTTAAAAAGGGGGAAGAGGGAAACAAGCAGGCAAATTCCTTTTATGAAGCAAGTATGACTTTGATTCTTAAACCAGGTAAGACTAGGACAAGAAAAAGAAAATTTGAGCCAATCCCACTTATGTACAAAAGTGAAGGTCCGAAACACAACTAATAAGTTGAATCCAACAGCATGTTACAGTTTTTTTGTTTAACCAAGGTTAGTCCTGCGATGGTTCAACGACAGAAAACCTATTTATGTGATAAACAACATTCATAAAAAGCCAACATGTTATCCAGCCTGGGACCACAAGTCATAGGACCAGGAACCCCCAAAGGGCCCTCTTGGTCCCCAAGTGCTTGGCCCTAATTCCAGAAGGGTCCTGAGTCAAGGGCACATCTGGTGTGGGTGAGGACAGCCGTCTGGGGGTAAGTCTCCCCAGGGAAGAAAGCGCCTATCCACTTTGGGTCCTTTTCCCTCGAGTCTCAGAACTCCGGGCAAAACATCACGTGCAGCCAAACCTCTGTCCCTTGCTCATCTGGGCTTTGCCTAAGGCCCTCTGAGCAATGTCAACAGTGAGAGATGGGGAGACTGGAAACCCAGGGCAAAGCGAGGACTCCAGCTTACCTTCAGGGCGTCCCGGGCCAAGACCACCTGTGGATGGAAGGCTCACTTGAACGCTTCCGTATCTGAAGCAGCTCAAAGCAGCTCAATGGGTTTTTTGTTTTTAATTTTTTTCTTTATCGTGGAAAATACACTCGGTGGGCTCTACTGTCACCTGAAAAGGTTACTTCTAGGTTTTAAGAAACGGACGTGTTTGTTTCTTGAATTGAATGCTTGGATCATTCATCTATCCCACAGCTTTGCCACAAGGAATTCAGCGCGTGTGAATCAATCTGAATCCGCATCACGCGTCTTGGAATGTCAGCCGCTTATGAGGCCTTGATGCTGGGCGTCTACTGAATGCTCCCTGTAGGCAAACCCGCGTGTGCAGGAGCCCCACGGAGCGAAGCCTTGGGAATGAAACACACCTGCTGAGTTGCAGGCGCATTATAGGGAGTCTCCCACTAATTTGGGGGAGGCTCTGAGCAAGCTACCCAAACGATCTGTGCCTCAGGGCTCTTCATTTATAAAACAGCGTTAGTAAAGGCTGCCTCACAAGGCTTCGGGAGGCTTCAGTGAGCAGACCCCCAGTGAACGGGGCGATCGATTCTCTTTTCATGTTACCTCTCTGTGCACCTCAGGGCCATGCAGCCATCGGGACGTGAGCAGATACAAATCCAAGAGGGATGCTCAATACCTTTCCTCGCAGGTTTGCTGGTCAAGGGGCCATGCCTCATTTGGGGGCCCCAGGCGCCTCACTACCTCTCCATTGTGTGGATGCTTTGTGGTTTGGTAAAACACTCTCCTCCCTCTCAGCCTTTGGCTCCCAGAGTCCTCATTCTGCAGTCCTGTGCTCACCGCCTCACAGACAGATCCTCTGTCCCTAGATGAGCTTCCCTGATGGTTTACCCTCCCTGCCTCGCTCTGTGAACTCGAATAGGGACATAGCCTCAAGCTGAAGAAGAGTGGGCTAATACTTTTAGCCCCAAACATCCCTCTTCCCAACTCCCCCAGCCCCACCTGAGTGCCCAGCTTTTTCTGCAGGAATGCATGGGGACAGCATCGGTAGCAAATGGTAAATGGCTCTGGGATCCCCCTCCTGGGTCCTCTCCTGAGACCATGTTTTTCCCAGAGGCAGTAGGAGAAGTCTGAGGAAAAAGAAGGACACACAGAGTCCTAGGACCCAAGGTTGTGGTAGTGAGGGTGGGGAGCTGCTGGAAGCAATGAACTGAGCTCAGGTTTTGGAGGAAGGGGAGGGGTGGGGCCAGAAATCAGAGCCAGTCACTTTGCTAACAGGAAATCCCCACCTCAAGGGAGGCTGCTAAGACTCATCCAGAATGTGATGAGACTAACACTGCCTGGGACAACATGATTGTGTACATAGAAAATCGAGAAAGATCGACATACAAACTGTTGGAATTAGATAAGTGAATTTAGTCCCTGATTCGAGGTCAATATAAAGAAAAAAATCAGTTGTATTTCTTCATACCAACAACAAACAAATAGAAAAAAATATATTTTTTAAAGATTCTGTGGTACCACGGGGAATAGATTTTTGGTCTCAGTTTCCCATTCCTGGCATACAACTCCTAACACTCTTGTAATCCCAGATGGAAAGAATGTTCCAACTTTTGGCCCTGCCCCACCTCTGGGGAGGGAGTGGGGCTGAAGATTAAGTTAATCATCAATGGCTAATGATTTAATCAATCATGCCTATACAATGAAGCCTCCATGGAATAACCCCTCAAGGACGGGCTTCTGGGGGCTTCTGGGTTGGTGCACACATCAAGGCGTTGGGAGGGCAAGGCAGCTGGGGAGGGCGTGGAAGCAGCTCTGAGCCTCCTACCCCATCCCTTCCCCTGTGCATCTCTCCTGTTGGGCTAGGCCTGCCTTGTATCTTTTATAAGGAGTGAGTTCCGTGAGCCATTCTAGCAAATTATAGAACCTGAGGAGGAACTCATGGGAACACTTCAACTTATATAGCCAGTTGGTCAGAAGTACGGGTGTCCCGAGACCCACAACCGGCATCTGAGGTGGAGGGTGGCTTGTGGGACTGAGCCCTTGGGGTCTGTGCTGGCTCCAGGTAGTGCCAGAATTGAACTGAATTGTTGAAGAGCCATCTGGTGTCCGAAAGTTGGAGAAATGGCCGCAGGAGGGGAAAAAAGCCTTCTCGTTTGCTGTCAGAAGTGTTACCAGGGAGACAACCCCTCAGACGGCATTTACCATTTTACATTAAAAATGTCAAATACCTAGGAATGAACCTAATCAAAGATGTGCGAGGTCCCTACATTGAGAAGTAGAAAACATTATTAAATAAATTAAAGAACATTCATAGTTTGGAAGACTCAATGATAGAAAGATATCGATTATTTCCAAATTAACCTACAGATTTGTTTCAATCTCAATCAAAATCCCAGCATAGTTCTTTTGGTAGAAATCGACAAACATAGTTCTTTTGGTAGAAATCAATCAAAATCCCAGCATAGTTCTTTTGGTAGAAATTGACTGGGTGGCTCAGTTGGCTAAGCGTCTGCCTTTGGCTCAGGTCATGATCCCAGGATCCTGGAATCCAGCCCCACATCAGGCTGCCTGCTGAGCAGGGAGCCTGCTTCTCCCTCTCCCTCTGCCTCTCTCCCTGCTCGTGTTCTCTCTCTCGCTTACTCGCTCTCTCTCAAATAAAATCTTAAAAAAAAAAGACCCTCTTAAAAAAAATTGACAAACTGACTCCACTCCAAAATGTACAGAGAAACATAAAGAAGCAGGAATAGTAGAGACCATCTTGAAGAACAAGGCTGAAGGATTACACTATTAAATATCAAGATTTATGGTAACAGTACAATAATTGATATAGTGTAGAACCGGCACAAAGACTGACAAATCGCTCAATGGTACAAAAGAGAGAATCTAGAAATAGATCCAGTCATAGAAGGTCACTTAATTTATCACAAAGGTGACACTGCAATACGGTAGGGAACAGATGATCTTTTCAAAAAATGTAGCTGGAACAATTAGGTATCCATATGGAAAAAAAAGAATCCTGAAAAATGAATTCATGTCATACCCCCAAATTAATCAGATCTAAATGTGAGAGATAAAATAATAAGCTGGAGGCAGTGATGGGTGGATGGGAGAGGAGGAAACCCACAGTCTGGCCATCGCCTGCCCCAGGTCCAGTGCGGGTGACTATGTGGGGGCCCCAGTTTGGTGGGCTCTCCTGGAACCCCTCGTGTGCTGGGGGCAAAACCTCCACACCCACGGGTCCCAGGGATAAATTAAACTACCAAGGTTTTCTTTGTCCAAAATAGAATTCTTGATGGCAAAGGTTAGGAGGAGGGGACTCTTTCTAGGACCTTCCTTCCTTCCTTCCCTCCTTCCTTCCTTCCTTCCTTCCTTCCAGATTTTATTTATTTGTTTCAGGGGGGAGGGGTGGGGGAGGAGCAGAGGGAGAGGGACAAGCAGACTCTATGTTAAGCACTGAGCCCAACCTGGGGCTCCATCTCAGGACCCTGAGATCATGACCTCAGCTGAAAGATTTGGACGCTAAACCTTGACTGAAATACCCAGGTGCCACTCTAGAATTTCTTTCAATAGAAAACAAAACATTTTAGATAAAGAGTGATCATGAGCCCTGAGTTTCTAAGAGACACACTCACCCACTCAGGGGTCCAGTGTTGCCAAGTCATTGGGCGTGAAACCCCTGAGACGCAGACATCCTCCATCTCTCCATGAGGACACAGGCCCCGTGTCCTTGGAGCACACCGCCCGCCCAGACGGAGGCCTTGATTTGCCATTTCTAGGGCTCCATTTTCCAGCCCGGTTTCCCACCTTCTGACCCAAGGCCAAGGGCCCAGGGGCCGAGGGAGGGTGGTTGCTGCTTCTGCCATGAGACCGTAGGGGTAAACCAGCCCGTGCCGGCCCTTAAAGTTGCCATCCCAATATCGCCACCTCTTTGCATGCACATTCAATTCACCTAGTAGAGGAACCTTCCTCAAAGAAGACACCCCGAGGAGGGAGGAGGAAGGAGGAAGGGAGATGATCTTCCTGCAGAGAGCCAGCCCCTGCCTTTCCTTCTGCCTAGCCTGATCGAAATCACCTGGACCTGACACTCTGCAGTAGAAACGGCCAGAAGCAGGGCAGCAGCTCAGGCTCCACTGCCCCGGCCCCACCTGCCGGATGCCTCGTCCCAACACAGGGGAGGGAGGTGCCCATGCTGGGTGGGATCCATCCTTGGGATTTGGGAATGCTTTGAACTTCCCTCTTCTGAATGGCTGCAGACGTCACGTGCTGGCCGGCCGGCTGGCCAGCTGGCCCCAGACTGGACCAGAGGGGGGATGCCCAGCACCGGGAGGGGAAGAGCCCTGCCCAAACCAGTTTGGGAAGGAATCTCCCCAGGCACAGTTCCTGCTGAGGCTGCTTCCTCCAGCCAGAGCCTGGCAGATGGGGAGCCTGGCAGTTCCTGGCAGACTCTTTCTGGAGGAAATCCTGCCACACCCAGCTCCTGAGGGTGGAGCTGGGGGGAGAGTTCGGGGTGCCACAGGCCGGGCGTCACTGATGGCTACGGCTGTCATGTCAGAGAAGCAGGAGCCACAAAGGGAATGTGTTCGGCTCTTTCCAAGCTTCAATTCGTTTCATTTTCCCACCAACCCCGGGGGGTAGGAATTACTATTACCACCTACGATTCTAGATGAGGCTCAGAGAGCCTAAATAACTTGCCCAAGGGGACAGAACCAGGAAAGGATTGAGCTGGGGGTCTGAACCTACGTTTGGTTCCGAAGCCCCTGCTCTGGCCACCATGCTCGTTCTGAGGGAGTTGGGCTGTTGTTCCTCTCTTTCTCGGGGGTCTCTATGGACAGCCGCGGGGCTGAGTAGCCTGCATAGACTCATGGGAGTGTGGAGAAGGGAGGGAGGTGCGGCAGGGCCAGCTCCCTCAATCGAGATTGCTAGGCCTTTTTCCTGGGCTCCTCTGTGAGTCAGAGACCAGAGGAGACCGGGGCTGTCCTGACTTGCAGGCTGACCCTTACTTTGTTTGGCATCAGGTTTTGGTTTTACCCTGCAAGGGGTGGGTAGAATGTTCCAGAGAGCTCATGCTGATGGCCGTGACATCAGGGCTTGGCATATATGAGAAAAGCTGCAGAAGCAGCAGGGGTGTATTCTCTCCAGCCCGGATCCACAGCCCCTCAGTGGGGGTCTCAGCCGAAAGCCAGGCAACCTGCAGGCTTGGCTCAAGGAGTGGGGGGCAGAGCTTTGTGGTTGATGCCCCTGTTCCATGACTCCAAGGGGTCTGGGTCTAGAGTGGTGAGGCTGGTCTAGAGTCCACAACGGGAACAAGCAAAAGAGCTTACTGTGGGCAGGTCACCCTCTCAAACTGCTTCTCTGGGGGAGGAGAAGCCACCTGCTGGGCCTGGAGTGCCAAAGCCACCAAGCCGTTTCCCCGGCAGTGCTGGTGGCCCACTGAGTCACCCGACTTACCTTCCACACCCAGCTTCGAGTGGGGTTTGGCTATTGCCCCACATCAAATCCCTTTCAGAGGAAGGACTTGTGGCCCACTGAAGGGCTTTGATACACATTTGGTTTTGTCAGTCCTGAGATCTTGATAAATTCTGAGGAATGAGGCCGGTGGGATTCCCCTCCACACTGGGCGAGACTGGGAAGGAGGCATCACAGGCCCCACTCCAAGTCCCAGGAAGTCAGAGTGGAGGGACACAGGGGCTTCCTCTGAGGGAGGTTCGGCGGCTACTTAATCACTACTGAATGCTGGCTTGGGGTGGCCCCAGAGTATGGGGTTCCTGCGTTCCTGCTTGTGACCTCGGCCTACTCTCCCCCTTTCTAGGCTGTAGCATTTCCAGTGGTGACCAGGGAATGGACCATTTGCCTCTGCCAGCTTCTCCAGGTACACGAGGAGAGAAACAGTACCTGTTCTAGCTCGAGGGGCACTTTGAGGTATTTGTAGTAAATACTCACTCAGTCAGTCATCACTGAGGGAGTGCTTGGTGTAAGCACCAGGCTCTGGGCTGATCATGTCACACACAGACTCTCCTCCCCACAGGCCCATAAGGCAGGGGCCTGTTACTGCGACCATTACGCAGACCAGGAAACCCATGGTAACAGCGATCAAGTCATTCACCCTAGTAAAGCAGCAAAGAAGGGGAAGACCTGTGTTTTGTCTGACCTGATGGGAACGTTGCTGCAGGCGGCCGCCACCCTCTGCCACCAGCCCCTGTCTCATTCTCAGACCCATTCATGATGCCTTGGGAAAGGCACTATTCTAGAATCAAGATGCTGAGGTAGAGGTAAGCTCCCTGGTTCTCTCCCTTCCTTCCTCTTTTCCTCCCTCCCTCCCTTCCTTCCTTTCATTTTTTTTTTTTTAAAGTAGGCTCCATGCTGGGCATGAATGCGGAGCTTGAACTTACAACCCTGAGGTCAAGACCTGAGCTGAGAACAAGAGTCGGACACTTAACTGACTGAGCCACCCAGGCGCTCCCCACCCCAAGCCCAAGTTCTAGAGCACTTACAAAGGTACCTCTGCTACTGCCACCATCCAGGCACAAGATGGCCTAAAAAGGACCATGTTACCTCCAGAGCTGGGCCCTTCCACTCAGAGATCTGTACTGGGTTGCCCGACCTCTTTGCAACCCACTTTGGGAACTGTCATCCCACATCCCCTTCTGCGAAAAATGATGGGCCTCACTGGTCCCCTGGCTGAGAATACTGTGGACAGAAGCCAGCCTTTCACTGAGGTGTTCTTATTGGCCGGGAATATTTTTCTCAAATATTAATTTCTGGAGTTTATTTAAATATAAAAGTATGTTATTCATTCATTGATCCAATAAATTCATTTATTGTACATCAACTCTGCTCCGAGTCCTAGGGACTGCGGTGAATACAACAAAATGCTGGGTCTCATGCAATTTGGCTTGCTTTTCCAAATAGATGTTGCTAGACCCCACCACCTGCTGGAGGAGTGCACGTGCTTAGGGACTTGCTCATGGGGTCTGGCCTCTCCTCTGTCCCTGGCCAACTTTCAGTCACTCAGTGGCATTCCTGACGGGGACATGCCTGTGGCCTGCTCCTGTGGCCTGCTAGAATGTGTTCAGTGATAGGGAGCTACCCCCGCCTCCCACTTCCCAAGGCCCCTGACCTCTGTCCCTCTGTCCCCTTGCTGCTCATCCTTTATATGGCGCTAATCTCTGTCCTCCCTCAGCCTCTAGCAGGGGTCTGGGGCTGCCGTCTACCCCTCTTCACATGACACGAGCCCCCGAAGTCTCACCGAGGGGAAGGGCCCGAAGAGAATTTCATGTGCTTTGCTGCTCAACGGTCACCTGCAGCATGGCCGGGTCCTAGACTCAGGCTGTGCCCCTCACCGCCACGGCTTGAAGGCCTCATAGGCTCTGCCCAGGGCCTCCGTGCTGAAGCATGCAGGGTGCCCAGGAGGCTCAGTAGGACCTTGAGGTTTCTCTATTGCCCTGGACGGGCCCAGAGAGAAGCTGAGTGAAGCTGGGCAGAGGGCATCACGCTCATAAGCCAAAATGCCTGGGTTCCCTGCCCTTGTCACCATTCCCACACTACAGGTCCCAGCGAATCCCCAGGGGAGAGATAATGGGGCTGTTGTTGAAAAGAATATGATAATAAAGCTCATTCAATCTCTTGTGTCAACACTCCAGCTGAATGAGAGGCCAAAGAGCCAGGCTGGCCAGCCAGGAAGGTCAATATTGACTCAGGCCCGCCTCGGGCCCGCTCCAGCCTACCAACGCATGCTGTGGTCCAGCAGCGGCCCGAGCCAGAGAAGCCCTCTGACCCCTGTTCCCTGCACTTAGAACCCACAGCAGTGGGCCTTCCCCCGGGGAACGGGGTTATCTCCAAGGCAAGAGTAAAGAATGGCCTTCCTGGGAGGGCCGAAGGCCGAGCACCTCTTCCCTCTCCCTGATTTTCAGCAGCTTCCACATGCAGAGGCCCGAGTCCTCACCACAGAGTCCTTAGAGCCTGGCCGGAAAGAGACCCTCGAGTCCCCAGTCACAGGCTTAGGGCCCCTAACCACACAAAAAGATCATGTTTCACTCTTAATTTCAGCTCTTAATTTTCGATATCTCCGTTTTGTTCCCCTCTTTCTGCTCACACTACTGTGAGGCGGGTCAAACCTGCTTTACTGGGCGCATCGTAAAGATGACAGGTGGCTGGGGAGGGGACGGAGGAGACCAGAAAGGGAATACGCACACGTACGGGTACAGTGTGTGGCATGTGTCCGATGGCGGGCTAGGGGCTTCCTATGGGCGCATGTAAGGGCCACAACCCTACAAGCTCGATACCATGAGGTCTGCTTTACAGGTGAAGAAACCGAGGCTCGGAGAGAAAGGCTGTCTGAGATGGTGAGCGCGGAGCTGGTATTCAAACCCAGAGTCTCTAAGCTTCTCTAACATGCCTGGCGCCCAGAGAAGTCGAACGACCTGCCCCGGGTCACACAGCCGCTGAGGGCGGGGCTAGGACTAGACGCCTCAAACCAGAGGCTCCCTGTGCCCGAGGCAGCCCTGTGGCAACGGTGCATCCGGGTCTCCCACGGACATATGAACACAGGTGACATGTACAGAACATGCTGCTGCCTCGGCCTCCAAAGCTGGCTCCTCTTCCAGAAATGGCCCCTTTCCTGGGCCACCCTACGACCTGCCCTCCACAGCCCCCCTGCCTTTACTTTATCCCTATGGCTTTGCTCTAACCCCTCCACAGTCTCCTGCCGCAGAGCCAGACCATTCTCAAAGTCCTCCAGGAGAATTCAGGGCTCGGGTAGTTTAACCTTTCCTAAGTAATAATTAGAAGCTGGGGAGGTGGCATGCGGCCGGGGCTGTTTGACATTTATTATTTATCGCTGGGACTCTCACAACTATCCTCTGAGGCAGGCTGGATCGCCCTGTTTTATAGGTGAGGACATTTATGTTCGAAAAGAAGTAAAACGACTTGCTTGAGGAATAGAAGGCAAAGTCAGAATTTGAACCCAGTTCTTTCTGATTCCAAATGTGTTCTCGGCTACTGTCCTACGTGTTACGGGGTATGTTGCCACAGTCCCCAAAGACCCGAGCACAGACATAGACTTGACCCCCCTCTTTTCCCCTACCTAGAAAAACAGATCGGGGGAGCCTAAAACACACCAGGATAGGGCAAGACACAGAAAACACAGCCCACACCCCGGGAACTCTCCATGTCTTAGCCCTTGGTATTCCCAACAGCATCTATATCCCAGATGGGACGAGCCACTCATCATTCGCGGGTGTGGGAAAAGCTGGATCCATTTTAGCAGGTTGGAGATATGGGGAATGAGCTAGGAGGCGGGGATGTGCGGAGCAGCACCTCTGCCTGGGGCTGCCTCCTGGCCGGCTCAGCACAGACACTGGGCGGGCTACTGCCCATCCTGTTTGGGAGCGTCTTTCCCAAGCAAGAATTCAGGGTGCCAGCCTTGGTGACACTGTCTCACCCCAGACAGGCGTCACACCTGAGGCCAGCAGAGGCCGGGCCAGGGGCAGGCAGGGCATCTGCTGTGGGCTGGGCTGGTGGAAGTTACAATGCCCATCCACTAAGGATGGAGAAACGGCACCTGGAAGGGACCACTGCTCCTGCCTTATGGTACCAAGAACATCCCAGGAGAGCCACCTGCCTGCCCACTGCCCCTTCCAGCCTGTCCCTCAAGGAGGCCTTGAGAAGGCTCCTCACTTACCTCCTGGCCGCCTTCCTCGTCTCCTCTTCCTCCCGACTCCTCACCCTTCCGTGCCCAGAGCTCTCAGGCACCGAGGACAGGGAAGGCTGAGGACCTTCCCTGGCCGGTCCTCCGAGGCCTGGGTGGAAACAGATGAGAAATGCATTGTGACAAATGTAGTAGATGTCTCCCTGGATTTTGCGACTGGCCGGAATCCAGAGCATTCGGAAACGCCCCAGGCCTGCCTCCCGACAGAGCCACCATCTCAGGTACGAGGGGAGGTGGCGGGCTCCCCGCGCGGCGCACGGAGAGGAGGGGCCGTGGGCGCAGCAGGGCTTCGGGGCCCCTGTCCCCACCGCGCTCCGAGTCAGCGCGGCCACCGGCCCCACCTCGCAGGCCCGAGGGGGGCGCCCTCTGGGACGCGAATCCCCCAGCCCCGCGCCTCAGCAGCCCCGGCAGCCGGGCCGGAAGCGCCGGCGCACACGCAGAGGTCGGTCCGGGTCCCGGCGCTCAGGGCCCCTCCGCCCCGCGCCCTCCCCACGGCCGCTCCTGGGTGCGCCGGGCGCCGGCCATACCCGAACTTTGGGGAATGAAAACCCGGGGAGAGGGGGCCGCGCGGGCGGCAGAGCTGTCCCCGCGTCCTGGGCCCCCGCCCGGGGGGGAGGGGTCGCCGGCCTCCCGGGGTGGCCGGGGCACCCACCTGCCCAGCGGGAAGTCCCTGGAGAGCTCGGGGAGGCCGCGGGAGCCGGGCCCGCCCTCCGCGGGAGGGACCTCGGCGCCGGGAACCGCGAAGAGAGGCCGCGCTGACTTGTTTGTGCAGCGCCGGCTTCACCTGGCCGCGAGTTTGATTTCAGGGTGTGGCCTCAGGTAGGACAGGGAGCACACAAAGCCCGGGAAAAGTCGCCGAGGTGCAGGGGCCGCGGCCAGGAGCCTCTTCGCCGGATGGGCGACCTCCACTCCCACCCCCACCCCCTTGCTCGACCCTTTTCCTCTAATCGCTCGGGCCCTGATCCGGGTAGGGCCCGCTGCGACCTGCCGGTGGCCCCGTGGCCCCTGAACGGCCGCGCAGGGGCCTGACCTGCGTTATCCGCTGAGCGCCTCGCGGTGTAATTAACTCATTAATTTGCATTACAGATGCACATCTGGAGGCTGCGGGCCGACTCCACCTGGATACCAGAGGTGCAGCAGTGCGAAGGCACCCACCTATATACGCTGGGGAGTCTCAGCCAGAGTCCCAAAACCTGGCATTTTGGCCTGTCTGTCCCATCTGGACACGGAATTGACACTGTTTGGAGGTAGTTCCCATGCGCGGGCAGGAAAGCCAGGATTTACAGAGGTTCCGATTCCCTTGTCAGACCCGGCTCAGATTTGCCAACCTCTGCCCCAGGATTCTCCCCAGGAAGGGGACCTCTGGGAAAAAGCAAGCCTCCGGGTGGCCTGCACTCGCAGGGAATGGACCCGGTGACAGAGCTGGCATCCCCAGGTTGTCCCCTGCAGTGACCGGGTCTTGGAGCAGGAAGGCAGTCAGTGGCTCACTCCTGGCTGCCTTTTACCCTGCTTCTTTTGAATTAGAGGGTAGATATGCGGTGGGGGACAGGCAGGGCCACCTGTCTGTCTCTTCCCTAAACAAGAAAGTAAGCAGACCCTCGCTGTCCTAGACTTGGGCCCCCAGAGAGGGCTGTACCCCACCTAGTGCTGAGGGGATTCTGGCTTGGAAATTCCAGTATATCTAGACCTCCAGTGGCTGCCCCCAGACAGTGGCTGGATGACTACCAATGTCACAGTGGGGACTGAGGACAGTGCTGAGATTTGTGCCATTGTTGGTGGCCTTAAACTTTCGTTATTGAGTTCACCATTGCCACGCCTCGTCTTTATTCGCTCATTCTTTAGATCTATCAATGCAATTTCTAGATAAAGCATTTGCATATGGGCTCTGTTGCTTATGCATGATTTACTCTAGGCTCCTGCCAAACCCAGCTAAGGTGGCTGGCGGGAAGTCGCCAGTCGCCAGCCCCAAACACCTGCGCCCTCTGTGGCTACACCACAGCCCCCGACCCTGGGGAAAGTATGGTGGTGGAGATGCTGCCCCTGGTGAGCCCTGGGTTAGTGGTGTGGAAGCTGGGCAGCTCAGCGCAGGTCCCCCTGCCCGCCTCCACACACTCATACTTACATTTAGTCTCTGCTCCTCTCCTTGCCCTCTGTCTCCCCTCCTCTTCTGCATCTTTCTCAAGAGGATTCCTTCTCTTTCCTCTGACAGGGCCTGATCCTGTGAGCCAACCCCTGCCCTCCTGTGGCTGCCTGCTGAACCTAGGCTCAGGGGGCCATGTGGCGGGGAGGGGGCAGCTGGTACAAGGGCTGCTTTCCCCACAGAGTAGGTACCTAGCCATGTGGGAGCGCTGGCTGAATGTTGGCTACAAAAGCAGGTTTTGCTGGGTGGGAGGGCTCGGGAAACTGGTTGTTGAGGATTTGCGATGAACCAGGAACAAAGCTAGAATGAACGGCATGACGTTGTTGAACCTAGATTCAACACCCTAAATTATTTTTTACTGACTCACAAATGCACACATGAGTTATTTTCTTTTAACGCAAATAACTTATAAAAAACACAAATAACTCATATACCAAAACCAGAGCTCCAAGCAGTACTCTTGAACTGATGAAGTATGAAAAAGTGTGACTGATCATTAGAAGATTATTAGAATTGAACTGGTATTTAATTTGGTTTGAATCCAGGCTTGGGTGTCCCAGAAAAACTACTAGTCAAGTCCCGTCCTCACCCGTAGCAGTGATTCTAGGAAACCCTGGGGTCCTTTGGGAGCAGAGATGGGGTTCGGGGCCTCAAGAGAGGCAGAGACTGCCAAATACAACTGGCCTGCGTCGTAATGAATCCCCCATCACTGGAGGTATTCAAGAACCCAGATAACTATCAGTCAGATATGCTAGAGAAAAGGTTCCCATCCTGGATACTAGACAAGACTAGGGGACCTCTCAGGCCGGTCCCAGCCCCGAGTTTCTGCACGTCCAGTCCCATCTACAGGTGGGTCTGCTGCCCTGGGTTGAATGATCCTTTGCAAAATGGGACGACTGGCATGTGCAGAATGGGTCCTCAGTGATTAAGTCCGGTATGTGAATCCCCTCCCTCACCCTCTGCACCCTATCCTCCTCTGACCCGCACCCCGACTCAGCCTTGCCCAGGCAGTGGCAGGAACAGTCTGGGGGACAGCGTCTCCTCCAGCAGCCATGGGCCTCCCTCTGGCCCTGTTCACAGGTCGCAGTGCTGACCATGGGGACAGGGACAAGGCCCAGCCTTATTTGAAGAGGCCTCCTGCTTGTCCATGCACTGCCATTCTACGGAGAGGACAGGAGCTCTGTGCAGGGACACTGACAACTGACATTTTGCTGTGGGCGACACCGCTGGAGCCTCTCCAGCTCTGGGGCACTGGGCAGCGGTACCGTCTGAGGGGGCAGGGGAGCAGGGCGGGTGCATCCAGCTCGCTCACTCGCTCTCTCTCAGCCTTTGGCTCTTGGGGCCTGTTGGAACATCTGAGCACCTCCAGCCAGGGCTGAGAGCCCAGGTTAGGGCCAAAGAGGAAAGATACATATCTGCTTGTGGTTTAGAAACAAAAACACATTATCCTTTCCCTGTACCTTTCTGCTCCAAGCCTTGAGAAGCTTCCTGGGGATTGAGAACTGCCGACAGGCTCATTTAGTCCTTCCAGGGCTCCTTCCTCTGGGCGGCTCTGCCCTCCTCTAGTAACCGAACTAGTAACGCCTGCCGCTTAGTGAGTATTTATACATGTCTCGCTCAAGGCTTCACAACAGCCCCGGCACAGAAGCCCTATACTATTACATTCTCACTTCCCAGGCGAGGAAACGGGCTCCGAGTGGGTAAGGAACTAGCTCAAGGGCCTATAGTCACTGGAGGGCGGAGCCAGAATTACAACCCAGGTGTGTCTGCCCCCAGCTTGTTCTCCGATCCGGGCTGTCCCTGGTTCCAAGGACTGTCGGATATGACTTGACCACGTGGGGTCAAGTCCCAAGAAACAGTTGGTGGGGGGTTGGGGGGAGGATTGGCCTCCTTGTGTCAACTCTGACCACCACCCAGGAAGGAGGGGGTCACGTGCCACAGAGTGTATGTGGGGAATATCGCTCCCCCATATCTGAGAAGGGCATGAGGACCCCCTCATGACTGGGTATGTGGGGCGGGGGGGGCCTCCGTTTCTTCCACCCAGTCCCTGAGTCCCCTGCTAGGATCCAGGCGCTAGATTTCCCCAGTCATGAAGTCCCTGCAACAGGCCCTCTGTCCTTCACGGACCTAGACTAGGCCTGGCGCTCTCGGGGGGCATGCCCGCCGCTGGGCCAGTGGGTGCTGTGCACCTGCTGGCTACTTGGCTAGAGGAGCTCCTGGAGCCTGGGCCCCAGGAGGGGTAGCTGCACACTCAGCCTGCAGCCCTCAGCCCCAAGAGAGAGGCACACTTGGGTAAAGACCCCTTCCTCCCCCTCTCCTCCGGGGTGCCCGATACCTGTCCCTTCCTGCCCGTGGGGCAGCCTGGGCCAGTGCCCCTCCCCCGATGGGACCACCCGTCTGTTTCTGCTGATGGGGCCGAGAGGCAGGTGCAAACCTCTGAGGTTCTGGGAGTATGAATGGAGGGAGCCGACACTGCCAAGCCCTTGGGGCCCTTAGCAGGAGAGAGGTGGGCAGTGTTGCTTCAGAGACCTCGGGATCTTGCAGGACTGGAGCCCTGTGCCTCTCTAGGCTTCCAGCATGTCTCAGTCTCAGTTTCTCGATGTGCATAACAGGGAAGGCAGTGTCCCTCTCTCTTGGGAAGGGGACGGAATGGCGAGGGTAGAGCCTTGGGGTACCAGAATCCCAAGGACCTGCACTCCCAGACAGGGTGAGAGATTCTTGAGCCCCAGCCCTCATAGCTGTTAAAGGGACCCAGGCAGAAGATCCCTTCTCCCCGGCCGTGCACGCACACAGCTGCTACAGGGAAGGAGTAAGAGCCCGGTGTGGGCGCCACAGGGGCAGAAGCCCAGGGTTCTTCCGGGGGAACCCGCGGCTACGTCAACCCACGGTCTATCCACCACAGATCCCAGAGAGAGAACCCTGGCCCCGGGTGGCAGCCCCGCCTGGACGCAGTTAGGTGTTTGGGAAAAGCCTCTGGGACTCCCCTGCCCAGCGGCTGGACAGATGTGTCCTTGTGCCGTGCTGAACCTCAGCAGAAGTGAGCCATACCCAGAAGCCTCCAGCATCTCTCTGTCCGCCTTTTTCTCAAGTTCTGCATCTGTACTAGATTTCCTATGCCGCTGGGACCACAGAGGCCTGTCCTCCCCAGATGCGAACCGCCCCTGGGGGTGAGCTGGCCTGACAGCCCTAGGCAGCCCGGCGATGTGGACGAGCTCTCAGATGTGGGGGCCACCGTCCAGCCTCACGGGGCTGAAGCAGGGACAGATTGGGGACAGAGGGGGACAGAGCCGGGACAGATTGGGGACAGCAGGGACAGAGCCGGCTGCGGCACCCTTCCCAGCTTCATGGGTATAGGGGCAACCCTGAGGGGGGTGGCTGGAAACAGAATGGGCCAGCTACCTGCCAAGGACACTTGTTTTAGAGACATGATGAATTCATTCAATATCTTCTCACTGTGATCGCTTTGCAGCCCTTGCTCTTAATGGGCTCCAAAGTTCCATCCAGATGTCTGTTGCCGGTAGTTTAGCTCTCCGGCTGGCATCTTTGCTGGCAGAACTAACAGCTGGAAGCTGCTTTAATGGAAACCCTTCATTGTCCTTCCCTCTCTCTTCCGAGCCTCTCGCAGTTGTCCCTGATCTAAGGCTGGGTCAGGCCCGTGCCTGGCCCCCCGGGCCCTGGATCCCAGAGCCTGGCTTTTGGGAAGATCAGATGTGTTGGGGGGTGGGGGAGCAGAAGGCTGTGCCAGACCAGGCGAGGGTAAGACCAGAGCCCCAGGGAAGGGAAGAGTCTGAGGAAGCATGCTGTTGGTTGTCCAAGTCCTGTCCACAACCCTCTAGGGGTCAGCACCTTAGCTCTAAAGTGCCAAGTTCACACGTTCTGGGCTGTGGCCTCTTAGGAGCATTGACTCTCTGGCTGTAGTGCTCCCTGAACTCCACCGTCTGTATCGGCGCTGGGTCGGTGTCAGAAGGCATAGTCTGTCTAACTGCCATCCATTGGCTGGATGGGCCCATGTTTAGAGGGGCCTGGAGGCCCAGGCAGCTACTGCCATCCCTTCGTGGGGGCTTTCCTGCCTTAGTCCCTGCCTCATGCCTTGACTACCCCAGGGATGGTGCCTGCGGGAACTTGATGTGACCATGGACATGGCAGTGCTCCTGGTGTGCACTGCCATCCTCACCAGCGGCTGGCATGAGGGCCTTTGTTGGGATGAGGGACTGTGTGGGGCCCGCTCTTCCTGTCTGACCGTCCTCTCCTCCACGGGAGCTCTGCACACAAGCTAACTCCTGGCCTTCCCTTCTTGCCTCTGGCTTGGCTTCGTCCCTCCCCAGGGTATGGGACCCCATGGATCTGGATCCCAGATACACCGTCTTCCAGCAAGACCCACTCTAGCAGAAAATAAAAGTCTTCTTGTCCAGCGTGGGCCTGGTGACAGGGTGACAGATGACAAGCAACAGGCCTCCTGCTTCTGGGATCTAAACTCTGTTGGTGGCCTTTGGACATTTAATTTCCTGCCTGGGGTCATAGTATATACTAGTGAAAAGACCACTGGAAATAAACGTGGGCCTCCTCTGAATTCTGCCCCAGAATCTCTTTCATTCCTAGATACCTTCATCATTGCTTTCTTCTTTGGCTTAAGACACCTACAGCCTTACGGCTAAAAGGTAAAATGCTTTCTGGGACAAAGAGAACTTAAATCAATCCATTTACGAATTAGCTGGGTCTGTTTATCAGAGAGAATCCTGGAGGGGGGCTGGGGTGGGGTGGGGCAAAACCCGTCCTTGGGGTCCACTGAGGAGTGAACTTGGGCTGAGCTGGGGCTGCACGCTGAGCAAGGTGCAAGGGAGGGTGGGGCCGGGATGAGGGGGCAGGTGTGGCGTGGCCGGGCCGCTGTTGGGGCAGGAGGCACAGACAAGCATCAGGATCTGCCTGGCCTCTTAGTGCATTGGGCCGGGCTGTCTCTTCAAGCCATCCGGTTACCCTGCAGCTTCTACCTGCGCCTGCTTGGGGGGCACCTTGGATGCCGCTGCTGACAGAAAGGCAGCCTGGATAGTGAGGGGGTACAGGACTGGGAGGTGGGGACCCCTAAGACCTCCACTAGCTGTGTGATCTCAGAACCCACTTTCCTTCTCTGGGCATCTGCTTCCCTCTATAAAATTATGGGGCTTGATTAAACATGCGTAGGGACTCCTTTTGGCTTGAGGGTGCTACGACCCTCCAAGGTGGCGAGCTACTTTCGGGGGCAGTCCTTTCCTCCTCTGCACTCCACCTCACTGACCCCAGACTAGGCTCTGGATGCCCGTGAGGCCATGGAATAAACGGTCCCCCTGCTCCCTCTCCCCTCTGTGCCTTCCTGTGCAATTCCTCACTTGAAGCTAAAAGAAAGAAAATGGAGGCTGGAGGCTCCAGGCCAGAAAGCTGAAGCAGAGAACCCGTCTTCCCAGTTTTAACTCTGCAGCTGCTTCTACAGCCTTCAGGAGCTGGTGCAGGCCAGCAGGCAGCACCTTAACTTACGTTGAGTAAAGGTGACTGGCTGGTTGCTATTTGCCCTGGGGGGACGGGAGGTGGAGCAGTCTGGGCTGGGTCCCTGCTGCACTGGGATCAGAGACCAGGACAACTCACTAGCTGACCTGAGCTTTCTGGACCTGCTTCCCTGAGCACCCAGAGGTCCCCCTCTCCATGTCCTGATCAGCCTGAGTGTGCAAGAGAACCCAGATCTGCTTCCACCTGCTTAGCCAGCAGCCCCTGGGGGCTGGAGTACTCTGAGACTTGGGTAAACCAGAACCAAGCAGAAAGACGCTAGCATTTGCTGACTGAGGCAGCACTTCGAGGAGGGAAGGTTGCCACAGAAAACCCACAGGTTCGGGACGCCTGGGTGGCTCAGTTGGTTAAGCACCCGCCTTTGGCTCAGGTCATGATCCCAGGGTGCTGGGATCGAGTCCTGCATCGGGCTCCCTGCTCAGCGGGGAGTCTGCTTCTCCCTCTCACTCTCCCTCTGCACTCTCTCTCTCTTTCAAATAAATAAATAAAATCTTAAAAGAAAAACAAACCCACAGGTGTGCAAAAAACCGTCATTGTCTTTCTTCTATAAAAACCAGGGTCTCTGCACTGCCTGATGTGTTATAATGAGGTTTTATAGAAAATGCTGGCCATTTGGGTACCCAAATGGGTATCCCTTTGCTGGGGCCAATGTGGCCCCATGCAGTTACAGGGGAACCAGAACCCGTTTTTTTTGCATGCTAATTCCTCCCACATACGAAAGTATGTCATATTCTGGGACACAGTTTGTTCTTGTTCTTTCAGGTGAAGAGAACCTGGGATTAACTTTCCCAAATCCAAAGAACAGATAACTTTGGCCGAAAAAGCATAAAGTCTCTTGAGTCTGAACCTTATTATGGTTCCTGGGCATTTCGAAGTCACTTGCCAGAGTGATCGAGAAGTCCCCTGTGGTCTTCAGTCTGGCCCCCTGCATGCAGCCCCTCCAAGTTTGTGCTTGAGATGAGGCTCACGAGGACATAGTTCCTCAATGAATTAGGGCCAGCCCGTGATAAAATTCCAGACTCAAAGAGGGGATCAGGCCTCTTGATTCCTTCACTGTCTATAGCCTGTTTTGAGTCCTCAAGACCTGAAACTAGACCCCAGCTGGAGAAGGCAACTTTCAACAGACTCAAGTCATTCCTTAGAGAAACTCAGTGGCAGACAATTTGCTATTCGGGAAAAACTGGAATTGGTACCCCATCGCTCCCCGCGTTCTCCCTCTTCTTGCATTTGTCTATCTCCCTGAGCACTCATCTTTGGCCCACTGCTCTTCAGACTGCTTCTTCCTTTGCTTTCCATTCTCAAGGAATCTGTTTTTGTCTATCTTTGTTAGGTTCTATGTTAAGATCCATCTCCCGGTGTTGGTCTAAATTTATAAATTCTCCGGACTGGATGGGTCATGGTGGACAGCTTCAGCCACGAGTCTGGGGCCTAGGGTAGGCGAAAGAACGCCACCACCCTGTGGCTGATCAAGGCTCGGTAGCTCAGCTGGTTTCTGGTGGGGTTGGCTCCGAGCTACTTTCTTCCCCCTTCCCCCCAGTCTCCGCCACCTTGGTGTTGTACTTAGTAGTCAGGCAGCCCCGTTTCCTCCCCGCAAGCCAGGGAGCCAGGACCAGGGGCCAGTTGCCACCTCCACGTGCTGCCCTGAGCCTACATCTTGCCAAGAACAGACGAGTCAAGTTCCCCTTTATCTCACATCCCGTGCCGTCTCACCTTAGCCCTGAGGGGCCCCTCAGGCAGAGCTCAGAAGTGGGCAGCTGCTCCCAGGCAGCGTGCTCTCCCGGGCCAACAGCCAACAGGGCCAGCTCGGGAGGTGGAGAGCTCTTTCTGCCTCCAAAGCGTCCATTTTCCATGCTCCATTCTAACCTGTTGGCTATGCCTGCCTATAAGGGTCGCCAGCAACCTTCCTACTGTCCAAGGCAGTCCCGACTCCTGGACCTTCCCCCTGACGGTGTGGGGAGTCTCCTACGGGAAGGGCTCTGCGGCAGGCCACCGGACAGTGCACCCAGGACGCCGTGTGTTAGACGCATCTCTCGGGGCGTCTGGGTGGCTCAGTCGGTTAAGCGTCTGCCTTCGGCTCAGGTCATGATCCCAGGGTCCCGGGCTTGAGCCCCGAGGTGGGTTCCCTGCTCAGCAGGAGTCTGCTTCTGCTTCTCCCTCTGCCTCTGTCTCTGTCTCTCCCCCTGCTCGTGCTCTCTCTCTAATAAAATCTCAAAAAAAAAAAAAAAAGAAAATAGAAGCAGCATTTCTGGGACTGTTTGGGTAAGGATCACGGTCTCTCAGTGTCTCCACCTCTTTCCTGCCCAGCCTGCCTCCCACGGAGGTGGGCAGGTATAAGAGAGCCAGCCATCCAGAGCCCTCCCTGAGCCATCTTAAAAACCCAGGCAACCTTTTCTCCTCCTGCCCCTTATGCCCCCTGGCCTCTGTCCTCTGCTTCCTTCTCGCCACGGCGGCTGGTCTGCTGTGTCTGCCCTCCGCAGCCTCTGCCGCTCTGCCCCCAGCTGGTGACCAGCAGCTGCTCAGCTCTGCATTCGTGGGAGACCCCGAGGCTTGGAGTCACCTTTTGCAAGGAGGCAAATACCCCCACAGCTGGGTCATTTTCCTCATACTGAAGCCAAGTATGGGGATCAACTGCACGGGAGACACTTAGGATTCTATCCGGACCCCAGTCCCATGTGCTCCTCCAGGACCGAGGGCATTCCTGGTCATCCTTGGGAATTGTGTGGAGTGGGCTTTGCTGTGGCTAGAGCCCCCAGACCTGCCTGCACCTTCCCTGTGCCTGGTACATCCCAGAGAGCTCAGCTCACAAGCAATCAGTCTGTCTTTGGGTGACTGGAAGGTCTGTGCAGCCCCCACACTCCCACCTTGTGCCCATGCTCAGGTGCGCAAAGCTCTTCACCCCAGTCAGGTGTTTCCAGAAGCCTTGCTCCTGGTGCCAAAACCCTCTGGCCTAGGCACGCCTGTCCGTCGGGTTCCCAGGCTTGCCACGAAGCTGCAGAGGGGACCACTTGCTTGGCCCAAAGGCCTTATTCCTAGCTAGATGAGCTTCTGTGGGGCTGAGTCGGGCAGCCCTGAGTCCATCCTCCACTCCTGGAACCCCGTTCCCACCAGAACCAGCTTAGGAAAAGACCCCCAAGCAGGACCCTCCAACCTTGCTGTGTGACGCTAGGGAAAGAACAAATTGCATACGCTGGATTCGTCTAGCTTCTCAGTGAGGCCCCAGCTCTTTAAACCGCAGGTTCAGTGGGTGTGACCCCCTGGAGCCAACCAGGTCATTAACCCTGCAGCAGAGCTGGGGAGCCTGAGGCCTGTGAGAAGGGCTGGTGCTCAGCCAGGCAGCCCCCCTTGAACCTGACCTGATGCCAAGTTTCAGAGTCGGAATCTCTGCCAGGTCAAACTCTGCATCAGGGCGTGACTGGGAGCTGGGTCCCAGCAATGCTCCATAAATATTTGTGGGATGACTAGTTGAACGGAGTGTCCCAGAGGTGGTGGGGTGAGAGGGGCCTCCCCGAGGGGCGTCCTGGTGGCCCCATACCAGCTCGGCTGGGCAGGAGGGGGAGGTAAAGGCAGGAAGAGCAGAAACAAGCCTTTCTTTCTCCACCCGGGAAGCCAGAAGCCAGCTTGCATGGGGCTGTTTCCAAATGAACCTGGAAAGGCGGCGGCAGGTCGGGTGCGGTGTGGGTGCTCCTTCTCCTAGAAACCCGCAGCCTCTGGCCCTGTCCCTGGTGGTGGGCAACCCGGACGCTTGGGTGCCCCCTGCCCCACCCATGGAGCCTGAACCCACCGCGGCCGCAGGGACCTTACCGTGGCCACTGCTTCGGGGGCTGCTGGGCCTCGAGCTCCTCACTGCGGGCCGGGGCTTGTCTGTAGCCCAGGAAGAGGCACTCCCTTCAGGCAGGAGAGAAGAAAAAGGAAAAGAAGGAAACCTCGGTGCTTTGCTCGTTGAGCCGCTTCTCCTGAAGGCTCCCGGCTGGTGTCGTCCTGCCTCTGTGGGCACACAGCCTTCCTCCCCCTGGTGGCTTACTCACCGGTGTGCCTGTGAGGCTGCCAGCTCCACGGGGGCGGCGGGGGGAGGCGGCGGGAGGTAGCCCACGCCCCTCTGCCTGACACACTGGAGCATGCTCTGTGGGGGCCGGGGGCTCTGGGGGCCGGCCTGGGTGCCGGGCCGAGCGGTGGCCCCCAGCCGGGTCTTGAGTATGGGGAGGCCATGTCCCGGCCCGCCCCCTGCTTGGGGCATGCGTCCCTGTGGGCCAGGCAGAGGACACACTTAGGTGCTGAGTGGCACTACACAGGCAAATGACAGAATTCCTTGGTAGGAGGCTGTGAGAAGAGGGGGCGGCTGAGGCTCTGTCCGGCCCCCTGGCAGGTTGGCTTCCATCCTTGGCCTGCCCCTCTGGACCATTCCCTACTTGGAAATCCTCCCGGGTCTCTGTCCTGGGGGCTCAGAGAGGGCCTGGGCCTGTCTGAGCTGGAGCTGCCCTTCCTCCTGTTTAGGCTGGGCGCCTGGTGGCCCTTTTCCACAGCACCCACCTCAGGGCCTGGGTGGGCCCAGCATCGGTTCGGATGAACTGCTACCAAGTCCCCCCCCCCCCCCCACCGGTGTCCCCAGCCCCGTCCTCAGCCGGGGGGTTGGGGGTGGGGACATGCACACTCTCACACACACGTGGGGCCACACCCAACACAGAGCCACCTACCTGCCCAGGTCAGCCTAAGCCAATCCAGCCTTGCTCTCCAAATGCCACTCTGACCCTACAAGCCACTCGTGTACAGCAGTATCCTGTGGGAGGGGAGTTCAAAGCCAGCCCGGGAGGACTCCAGTTAGCACGGACCAGTCTCCCCTTCTCTCCTGACACCTCCAGAGCACACGGCAGCCCGATCACCATAGCTGCTATTGCACTTGGCCAGCCGGCATCTCTCTCCCGGAACCTCGGGCCCCCACAGCATCTTCCATATCCTTACGGGGTGGCAGCAGATTCCCGATAGGTCCCATCTTCCTCAGAGCCCAAGGCAGAGAGGGGAGAACTAGAAGGGGCGGGACCCAGGTGCAGCTCCGAGTTTCCAGCTCCCAGAATAATCAGCCGAGAAAGGGAAGGAAGAAATCCCAGGGCCAGCAGGTGACTCAGAGCCGGTGGGCCGGCTTAGTCACCTGGATGGCTGCTCCCAGCTCCTGGCACATCAGGCCGGTGCCCTCCCCCAGCTGCTGTCGACAGCAGGGCTGTCAAAGGGAGCGTGGCCTTGGCCGGGGAGCGCCAGCTGGCCCGGGGCTGCCTGGCAGGCTGTACCGAGCTCCGGCCTCCTTCCCAGCCGCAGAGCGCCCCTCCTCCCCCACGCACCCAGGCTCACTTTGGGATTTCTCCATTAAATCCTCAGGCAACGACCTGCTCGTTTGGGGCGCCGAGCTGCTCCAACGTTGCTTGGCAATTTTGATATCGTCGGGGGTTGCTATGGGGAGGAGGGTGATGTCATTGACACAAAAAACCCACTGAATTTACAAATCAGCTGGGGCTGGAGCTATTTATGAAAACACGTTTTTTCCCTGCCTTCCTTTACTGAGGGGGAGGGAAAGGAAGGGCTGCCTGCCAGGCTCAGTGGAAGCCTCCCCCAGCCCGAAGAAGCCAGACGCCCCCCCCACCCCCTGCAGCCCCCAGGCTCTCCCCCACACCATAGAACTGGCTGGCCCCGGCCGCGGCTGGGCCGAAGTCCCCTTTCAGGGTGTCAGCTGGTGTTGGCGTGAAGGGCACAGGGAGGACGGCCCACGGTGGGTGCTGGGCAGGAACGCCAGCTTCCTGGGTGGACTGGGGCCAGAAGCCAGCCACTCAGCCGGACCCTTTAGAACCAGAGGGATGTGCGGGTCGGCAGCCTGAGCCCCTCAGGGTGCCCGCAGGCCAGGTCCCCTGAATACACCAGGGGCGAGCCCGGCCTTCCAAAATGCACTCCTGGTTTCTGAGCCTTGCTGTCCCCTTCCCTAGCTCCTTTTCTCCTCCCAGTGTCGAGCCAGGGGGGCCCCCCGAGTCCCCCAGTCTTGGCCCCCTGCTCCTTTCTCACCACACTTGCTGAAACACCATCTTGTCCGTGGCATTGACCGTCAACCTGGACGGGCTTCCCCACTGCAGACCCCAGCCCTGATGAGCCAGGCGCCCTGCTCCCAGTGCCCCCTGTTGCTGACAGCCGGGTGGAGACTGCTGTTCTCCTTGGCTCTTCCCAGCCCTGGGCCCAAGGGGGCACTAGGCTGCTCACGTTGTTTTTGAGAACTCTTTCTTAAATCTTCCACAGTGAAGCGATGCGGTATCTGGTTAAAAGCCCA
>CM052896.1:53707927-53730415 GCA_028534135.1 Potos flavus
GAGCTCCCGGGGCAGGAAAGCCAGCATGGGGCTTGGCACATAGTAAACGCTCCTGGAAACGTGGTGGAATGAATGAACATCTGAAGAGGTTCTGTGCTCTGGCCAGCCTTACTTAGAATACGGTGAATCATGGAACTGAGAGGGATTGTAGAATCACCAACCCCCCACAACTCACGCCCCTCCCCCACAACCCTTCTACAGGTGTGAAAACTGTAGCCTTGAGAGGTTAAGTGACTCAGCAAAGCCACAGAGGAAATGAGAGGCAGAGTCATGACTGGAACTCAGCTTTCCCTCCTCACAGGCTCGGATTGTTCCCTTGGCTGCCCACACAGGCCCGCTCTGGCTCCAGCCCTGAGTGTGTGATGTCTCCATAATTCAGTCAGAGGCAGCCGTGTGCTGTCGCCAGGGGACCTTTCTGCCTTTGAGCCTTGGCTCCCAGGGAGTGGCAGCCATTGAGATTCTGCCAAGATGGTGGTCTTACAATTTCTTAATAGAAGTTTGTCACTTGATTCTTTTGTTCTTAAAAATGGAGATACAGAGACACCTGGGTGGCTCAGTTGGTTAAGCAGCTGCCTTTGGCTCGGGTCATGATCCCAGAGTCCTGGGATCGAGTCCTACATCAGGGCCCTTGCTCAGCGGGGAGCCTGCTTCTTCTTCTGCCTGCTCTGCCTACCACTCCTCCTGCTTGTGCTCTCTCTCTGACCAATAAATAAATAAAATTAAAAAAAAAAAATGGAGATACAGCCTCAAAGGTAACATGCCTTATTTTGGTTCAGTCAGGTTCAGCTGGAAGGATTGCTTACCGCAAGAGCGTCCCGCTGCATGGTTTAAAGAAATCACTGGGGATGTGCTCAGAAAGGCCGTGGAACAGGGAAGTCTGGAAAATTTTTAAAAACGAATGCTTCCCAGGTGTTCCGAAAGGAGAAAAACTTTCAGAAACAACATCGAGGGTTCTAGTCTGTGGTAAAAATTCCTTTTTCCAGACGAATTGTTCTAGATATTTAGGTTCTTCCCCAGACTTCCCCTTGTGCTGAGTGTATATAGGAAGCTTTCCGAAGACCTTCCTAACGGCTGTGTGGGCCTGTCTCCACCTGCCTATGCTTGTCAACAGCTCTGCTGCAGGGCCAGGAAGGGAGGGACAAATTCTCGCCACCTTCATCCCCTACCGGGAAAGGAAGGGCTTGGATTAATAAGCACGAGTTGCCACTCGAGGCCTGTGTGTCCTGCACTCCAGGCCGGCCTCACCTGAGAGGTGCCCCTAAGCCTTGGGCCTCCAGGAGAAGCAGGCCAGAGGCAGAGGCCCACCTTGAAGAGATTTTCCCAGATGGCTTTCTACATGGCGGGTGGGGTGCCTGGGAAGCGGAGGTTTCCGGGATATCTGCCCGCCCTCCAAGGTGTTAGTAGTAAAGAGGAAGATGGTCAAATAAAGTCCTGGGGGGTCCTCAGTGGTAAGGAAGCTTAAGGGCCTTGTCAGATAGGGAGGCTCTGGGTTCCTTTTGTGCCCTCTCTGGTCCTGCTCCTCCGTCCATCCTGTGATGGGGGGCAGGGAGTCCAGGGTCATGAGGTGCCCCGGGGGCTGGCCAACGTGTGTGAAAGACACCTGGCAGGGGAATTTTCTCCACCATGCTCCATGGAGTAGGAATGCCTGTGGGCTGCAGATTAGGGAATTTCTCCAGGAACTCTTTTCCTCAACAAAAGCAGATTGGAAAAGCGCAGGGGGAGTTACTGTTGCTGCGGGCTAACAGCCTTGCTGCCTGGACCCTCTGGCCTTAATCAGAAGGCCCAGTGCTGCCTAAAAGTGAAGAAATGCTGAGGCCTTCTGGTAGCCCTGCCTGGGCCGCAGAACCTACCTGGATACCAATGGGCACGGGAAGCCAGGAGGAGGCCAAGGGACCATAGTGCAGTTTGAGGGAAGACTGGGATTATTCCCCGAGAAACTGGTTTAGCATCCCCCATGCCTCCATCCCCACTGTGCCCCTGCCTCTGGGTCAACCGGGAGGAGCAAGAAGAGAGGGTGATGGGGTATGGCCAGTGGGGAGATAGACCCAGAGAAGAGGCCCGTGGCAGCAGATGGCTGAGAGGGCAGAAGGTGGGCGCCATTTTGTATGGTCTTCCCTTCTTGCCATTATGCCATGTCACGATGCTATAGGGGACTTGAGGGAGAGGACAGATCAGAATCTCAAAAGGATTAGGAATGACCTTGGCTAGGGACTCTGTTGTTGCCCTGCAGATTCCTCCCTGAGGAGAAACAGGCTGAGCCTTTCCTGGGAGCAGCCTCGATGGGAGGGGCTGGCACCCCTCTGTCAGATTGGCTGGGACCTCACTTGAGACGGAGCGGGATGGGGGTGGGAAGCTTTGTCAGAGTGAAACAGGAACCCCTCCACTCTAGCTACATGGCCTTAGAAGTGAGTTGAGCTGGTCCCAGTGGTGGTGGTGGTGGTTTCAGGGGGTTGACCTTGAGGAGTTAACAACAATGTGAAGGCCGGCTCAGAAACTGGTCAGAGCTACAAACTAGAGTCCCAAGTATTAGACTCATGAGTGTTATCCTCCTTCCAGCCGAGGATGTGATGGGCCTTTGCTGTCCCAGTCCCAGTCTACCAGGAGCAGAGCTTTCTTGACACATCTCAGCTTCTGTGTGAGCAAGGGCTTCGTGATCAATGTGGCGGCCCAGGAGGAACAAAGCAACAAAAGGACACGTGTGGAGGAGGGTTCCCATGGTCTCTATCATGTGGCTAAAAGCTACTTTTCTTGGGCACAATGTATAGGCTATGCACTGGGCTAAACCCTTGCCATATATTAACTCAATCGTCACAACAATCTAATTTATGAATCCATTCAATAAATATCTACCTGCTAGGGGCAAAGGTGCTAGGTGCTGAGTTATATTCGGTATAACTCAGTGAACAAGACAAGTTGCTGTCCTCATGAAGTTTACAATCTAGGTAGGACCTATTATCCCATTTCAGAGATGAGAAAACTGAGGCCTCCTCAATTTAACTTACTTGCTCAGGTCACTAAGTGACAGGGCAGGCATTGAACCCAGACAGTCTGTTTCCGAGTCCAGGATGCTATTTGCTACCAAATGCTTCCTTCTTTTCTTCCCAACACCATCCACGAGGCAGACACTGTTGGTTGCCTCTTGGAATCCATCTCCCTTCTTACTCACTGGAAGAAATCCAATTTATTTGGATGTGCACTTTCATACCTGTGTGCTCGGGGAAGGGCCCCTTCCCAGCCCCAACCCCAACCCCATAAGTGAATCTTAATTAGTTTGAACCAATCTTCATAATTCCCTTCCTTTTGCCAGGGCTTAGTTTAGGCCCCAGGGATCCCCCATGTGGATGACAAGAGGGAAAGTTTGCTGGGGAAGGGTTTCTGGGCAAAGTTTTCTTGTGCTGTTCCAAGTGGTGGATCTGGGAACTGTGGTCACCAGCTGGGCTCCATAAGGTGACCAGCCTGAGGACAAAAGCCAACACACCAAAGATGGTGGAATGGAAACTTGGGCCCTCCACATTTGCTGAGCTCCGGGCTTGTTATGGGAGATAACCGATATCCTTACCCCTTAGGAAATTTTGGATTATTTTCCTGATTTTTGTAGCTGAAAACTACCTAATACCAACCAGCTCCAGTCCCTGCCATGCCGTGACACCCCAACCTCATCTGGCCCTCACTTCCCGAGTGTCTTAAAACACATCAGCTCCGCTCCTTTGACCTTTGGTCGCTTACCTTGAGATGTCCTTTGACTTTGTTCTCTCTACGTCTATTGGTTTTAACCTGTAATATCCTGTTTCTTTAAGTCATAAACTCCCTGAAGGGAGCGAGCATCATTATATTTCTTTATGCCCTTCGCGGTGCCTGTCATTAATAAAGCTTAATAAATATTAAGCTTAATAAATATTTCTTGGCTCATCTTCTTTGACACATTCCGAGAGATTATTTACTGCCCTAGAGGGGTAAGTGAACACATTTCAGTGAAGAATATAACAGGCATCAACAGGTTGTAGCTGGAGGCCTGAGTGAGTCAGAATTCAGGGTCTCCATCTTGGCTTAGAGTCCACAGTGGATGACGCCAGCTCCAGCTGCCTCCTGTGCACCCAGTTCTGGGGGCTGCTGGGGAGACAGAGGAATCTGCTGCTTGCTATGAGCCAAGGGACTTTCATGCTGAGCAACCACATCTTATTTCCAATTCTTACAATGGCCCTTTGGGGTAGGAGGCATCGACACTCATTTCTAGATGGCATACTGACCTGCCCGGCTCAAGTAGCTGCTAAGAAGTAGACCTAGGGTTTGAGCCCAGGTTTTCTAGTTCCTGAATTGAGTTTATAGGGTTCCCTCTGTTCCTCTTCTTCCTATTAAGCAAGCGGTCATCTTTTACTCATTGGCTCGAGAGAGGGAGATAGCAGAGCATGAAAATAGAAATCGTTCCAAAAGCCCAAGCTCCCGCAGGGAGAGTATAGAAAGAGACTAAATGTCTTGGCCTTAAGTGGGGTGAGTAGGCTCTGCTCCCTAAGCTGGACAGTCGTTACCCTGGTGGGGGAGGGAGGGTGCCATATCTGTCAGTGGCTAGAAGGAAGGAAATCTGCATCCTGCTGCCCACCACCGAGGGCAGCAAGACCCTGCCTGATGTGTCAGAACAAACCGACCAGAGGCAACCTTCTAAGGATTCCTGTGCTTTGAACATGGCACAGAAGTAGCAGAGAGCCGTAAGCCAGAGGAGACCTTGCAGACTGAAACGCCCTAGTGGACTGAAGACTGGGGACCAGGCGGAACTTCCTGATAGCCCGGTGCCTGACTGATCTTGAGACTGCCTTAAGGATAAAGATTTGGTTTCCCGAAGGTCACCTCCAACAGAAACAACTCCTTTCCCCTTATCTTTAGATTACAGAACTCCATGCTTCTTTATCATATCACAGTTTGTCTATATGCTAGACTATAAGTTAACTCAAAAGACAGTAAAGGTAGGGATCAACTAGCTGGGATCCCAATGTACTTGAGAGGATTCCAGAGAACTTTACACCGTTCAAGCAACATTAGAACTAAATCAATACAGCTATCTACACGTTATCTGTACTAAGAACTTTAATTCACAATATTCTATAAGGCAGGCACTCATGCTATCCTCATTTCATAGAGGACACTAGCTCAGAAAGGGTAAGTAATTTGCTCAATGCCACACAGCCAGGACTTAAGCCCGGGTATTCTAGCTCTGGAGGCATTTCTAACCACCATGCTAGTATTTGATTCAGCACCATAGGCAGGGAGCCACCTCAATACTGAGGACATTCTAGAAAGCTCTGGGCCTGTGCAATTGACCCCCTATATTATGAGCACTACATGCAAGTTATAACTAAGGTAGAAAAAACCCCCATAGATCTTGTCCTAAAGAGCTCATCTGAGTAAAAGAGGTAAGGCAAGTACACCCGCCTATAAAGCAGCAGGAAAATGGTACAGGTAGGAGCTTTGGGGCGCCCCCTAGTGGCCTATACCATGGACTCTCAACCACTGGCTATCTGTTCAGTGATGGAATCCTGTTGAAGTGGAAGGTATCTCCCAGCAACACTAGTTAACTTTCATCCGCTCTGCCTAGCTCCTATTTCTGCCCGCCTAACCCCCTCAGTTTGCTGGGACTCCTTGACTCACTGTACCGCACACACACTCATCCTTAGTGATCTCATTTCCTGGAACCAGCCAATCTCATTGAAGCTTCATATGTCACCTTTTCAACGTTTTTATCACCTGATTCTAACATTGTCGGAGTTTTCAATTTTGTCTGAAAAAATGCAAAAGCAAACAAATGTATATATTCATCTTTCTGGTCATAGATTTTAATGGGTATTTGTTTTTATGCCATTCTCACTTTGCTAATTGTAGGACTGAAGCAGTTAACTAAAAATATATCACATGACTAGGCCAGTAAGATTGAAATCACAGCATACGCTTATTCACACAACTTTCAAACTTTCATCATTTTCCCAAACATGTGGGAAATAAAGTACACATTCCAATGGAATAAATACACCTGTGGAAATAACATTTAATTTTGAAAGGAGCAAACAGGACAATGAAATGTATCACAATGTAAGGCCAGCAGTCAGTTCTAACAGAAGGTTACAGAAACATAAAGTGAGACACAAGAAAAGTGAGATTATGATTCCGTGCACATCTAGAGCCTAGGATAGATTTTACCCCCCTCACCAAGGCTCCAATGCAACTAGTTTTTGAACTCATAGCTGCTCTTTTCCAACATTTCAATTCATGACTCATTTTTGACAACTATGTGCTGATTTCTGGGAGTGTATAAAAGTAATAGATGCAGAGTCCTTTGTTCACAAGGGGTTTGAAAACTAGCAGTTTGGGCAACCACTCCTTTCCCATGGAGAGGCCAATCTGAACTTATGGGACAATACTGCTTGGCAGCTGAAAATCTGCCACTGGAGCCTCTGAGGAGCAAGATTATTGGAAATGGCATGCTTTGATAGGAAAAAGGTATAAGTTTATAGTAGTTTAGCCTAAGTTCATCATGGTCTATCTGTTCCTTTCTTAATCACTGTCAGTTTATAGAAACTCAAGTTTTTATATGAAAGCCATAAAATGCTTTTTGTTTTGAAAAAAGTCAAGTTTTGGGGCACCTGAGTGGCTCAGTTGGTTAAGCGTCTGCCTTCAGCTCAGGTCACGATCTCCAGGTCCCAGGATCGAGCCCCGCATCCCCACATGGGGCTCCCTGCTCAGCAGGGAGTCTACTTCTTTCTCTCTCTCTCTCTCTGCCCCTTCTTCTGCTCGTTCTCTCTCTCAGATAAATAAAAATCTTTACAAAAAAAAAAAGAGAGAAAAAAGTTTTATGTAACTCAATCCTTTGTTCAGAGACAGGAAATTATAATATAAGGAAGATGGTAATTTTGGAAAGCATATCTCAAATAGAAAAATTACAAAATATTTGAATATATGAGTTTTTAGCATACTAAAAGTACAAGTTTAGATATATTATCTTCAATGATTTCACTCTCTCTTTTTTAAAGATTTTATTTATTTATTCGAGAGAGAATGAGAGACAAAGAGAGCATGGGCAGGGGGAGGTACAAGGAGAGGGAGAAGCAGACTCCCCGCTGAGCAGGAAGCCCGATGCAGGTCAATCCCACGACCTGGAGATCATGACCTGAGCCGAAGGCAGATGCTTAACCGACTGAGCCACCCAGGCACCCCTCAGTCTCTCATTTTAATTCCAAATTAATCTTGCTTTGATATTTGAATGATAAAGCTTCCCAAATTTCCTATTAAAAAACAAAAACAAAAACAAAAACAAAACTAACAGTTATTAGGCTTTTTATTTTTTAATATAAAGAAAAGATCACAAAACCATGGCCCATCATTTCTTAGACCATAGATAAAAAAAAAAGAAAAACAGTAATCCATGGACATGGTCAGAAAATTCAAATGTCCAGAAATGCACAAAATGAAAAGTAAAAGCCTTCATTCTTTTTCTACCCACTCCTATGGCTCTCCCCAAAGGTAATCATGTTTCCTCTTCAGCTTCTCTTTTGTCTTTAGCCGAAGCTGAAAATGGGAGTTTCTCTCTCCAAGCCTAATGCACGTCCCGCCATCTCTATATGCTCGGGTCAAACGGGAAGACTGGCTTTCAGCACCAGTGTCAGCACCCCTGCAGTCTACACAAATGATCCCATGTCACCTCTGCACGGTCCAGGACTCCTGTTTTCCTGGGGTCTGTCATACTGATCATCCCTTTGGGACTAATGAGCCTTGGAAGTAGGAAGACGACAATACAAATGGCGCATTTCTTGGAGTGTGCCAACTTGTGCCAATGTTTCTTTAAGACACGTTCTTAGGAAAATTTCTCAGATGGAAGGAATATTTAATAAATATTGCCAAATCAGCTTTGATAAGGAACAATTTGCACTCCAGCTAATAATACAAGTAATATATGAGTACCTGCTTCCCTTCACCATCACAAACACAATTTTCAACCACTGCTTTGTGAATGATAAAAATTTCAGGCTTATTTTGCATTTGATTTAATTAGGAATGAAGGGTGAACATCTCAGGTAAGTTGGCCATTAAAATGTTTTTAATGGATTGTTCATGTCCTTTGTCTATTTCTATTGGGTTTTCAAAATTTTTTAAAGAGTTCTTTGTACTTTAGGGTTAAATAGTGCTTTGTCATATTTTATTCATTCAGACGCTGGGCTTAAAACAGGAAACAAAGGAAATCCTCACCCTTAAGGAAGTTAAATTCTAGTAGTGGGCTGCAGGAAAAAAAAAGAAAGTTACACACAAGGTTGTGATAGGTGCTTTGGAAAAAACAAAGCAGATAAAGAGGGACAGAAAGTAGCGGCAGTGTGTGTGGGGGGTGCTGCTGTGTACAGAATGGCCAGGGAAGACCTCTCTGATAAGGTGGGAGATTTGAGAGGCAAGGGAAGTAAGGGAAGTAAGGGAGTAATCCATGTGAAGATACAGGCAGAAGAAATGGGAGGCAAAAAGGCCGTAAAGAGAGAAACTAGTTGGCGTGTTTAGGGAGCACCAAGGAGGCGGACAGGTTCCAGACAAGTGAGCGAAGAAAAGGAGAGTCAGGGAAGAGGTTAGGGGATAGTGGGGCAGACCGGTAGGGTCTCACAGGCTGTGATAAGGGTTCTGTTATGACTGGAGGTGGGTAGGGAAGCATAGAGATCAGTTATGAGACCTTGAGATAATGCAAGTTAAAGATGATGCAAATATATGTTGCAAGTTATTTTTCCTAATTTCAGTTTATGGTATTTTTTTTTGAGGGGGTGGTGGTGGGAAAGATAGGTAGCCATATTAGATTTTGGCTTTTATCTACTATAGCAATCAATAGCAATCTTCTTGCCTATATATTGGTTTTACATCACAATGACAAAAGGTCACAAAGTCATCTAGTATTTTATATTTTCTTTTTTTTTCCTTTAAGATTTATTTACTTATTTTAGAGAGAGAGAGCATGAGCAGGTGGGGCAGAGGGAGAGGGAGAGACTCTCAAGCAGACTCTGCACTGAGCATGTGTGTGCACGTGGAGCACAATGCGGGGCTCGATCTCACGACCCTGAGATCACAACCTGAGCTAAAACCAAGAGTCGGGCGCTTAACCGACTGAGCCACCCAGGTGCCCCTAATATTTTACCTTTTCATGTTCTTACATTAACGTTTTTGATCTATCTAAGATGGTTTTGCAGATAGGCAGTGAAGTAGGCAAGCCCATTGCATACAGCTGTGCAAAAAAGGGCAGCAGGCTGACAGGCTATGTGGGGGCTGAAATCCAGCAAGGCTACGGTGCACTGGGAGGTTCAGAATCCACTAGAGGAAGGGGCCTTTTTCTAATTTGCACAAAGGTATGAACTAGTGGTGGCACTGGCAACAGAGTTCAACCTCTAACCCATTGTTTCAACACCAGTTATTGAATACCCCATCTTTTCCCCCATTGATTTGAAATGCCACCTTTATCCTATTAAGTATTCATAGCTTCTTCTGTCTTTGGTGGAACCAAGGACCTCATTAAGGTCGAAGTTTCTATATTAAAAAAAGTTTTTAAAATACATCTTTCTCACTAGGAAAGTCTTAATTTTAGAGACTGGCAGCAAATTTTGGCATGTTAGAAAGAGATGGTGCAGTTGGAAGAAGAATTCCACATTTTCTAATGCAACAGAAAAGACATCTTTCTTTGGTGTCTTTGCTTAAAGACTTTAGCTTAAATGCATCAAGGGTCATTCCAGAGAGCCCTGTGCTAACCATCTGGAAGGCTTTCTTATCTACCTTGAGATAATAGCTCAACTAATAGTCTAAAGTCCTACTGCTATAGGAAAACCTTTTTATTTCCAGATTCAGGTTTGGCATCAGTTAGAACACTTTGACTTTGGTAGAAGGTTTCTTATTCAAGCAGCACAGGAAGATGAGGGCTCTAACAGTGGTGGATTAGTGGATGCGGACTTTGTGAATGGTGAGGCTCTACATATTCCATGGTCTCTTTTCAAAGAAAAGTAAAAATCCTGTCTTTTCAGCTGTTTCCCCTGCCAGGTCCATTGTTATGCTACTTCTGCCTTAGTGAGACAAGAAATAAGAACCATTTGAAGCTTCTGCCAAAAAACAGAGGCTTCCTTCTTCCAAGACAAACAAGCATAGAATACAAGGGAAATGGAAACGTGCCCACTTTGTGGTTTTATGCCCAGGCAAAGAGAAAACTAAGGCATCACAGGTCCTAACTGTTTTCTTCCCTCCACAGAGAAGGGTCAGGGTTGGAGGGGATGGGGAATGGAGGGAGAGGTGGCAAAACATTGGCAAGTTCTCTGATAAAGGAACTTCCCCCGATTCTCTTCCCTCTCCTCAGAGCTGACCTTCAGAGACAAAGCTCTGGAATTTCAGCCTTGCCGCCAAGGTCCTTGAAGAAGTCACAATCTGGTAGCTAAGCCTGTGTTAAGAAACAATCTAAATTTACTGTCCGTCCTCAGACTAAGGATTTTATGTGTTGAAATGGTGGATTGAGAAATGAGGAGAGTAGAGGGGTAAGAAGGGCTCAATTACATCAGAGATACAGATAGATAATTTTACATCATCAGTTGTACGAGAAGCAAACATGAAAAATGTTTGAAAAGTATTTTGGTTAAGAGCAAAAATTTCTAAGTTGATTATCTTTCAGATTCAAGTTATATTTCAGTGCATCAACTATATATGCTTAAATATTTTTAGTTGAGATATACTTAGAATTTTCTGCTTTCCAGCAATCTTAGAGCACTAACAGTGACAACTAGAGTAAAGAAAAAAAAAAAAATATCAGGCACCAGCAATGGAGGGAGGCACAGTTGAGAATTTTGATATTTGGATATGAAATTGATCATTTTCATCACCCCTTTCTTCCAGTTTTCCTCCCTATGCCCAAAGCCAGGTATAAATCGTGCTTCTGTTTGGGGGTCTAATAACTTCCTCTAGATCTAGTCTTTCCCAAATTATTACAATGCTTCCAAGTTATCTTTTTATCCTAGCCTCTATCTCTTCAAATCTTCCAATCAAAACTTCCTTCCATTCCTTTATGAACGCTTGCCCCACCAAGTTATTCTGCCAGTAGTAGAATGGTGATTATTCTATTTCTGAAAGGTTGCTACATCCTGTTCAAAATCTTTTCTCTTCCTTTCTGAGAGCCACAGTCCTAATCAAGAGACCCAGTAGCCGCAACACCACGAGATTATATAAATAGACCAAAGGGTTTGGTGCATAACAAAATGAAAACATTAAAATAGAATCAGAACAAACAATTTTGCCACTTGAAATTTAAGAAAATTTGGCCTTGTATTAAATCATTTTACCTACTTTTAAATCTAGACCACTTAGTGGAGGGTCGGGAACACCCAAAGGAATGGTTGGCTATCCTGTCTCGTTATGATTCTATCACGGCAGTTCCATGTCTAGGATATATAAATTTCCATGGTAAAACAGCTCCTGTCTGCGAAATCAAGCCATTTATTATCTTAGCTGGCAAAAAGTAGATGAGATGTTGGAAGCACAAATTTAACAAATACTATTTTATTACTTAAAAATACATAGTGATCAAAAAAAATACATAGTGATCATAAGGGTACATGTCACAAATTACGAAAGAAAAATGTACAGGGAAAAGTAGAGACAAATGTGTTAAATGACAACAAGGTACTCATTCATGTGGAGTCCATTAAGAATAAAACAGTTCTTTGTTAGACAAGGCCAAGAACAGATACGGCGCTATGTAAAAAATGCCAGTTACTAGAAATATTCCTCTACTAAAAAGTAGCAATGCGTTGGTAGTGTATCTAAACGTGTCCTAAATTAAATTATAGCATACACAGGTCCAGTGTTCCACAATACAACCATTGGTTTTAGGCAGGAAGCTGTGAGAGATTTGATTGTCTATCCTGCTGAAAGAGCGAAGCCCCGGGACTGATTAACTTCCCTACCTTCCATAGAGCTTTGTTCAGGTGATTTTGGAATGTGGTATCAAACACCCCACTCATTGCTGCTCCAAGTTCCCTCAGAACAGACACTGTGGACTCATCACTGGCATTCAGAATCCGTACAAAGAATTTATTCCACAAGTCACCATCTTTTAGCCTAAAAATATATAAAACCATTTCCATCAAGATTAGGCATATAAAAGAATTCTGTATCTAAATCAGTGCTACATTTATTACGCACTAACTCATTTTAGGTAACAGCTAGAAGTCTAGGGTTAGAACTCCCTCAAGTAATCCTTTCAAAGCCCAGAGTGGAACTATAAAAAAGAGAGGAGAGCCATAATAAGATGCACGTAAAGAGAAAGTCTCTGATCAGAATCTACACATTTCCTCTGTGTGCTAAGATGCAGCACTGCTCTACAAAAAGAAGAAAAGTGAATTTTGCTCCTCTCCTCTAACTTTCCTAAAGTCTAGGTCATTAGACAGACTGTAGTTCTCCTTCTCCCCCTGCCCAGAGTTTTATTATCTTCACAATCCTCCGAAAATCCTAAGCTTGACTGAAGTAACTACTACTTATGTCTATGATGTTTAACTTCCTTGTTTTTTTTTAATCAGAGAAGCTTCTATTATCATACAAGGCAGGTTGTTAGGAAACCCCAGCTGACCCTACCTGCTTCTATTTGTGTTAGACCCCCCTAGGACCACAACCAACTGGAGATACCTGAATTTATCCTACAGGTCTTACATTATATTTAAACCCTGTTTTTAAAGTATGTTTCAGAGACAAATAAGACTGACCGAATTCTGAATTAAATAAAGAAAAAAATACAATTCATTTGTTGGGAGTAGGGGGAATGGAGAAGGGGTGTTAAATTCTCAATAGTGTTTTTTTTTTTTTTTAAGCCAAAGAATATACCGATAAATTGGTATATGGTAAGCTTATTCTGTGAAGTTATTAGCTATGATAAGCTAAAGTGGAACATGGGATATTTAATAAGTTTTATGAGTAGACTAGAGGGAATACTAAGGTTCTGAGATGAAGCAGCTCTTATTAAGGGAACATTAACTTCTCCAAGGAGTCTCAGTTCTCTGCTTTGATTCTACCCATTCCTTAAATAAATAATAGCCTAAAATTAGTATATAATTGAGAAATTTAATTCTCTTCAAGAGATGCTTATTAACTTTGATAACAATAGCTATTAAAAGTAGTATAAGACTAACATCAATTGATTATAAAATTATTCTCACGAAATGTTTCTATTAACACTTCTAGAATGAGAGGCTTCCATACCATAGTCACAGTTTATATGATATATCTAGGTCCAGAATGATGTCCTGAAGTCTGAATAGTTTGATTCTTATTTTTAATTAGCAATTCCTTTGTTCTGCACTAGATGCTCCACTGACACTCTAATGAAAACTGGTTGAAATTAATGGAATCATGGCATTCAGACTAAGAAACTAAGGTGGCCCGAGCAGAGGGCATCCAAGAGTAAAAGAAAATTATCTGGATAGGCAAAGACCCTGAAATCGCCAGTACTTACTCAGATATATTTTGGCTAAGTTTCCAGAGGGACCCATCCCAGAAGACCTGTAGGTGTTCCTTGAACAATAGTAAATGTGCTAAATCTGCTATAGCAGACAGATCTACCTGAAATCACAAAAAGCACCATCAGCTAAAGTATTTCTCTGCTACTATCATGGCAATGTATTTATGTATAAAGTTGAAAGTTATTATAGTGTTGAAGTTTATTTTATGACATACATTTTTAGTAGACTGTTCCCTACTCTTATTGTAAAGAGAGAAGCTCCTCAAAGAAGTGATCTATAGAGCTAACTCTAGACATTACCCTTAAGAACAAAAGACGAGAACAAAATTATCCTGAAGAACAAAAATATATGGACTGTCAAATTCAAATTTGTAGACCTACTGAATGTGCACGGACTCTAGCTGTGATCTAAATGTGGTCCACATGACCAGTTCAAGTTCATGCTACATTTTCAATCAGCAAACGCCAAACATCCAGAGATGAATCAGAAGGGATTTTGTATATAACACTACCACATAAAGCACTTTATACTTGTAATGTTCCTTTTATGTACATTTCATTTAACCCTCACAACAATTCTGATACACACAGAGCAGATTGTTAGCCTTATTTTACAAAGATCATAGAAAATGACTTATAAAAGATCACACAGATGAGTGATAGAAATGGCCCTGACACTTAGGTTACTGAGTTAGTCATGTGTCTGCACGTGTATGTGTACAGTCTTCAATGTTGTGAAACAAAAATGGTACATTTTGCTTGACTTGGTGATATTTGAAAACTAGGTCATCTATTCCAGGGGAGACAATATCAGTAAACACTAGCTTTCATGGTTTATCCATGGAGAAAGAGATTAAGAAACCCTCCCCATATTTGCTCAGGCTTTACACTTACCTGATAGGGAGAAGAACAGTTAGCCAGGATCTTTTGTCCTTCCAGGATCTGTACAGTCCGAAAGCCGCTGAGGATAGAAACATCAGGATGCACCCTAAGGTCGACACTGTAGGAAAAGTCCACTATCTTCAAAGCTTGATCGTTCTTATTATAATCATAGGGGTCGTGGATTCTAAGCCCAGATTTAAGAGAAAGAGATAATAAAAATAGGCCATGAAAGAAGCTGCAGAGCTGCTCTTTAAAAAAAAGAGAAAAAAAAAAAAAGAAAAAAAGGTATTGCAGGTGTGTCTTAGCTATGCCAACAGCTCCCTCCTGTGGTTAGCTATGAAAATGCACCTGTAAGAGCAGTGGCAATGTCCAGCTAAGTGAGGAATGTTGAGATTACTCTAGCGACACAAGGATATCTAATCCATAATGTATAGCCACCACAGAACATTTATCATGCTATATTTATTATATAAAACAAGTACTGGAAGTAGAGTACAAGCCCCTGTCTTCTACTAGACACATTAATAGGTACAATAGCAATGATTCACACATTGATGAGAATTATGGAAGAAATTATAAGCTTTTATAGAAGTTATAGCCTTTCTTGTTCACTACTCTAGATTAGGCTTTCCAAGTGTCATTCAGATTCCTCCTTCTCAGAGTTTAATTGAAACAAAATAAAGCTGTTTTTGTGTAAGATGCCACCTCTACTGTAAACTATCCTGTTTTTATTAAACACCATATTCTCTCTTAGTCTTATCTGTAATTCCAACCATTATTTACTAACCCCTCAAAACAAACAAAAGAAAACCTAATAACACTAATTCAATATTAATTATATTTTCCTTGGATTTATCTATCCCATGCAATAAAGCTACTCTCCAAGGAGACATATAACTATTTATGTGAGAGAAAAAGAATGAATTATTTTTGTGTTTCTTTTGTGTCTGCTTTCCTCAGTTCCCTCAAATCCCTGATTAGTATCAGTGAGAGATGTTATATTTTTAAATATAGGCTTTGACTAATCTCATCGCATACCTCGATAGCACAGAATGCTATATTTTACTTTAAAATTTACAATTTTATTTGTAAATGCTCCCATTTTTCCTTAGCACAAGATACAACATTCTTTGGCCATCATAAAACTATATATTTCCTGCTCTGTGTTCATTCCTTGAATTTGATGGCTTAATGGGTTTAATTTGAACACTAAGCCCTTTTCCTTGGCATAGTTTGCATTTGCCCTCTGGTTTAGCCACTTCTCTTAGCAATGACCTCAATTTGGCCTGACTTAAGCTTTGGTTTGGAAACTGAGAAGTGCCTTGGTTTTGCTAGCACCCTCAGTCGATCCGTACTGGCCCCACTCAGAGAAAGACTACCCAATCGACTTCACATTCCTCCAAATAATATTTTATATCTCTTCTTACGAGGAATCATCACAATACTCAAAGTGGTTAATTTTTTTTCTGAGTTAATGTATTTCCTCAATGTATTTTTTTCTTTGAACTCTTTTAAGCCATTCCCCTTGATTATTGACTTTTAGATAGCAAATACTTTAACATACTGTGTTCCTCAATATGGCATTTATTAAAGAGGCAAAAGGAAATGGAAACTATTCATATTTTAAGAGAAAGTTGACAGAATTTTAAAAGAATGAAAAGGACCAACCTGTTTCGAAGAATCAGACTCCTCGGACTCAAGTCACCATGGACTATTTCTGCTCTGTGTAATTTCTCCACTATTGTCAAAAGGTTATAAATAACCAACACTATTATTTCATGGGTAATAAGTTCACTGTGTTGAAGAAGATCCTAGAAACAAAAAGACAGAAAATTCACTATTTCTTAAGTTGGGGGTGACTGTAGTTACACTCAATACCTTGCCACCTGCTGCTTTGTACTCTTTGTTGTTCTCTACTAGAATTTGGCTTTCATAGGTTGGGTCTTTGTCGCAGTTCTAACAACACTGCTCTCCTTTAAGACTATAAGGTTTTAACAAAGTAATAGATGAAGAGCATCAAGGATTAGCCAGGCCCATAATAGGTGCTCTATAAATGGTAATTTCAAAATACCCTCATTCCAACCATTTTAGAAATTCATATTATCATCAAAATAACATTTCAGGGGCACCTGGGAGGCTCAGTCAGTTGAGCAACCAATTCTTGGTTTTGGCTCAGGTCATCTCAGGGTCCTGGGATCAAGCCCTGCGTTGGACTCCGCACTCAGCACAGAGTCTGTCCCTCTCCTTCCCCCTGTGCTCCTCCCCTTCCTTGGTGTGCTCACTCTCTCTCTCTCAAATAAATAAATAAAATCTTAAAAAAAAAAAAAAAATTCCAAAGAATAAAATGATATATTGTGTTCGGGTTCTAAAAATAATCTACTGGGGGATAGCATAGATAAAACAAGAGTAGCAAAAATAGCCCATTCCTTATGTAAAGAGTTTGGAAGTTGCCACTCTGTCCTAACAAGTAAAAAGCTGAACAGACTGAAAAATCAACTCTTCTAGGATCTATAAAGATGGTGGTGGTGGTGAAGGGGGTTCCTCACACTTCTGTGAGTTTTATGTCTAGGAGCTCGATCAGGTTCTCACAATAAGTGTTGGAGAAAAATTCTCCTTGTGCTTCCAGAGGTGAAGGGGAAGAGGAACCATTTTGAAATAGGCCACAGCCACTGTTCTTAAGCTCTGTCATCAGGTGAAACCAGTTAACCAGAGCCTAAGCTGCTAGATTATTATCTGAGCCTACTTGACCTGGGGAAGGGAAATACCCAACGCCACCCTGCTCTAGCCGTCATGCCCCACCTAAGGGAAGAGAATTTCTCCCACCTAAGGGAGGAGAAATTGTGAGGCACACAGTCCAGAGGCATAGGCCCACTATAAAAGAACATAAAGCACAGAACTGTACAATGCTTTCCTTCCCCTCACACTTCATCACCACATTATTAAAGGCCTATTTATAACAGTTCCTTTTACCCAGTACATCATGTCTGGCTATCAGGAAAAATTAGGGACCCCTGGGTGGCTCAGTCAGTTAAGTGTCGACTCTTGGTTTTGGCTCAGGTCATGATATCATGGGTGGTGAGATGGAGCCCCACACAGGGCTCTGCACTCAGCGGGGCGTCTGATGGAGATTCTCTCCCTCTGCCCTTCCTCCCACTCACGCATGCATGTGCACTCTCTCTCAAATAAATAAATCTTTAAAAAAGAGAAAAATTATATGATACACTAAAAGGCCAAAAACACAATCTGAAAAGACAGAGCAAATATCAAAATCAGACATGGAAAGAATATTAGAATTATCACACCAGGAATTTTAACATAGTAGTGGCCATGAGCTGATGATGATCATAGTTACATGACTGGGTCATTGCACAATTCTGTCTATTTTTGTCTATGTTTGAAAATTGACATAATAGGGGTAGCCTGGCTGGCTCAGTCAGTAGAGTGTGTGACTCTTGGTCTCGGGGTCGTGAGTTCGAGCCCCATCTCTCTTGGGTATAGAGATTATGTAAATAAATACATGTTTTAAAAAAAAAGAAAGAAAGAAAAAAAGAAAACTGACATAATAAAAAGTTAAAAAAAATGTATTAAAGAAGTTTTTGGTCAAAACAACTTGGGAAAGGAAAATGATCAAGGCTTTTAGTTTATAATTTAATTGGTCTATTTCTAGAAAATTAACAGGAATTTTGCAATAAATTCCTTTGCTAAATGGAGCACAAATTTCTATTGAAGGGCTTTAAGTGATAACGCTTTTCTATTATTCAAACCTGAAGGGTGAAGCAGTTTATATATTGGTGCCAAACAATACAACCGTCTTGGTACTGGTAACAGCTGCACAGATGATCATACTCCTCATTTAAACGTTCCTTTAACTTGAGGTTGATATAAAAGTCCCATGGGACAGGCTGGGACGAGACCTGCAAGAAATTTTAAAAATAAGAGCTATTAGAATCTCTGGTTATGGTTGGCAGATTCAAAACATTCCCTCCAGTCTTTATGATACCCCAACAGAAACAGTAGTAAAGGAATGTTTTAAAAGTCATAAATCGATAATAAAAAACACAGCAGCAACAAATTCTGGAAGCTGGAAAGAGAACAGTAAGAGGAAACAATCTACTTAGCAGACTCAAGGAAAGCTGATTGTGGCGGTAGAGAAAGCTGAGCACAACCGAATCTATGCTACAGGACCATCTCCCCCCGGTATAAAACTGATGGCACCAATTACCTAGAGAAATAAGGGTGGAGATGAAGCTAACGCAGGAGTGGTTGAATTCTATTAATAAGGAAGTTAAACCCCAGATTCCCCTGCTGCTCCTATAGCCCAGCCTAACAACAGCCTCTCCTCCATCCTAGAAGACCAAAAGTTTACCCCTAGAGAGTATAAAGCAGAAGGGCTCTGAGCTAGAGGTCACCAGGCACCGTTAAGGGGGGTAGGGGCCAGGGGAGTTTATACATCAAATGTTAAGATGCACCTGTCCGCCCCTCCACTCTCCAGATTAATTTTCCCACTTAGCTTCTAAGAAGCTAGCAGCCAGGATTATGTGCTCCAGGAAGGATATTAGAAGTTTTCTGTGAAGGATCTGATCAGCTCAAAGGAAAAGATGTCAAGAATTGAGGCATTTTATTGAATGGCCAAGCAAGATCTTACAGTGAGGCCCCAAAGCTGTCAAGGTCCTATATACATAGAGCTTTCAATTAGCCTTTAAGAGTCCTGTACTTAATTATAAATAGAGTCAAAGACTTGAAGAAAGCCTCTAATATGAAAGACAGAGTTCAAAACAGACAAAAGGAAACAGATGATGCAGGGAGAAAAAAATTTAAAGCATCGTAAATACACTCAGAGAAAGATTATTCCATCTTTGAAATGAACAGCAGAATGTTATAAAGAAGAAAATTCTGAGAATAAAAAAGAGCTCTGGCAATTCAAATGCATGACAAGAGAAATGAAAAACCCAATAGCAAGTTTGAATATAAAGTTGACAAAACATTCCAGAAAGTAAAGCAAAAAGACAAAGAGAAAAGGAGGAAAAAGATATGATTTTTTTTTTTTAAAGATATGATTTTTAAAGGATCTCTGAGACCCTATATCCTAATAAAAGGAATTCTAGAAGGAGGGAACAGAGAAGACTGAAAAGAAGAAATAATTTATTCTTTGAAGAAAATTTCTCAAAACTGAAGGAGTTCCCACATTGAAATGGCCATTCAATGTCTAGCATATGGGCAATAACAGATTTTTACCGAACGATGTACTTATGGAATTTCAGAATACTAGGGACAAACAGAGGATCCTATAAGGATTCAGGGAGAGGGAAAAATAGTCTCACACAAAAAATGGCAAAAGACTTTAAAAAGCAAGGCCACAAGCCCAAAGACAATAAAGCTTATCTTCAAAATTCTAAGGAAAAAAAGTTTTGAACCTAGAATTCTAATATCCAAATGCCAATCAAGTAAAGATGTGGAATAAAAAATTTTCTGACATGAAATGTTTCAAAAAAATTTATATCCCAAGCTTCCTTTCTTGGGAGACTACTAAAATATGAGGGCTTAAATCAAGAAATAAAAATGGGAGCCAATATTACTGGGCAAATAAGAAAGAGGTAATGTGACTCCCTAGGAAAATGAATGGAAATGTCAAGGTAATACTGTGTGTGTGTGTGTGTGTGTGTGAGAGAGAGAGAGAGAGAGAGAGAGAAGCCCAGAATGTAATTTGTCCAGATTGGAGCAGGCCAGAGAATTTCAGGATATTTCCTCAAAAAGATAGAATTGATAGAATATTTAGTATGTTTGGACACATTAAGAGATATACACAATTGCCTCTCATTTTTGACATCTGATCCTGGCACACAATCCTGAGTGATTTTTTGATGTCTCACCGACTTTTCTATTAGGAAGTTTATGGACTATTCAAGGGAGTTGATGATACCATGGGGTCATAGTTACTGCTTCAACCCACATTATTTTTTTACAAGGTAACTGAAATGACAAAGAATCAGTCCCACCTTTATTATGGTTAACTCTGTAGAGTTTCTTGGTGTCACCCAGAATAATTTGTAATCTTCACATATTAGGTATTCTTGTTTAATGCAATAATCCTCATTACCTGTTGAGAAGGTTTGATTCCATTTAAAAATCACTGTGATTATGTACAGCTCCTTAGCTTTTACTTCCTGATTTAAGGGCTAAAGGTACTTTACATTTGCCAGTTAGCAGCCAGTTAGAATACTTTTCAAAATCATTTGTTAAAAGTTGAAAGAGGGGGAGACAGAATCCATACTGCTACCAGGACATGAACTTATCTGTGTGTCAACCTCTACAATGCTGTTTCTTTTTGTTCTTTTTTTTATACATGAGTTTTTGTTTTTTTAATTAAGTAATCTCTACCCCCAATGTGGGGCTCAAGTTTACGACCTTGAGATCAAGAGTTCTATGCTCTACTGATTGAACCAGCCAGGTGCCCCTATAATGCTGTTTCATATATTCTAAAAATATTTGGGGTGCCTAGGTGGCTTGGTGGGTTAAGCCTCTGCCTTCGGCTCAGGTCATGGTCTCAGGGTCCTGGGATCGAGCCCTGAGTTGGGCTCTCTGCTCAGCAGGGAGCCTGCTTCCCCCTCTCTTTCTGCCTGCCTCTCTGCCTACTTGTGATCTCTCTCTCTGTAAAATAAATAAATAAAATCTAAGAAAAAAAAAGAAAGAAAGAAAGAAAGAAATATCCACTGGATTCTTTAAAAAAAAATATTTACTGTGCTCAACATCAAGCTCAAGTACAAACAATCACTTACTTCCATAGTGTCATACAAAAAAACCCCATGTGTTCAATGATACTTACCCAATTCAATTTCCTTTTCTATTTCCAAATTAGGCATTGGTCTATCTTCTATAAAAAACTCTGCAGAGGCCCTCAGCTCCATTAGAGATTTTAGTAGTTGTTTGCGATACTGTGGACACCAGGGTGACTGAGTAGGGTTGTCTGGGGAAAAAAAAAGTTGAAACAAAACAAAACAAAACCCCCTCACCCCCAAAACCTAAAATAAGTGTTATAAACAGAGGAGAGGAAAAAACACAAGATTGCACAATCAACACGGCTAACCTAACAAAACTCATCTACCTCAGGTCTTTATGGTGTTCAGTTAATACTGATTCATTCTACAAATTGCACAATTTATGGGACCCTTTTTTCAATAGAAAAAAAAAAAACATAGTTCAGTTTGCTGAGATAAGTAAGTGTTCAGTAGACATGGATGTAGAGGTTTGCTTACGAGTGGTATGTATGAAGCTACTTGCAGTCTCATTAGTAAGCTCCAGTTTCTCAGGAATTTGAAGACATTTGATGGAGGAGGAACTTGTAATTGAGGCAGAAGACCCAGAGAACCCAGAGGAGTGTGTGGCTTCACGGCTGTCTTCGATAATTGGGCTGAAAGAATCACAAATGAGTCAGTCCTCATAGGGATAATAGATATCACTTTATCTTTGTTACTTTATTTAATATTCATTAATCTAATTCTCAAAGTCCATTATTTTCCTGAAACAGATATAGATTTATAATCAGAATTTAGGTGACTTTATCTACCCTGGTTGACAGGCAATGCTCAGCATTAGATTTTCTAAATTTATGCTTTACCTAATCTATAGCAAATGCCTAATCTACATCTATTCTAAACTACTGAGAAACATTGACTAATACTTTTTTCTTGTTTATCCTTTCTTTAGACATTTTATTCTTTAATAAGAAAAGGTCAAGAAAGAAAAAGGGAAACCCAAATCACTCAAGGTGAATACATGCTAACAAAAATGTGATAAAAAGTTTATTGGGGGCGCCTGGGTGGCTCAGTGGGTTAAAGCCTCTGCTTTCAGCTCGGGTCATGATCTCGGGGTCCTGGGATCGAGGCCCGCATCGGGCTCTCTGCTCAGCGGAGAGCCTGCTTCCCCCTCTCTCTCTGCCTGCCTCTCTGCCTACTTGTGATCTCTTTCTCTCTGTCAAATAAATAAATAAGGGCGCCTGAGTGGCTCAGTGGGTTAAAGCCTCTGCCTTCGGCTCGGGTCATGATCTCAGGGTCCTGGGATCGAGCCCCACATCGGGCTCTCTGCTCAGCGGGGAGCCTGCTTCCCCCCACCTCTCT
>CM052896.1:53730915-53749381 GCA_028534135.1 Potos flavus
TTCTTTTTAGCTCTTCAAGTTCCTTTGACTTTCTGTAAAAGTTTTAGAATTAGCTTCTGGGATTTTGATTAGTATTGTGCATAAACTTGGTATATTTCTCCATTTATTTAGATCTTTGATTTCTTAGAGTGAGCTTTTGTAGTATTTGTCTTTTGAGGAATTGATTCATTTCATCTATAAGTTTATGAGCATAGAGTTGTTTATAGTATTTATTTTCCTATTAATGTCTGTAGGTTATATAGTTATTTCCCCTTTTTCATTCCTGATATTAGTAATTTGTGTCTTCTCTTTTTTCCCTCAGTCTGGCTAAAAGTTTATCAATTTTGTTGATCTTTTTAGAGAACCAGCTTTTGGTTTCATTGCTTTTTCTTAGTTGATTTTTTCTTCTTATTTTTATTAATTTCTGCTCTTTATTTCCTTCTTTGTGCTTGCTTTGAGTTTAACTTGCTCTTTTTCTAGCTTAAGGTAATAGCCTATTTCACTAACTCTAGATCTTTCTTATCTAATTTTAAAATTTCCTTCTAGGCGCACCTGGGTGGCTCAGCGGGTTAAGCCTCTGCCTTCGGCTCAGGTCATGATCTCAGAGTCCTGAGATCAAGCCCCGCATAGGGCTCTCTGCTCCACAGGGAGCCTGGTTCCCCCTCTCTCTCTGCCTGCCTCTCTGCCTACTTGTGATCTCTCTCTCCGTGTCAAAGAAATAAATAAAATCTTTAAAAAAAAAAAAATTCCTTCTAAACATTACTTTAGCTATATCCCACAAATTTTGATATAATACTGTATTTTTCATTTTCATTTAGCATAACGTTTTTTAATTTCCCATGTGTTGTCCCTTTGACTCAGGGGTTATTTAGAAGTGTATTAATTTAATTGGGAAATGTTTGGAGATTTTTCAGATGTCTGTCTGTTACTGATTTCTAGTTTAATTCCATTATGGTCAGAGAATATAATCTGTATGGTTTCAGTTTTTTAAAATTTATTAAGTTTTGTTTTATGGCCCAGAATATGGTCTGTCATTGGTGAATATTTTATGGACACTTGAAAAATATGTGTTTTCTGCTGTTTAGGGGTGGAATGTTTTTTAAATGTTATGTAGGTCAAGTTCTGGTCTTCTGTTTCCTTGCTGATTTTCTATCTGCTTGTTCTATCAGTTACTGTGAGAAGAATTTTATTTTATTTTATTTATTTATTTAAGATTTTATTTATTTATTTGACACAGAGAGAGAGATCACAAGTAGGCAGAGTGGCAGGCAGAGAGAGAGGGGGAAGCAGGCTCCCTGCCAAGCAGAGAGCCCAATGCAGGGTTCGATCCCAGGACCCTGAGATCATGACCTCAGCCAAAGGCAGAGGCTTTAACCCACTGAGCCATCCAGGCGCCCTGAGAGAGAGAAGACTTTTAAAGTCCCTTTTATTATGAATTTGTCTATTTTTTCCTCGAAGTCCCATTTGTTTTGCTTTATATATTTTGAAATTCTGAAGCATACGCATTTAGAATTGATCCCTCTATCATTATATAATGTCTATCTTTATCCCTGGTCATACACATTCTGAAGTCTCCTTGGTCTGATATTAGTACAGCCACTCTGGCTTTCTTTTGTTTATATGATATTTCTTTTTCCTCTCTTTTTTTTTTTTGAACAGTTTGAGTTGTGTGACCATTACCACTATCTAATTTTGGAACATATTTAACACCCCAAAATGAACCCCATACTCATTAGCAGTCACTCCCCATGCCCACTCACCCACTTCGAGGCAACTGCTTATCTGCTTTCTGTCTCTAGATTTGCCTATTCTGGGCTTTGCACATAAATGGAATCCTACATTATGTGGTCTTTTGTGACTGGCTTCTTTCACTTAGCATACTGTTTTGAAGGTTCATCATACTATGTTTATCATTGATGAACATAGTTCTGTCATATATTAGTATTTCATTCCTTTCTATTGCTCAGAAATATGTCATTCAGTGGCTATGCCACATTTTGTTTATCCATTCATCAATTAATGAGCAGTTAGGTTGTATCCATTTTTTGGCTATTATGAAATAATATGCAAATAATTATGAAATAATATGCAAACATTCATGATACAGGCTTTTGTATGGATTTTCTTTTTAATCCCATCTCTTCATATTTAAAGTGGGTTTCTTATACACAGCAAATAGTTGGGCCTTGTTTTTTCATCAGCTCTCATAGTATCTTTTTAAATGTCGTGTTTAGAACATTTACTTTAATTACTAATTGCGTTGGATTTAGATCTATTATTTTCTTATTTGTTCTCAACTTGTTCTCTATCTTTTGTTCCTCTGTTGCCTCTTTCCTGCCTTTTTTTGGATTGTCTGAATATTTTTTAATATTTCATCTTAATTTATTTTATTGGCTTCTTTTGTCTGTTACTATTTTCTTATTGGTTGTCTAGGGTATGTTATAAACAGACCTGACCTTTCACGGTCTACTTAGAACTGATATTTTACCACTTCAATTAAAAAAATATATAGAAACTTTATAACTATATAGGTCCCTTGATCTTCCCTACTTTTTTGGTATAGTTGTCATATGTATTACATCTGCATATGTTGAAAGCCCCACCAGACAATGTTAAAATTTTTGTTTTCAACAGCCTTACATATTTAAAGAACTATGGAGGAAAATGGTCTTTTGTATTTACCAGTTTTGTTCTTTCCTCATTCCTGAAGTCCCAGGTTCTCCTCTGGTATAATTTCCCTTTAGCCCCAAGAGGTTCGTTTAGCCATTCATTTAGAGTGAGCCTGTGGCTAATAAATTGCCTTAGTTTTTCTTCATCTGAGAATGTCTTCATTTCATCCTCATTCCTAAAGGATATTTTCGCTGGATGTAGAATTCTTGGTCAGTAGTTCTTTTTTTTTTTTTCTTTTTTTAAATTAAATTTTATTTATTTGAGAGAGAGAGAGCACGAGCAGTGGGGAGGGACTGAGTGAGAGGGAGAAGCAGACTCCCCGATGAGCAGGGAGCCCGACACAGGGCTCCATCCCAGGAGCCTGGGATCATGACCTGAGCGAAGGCAGCTCCTTAAACTGATGGAGCCACCCAGGCGCCCCTCAACAGTTCTTTTCTTTCAGTACTTTAAAGATGTTGTTGTACTGTTTTCTAGACTCCATGATTTCTGATGAGAATGGTTCCTTCTCTATATGTAATATATGTATTATATGTATATAATATATGTATTATATGTATATAATTATATGTATAGAATGTCTATATGTAATATAGATTTTCTCTGGGTACATTTAAGATTTTTTTTTAAGATTTTATTTATTTGACAGAGAGAGAGTGCACAAGCAGGGGGGAGGGGTAGAGGGAGAAGCAGACTCCCCCCTGAGCAGAGAGCCCTACACGGGCTGGATCCCAGAACCCTGGGATCATGACCTGAGATGAAGGCAGACGCTTAACCGACTGAGCCACCCAGGCACCCCTAAGACTTTTTTCTTTAACATTATTATTCAGAAGTTTGATTATGATGTGTCTATGTGTGATTACCTTTGCATTGAATCCATTTGGGGTTTACTGAGCTTTTTGAATTTGTAAATATATGCTCTTCACCAAATTTGAGAAGTTTTCACCTATTATGTATTTCTGCACTTTTATGTCTTTTTCTGGGACTTCAGGTACACATATGTTAGACTTTTTGATATTGTTCCATAGGTCCTTGAAGGTCTTTTTTATTGTTTTGTTTTTGTCTTTACTTTTTTATTACTTTTTTTTTTTTAATTTTTTTTTTTTTTTAAAGATTTTATTTATTTGACACAGAGAGAGAGATCACAAGTAGGCAGAGAGGCCGGCAGAGAGAAAGGGGGAAGCAGGCTCCCTGCTGAGCAGAGAGCCGTATGCGGGGCTCGATCCCAGGACGCTGAGATCATGACCTGAGCCGAAGGCGGAGGCTTTAACCCACTGAGCCACCCAGGCGCCCCTAATTTACGTTTTTTTTTAAGATTTTATTTATTTATTTGTCAGAGAGAGCACAACCAGGGGGGAGCAGCAGGCAGAGGCAGAGGAAGAAGCAGACTCCCTTCCGAACAAGGAGCCCAACACGGGGCTTGATCCCAAGACCTTGGGATCATGACCTGAGCCGAAGGCAGACGCTTAACCAACTGAGCCACCCAGGCACCGCCCCTATTTTTTTTTTTAATTTTTTAACTTTTCTTTTTTCCGTTCTTCAGAGTGGCTAATTTGTGTTGATTTGTCCTTAGGTTCATTTACTCCTTCCTTAGCCATCTCCATTCTGATATTGAGTTTATCCAGTAATTTTTTTATTTCAGATAATGTGTTTTTCAGGTCTAAATTTTCCATATGATTCTTTTTTATAGTTTTTGTGTCTCTGCTGAGAACTTATGTCTTTCTATTCATTTCAGATATTTTTACCTTTATCTCTTGGAGTGTCATTATAATAGCCGCTTTTAAATTTCTGTCTGGAAATTCCCAACACCTAAGTCATCTTGATTTTGATATGTGTTGATTGCCTTTTTCTTTGAGAATTGATCACATTTTCCTGGTTCTTTGTCTGTCAAGTCATTTTGAATTATATCCTGGACTTTTATCCTGTTACTATGTTATTAGACTCTGAGTCCTGTTGGTTGATATTCTCTGGGGAATGTTGATGTTTTTGTCTTAGCAGGCAACCAACCTTCAGATATCATAAGTTCTTTTTCATGTGGGTAGTGGTTCCATTGGCAGTTCAATTTTCAAGACCTTTGGGTCTATCCCATGTGTAGGCTGCTCAGTGGTTAGTCTAGGACTTGGGCAATGGTTTTTATCATAGTTCAGCTCTCAGAGCCTTTTCTGTGCTGCTTTGGGCCTTCCTTCTGTATGCATAACTCGGGAGTGAGTCCAGGGCTTGTGCCAGTTCATGTAGAGTATTAGGAGATCCCCTGCTTCAGCTCATCCGCTCCAGTATCTCTCCCACAGTCGTTGGACCTCAGAGTCCCCTTTCCCAGTACCCTGGCCAGAAAGATGAGGTCTTAGCTTCCCACACCATTGTTGCAACAATTTAAAACCACAACAGAAAAGAGAAGAAGAAAAAAAAAAACAGGAAACAACCCTATGTGGGTTGTTTCTTCAAGTTTGACTCCTCTCTACAGTCCACTTGCTTTTGTTTACTTTTCAGAGGCCTCAATTGCTTTTTTTGTATTTTGTTTAGAATTTTTAATTCTACCCAGTGAGAGAGAGGCTATCACAGGCTTACTCTGTCTTGGCCAGCATTTGCAGTTTATTCTGTTTTTTTACCCTTTTGATAATATGTAAAACTTTAGCAGCAGCACAAGAAACTTAATCTTCAAACTTCTGCAAGCTTTGTTAAAGTAAAATGACATGTGGGATACAACTTCATTTCATATGGTTTGAGAAAAAATGGTATGGGGGTGAGCAGTGTGCCTAAAGAGAACAAGAGACATAGTGATAAAATAGATGTGGCAAGACATTAACAGTTGCTGAATCTAGGTAAAGAGTGTATGGATGCTCATGTACTCATCCAACTATTTTGTAAGTTTAAATAGTTGATGGGAACTCTGACCTTAATAAGTTCTTTAATCTTAGTCACCCTGATCTGATCTTCAGATATGCCTAATGGTACTCTTCAGAGTATGCCAGTTGGTCGAACTTGGACATTTAAAGGGGAAGTTAAATCATCCAATTCCAAACTTTCTCTGATTTCAAGGTAGCTTTCTTTATTCCTGAGAGAATAAACACTTTCTTTGGGCTATTTCTCTATATTTCTTCTCCCTTGTTTTAATAAATTAGAAATTTTTATTCCGATAAGTAGTGTTCATCTCCCCCAAAAGTTAATTGTCCATTCTCTTACTTTTAGACAATTCCAAGCTCGAGTGTCTCGGCAAACTGTGTTGGCCCTTGAGAAAGAAGAGGAGGAGGAAGTTTTTGGATCTTCTGTACCACAACGAAGCACACTGGCTGAACTAAAAAGCAAAGGGAAAAAGACAGCAAGAGCTCCAATCAGCCGTGTAGGAGGTGCTCTTAAGGGTAAGTTTGTTAAGTGTTATTATGGGAAGCTCTTAGTCTTGGGTGGTAGGCAAATTATGTAAAGAGATCATGTATAAATATATATGTGGACACTGTCCTAGTTTTCTGAATACTAGGTAGCAAAAAGAAGGAAGTCTTCAGAGAGCTGAGATTACAGTATGCAGTAAAAGCAAAACATGTCAGCAATTTTGTGTCTTAATTAAGAAAAACCTAATATATAGGGAGCATCGAGAGTTTCTGAGTTTGAGTTGTTAGTTGAAAGAAGATATGCAATAATACAGCCAGTATTGTCAACGTGAAGCTTACATGTACCAGAGCCTCAGAGAATGTATTAACGTGGTCTTCAGCTTTTCGGGGCCAGAAATTGGACTCTCTTTGTATACCTAAAGAGGATCACTGAAAAGTTTTTTTGTTGTTTTTTTTTTTTAATTCACTAGGTTTAGAGAAGTTTTAGATTCACAGAAAAATTGAGTAGAAAGTACAGAGGGCAATAAGCTTTTACAAACTACATTATAGGAGTTAGACGGATAGAACAGAATTTTTAAAAATCTCTTATTCCTTCTATGGTATCGACTTACCAGTATTCAAAATATTACTTACAAATCCTAGAATTAGGGTATAGGGAGTATATAGACCTAGAGAATATTTCATCCAGATCATAATGAAGCTTGATTGTAATAAGGACACCCACAATAGAGAACCCCCCTAATAAATGGGCTAATTTGTCTTCTCTAGATTCAGCACATTTCAGCTGATTTCCATTGAGAGAAAAATTTTAAGTTGTCAAATGAAGATTTAGGTTAGGGTAGTCTCTGAGAAAACTAGACAGTGTTAGAATGATGATTGAAGGAAGATGTAGAATTTTTTTTCCCCCAAAGATTTTATTTATTTATTTGTCAGAGAGAGAGAGAGAGCACAAGCAGGAGGAATGGCAGGCAGAGGGAAAAGCAGTCTCCCTGCTGAGCAAGGACTCTGGGATCATGAACTGAGCCGAAGACAGACATTTAACAATCTGAGCCACCTAGGCGTCCCTATTTTTTTTTTTTTAACATAGCTATAAATAAAAGACTGTAGGTGAGGGAAAGGAGGGGGAGAGTATAAGTAACAAACAGAATGGATTAAAAAGTTAGTAATTTGATTCGTGTGAGGTTTTAAAAAAATTATTGTTTAAAAAAATCTCTTTGTTTCTGTGGTAGTAGGGGTAATCTCCTTGGTTTTAGGAAGAACTAGGTAAACCTTATCTGGCACTTTAGTTGATAATTAAAGATTTTACATGAAGTTTTAATATTTTTCTCCTAGCTCCAAACCAGAACAGAGGACTCCAAAATAATCCAGTTCCTCAACAGAGGCAAATTAATTCCAGAATTACTATTTTTGATGAAAATGCTGATGAGGCTTCTCGAGCAGAGTTGTCTAAGCCTACAGTTCAGCCATGGATAGCACCCCCTGTGTCCAGGGCCAAAGAGAATGAGCTGCAGGCCGGCCCTTGGAACACAGGCAGGCCTTTGGAATACAGGGTAAGGACTCTCAGATCCAGCGTACTTGCCAACATAACAAAGACTTCAGATTTAGAGTAGAGGAGTATTTTTAGCATCTCTTTTAATTCCTCCTGAACGATTAGGCATGGTCTGTATATACTCCTGTCAGAATGTATAACTGGTAATTTTCATTTTCTTCTTCATCACCAGCCTCGTGGTGGTACAGCTTCTGTGACCACTGTACCCTCTCTGCTTCCCAGTTTTACTCCATATGTTGAAGAAACTGCACAACAGCCAGTTATGTGAGTTTGATCTCCTGATGTTTTGAAGGGGGGACCTATTAAGAGTGAGCAGGGGCACCTATTCTGGTTCCCAAAGGCATTTCCTTCTTTATGGGAATGAAAGTAACCAAACATACAAACTGTGTTTTTTTTAATATCTTTATTCTTTAGAATGTATTAGGGCTGAAAAACCATTTGGTAATATTCTTTTTTTTTTTTTAATTTTATTTATTTATTCGACAGAGGAAGAGAGATCGCAAGCAGGCAGAGAGGCAGGCAGAGGGAGAGGGGGGAAGCAGGATCCCTTCTGAGCAGAGAGCCCGATGCGGGGCTCGATCCCAGGACCCTGAGATCATGACCTGAGCTGAAGGCAGAGGCTTTAACCCACTGAGCCACCCAAGCGCCCCAATTCTTAATAAGGAATAAACTTCATAGGTTTATATTTACATTGCTACAGTCAAAGGTAATCCCTTTGATTTAAGTGAGATGTTCTACCTTTGTTATTGACAGTAATTAGAAATTATGATAGTTTTTCCTCTTACCCTGCTCTTTCCTTCTGGATGTCTTTTTTTTTTTCTTCCCAACCCTTAGTATTTCTGTTATAGGAAAAAGAATGATAGGTGATACTTAAACCATCAGGCAGTGTGAGATCTAGTCTGATACACATTGCATAGCATATAATACTAGGGTCAGATTCTGCGTCCCAGTGCAAGAGTTTTCTCATAACTCATCTATAACCCCTCATCACTACATGCTAGGTGTGGTAGGAAGGCAAAAATAGATAAGATTTATAGCAAAAAATTCTGCCTAATAAGAGCTCAACAGGAGGGAGGATATTCTTAAGAAATTTCTATGAGGGGCACCTGGGTGGTGCAGTTGGTTAGGTGTCTGACTCTTGGTTTTGGCTCAGGTTATGATCTCAGGGTCACAGGATCGTCTGAGTACAGAGTCTGCTTGAGACTCTCCCTTTGCTCCTCCCCATTGTGTTCGCTCGCTCTCTCTCAAGCAGATGAATAAATCTTTTAAAAAAAGAAGAAAAGAGGGCGCCTGGGTGGCTCAGTGGGTTAAACCCTCTGCCTTCGGCTCAGGTCATGATCGCATGGGTCCTGGGATCGAGCCCCGCATCGGGCTCTCTGCTCGGCGAGGAGCCTGCTTCCCTCTCTCTCTCTCTGCCTGCCTCTCTGCCTACTTGTGATCTGTCTCTCTCTCTGTCAAATAAATAAATAAAATCTTTAAAAAAAAAAAAGAAAAGAAAAAAATCCTATGAGTCTTTATAAAGGATTACCTGAAGAAATTGATAGCACACATTTGTGGATATTTAATTTTTCTAATGTTTCAAATCACCTATAGATACAATTATGGCAAACTAAATATGGTATAGAAAATGTTGAACTTTATTTTTATTTGAAATCTTCTTCATGGCTGTCTTATTTGACCTATCTGCAACATTTTTCTTTAGTTCGTGTTTTTCTTAATGAAATGTTCCAGGGGCTATTCATAGATTAAGATAATCAGCTAAAATCTGTAATAAGAATTGCAAATATTTCCCCCTAATTTGTCGCTTGTTTTTCATCTTGTTTAGCAGTAACCATTACCAATATATTTCTAATTCCTATATAGATTTAACAGTCTTCTTTATGGTATCTGTGTCTCCATCATTCTTTGCTGGGATTACTACAACCTACCTAATCTTTCTACTTCGTTACTCATCCTTCATTCTTTATGCTGTCACATGTCTGCATTGCAAATCTGGTTGTTTCATTTTCCTGATCAGAATCCCTCGCTAGGTCCCCATAACTTTTGGGATGAAACCAGAACTCCTTAAGATTAATTATAAGACTGTTCCTTAAAAAAATAATTAAAAAAAAAAAGACTGTTCTTAATATGGCCTTTACTAATGTCTCCAGTTTCCTCCCCCACATATAGTCAAACCAGACTGTTTGCAAGTTCCTGAACTTGTCTAGAGCAGCTACCCTTTGGATATTTGGGTTGTTTTTACTTTTTGGCTAATTATGAATAATGCTTCTGTGAACATTTGTGTATACGGGTTTTTTTGTGGACATATGTTTTCATTTCCTATGGGTATATACCTCAGAAGGGAATTGCTGAGTCATATAGTAACTCCATGTTTAACATTTTCAGGAACTCTCCAACTATTTTCCAAAGAGGAAAACAATTTGTTCCCAAATTGCCATAATGAATGAGGGCTCCAATTTCTCCATATCCTCACCACACTTGTTATTATTCACTTTCTTTTGGTTTTGTTTTTTTGGTTACTGCCACCCTAGTGGGTGTGAAGTGGTATCTCATTGTGGTTTTGATTTACTTTTTTCTAATGATTAACGATATTGAACATCTTTTCATGGACTTATTGGCCATTTGTATATATTTTTCTTTAAGATTTTATTTATTTATTTGAGAGAAAGAGAGAAGAAAGTCAGAGGGAGAAGCAGACTCCCCGTGGAGCCGGGAGTCCGATGCGGGACTCAATCCCAGGACTCCGGAATCATGACCTGAGCCGAAGGCAGTCGCTTCACCAGCTGAGCCACCCAGGCACCCTGGCCATTTGTATTTCTTTGGAGAAATGCCTATTCAAATCCTTTGCCTATTTTTCAATTGGATTATTTGTCTTTTTTTTTTTTTAAGATTTTATTTATTTATTTGACAGAGAGAGACACAGCAAGAGAGGGAACACAAGCAGGGAGAGTGGGAGAGGGAGAAGCAGGCTTCCTGCCAAGCAGGGAGCCCTAGGCGGGGCTCGATCCCAGGACTCTGGGATCACAACCTGAGCCGAAGGCAGACACTTAACGACTGAGCCACCAAGACGACCCAGATAATTTGTCCTTTTTTTTTTTTTAATAGATTTTATTTTTGTTTTTATTTGAGAAAGAGCAAGCGTTAGTTGGCGGAGGGGTAGAGGGAGAGGGAGGAAATCCCAGGTGGACTCCCCACTGATGTCTTAGCCTGACACAGGGCTTGATCCCATTACCCTGAGATCACACCCTGAGCTGAAATCAAGAGTTGGTCGCCCAACCCACTGAGCCACCCAGGTGCCCTTGTCTTTTTATTTTTGAGTTGTAAGAATTTATATATTCTGAGTACAAGTCTCTTAGCAGATACATCATTTGCAAATATTTTTTCCAATTCTATCAGTTGTCTTTTCACTTGCTTTTTCTTTTCACTTTCTTGATGTTACCTTTTGAAGCCCAAAATGTTTGAAAATTTTGATGAAGGGGCGCCTGGGTGGCTTATTCGTTAAGCGTCTGCCTTTGGCTCAAGTCATGATCCCAGGGTGCTGGGATCGAGCCCCGCCTCGGGCTCCCTGCTTGGCAGGAAGCCTGCTTCTCCCTCTCCCACTCCCCCTGCTTGTGTTCCCTCTCTTGCTGTGTCTCTCTCTGAAAAATAAATAAATAAAATCTTTTTAAAAAAACCTTTTTTTATGAAGTGCAATTTATTTTTTTCTTTTGTTTCTTGTATTTTTGGTGTTGTACCCCAGAAGGCTTTCCCTACCTCAAGATCATGAAGATTTACTCCTGTGTTTTCTTCTGAAAGTTCTATAGTTCTAGGTCTTACATTTAGGTCCATGATCCATTCGTAGCTAATGTTTGTGTATGATATAAGGAAGGAGCCCTACTTCATTCTTCTGCATGTGGATATACAGTTGTTGTTTGAAAAAACTTCTTTCCTCATTAGATGGTCTTGGTACTCTTCTTTTTTTTTTTTTTTTCAGAGAGGGGTTCGGGAGGGACAGAGGGAGAAAGAAAGAATCTCAAGCAGGCTCCATACCTAGTGCAGAGCCTGACACAGGGCTCAATCTCACAACCCTGAGATATGATCTGAGCTGAAATCAAGAGTCAGACGCTTAACTGACTGAGCCACCCAGGTGCCACAGTCTTGGTACTCCTGTTGAAAATCAATAATGTATTTATTTGACCATATGTATTTTTGAGACTTTTCTATCCCATTGATCTACATGTGTATCCTTATGCGATATCCTTGATTACTGTAGATTTGTTGTAACTTTTGAAATCTAGAAGTTTGAGTCTCCCAACTTAGTTCTTCCTTTTAAAGACTGTTTTGACCATCCTGGTCCCCTTACAATTCCATCTGAATTTTAGGATCATTTTGGTAATTTCTGCAAAATAACTAGCTGGGATTGTGTTACAGATTGTGCTCTGAATTTGTGGATCAATTTAATGAATATTGCCATCTTAATAATATTAAATCTTCTGATCCATGGACATGGAATATATTTTATTTATATCTTCTTTCATTTCTTTCAACAGTGTATCATAGTTTTCAGAATACAAGTTGTGCCCTTTTTAAAAAAATGAGATGTTATTTTTTGAGCTATTTTAGGTTTATAGAAAAATTGTACAGAAAGTACAGAGAGTTCCCATATACTTCCTCCTCCCCAACCCTGTACATAGTTCTCCCTATTAATACATCTTGCTTCAGAATGGTTCATTTGTTGTAATTGATGCACCAATATTGATACATTATTAACCAATGTTCATAGTTTACATCAGGGTTCACGCCAATGTGTTTTACAGTTCTATGGGTTTTTCAGGTGTCCATCATTACTGTGTCACATAAAATAGTTTCAGTGCCTTAAAACTTTCCTCTACTCCACCTGTTCATTTATCCTTCCCTCAAGTCCCTGGCGACCACTGATCTTTATATTGTCTTTATAGTTCTACCTTTTCCAGAAGCCCTAGAGTTGGAAATAACAGTATATAAGCTTTTCAGACTGGCTTTTCTCAGTAATAGGCATTTAAGGTTTCTTCATGTCTTTTTTGTGGCTTAGTAGCTCATTTATTTTTAGTACTGAATGATACTCCCACTGTGTGGATGTATATCCATTTATGGGAGAACATCTTGGTTGCTTCCAATTTTGGCAATTATGAATAAAGTTGCTATAAACCCTTGTGTGCAGGGTTTTATGTGGACATAAGTTTTTAACTCATATAGCTGGATTATATCATAAGACTCAGTTTTGTAAGAAAGTGCCAAATTCTCTTCCAAAGTGGCTGTACCATTTTGCATTCATTCATACCTCCACATCCTTGTCAACACTTGGTGTTGTCAATATTTTAGATTTTAACCATTCTAATAGATGTGTATTGGTATCTCATTATTTTAATTTGTAATTTCTTGATAACATATGATAATGATTATCTTTTATATGCTTTTTTGCCTTCTGTAAATCTTCTTTGGTATCTGTCTATTCACATGTCTTTTTTAAAAATTTATTCTGGGGGCACCTGGGTGGCTCAGTCGTTAAGCGTCTGCCTTCGGCTCAAGTCATGATCCCAGGGTCCTGGGATTGAGCTCCGCATCGGGCTCTCTGCTCTGCAGGAAGCCTGCTTCTCCCTCTCCCACTCCCCCTGCTTGTGTTCCCTCTCTTGCTGTGTCTCTCTCTGTCAAATAAATAAATAAAATCTTTAAAAATAAATAAATACATACATACATACATACATAAAAATTTATTCTGAAGTACTTCATTCTTTTTGGTGCTGCTATAAATAGAAATGTTTTCTTAATTTCCTTTTCCGTTTATCACAAGTGTATAAAATACAATTGTTTTTCATATACTGATTTTATATCCTGCTTATTTAGTGAACTCATTATTTGCCCTAGTAGTTTTTATAGATTCTTAGGATTTTCTATATGTAAGATCATGTCATCTGCAAGTAGAGATCATTTTACTTCTTTTCCCACCTGGATATCTTGTTTCTTTTTTTAGTTATGCTTTATTTCCTTTTTTTTTTTTTTTTCCTGATTGCCCTGGCTAGAAATTCCTGTACAATTTTGAATAGAAGTGACAAGAATGGACATTCTTATCTTTTTTTTTTTTTTTAAGATTTTATTTATTTATTTGACAGAGAGAGACAGCGAGAGAGGGAACATAAGCAGGGAGTGTGGGAGAGGGAGAAGGAGGCTTCCTGCTGAGCAGGGAGCCCGATGCAGGGCTCGATCCCAGGACTCTGGGATCATGACCCAAGCCGAAGGCAGACACTTAACGCCTGAGCCACCCAGGTGCCCCTGGACATTCTTATCTTGTTCCTGATCTTAGAGGAGAAGCATTCAGTCTCTCATTATTAAGTATGATGTTTGTGTGGGTTTTTTGTAGATGTCCTTTATCAGGTTGAACAAGTTGAAGAAGCCTTTTAGGTATGTAGATGCTTGGTCCCTACCATTAAAGGTTCTGATTTAGTGGATCTGGGGTAGGGACCAGATGTCTGTTTTTTTGTTGTTGTTTTTTAATATTTTATTGATTTGTTTATTTAGAGAGAGTGTGAGCAGGGGGAGAGGTAGAGGGAGAGGGGGAGAGAGAGAGAGAATCTCAAGCCGACTCTGCACTGAGCATGGAGCCCAACGTGGAGCTCTATCTCAGGACCCTGAGATCATGACATGAGCTGAAATCAAGAGTCAGATGCTTAGCCAACTTAACCAGGTGCCCCAGGATCAGATATCTTTAGTTGTAAAAAGGCACATAAGAAAATAAAAGGTATATAAGTAATTCTGTCCATAGCCAGGATTGAGAATATCTGCCTTATTTTGATTGAAGTACTTTATGCTTCATTCTTTTCAAACCTGTATTATCACTTTCATTCTCCCCTTTCAGCTGAGAACCTTGAACTTCATATCAATTCCCTAAATGTTGTATTCCTAACTCTAATTGTTTTTGGTGATAAACAGTAGCAAATGGGCTATATTGTGTAAGTTAATTTTTCATACACTGGGTTTGATTAAGATATGATATTCAGATCTATTTTACCTATAAGGAATATAAGCTATTTGATGACCCTAACTTATGGCTAATTTCATTCCTCATCATAACAGAGTACTACTCAGAACATAATTGTTGATAATCTACGTAAATTATTTTTTAGACTCTTTTCTCAGTCTTTTTTTTTATTTTTTGAAATCAATTGTACATAGTCTTGCTACTGACATTGTCCCTGTGTTCTGTCAAAACATGTAAAAAATAACTCATTTGACCTGTATGGTGAATAATAATTATTTTGCTTCTTTAGGACACCATGTAAAATTGAACCTAGTATAAACCATATTTTAAGCACAAGAAAGCCTGGAAAGGAAGAAGGAGATCCTCTGCAAAGAGTTCAAAGCCATCAGCAGGAGTCTCAGGAGAAGAAAGAGAAGATGATGTATTGTAAGGAGAAGATTTATGCAGGAGTGGGGGAGTTCTCCTTTGAAGAGATCCGGGCTGAAGTTTTCCGGAAGAAATTAAAAGAGCGAAGGGAAGGTATGTGTATTGATCTAGTTCACAGCAAAATTTCTTGGGAATTGTAATCTTTGTAACTGCCCATTATTTCCACAAACATTCCCTCTATTCCAGTGAAGCAGCTCTGATCATCATCACCAGAAACCTCCTTTTTGCCAAATGCAGTGGCCATTTATCAGTCTTGATCTTTTTTTGACATCTTGGCTTCATTCGACACAGTCGATGAAATGCTTGTTTATGAAATGCTTCTCTTGGCTTCTCCTTGTTGTGTATTCTTTGTTTCCTTCACTGCTATTCTTCTCATCAAAGACTTCTTCCTAAGGCCCAGAATAGAGTCTTGGAATATTCCAATTATCTTTTCTTTCTACAACTATCACTAGGTAATAGATTAAATACTGTTTACAAGGTGGGGATTCTCAAATTTATATCTCTGTCCCTGACATTTCACCTGAACTCCAGACTCCTATTTAGTTACCTGTATCTATTGGCTACTCCAACAGATTTTTTTTTTTTAATTATTTTTAAATTTTTTTTATTATGTTAGTCACCATCCAGCACATCACTAGTTTTTGATGTAGTGTTCCATGATTCATTGTTTGCATATAACACCCAGTGCTCCATGCATCCGTGCCCTCCTTAATACCCACCACTGGGCTAACCCATCCCCCCACCCTCCAACAGACATTTTTAAACTCAACATAGCCAGAACAGAATTATTGATTTCTGCCAAAACCACACTCCAACACATGCACATACCACAGGCTTCCCCGTTTCAGTAAAAGGGAACAATACGCACCCAGTCGATTCAAGACAAAAACAACCCAGAAGTCATCTCTGATCCCTCTTTCTGTACCATTCTGTACCATTCCTCCATATCTAATGAATAAGCCTATCAACTTATCTAATGAATAAGCCTATCAACCACCAACAAATTTCCCAAACCTTTCATCTATACCATTCTCATTATTAATCCAAACCACCATCTTTTAGGTAGACTATTGCAGCTAGACTTGTTGCCTTCAGTCTGGCCTTACTACAGTCCATTTTGCTCATAGTAGATGATCTTTATAAAAAGTCCAGGTCCTATCATTACTTTACTTAAAATTCTTCAGTGTTTTCTCGTTGTCTTACCATGCAGTATGAACTCTACCCACACTATCTCTCCAACCTCATCTTTTACTTTTCTCCCTCTTACTTTGCTACAGTCACACTGTAGCTCTGGAACTCACTCTTGAACACAGTGATCTTGTTCCTGCATTAGGGCCTTTGTGCCAGCTTTGGCCTAGAATCTTTCCCCAGATCTTTATATGACTGGCTCCTTGTCATTCAGGTTACAACTTTATGAATGTCACTCTCTTAAAATGATCTTCCTTGCTGACCCATCTTAAGTAGCTCCTGACCTCCATCCTCCTACTCAGTCACACATTCTCATATCACCTATTTTTTTTTTTTAAGATTTTATTTATTTATTTAACAGAGAGAGACACAGCAAGAGAGGGAACACAAGCAGGGGGAGTGGCAGAGGGAGAAGCAGGCTTCCCACAGAGTGGGGAGCCCAATGTGGGGCTCGATCCCAGGACCCCGAGATCATGACCTGAGCTGAAAGCAGATGCTTAACAACTGAGCCACCCAGGCGCCCCTCGCCTATTTTATTTTTAACACCGATTTTCTTATTAATTTGTGTGTTTGCATGTCTCCCCCAAACTGAATGTTAGTGTGACATGGCCAAGAACTTTGTATTATGTACCACTGACAGGTAAATGCTCTGAACTGTGCTTAGCACATCATAGATATTCTGGTTCTTATTGATTAAATAAATGAAAGACTAGAGACCTAGACCTCAAGTAGAGGACTTTGTTCCATTTATATTCTCATCTGTAATATTAGCATGTATGTTGAGGCCATGAGCTCCAACAACATTTTTTGATAGAATAAATTGCTGTGAGTAGTAATGCATCAGCCAACCTTACTGTTTCTAGCCGAGCTACTGACCAGTGCAGAGAAGAGAGCAGAAATGCAGAAACAGATTGAAGAGATGGAGAAGAAGCTAAAAGAAATTCAAACTTCTCACCAAGAAAGAATGGGTGATCAGGTCATTTCTCTCTTTTTTTTTTTTTTAAGATTTATTTATTTATTTTAGAGAGAGTGTGTGCAAGCAGGGAGAGGGGCAGAGGGTGAGGGAGAAGGGAAGCAGACTCCCCACTGAGCGTGGAGCCCCATGCAGTGCTCCATTTCATACCCTGAGATCATGACCTGAGGTGAAATCAAGTGTCACACATTTGCCCCCAGTTCTCTTTTTTTTTAATACAGAAAACTACGCTTATTGAAACAAATTTAAGTAATATCAAAGCATAGAAGATAAAAATCCTCCCAGCCCCCATTCAGAGTTTCTGGTAGTTTCATAGCTATTAGTTGCAACAAAGTCCAGCAGGAAAGTAATTTAACAGGTGACCTCAAATGGAACTTGTGTCACTAGAAGCGATGCAATTTATTGACTTCTTAGACTCTAAGCCATTGTTTTATAACTTCTGGACTTTAGCTTTTTATTCTAGTCATGTTACATGTCACCCAAAGAAATTTGGTATATGCTTGGCACTGCTCAGTTGAGTACAACAGAAATAGTTTATACTAGGAATGTAAAGTATTAGAACTTTTATAGCATAGATATTTTTTATGGTTAGTGGTTATCTAGGTGAAGAGTATGGTAAACCTAATTTTGGAACTAAAGCTTAAAAATAGGATTTTTTAGATAGGAGGGACACATTGATTTTGTTTATTTAATGCAAATAGCAAGAAGAGAAGATGCCTACAAAGGAGACAGCTGGACTGCAAATCGCTTCAGAGTCTCAGGAAATACCAGGAATGGCTCTATCCAGTTCTGTTTGTCCAGTAAACTCTTGTGAAAGGTAAGACCTCATTTGGATGCTTACAGGAGGGCACTTAGAACCAACCTTTGACTCTAATGACTTGAAGTCTTTTATAATATCAAGACATAATGTTTGCAAATCTCTGTCACAACATAAGCTCTGATGCTGATGAGGGAAGACAGGGTACTGACTTTTTTTCATTAAAAAAATACACGTTTCTTACCTGAAACAATCAAATATAGTTTTTAAATTAAAAACAAATTTTTTTAAAGTAGTCTCCATGCCCAGCATGGAGCCCAACATGGGGCTTGACTTGAACTTATGACCCTGAGTTTAAGACCAGAGCTGAGATTAAGAGTTGGATGCTTATCTGACTGAGCCACCCAGGCACCCCTCAAATATAATTTTTTAAAGATAAAGCCACCCATTTCTACCACCAAGAGATTATTGCTATTAATGTTAAGTATATCCTTATGTGTTCTGTTTTTTGTTTTATTTGATATAAATGAGAGCTTACCATTTTGTTATCCGTTTATACTGTTAATGTTACATCTATTATCAATATATTTCTATAACAATTTTAATGACT
>CM052896.1:53749881-53779155 GCA_028534135.1 Potos flavus
TCTAGAGTATATTATGCTAAGTGAAATAAGTCAGACTTAAACAAACGAAAAGCAGAATAAGACCTATAAATACAGAGAACGAACTGTTGGTTGCCAGATGGGACAGAGGTGAGTGGGCTGGACAAATGGGTCAAAAGGAGAAGAAGACACAGGCTTTCAGTTATGGAATGAATAAGTCATGGGAATAAAAGGTACAGCATAAGAAATCTAGTCAGTAATACTGTAAGGGCTTTGTATGGTGACAGATGGGAGCTACACTCGTGATAAGCACAGCATAATGTGTCAACTTGTCGAATCCCTATGCTATACACCTGAAACCAATGCAATGTTGTGTATCAACTCTACTCAAAGTTTTTTTTTGAAATTGCAAGATGAAAACATAGGAGAAACTGTTTGCAACCTTCCACTAAACAGAGTTCTCAGACATACCAAAAGCATGATCCACACAAAAAATAAGTTAGACTTCTGAGAAATTAAAAGTTCTATAAAACACAGTTACGAGAACAAATAGACCACAGTTAACCTGGGAGAAGATTTACAAGTCACATACCTGACACAAGACTTGTATTCGGAATATCCATCTTTAAAGCAGAGCCCATTTAACAACTAAAATGCATTATGCTAAATGAAAGCAGTCAGACTCAAAAGGCTACATTGAATGATGCCATTTATGTGATATTATGGAAAAGGCAAAACTATAGGGCTGGAGAATAGATCAGTGGTTGCCAGGGTTTGGGAATGAGAGTTAGTGTTAAACTACAAAGGCAGAGAGCATAAGGAAATTCTGTGGAGTGATGGAACTCGATCATGGTAATGGTTACAGGTCTCTATTCATTTGTGAAAACTTACGGAATTGTACAACAAAGAGTAGATTTTACTACATGTTAAATATGAATTGGTCTTTTAAAAAATTAAATAGTAACTAAGGAAACTTGCCAATACATGGAGAACATTTTATTCAGATGCAAAACCAATGATTTATATCTATTAGTTTTAAAGAGCAAAGAGAAGCTCCAGAGAAGTTTACCGGTGCTGTGACTGCAGTCGTTCCAGTGGTTCGGCCTTCTGTTGAATCCCTTCCTGAAATATCTTATCTGCCTTCTTAAAGTTTTCTCTGGCTTCATATTCTTCAGCCCATGAGATATAGAACTGAGCAAGTGAAACGCCGATCCCTTGGCTGTGTAAATAACTGTACATATCCAAAGGCTCATTGCATAAATGCCCCTGTAACAAATTAAAAGCATTAACAGTTAACCAATTTCTATTCACTTACTGTCTTTTATGTGCCAGACAATCACTGGTTATATGTAGTTTCTGCACTGAAAAAATAGATATCTATTATAATACAATGTTATAAGGACTCTACTGGGAAGACTTAAAAAGAAGATGAAAGAAATTAATTTGTAAGAACAAGGGATGAGAAGGAAAGGCCTCAAGAAAGTATGACATTTGAGTGTGGCATTGAAGGAGGAATAGACTTATATCTGGTAGAGAATGAGAAAGGAAGGGCATTCTAGACAGAGAAAATGGTATAAGCAAAGACAAAGACTTAAAGTTTGTAGGGATGCAGACAAGACAGAAGCTTGGAAAAAAGGGTGTGACAGGTCTTAAATGTCAAGATAATCAATTTTAAATCTACCTGATAGTGAATATATGTGTGTTGGGGTGGGACAGCTATAAACAAAGGAATGACATGGTCAAATCTGTATTTTAGAGAGGTCTTATAAGACCAGATGCAATGCAGATAATTCTAGTAGTAAGAAGAGAATTCTAGTAGTAAGAAGATAATTCTAAGTAGTAAGAAGATCAATAAAAATCCCACATCATTAACAGTTCAACATATATTTTTTCCTTAAGGAAAAAAAAGAACATGTATCATTTTATACAGGATAAAAGGGTTTTTATCATTTTATAAAGTTTTAATCATAAGAAAATTTGCTTTTATTCCACTTAACAGTTCATCATTCATTTTTCCGTGCTGCTGCTTATTTGTTATTATTTTTAGATAAATAAAAAATTTTCCCCCCAGTAATCTTCCATCATTTAGCTACTCCCCTATTTTTTGGATATACAGCTTCTACTTTGCCCAATTACAGATAATTCTCTAACAAATATCTTCATGCACGCAACCTTTCATGTTTCATATTACTCTCTTAAGATAAATTCCTAGAAGTAGAACTATGTTAAAAAGTCACAAAATGGGGCACCTCGGTGGCTCAGTCATTAAGCATCTGCCTTTGGCTCAGGGAATGATCCCAGGTCCTGGGATCGAGCCCCGAATAGGGCTCCCTGCTCGGCGGGAAGCCTGGTTCTCCCCCTCTCACTCCCCCTGCTTGTGTTCCCTCTCTCGCTGTGTCTTTCTCTGTCAAATAAATAAAAAAAAAAAAAAAAAAAAAAAGTAACAAATTGCCCTTTTTAAAAAATATATTTATTTATTTATTTATTTATTTGACAGAGACAGAGAAAGAGCATGAGCTGGGGGAGCAGGGGGAGCAGCGGAGGGCAGAAGGAGAAGCAGACTCCCCACTGAGCAGGAAGCCTGATGCGGGGCTCAATCTCAGGACTCTGGGATCATGACCTAAGCCTAAGGCAGACGCCTAACCAACTGAGCCACCCAGGCACCCTAAAAAGCAACGACTTGCTTTCTAGAGGGTTGTACAAATTTAAAATGCTAGTAGTTATTCCCAAATACTAATTTCACAGAAAATACCTAATTCTAATTTCATACAAAAATGGCATTTCAATGTTCTAATTAGAGGAGTTCTTATACTACTAAGGAGGCTAACATTTTCTCCTGTTTATTTACTAGATATATTTTCTCTCATCTCTACCTGTTCCTGATTGTCTAGCCTAGGTTAAGTCCTCCTTGTATGTATTCCCCCCTACACAACTCAATACTTTCCTGCTTTCTCTTTTGTGACAATTAAATGCTTCACATCTGTCTTTCCCAATAAAGTAAGCTCCACAAAGGCACAAAATATTACTATCCACTATATCCCAATCCCTAGCCAGGGTCTGGTAAAAAATTGAATAAATGAAATGCTCCATTTCTGTCTTTGACACAATTAGTATTTTATAGTTTAATTGTATAGTAATTCAGTAAATGGAGTTTTCTGCTTATCCAAATGAGTGATGTTTTCCCCTATGTGATAGCGATTCAAACACAGTTCTAATTCTGAATATGTTATCAGTATCAGATCCAGTCCTTGACATCTGTTACTACATAAAGGTTAACATTGATTGCACTTGTAATGGCTTTCTAAATAGAATCGTTCAGCATGAAACAGCCAAAAAAGATCAGGTTATTCTAGAGTGCTGTTGTGATTACTTAAGAAATAACATAAATAAAAGGACCACATGGTTAGATTAATATATCCAAGAGTTAAACAAATCTTTTTGGTAATCCCTAAGAAGCCAACTAAAACAATTTTACACTTTTAACTAAAAATCCTGGATATTGCCTAAGAACAATTTATTCCTTAGCTAGAGTGTAGTTATCCCTTACAAAAATAACTTAGACTAGAGAAATTTTTCTGCAAAGCAAAGAAAGTAGTGTGAGGAACCCAACTGTTACTCCTCCTGACCATTCCATAAAGAAAAAAACCCCAGCAAAATAGCTCAATATGCACCCTGTTAACCATCTACAAAGTTCAGATTATTGCTGATCATTCTAGGGCTGATCATTTGAATCTGAGGGTTGTCTAGACCAGTGCTTCTAAGACTGCCCATGGGAAAGGGGCTAGTTTTGGTGTGTGAGAGTTTCAAGTTTCCATTCCATTGTTGACTGGTATTTTTTTTCCCATTGTTGATTGGTATTTTGAAAAAATACAATAAAAGTAGAAATTACTATAAATATGATGTGTCTGGATGTTGTGGGAATGTGAAATTTCTTAACAAAACTTAGTAAAACTTCTAATGCTTGCTCTGAACTTTTCTACTTATCTTGAACAGTCTGCAGACCATTCTTCCAGTAGCTTTGGTCTAGACTATGCTTTTTATGTTATGATAATATCATTACTCTTCAGCACCAGCACCATGTTAGCATTTGTGAACAGAAAAATTATTCCAATTAATTGTTACTTTCAATAGCTCCAATTAAATATAATCATAGAATCCTGGATAAAGAAATACTTTAGATGTTTATCTAGTCCAAAATTTTAGTAAATCACTATTAGATATAAGAACATTATTTAAGATATAAGAACATTATTTAGGATAAGGATATTATATAGGATGGAATGAAGAACAAAATCCATTTGTAAGCCGCCAGGGACCAGAGTCTCCATGCTAACAAATCTGTTTAGTATTTTTTGGGTAACATTCTTGGTCATAAACTCTTGTCACTAATGCTCCAAAGATAATTTCTCCAACTTGTCAATAATGATGCCAAGATATGTCAAATGTCCTATGGAAACCAAGATAGCTTACGCCTTCAGGACTCACCTAATTTCCTGTATTAGTGATATCTGAGGTTAAAGATAAGCTCTCCTCAAGAGATATATTTTAGCCAGAAATTTTATCAATTTCAAATGTCAATATTTTATATTACAATGGTTGTTGTAAATATTCTATTATTTAGAATTATTTAATCTACTATATAACTATTTTTATAGTTCATTTTTTATTTTTAATAAAAATAATTTATTTTTATAAGTATCTCGTTATCCATTACCTAATTATCTATTATCTAATATTCTATTCTAAATATTTATCATTTACTTTTTCTTTTTTTTTAATCACTTACTTTTTCTAATCTCTTTTAGGATAAAGGCAATGAAATTAATACCTAAGACATTCTGGTCATTATCTTATTTGAAGATGTTTTCATAAAAAAAAGCTTCAAGAGTGTTCTAGAAATAAAAGAACTACATGTCAAATGAGACCGTATAAAGTGGACAGGCAGATATTTTTGGATGTAGCAATATATTACATAAAAAACATTATCTTTTCATGGTATTGATTCTCAGAAAGGGGAAAAAGGGATACCAGAATCACCTACAAAAACTTTTCACTAACAATCATACTACTGCCATTGTTGGCTCCTACATGTCCTCCTCCAGTACAGTTGCATGGCCCAGTTATATTTGAAATAAATAATCCACTCCCATGAGGAGGTATACAGGCCTTATGACCACTTTTAAAGGGGTAAAAAAAACCCCTTACATTAAAATCCATCTCTAAATAGAACCAATTTAACAAATATCGAGTATGTATTAAATGTTTAGTTTAGTACCTACTAAATAGCTCAGGTTTTGCCATTTTTTTGGTGTGTACCAGAAAGCTCCAGAGAAAATCTCCTGGCTTAATACTTTAGACTCAAACAGCACTTGAGAAAGACTTACCAATTTAAGCCAGAGACTAAGAAATCGGGGATCATTATAGTATCGTTTTTCTCCTTGTAGTGCTTCAACAGCTCTTTCTAATAATGTTGACATATTACTCTCTTTCCCCCCCTGAGGATAGTTCTGCTCTGTCCAGTTAATATACCTGAATGGAAAGGAAAAGAATAATTTTATTTATATATTTATTTACTTATTTTTAAAGATTTTATTTGAGAGAGTGAGAGGCATGGCCATAATGACTCGTCTGTTAAGTTTCTAGTGCCCTTGTTAAATAAAAATACACCCACCTATCCCAAACATCCAGAGGGTCACTTCCAGTGTAAAATCGAATTTCAGATTCAAATGCCCTGAAATTTAAACAGAAAATGTTAGCATTAGCAATGGAGATAATAGCCAAATAAACAAGCGTCACTTCCATTTTTATTCATTTTTTTCAGTGTTTAATATCAATCCAAATAACTGCACTGGAGCTTGAGGATTTGTTAAACAGGAAGAAAAATAGAAATAATCAAGATTCTGCCTGATAAAATAACAGGAAGGACAAACATGGGGAAATTAGATAAACAAAACGACATACAGAAAAACAGAATTACACAGCAGTTTAGAGCTCTGGAACAAGACTCCCTAGGTTCAAATTAGCAGCTCTACTAATCACTAGCAGAGTGACATTAGACAACCAGTTCAAATTCTGTTTTCAGTCTCCTCATCTGTAAAATGGGGATAATAATAAAGAAGTCCCCCTCTTTATCTGCAGGGAGATAGTTTCCAAGACCCCCAATGGATGCCTGAATTTGTACATACACACCTATGATAAACTTCAATTTATATATTAGGCATAGTAAGGGATTAACAACAATAACAAAATAGAACAACTGTAACAATATACTATAGTAAGAGTTATGTGAATGTGGTCTATCTTATTGTACTGTACTCATCTTTCATCTTCTTGTGATGATGTGAAATGATAAAATGCCTACATGATGAGATGAAGTGAGGTGAATGACATAGACATTCTAAGGCAGTGTTAGACTACTACTGACCTCCTGATGATATGTCAGAAGGAGCATCATCTGCTCCTGGACCACAGTTGACAGCAGGTAAATGAAACGGAGGAAAGTGAAACCACAGATCAGGCAGGACTACTGCAGCACCTATCTATCTTATTAGGTTGATTATTCTTAGTATAAAGTGTTTATACATAATAAGTACTCCATAAATGATAGGAAGTACTGGGTAATAAACAATTTAGATAAATGTTTCATCAATAAAAACTGTATAAAGGGTTACACTGATACAAAGAACTATACAGTAATTCTTGATGCGAAGGAATTTATACTCTAATAAGAAAGACAAAGTATACAAAGGGAAAATTAACTAACAACATAAAGCAGGATACCACAGTTGCCAAGAATGGATTGTAAAGGCTTTGATAAGTCAAAAGGAGGTATCACAGAAGCAGCGTCAGAAGGTGGGACTCTGAAGGAACCATAAAATTTGAAAGAAAAATTATTTCCAAGAAATCAATGTTAAATAAAGTTGTAAAAGTGGGAGCGTTATCCAGAGGAAACTGAGCTATAAGACACAGTTAGTATTAGGAATAAATGGAGATAGGCATAGTAAGGGATTAACCTTACTATGATGTACATACAAACATACAACCGTGGTCCAGGAGCAGATGATCCCCCTTCTGAGATGTCGTCAGGAGGTCAGTAGTAGTCTAACACTATGTTAGAATGCCTACAGGAGAAGTAAGGAGGGCATGTTTTAAATGTAAATTTAAAGACTTGGGGCGCCTGGCTGGCTCAGTTTGCAGAGCGTGCAGCTCTTTATCTCAGGGTGGTGAGTTCAAGCTCCATGCTGGGCACAGAGATTACTTCAAAAAAATAAAACTAAATTAAAAATAAAGACTTTGGATTCCATCTGCTCAAGCCACTACTGGTTCTTTAATTGGAGAGTATCTTGAATATGTTAAGTAAAGATTTAAAAAGATCAATTGAGTAACACTTTAAGAATAAAAGGAATTAGAAAAGAAACCACTATTATGAAGCTAATATGGTGATTTAAGTATGAGGATAATGAGGCGATTACCTGCAGAAATGGCGGAAAAATAAAATCTAAGACACTATTGATAAAAATCAGCAATCCTCCAAATGTATCTATAGATGAAATACGATCCAAACAAAATCTCACAAGACTCTTTTCTAGAAACTGACAAGATGATTTTAATATTTGTTTGGAAAAGCAAAGGACCAAAAATAGCCAAAATAATTGTGAAAAAGAACAACAAAAGTTGGACAACTCACTTTGCCCAAAGTCAAGATTTAGTATGTAAAGCTAATCAAGACAATGTGTAATTGGAAAAAAAAAAAAAAAAAGACAATGTGTAATTGGTGAAAGGATGAGCAATTAGATCAATGAAACAGAATAGAGAAGCCAGAAATAACACACATACATAATCAAATGATTTTTTTTCACAAGGGAATTTTCATAAAGCAATTCAGTAGGGAAAAAGAAAATAATCTCTTCAACAAATGAAGGCAGGACAACTAGAAATCCTTATGGGGGGTGGGGGAAGAACTTTTACCCCAGCCTTACACTATACACAAGGATAAATTTAAGATGAATCATGGAATGAAACATAAAAGCTAAAACAATAGAGCTACTAGAAGAAAACACAGGACTTTGGATCTTTACAAAGATCTAAAGACAGAAAAAGCACTAACCATGAAAAGAAAAACAGTAATTCATTAAACTTTTACAAAATGAAAAACTTCTGCTTATCAAAAAACACCACCAAGAAAATATTTGTAACACATTATTTGATAAAGGTCTTATATACAGACTATATAAAGATCTCTTGCAATCCAATTTTAAAACTGGGCAAAACGCACCATAGAAGAAGTTATATAAAAGGCCAATAACCATGTGAAAAAGTGCTCACCATTATGAGTCACCAGGAAAATGACAAGTAAAACCTTAATGAGATACTATTACCTACCCACCAAAATGGCTAAAATGAAAAAAAGACTGACACCATGAAATACTGAAGTGGATTTGGAGCAAGCGAACTCTCATACATTGCTGACGGAAGTGTAAAATGTTATCATCTCTTTGGAAAACTGCCAGTTTCTTAAAAAGTTAAACACACACTTATTCTTTGGCCCATCAGTTCTATTCTAAGAGAAATGAAAATGTCCACAAAAATCTTTGTACGAGAATGTCTATAGCAGCTTTATTCATGAAGCACAAAACTGCAAAGTATCTAACGTCCATCAACTGATAAATGGACCAACAAAGGGAATACAGTTCAGTAATAAAAAGAAACAATCTACTGATCATGCAACATGAAAGGCCTAATAAAACATGCTGAGAGAAAGAACAGTGTGACCCCATTCATATAAGCATCTAGAATAAGTAAAAGTAACCTATGATGATAGATATCTCATCACTGGTTGCTTGATGAGGGCGGGGAGAACATTGATTGGGAATGGGCACTGAGAGAACTTCTGGACGTAATAAAAACGTTCTGTGTCTTGAAATGCATGTCAAAACTGATTAAATGGTACACTTAAAAATCTGAGCATGTCATAGCATGTAAATTATAATTTAAGAAAAAAAATCCCAGACCTTAGTAACTGACTAAATAAAATCAGGATGAGAGTAAAATCATTCAAGTGAGTTTTGGTACCATTAACCAAAATGGAAAGGTCATCTATGACAGAAGAGATTCAGTATTTAATACACTAGTAATTATATGTTACAGGTAGGTAAAAAGACATTTAGAAGGCAAATAAGAGACGTAAATAGTAGTTAAACAAGCCTGAAAAATGTAAATTTGTAAGGACACATAGAGCAATGAACAAAAGACTTAGGTAAAATGCAGTAGGAAGCCAATAAAAAAAAAAGGAAGGTTAGAGAAGTGGAAACACTAGTACAGTGTCACAGAAACCAGGAAGAAGAGTTAAGAATAGAATACCACCATCTTTGAAATAAAACTTAATGCTTTTAAAGATCCAATGAGATGAGTGAGAATATTCATTACTGTATAGCCCAAAGTTTTGAAATTGCTTATGACAGTGAAATTTTGTCAGAGATTAAAGGTAGAAACTGATACTTTAGTTCACTTTTGAAAAAAGTATATTTATCAAAACATGTATTGGTCAAGGGAAAGCAAGTTCTGCAGGTCCATTTGAATAATGTAACACAGCTGACCCTTGAACAACATGGGTTTGAACTATGCAGGTCTACTTATACATGGATTTTTTTCAAGAAAAGAGTGTAGAGTACCATAGGTATATTTTTTCTTTATGGTTTTCTTAACATTTTCTTTTCTCTAGCTGAGTTTATTGTAAGAATACAGTCTATGACACATATAACATACAAAATACGTGTTAACTGTTTATGTTATTGGTAAGGTTTCAGTCAACAGTAGGCTTTTAATAGTTAAGTTTTTGGGGAGTCAAAAGTTACATGTGGATTTTCTACTGCACGGGGGTCAGTGCTCCTAATTCCTGTGTTGTTCAAGAGCCAAGTGTAGTATTTTTCAGCTTTTCTTTTTTCAGATTTCATTAAATCATTCATGAGAAACTGTCTAGTATAAATTTAATTTCTCTCAGGTTTATATTTTCTTTGGAGATCACTATTTCTCTTTGTCATACCCTCAAAAATGCTTTCCTAGAAAGTTAAAAATTGAGTACATATACAAGATAGAAGATTCTCCCCTCCCTCAGTACTCAGAATCCAAGGAAGCAATTTCTTTAACTGATTACTATTAAAGAGTTAATTCTATTTAGGGATCCAGCATGACGTAACACTTTTGATAAATATTGTTTAATATGATACTTGCTTTCCTTTGCTTCTCATTGCTCCGTATAAGCCCAAAGTTTTGGGCTATTTCTATTTCTTTGCTATTTCTATTGATATAAGAGTTTGGCTGCTCCATAATGAAATGAAATCCTATAGTTCTTGTTCTTAATCATACTCGAGATCTTTAGGTAGCTGTTGTGTGATGAAAAAGCAGGTGGGAAACAGATTCTCACACTATCAATTTTTGAAAAGTACTTATGCCAATCTGCATGGATCCACATCTACATTACCAACTACAGTTGGAGATGAATGATGACAGGTTGACCCCCAACCATTCTACACACCGTTTCTGTTGCTGAAGAGTAGCGTTAGAGGCAGATTCTTGCTGTGCCAATGCTCCCTGAAGTGTGGACATGATCCGCCCCTGCCTTAATGGTTGGACATTTTCTTTACTCAGTTCCCACTCATCTCCCTCCAAAGACATGGCTTCACTGTGAAGAGAAATAAAAGTAAGTTTTATACTTATACGTATGTGTAAGTATATATATGTAAACATATATATATATATACATATAAGTATTATTATATCACTAGATTATTGTAAATATTTTCAAATAAGCGATTATTCATCATCTTTGGGCTGAATATGGTGGGCTGGCACATTAGTAGTGTTCTTATACTCCTAAGTGTCTGAGCCTTTCTGTGACCTAGTTTCCAAGTTTATGGCTGTAGTATTGCCTAACAGAAGAGAGAATGTAATTAGGGTACTGTGGACAGTTATAAGAATAAAGTTTAAGGAAGAAAAGGAGAATTTGGCAAGGTAGACAAAAAGCAGTTCTATGCTTACCACTAAATGAATCATCTCCTTTAGTTTAAAATTAGCAAACAGGGGCACCTGGGTGGCTCAGTGGGTTAAGCATGTGACTCTTGACTTTGCCTCAGGGTTGTGGGATTGAGCCCCACGCTGGGCTCTGTGCTCAGCATGGAGTCTGCTTGTCCCTCTCCCTCTGCTCCTCCCCTTGCTTGTGTCCTTTCTCTCTCTCTCATGCTCAAATAAATAAATAAATAAAATCTTAAAAAAAAATCAGCAGTTTGTCAGACCAACACCCCATGTTTCAACTGATGACTTAAAACTGAAGCTTATATGTATACACAGGTAGCCCAGAGCACAAGCAGACAAAAATACAATTTACTAGTTACAACTGTCCCCCCTCCATTCTATCAAGACTATTGATGGGGAAATTCCCACAAGTTTTTTGGAGGCAATCATCATATGGAGTATGTGCTCTGAACTTCAGAGTTCTGCAACTGTCAGACAGAAGCTTACTTCTGGCTGAGAGACACCATCTCTGGGTTTAAAACAGAGAAACAGATAGGCACTAGTCTTCAAAATAAAGTGAAAGTTACATATGACCTCAGTCTAGATGAGAGCTGAAAACTCTCAAGAAGGTTAACTGTAAGTGATTAATAATTTAGGTTGTAATTACTCACATCTTCTTAACTATATTGTGTGAATCTTATAAATGTAAGGGCCTTGTCGTTTATTTTTTCAGCCCTGTGGTCTAATATAGACTCTGTCTCTAGGAAGCACTGAATAAATGTTTGCTGAGTTCATCTGAATTTCTTCTCTTGATCTTGAAATAACAATTAAACTACCTCACCTAATGTCCCAAACTGAGCTGGGACTGCTCCCCTCCCTCCTTGCTTCTCTTGTCTCCTTCCAGACCTACTCCTCCCAGTCTTCCTTTATCTCAAATAAATGGCAATTTCATTTTTCCAGTTGCTCAAGACAAAAATCTCAGTGCCAACCTTGACACCCCTCTCCTTATCCCCGACCTCCAGTTACCTGGCAAATCCTGTTGGCTCTACCTTCAAAATAGATTCAGAAATCAACCTCTTATTATCTCCATTGTTTCTAGTCTGGCTCAAGCTACCGTCTTCTCTTGCCTGGATTATTTCAGTAACCTTATAACTGGTCTCCCTGCTTTCAACCTTTTCTGCCTTAGTCTTTTCAACACTGCACCCAGTGATCCTATTGAAACTAATATCAGATCCTGTCTTTCCTCTGCTCAAAACCTTCCACTGACTTTTGAACCAGAGTAAAAGCCAAGTCCTTACAATCTTCGCATCCTCACCTTTACCTCATCCTTCATTTCCTTCTGCTCTTCTGGTTCACTTGGCTCCAACTACTTGCCAGGTGCAGCTCCCTCCCCCAACCCTCACCCTCCAAATCTCTGTACTTCCCCCAGATATGTGCTTGACTAACTCTTGAGGTTCCTTCAAGTCTTTTTTTTTTTTTTTTTTTAAGATTTTATTTATTTGAGAGAGAGAGAGAAGAAGCAGGGGGAGCGGCAGAGGGAAAGGGAGAAGCAGACTCCACGGTGAGCCAGGAGTCCAACTCAGGCCAGTTTCCTTCAAGTCTTGACCCAAATGACACCTTCTCAGTAAGGCCTCCTGTTCAAAACTATCTAAAATTGCACCAATGCCCCTGCTCCCTACTGTTTTAGTTCTTTTCATACTGACCATCTAAGGTTTAGTTTATTGATCTTGTTTATTGTCTGCTGTACCCACCCTCACCCCACCCCAGAACTTAAATCTCACAAGGGTAGGGATTTTTGTGTCTTTTGTTTATTTGCCATATTTAGTGCTTAGTAGGTAATCAATAAATATTTCTTGCATGAGCTAAAGAGTTCTCCACATAGCATTTATCTAAGTATTGTGTACCCCATAATGAAAATGCATATATTGGGGCGCCTGAGTAGCTCAGTAGTTTAAGCATCTGACTTGGCTCAAATCATGATCTCAGGGTCCTGGGATGGAGCCCCACCTAGGGTGCCTGGCTCAGCGAGGAGTCTGCTTGTCCCTCTGCCCCTCCCCCTGCTCATGCTCTCTCTCTCTCACTCTCTCTCTCAAATAAATAAATATAATCTTTTTAAAAAATGCATACAGAATTCCAACCTAGAAGAACTGATATATATTTATATAAGGAAAAGCAGCAAGCATGCAGAGAAGGGCTTTTTATATTTCTAGTTATGCCATTGACATGGTAGTACCTACCATTTGGCACTTATTTGGAGGCAGTTACCTTACACATACTTTGAATTCATCAGCATTTTCCATATTTTTTTAAAAAAGATAACTGTGGTTTTATTTACGAGATTACAGTATGACTTTAATATTTAAGTAGCAATTTATATTATATCTCTGCTATCCTTTTTTTAATCTAGATTCAATTTAATTAATATATACAGTATTACCAGTTTCAGAGGTAGAATTCAGTGATTCATCAGTTGCATATAACACCCAGTGCTTATTACATCAAGCGCTCTCCTTAATGCCCGTCACCCAGTTAGGGCCATCCCCCACCCGCCAGCATTTTCCATACTAAGACGAGTCCAAGGTCAAAGAGCTAGCAAATGGCTGAACGGAGATACACAGACCACACTACAAATTCCAGGTTCTTTGTACATTGCGGTCGCACAGCCTCCTTTGCTTTGAAGCTGGATGCAGCGGGGTTCTCACGTGCCCTCACCCCAATGAGGTCGATGCTAACTAACCCTGTCTTCACCTCCAACCCTTGAGCCCCGACTCCAGCAGGAAGAAGGCTCCAGCCGGGCCCGCTCTTCTCCCGACCGTGTTCCTCTGGACTGCACTGAGCGGAGCTTCTGTCACCGTCTAAATCCTCGGGTCTCGCAGGCACAGCTCCCGGCAGCCTTTCTCGGGTACCTACCTCAGAGCACCCCCTTCCTTCTTCATCGCCGCCATCCTGCATTCCCGGTTCAGGCCCTCTTCCTGCCGCAGGCCTTTCTTCAGGGCCGCAGACCGCCTGGGATTCCTTCTGCAACCTGCCCTTAGAGGTAACGAAGAGACCAGAGGCCCAAAAGTTTGCACCTGACTTCTTGGCAAACCAGCCACCTCAAACCCTCCAAGTTTCAAATTTAACGGTCCCGCGCGGCTGACGTAAATACGCCCCTCCGCCCCTTCGTACTCGCGTATCTCTCTCCCTCTCTCTCTCTCTCTCCCACGGAATTCTGGGGCTTGTAGTTTATCTCGGGTCTAGTCCACGCAGTCACGATGCATAATGGGAGTTGTAGTTTCCGGGGAGTCTGTGGCTGCTCAGTTCCCGCAGTTCGAGGCGGTGTAAATTCTCGGCAAGTGCTGTAAAGCAAGTCTCTGAACCTAGCGCGGGACACTTTAAGCACCAGGATTTCTTTGATATTTTGAGCCTAGAAAGATATCTTTGAGTGCTTGCACTTGGCTTGACTCTCTTCTTGGGTGGCCGGGCACGCTGTTATCACCCCTTGTTGTCTGGCGCAAGTTGCTCGCACGTCTAGAGTTCTTAGGGCGCCCTGACCCAGCTGTTCCCTGCCTAACTTTTGAATTCAGAAAAGCTGGACTCTAGCTCTGTGAAAATTGTACCAAGTGTGCAACCTTAGGCAAAGCCATATAGTCTCTCTGACTTTCAAATTTCTCATCTATAGTGTGATGTATTCCCTTTCTTTACTGCACAGTCCACAGGCAGAAAATACAGCTATGCCTCGCCTCCCAAGATTTGGCGTCTTTTCATCTTCAGGACACCAGCCTCCACTGGCACTGCACTCTTAGTCCCAGCTCCAGTTTCCTGAGGAAGAAAGTGTGGTGGGCTCAGTTGTGGCCAAGGGAGCAGGGTCCTTTGAACAAACCCAGGTACCAGGGAGTCTTCCTCCTGTGAACTTGGGGGTGGTGAGAGATGGCAGTTCCCAGAGAAGGGAGCCGGAAGTAGGTGTTCACTACCCCTTGCTTCCTGGTTTTCGGGTTTCTCTACCATTTTTTTTTTTCTAAGATTTTATTTTTAAGTAATTTCAACACCTAACAGGGGGCTCAAACTTAAAACCCGGCACCAAGAGTTGCAGGCTGTACCGACTAAGCCAGCTGGGTGCCCTTCCACCATTTTCTTGTACTACGTAAGTTCTTCCTTCTTCCACATCATCAGGACTCTTGATTGCAATGGAATGGGAATCCAACTTAAACTGACTTCCTCAGAAAAAGGAGTTTAGGGGCACCTGGGTGGTTCATTTGGTTAAGCATCTGTCTTTGGCTCAGGTCATGATCCTGGGGTCCTGGGATGGAGTCCCACATCTGGCTCCATGCTCTGGGGGGAGCCGCTTCTCCCTCTCCCTCTCCTTCTGCCTGCCATTCCCATGCTTGTGCTCACTCTCTCTCTGTCAAACAAATAAATAAAATCTTAAAAAAAAAACAAAAAAAACGGGGGGGGGGAGTTTATTGGCTCATATATAAAAGACTTCAGATGACACTTAACCCAGGACTTCTGTGGTGGCACCAGGACTGGGACCCTTTCCGTTTCTCACCTCTACTCTTCTTTATGTTAGTTTATTGTCATTCTTCTTTGAGTAACAGCTACAGGACTTTGTCCTTCCAGGTTCAAGTTCAGACTCAGAAATCATCCTCATTTGCCTACTACCCAGCACTCCTCCACCCCCCCCGCCCACCCCTCCCTGGAACTAGCAGATTCAGGGCTCTAATCGTTCAGGCCCAAATCATGTGATTCATCTTGGGAGGAGAGACGGGAAGGGGGGGTTCCCCACAGGAAATTTTGGTTTCTCTTTACTTCTAAGTGTTTTAGGTCCAAGAAGACTTCCGGGATTGTGGGAGAGGTGGTGTAGGGGGTTTTCTCTCTGGCTCATTTTAACTCTCACCTCACACCAATACTGATCTAGCCCCTTGTTTCCTTTCCCCGGAGTGTCCTGTTCACACACACAACTCCTTGATTCCATTTGCTTCCTATAAACCACCTTAGAAGACATAGCATGTGCTCTTTTGATCTGCCTTCCTTATAGCCTCGTCAGAAGCTCCACAAACGGTGGTTCAACATGAAACACTTTCAGGCTAAACTCTGCTGGTTTCACCAGAGAAGGGAGACAGGTTTTTTTAAAAAAGGTATGACAGAAGGTGCTCTATGATCTTACTGGGAAAGTGAGTTCTTGTTGGGCTGGACCGTGGCTGAGTGGTGATACGGGCCTCAACAGCACTCACTGATCATGAAGAAAGTCAGGAATAATCTCATACACAGTTCTGGTCCAAAGAGGGGAGGACAGAGGCTCAGCCTGAGTACTTCAATGTGCTGAGCATGGGGGGGTGGGGCGCACAGAAGATGTGAACAGTGAACCAGACACAGCCCTTGTCCTCTAGCAACTTCAGGCTAGTCAGAGAGACAGACAAATAAACAGGCAATTTCACTACATTGCTGCCACAGCCAGAGGTAAACAAACACAGGGGGCTGTGGAGGCTCATGGAGGACCTTCCGGCCCAGGCCTGGGGGAAAGGAGGAGGTCAGGGCAAATTTTTCAGAGAAGATGGTCAACCTGAAAGGTAGGGAAGATTTGGCACAAACTATTGAGCATGAAAAATGCAGGCTGTGTCACAGCTGAAGTTTCTCTCCAGTTTGTGTCCACTTCCTCTCCATTCCCCACTCTCTCCACTGACTTCCGGTGCCCAGAGTTCACCCCTTTATTATTTATTTATTTATTTTTAAAGATTTTATTTATTTATTTGACAGAGAGAGAGAGATCACAAGTAGGCAGAGAGGCAGGCAGAGAGAGGAGGGTAAGCAGGCTCCCTGCTGAGCAGAGAGCCCCACGTGGGGCTCAATCCTAGGACCCCGAGATCATGACCTGAGCTGAAGGCAGAGGCTTTAACCCACTGAGCCACCCAGGCGCCCCTAGTTCACCCCTTTAGACCTCCGTGTCAGCCCAGTAAAACTTGACTGTCCTGTGTGCTGTTCTCTCTCACCTTGCTATCACACTGAAAACAGGAACTAAGCCACACTAAGATGTTAATAACAGCTAATGCTTTAATGCAGTATTTTCCATATCATGTTCTAAGATGCTTAGCAGATGTTAAAGGGGACTAAAAGCGTGGTTTTCAAATACGTTTCTGAAATCCTGACTTAAACGGGTATCTTTACTGAAAGGCTCCCTCGAGCCTTTAATAGGCCAACGTGTGCTTTGAATCTCTAAGGGAAGGGGTATTTTAGTTTCCTATTGCTGCTGTAACAAAATACCATAAAATTAGTAGCTTAAAACAACACAGATTTATCATCTTACAGTTTGGCAGGTCGGAAGTCGGCCTCGAGCCTCACTGGGTTAAACAAGGTGTTGGTAGGACTGTGTTTCTGGAAGCGCTTTGGGAGAATTTGTTTCCTTTTTTTCTCCAATTTTTAGAGGCATTCACAAGTATTCCTTCACTGGTGGCCCCTTCCTACATCTTCAAAGCCAGCAACAAAGCATCAGTTTGATTTGGCTTCTGTATTACCACATCTCTTTCTCTGACCATGCTCAGGAAAATCTCTCTGCCTTTAAGGGCTCCTGTAATTATATTGGACCCATCCAGATAATCCAGGCTAACTTTCTATCTCAAAGTCCTGAATGTTAATCACATCTGCCAAGTCCCTTTTGCCACCGGTTCCATGGATTGGGATGTGGACATCTTTATGGGCCCCCATTCTGCCTACCACAGGAGGCTAAAACATGTTCGTGTCTTTGAACTCACTTGACCATGCTTTTCGCACATCTTTCAGAACAGACTTTGGGCTCTTTTCGTAAAGGAATAAATCTTAATGGTGGAATTTCAGGCACAGTGGTGACTGGTCTCAGTTGGGGACTAGCGAGCCCCGTGTTTTTACACATTTGCTTTACATGCAAAAGCCATACTTAATCTGCATTAGTGGCTGTCAGAGGGATTTAGTTGTCAGAAAATCTGTGACCTCTTGCTTGGTCTTGTGGAGGTGTGTTCTTGATTATCAAAGGCTGATTTCCCCCAATTTTGCCTTCGTGGATTATATGAAATCCTACTTTAGCAGGCTAACCACTGCAAAGACGAAAACCTCTGGGTCTCCCCAGGGAACCCTTGGATGGCCTGATTGTTTACTGTGCAACCACAAGAGGAAGGAGGGACTATCTGGGGGGGGGGGGGAGGAGGGAGGAAGGTCAAGAGAGACTGAATGGGGGTGTGTATCTTCGGGGCCTGAAGGAGACCACATCTGGGAAAGCAGAATCACCCTGCTGGCCTTTACCCTAGCAACAGATCGGCCAATCAGGTCAGCAGCTGCATCTTGTCTTTACCAGTGATAAGGTGTCTTGAGGTAGAAGAACCAATGAGAAGGGAGCATAATAATCCAAACCATCTTGTGTTTGCAGGAGGAAGGGAGGTGAAGGGTGAAAAGATGCACTAGCCCAGGGCTGGGGACTACTGGCTGCTGCCCAGTTGCATCTCACAGTAGCTGTTGCCGACAGGGTATTAGGGAAAGCTCCGAGGAGCTGGACTTCTCTCTCTTCAGTTCCATGGAAACTCTTTTCTGAATGATGTTTCTGCTTTTCTGCAGAACTACCCTACTTTTCATGGGTCTTCTCAAACCATTAGAAATTGCCTGACCCCGAATTTCCATGCTGATATATGCAAAAAATATACATGCTGAACGAGACAATACCAGTTATCAACTTCAATGCATCTGGCAGAAAAAAATAAACAACAACAACAACAACAACAAAACAAAAGGTCAGAATGGACCACAAGCTGAGAACAGAAGCAATCATATGGCAGGGCTGTTGAGGCACTGGGTAAGATGCAGAGCTAAATAAACTATGTATCTAATAAGAAGTACACATTTGGGCTGTTTTGCCCTGCCATTATCCTGACCAGAGTTTTGTGCTCCAGGAAGGCCTGGGGGGCTACTCCGTGCCTGGACATCAGCACCCTCCCAGCAGGCTCCAGCAGAGGGGAAATTTCCTCCAGTGGCCTCAGAGGTAGAGCCATCAACCAGGGAACTGGTACAGGTACCAGTACTGTACTGGTACTGGGAACAGGCTGGGAGGTAACTGCAGGGAAGACTCATTGGTGAGCACAAGCACTCTGGAACATACCCAGACCACCTAGGGGAGGCTGTGGAAGGGGGGCTGAGTCAGGGCCACATATATAGTTGTACAAATTATGCTATGCCCAAGAGTGCCAGTCCAGAGGCACAGATGGGACACTTTTTCCTGCTTGGCTCACTCAGAGGAAGCCCTTCTAAAAGTCCTTCTGCTCAGAGGGGCCTCCTTTTTCTAAGTCACGGAAAACATGATGTCTGCTGGCTGTGGCCTTGGGCCTAGCGGTTTTTATGGAGGAGCGAGTAGAGTCTCCATCACTTGTGTTCATGTGGCCCCACAGCGGTGAGGCCTGTCTGTCCTTCTGTGAGGAGGTGGAGATCCCATGATAGGTGAACAATATTCGGGAGGATGGTTCTTGGCAGAGCCAAGCAATGTGGGAAAGCTGCCAGGGGGATGGCATGACTGCGAATGCGAGTGGGTATGCTGGTACTCTCATTGCTTCTCTGCCAGTCAGCCTTCCGTGCTCCCTCTCCCAGATTTGCCTCCTGGGGCCTGGTGCAGACTGTAGAAAGTTCCCTTCTGACATTCAGAGAGGCGCAGCCATAGGAGACATTCCTGGGCTCTGCACGGCTCTTCCAAGGACAGGCCAGAGGTCAGGGGCCCACAGGCTGGGAGAGAATGGGATGCTGGGAAATGACTTAGTTTGGCTGGATGTGGGAGCCAACATGGAGCTGTTTGGATCATACCGTGAGAAGCTGACTGTGGCTAGAAGGGAGATGATTCAGAGAAGAGCTAAGTGAGGCCTCTGTTCCCAACCCTACCCTCCTCTCTCCCAGCTTTTTTTTTTTTTTTTTTTTGACCTTGTCTGAGGGTGTGGGCTTCCCCTAGGATTGGCCAACGTTCTTCCTTTCTTAAAACAATTCTGAACCTGAGAGCCAGCGGGAGACCTGAATCTGGGACCCCTCTCGAGCAATATTGGAGGAATTCTTCCCATTTCAGAATCTGAGGCTCACTGCTGGGCTTGAACTTGCCCGTGATGAGAATCGCAGTCTCTTGGGCCAGGACAGAACCACACAAGCTTCCGCTTTCCAAAGAGGTCTTCAGGACACATTGCCTCTAGGAAGTTTCAGTGCCTTTCTTCCAACACAGGCTCCCAAATTGAAGCAGAGAGAAGAGAGTCCAGAGACAGGCCAAGTTAGAAAAACATCTTCCCTTAAGAGCCAAAAGACAGAAGTGGATCGACCTGATCCTGTTTCTGAGTCTCCACCCAGGCCCCTTGTGAGCTGTTAGGGAAGGTGGTGGGCATCCTGAGAACGGGGGCAGAGAGATGTGCCAGCTGTGGTCCCTGTGTTTCCACCAGGGGAGCTGTGGCATTTGAGAGGTGGTGGGGATGGGGGGGATGTCTGCGGGGGACAGACAGTGCACGACATTAGCTACGGGGCTGTCACGGGGCAGACCCACCACACGCACAGGTCTGAGAGAGGTTTATCCCTCCAGTCTATGGGCTGCAGTTTCCTCCTCAACTGCAAAGAGATTGGATCTGCTGGCCCCCCGGGGCAGCCAGAGGCTCTGCCTCCCACCACTCCACTGAGTCCCTCCCAGGAATGTGTAAGAGCCACAAGACTGGATGTGGCAGTTCTTGCTCCTCATCAGATTCTCAGGACCTGGGGCGTTAGCGTCCTTAAGCATCTGCCTTCTGCTCAGGTCATGATCCCAGGGTCCTGGGATGGAGCCCCGCATCAGACTTCCTGCTCAGTGGGAAGCCTGCGTCTCCCTTTCCCACTCCCCCTGCTTGTGTTCCCTCTCTTTGTGTCTCTCTCTCTGTCAAATAAAGTCTTAAAAAAAAGATTCTTGGAAGCTGGCCTGAGGCAGGTGCTCAATAAACACCGTTTTACTGACTGACAGAAATGTAGAAAAGAAAACAGCCAAATCACAACCTTGTCAGAAAGCGCTTCCGAGAGGGGTCTTGGAAAATGACTAGGAGTTATTCGAAGGAAAGGAAGGGCTTTCTAGCCAGAAGGAACAGCACATCTAATTCAGGTGGGCAAGAGAGTGAGTGTTCTGGGGGTCTGTGGGGCTGCAGGGAGTCATAAGGGTAGACGCTTGGGGAGGTATGGGAGGATCTGGCCGGGGAAGCCCCTGATTCACGTGCTTGGCCAACAGGAAGGTTGGAGGGCAAGCCCAGCTCCTTCCGCTCCCAGTGTAGGGCGGTGTCCTGCTGCAGCCTGGAAGTTAGGTCTCTCCCCTCTGGGGCTCAAGTTTCTCAGCTATGCATGAAGCCACCTATCCTCTAGTCTGGGGGAAAGCCTGAAGGTTGTCCCAGGTGAGAAGGGGCAGGGCACAGAACGGGTACTTCCCCCATCTCACCTGGATGCGTTCCCTTCCGTACCTCAGACACACCTCTCAGATGCCAAGCTATTTTCACTCATTTGCTTTCTCCTGATGAGGCCATCCATCAAGGCTGCTAGGACCAGGGAGAACTGCCCCGGCTGGTCTAACTGGTTGGGCTGCGGGTCACAGCTCCTGTCTCTCCCAGAGGGCTTCTCTGCTCCCCTCTCTGTGCCCATCTCTGACGGTTCCTGTTGGCCCCAGGGGGCCAGCGCTCATCCCTTGGCACCACAGCCCTCCCACCTTGAGGATGTGACGAAGGGGCCGGGGGCTGTTTTCACTTCTGCATCTTTCCTTGCCTCCTGGACACCTTCAGACTGAGGCAGCCCCATTGTCAGACAAAGTGCTCTGACTGTAAAAAAAACACTCTTCTGCTCCCCAGAGGGCATCAGCAGGATGAGGGTATTGCTGATTGTCTTGGGGACTGGGGAGCGCTTGACATTTAACAGGGATGGGGCAGGGTTGTCCTGCAAAGCGAAGGACAACCCCACACAACAATAGGACTATCCGGCCCACTGAGAAACACTGCACCTGGGCCCACTTGCTTCAGAGAAGCAGAATTTGTGTCATCTCTGCAGCAGAGCTTCTAGAACTTCAGGAATGGCCTGGGAATCTTGTTGAAATGCAGATCCCCATTCAGCAGGACTGGGGTGGGGCCTGAGATTCTGCATTTCTAATGAGCTTCCAGGTGTGCGGGTTGCCGGCTTCAGGACCACACTGTGTGTATGCGTGGGGGGCGAGCACGGCACAACTGCTCATGGCTGTTCTCTTAGGGCCTTTGAGTTGCAGAATTTGTTCAACTGGATATTGCCAAATATTTGCTCAGATCGGTGACTTTCAAGCAGGAGCGGTTTTTGTCTCCTCCCCCAGGAGACATTTTTGACCGTCACAATGGGGGGGAGCAGGGGGGGGGGCAGGGACAGGGCTGCTCCTGGCATCTGGTGGGTAGAGATACACGGCTAGACATCCTACAACAGTCAGGACAGCCCCTCACAACAAAGAAGGATCCAGGCCAAGGTGTCAGTAGTGCTGACGTTGGGAAACCCTGGCTTAGATATAATTTTAAAACAATGTGAAATATATGTGTGACTTCATTGCAAGTGGGTGACCCCGGCCACAGTGCCGCGAACACATGTCATTGCCTGAGGCTAAGGCCTCTCTGAGTGTGAACCGCATCCAGCCAGTTAGAAACCAGAAGGATTGGGGCGCCTGGGTGGCTCAGTGGGTTAAAGCCTCTGCCTTCGGCTCAGGTCATGATCTCAGGGTCCTGGGATTGAGCCCCACGTCAGGCTCTCTGCTCAGCGGGGAGCCTGCTTCCCTCTCTCTCTGCCTACTCGTGATCTCTCTCCCTCTGTCAAATAAATAAATAAAATCTTAAAAAAAAAAAAGAAAAAATCAGGATGACTGGCTGGGCGTGCTCCCAGAGAACCAACTCTGGTCATAGTTGTGATATTTTATAAGACTTGGAGATCAAATTTTAGAAAATCAAAGGTGGGTAGTTGGGTGGCAGGGAGAGGGATAGGACGTAGGAGGAACTCATAGGTAGATTCTAGCCCTGGGTGTTCGTTCATGGGTGCTTCTTATATTGTTCTGAAATAAATAGTTAACTAAACACAAATAACCACCACAAAGGTGGGCCATGCCTGGATCAAAGAAGAGAGAGGGCTATAGACGGAAGATTGTGATTAATCCAATGTACCTGGGATTAAAAAAAAAAAGTGGATCACTTAGGGTGAGTGACTAATAATAAAGTAATGCCATTATACTCAGGGCAAAAATATCTGTGAGGGGGAGAGAACATGACAGGTTATGCAAAAAGACAAAAGTAGGTGCCCTGGGAAGAATGCCACTTGCCTCGGGTCTGACTCTGTGCACAGGCCTCGTGGAGGGGGAATCTGGAAAGCGTGGATGATAGGCTCTTCTCTCTTCTGTTCAGCTTCAGCCATGCAAGGACCTTGAGGACTGTCCCCTCGGGTGTCAAGTGGAAGGCCAATGGCTCTGGACAGCATCCTGACAAGCTGCTGCCCAGAGGGGCCTCCCCTCAGGCCACAAGCTAGGGTGTCGGCCCCATCCCTGCCCCCTGTCTCTCTACGATCCACAGCCTGGCTACTTGCGCTCAATTATTCTGCTAGATACCCAAGGGCAATTGATGTTTTCTCTGGCGGCTTTCTGTGTCCCCACAATTCTCCACTGTCTCTATGTCCCCTCTTTTCCAGTTATCCAGGCTCCTCGCCCCCTCTCTATTTCTCGCAGAATCTCATCCAGTCCCAGAGTACCTGGACAGTACACTCTGTTTCAGACTTTCTTTCCTACCTCTCCTGTGCACCCCCTCCCAGACACTTCTCTCAGAGAGCAGCTAATTGTAAATATCGAGAATTTTCCTCAGTAATGCCAATGGGTTTTTTATTATGGTAACTTCCCCATGTGGTGTCTGTGAATTTTGACGGGAGAGATCTGGATAGCTAATGTCTCAATCCAAAGAAATATGTCCAGAGGTGTTCCTTCATCTGTGGTGGGAGTTAAGAATCACCGAATGTCAGAATGAGAAGATGTCTTGGAGATCTTCCAGCGTAGCTCCTCAGGTGACAGGCCAGGAACCGAGGTTCAGAGAACTTCTTTGCCCAAGGTCACACGGCGTCCTGGGGGGAAGACTGAGAGCACTACTCCACCCCCTCGCCTCTATTTTAGTCCGTCACTTAGTCACTCAGCCAATAAATTTTTATTGAGCGTTTACTATTACAAGCCGGGCACTGGGCAGTGGGGTCACAAATACGATGAGATTCTTGTCCCAAGTCATCCCCCATCGAGTGGGTGAAGACAGCTGGGAGGGAAAGAAAACTGCAGTACGCCCGGTAGGGGTCAGTGAGTCCATAGAAGTACCAAGTGCAGCTTGGTCACATGGAGGTGGGGAGAAGCTTTGAGGTGGCTATGGAGAACTTTCCAGAGAGTTTTTTGACTGTGTCTAGGGCTTCTCCCCATAACTCTCACTGAAGAGGAAAACAGGGCCCCAGGCCGTCTTAGGGACACTGGGTTTTTAACTCCTTTCTGTCCCCATCCTTACCTTTAACTGCAGGCACTACTGTGGGCCAGCTTGTCTCAACTACCTGTTCCCAGTCACCTTGGGCCCCCGGGGATCCCAGGCCAAGTTAACTTCACTGCAGCCATCAGTATTCATGGCTTACCCACCACCAATGTCTCCTGCTCTCCTTTGTAAACAAGATGATTTCCTGCCGTGGCAATGTGCCTTACCCCAAGCAGTGGCTCACAATTTTCTCAGCCCAGTCGTGACAGCTTCCCTTGCATCTGAGAGTGGCCATTTGATCTGGTTGTGACCCAAACAGAAGTCTAGAGAAGATGGAGGTAGTAGAGACACAGTTGGCCCGGCCCTTTTGCCCTGCTTCCTAACTTGGAGATGGATGTGATGTCTGGATCTGAGCAGCCTCTTGCGACCATGAAGTGAAAACAGCAAGATAAGAGCCAATATGCAGAACGGAAAGGCAAGAAGATCCTAGCTGTATGACAGCATTACACACAGTTTTTCCTGGGAGGGGAAACAGTTCTAAGGAAAAGCAGCCCCATCATGGGGAAGCTGATGAATATGCCATTCCAAAAAATCCACCATATTATCACATCTCATGATCATCAACCAGCTCCCCAAAATTCTAACCTTACTGTGGTTGGGAGGAAGCTGAAGGTGAATGAAGAGCTGATATTTGAGTTTCACCAGTTATTTGTTCTCGAGAACGTGACTCACAAATGGATTCACACTAATGATATTTTTAGAGTGGCTTCGTATAATTTTCACTGAATACATTGTATATTGACTCTTCACCCTGTTAGCAGCTTGATTTGACTTAAGAAAAATGTAAAGAACACACAGTTTTGTTTTATTTTTGCTTGGGAGAGGTTAAATAAAGGAAAATGAATGGTTTCGTTAAAAAAGAAAAAAAAAAATGGCCTCACCAACCTAGAACTGCTACCCCCAGAATTCTCATTATGTGGGAAAAAAAAATACCCTGTCTTGTTTAAGCCACTGTTTGTCAGGCTTTCTGTTACTTGAAGCAAAATTCATTCCTAACAGAGATATCATCTGTCAATCAGTTGGGATCCTAGCAGGAAACCAGCGACACACCGTAAATGAGACTTAATGGAGGGATAATTTACAGTGGCAGGGACAGGATTAAAAGGAATCAATAAAGGACAGTTAGGTACTTGGGACTAGCAATAGTGGGAAGCTGTTACCCCTGCTTCTGATGGGATGAGGATTGGAGTTGTTCCCGGAACCCATCGAGAATTACAGCAATGAAAGAGCCTGACAGGAGATGTGACTGAAGATAAAGGGATGCAGCCACTGACCTCCATGACAGCGCTGAAGAAATAATACTCCATCATCTCTCTCTTCCCATCTCATGAGCCCCTAACTAGGGCCTCCCAATAGCCAAATCAACTGGCAGGCAGAGGGCAAGAGCACTGGAGGATACAGTCCTTCTAGGACACTGTTGGGAAAACAATAGGGAGAGAATGAGATGGGACAAGTGGGCCGTATGGAGCACACCATCCCATGCAGGTTTGTTGGGTTTTTTTCCCAATTTTTCCATTTTATTTTATGTTTTAAAGATTTATTTATTTATTTATTTATTCGAGAAAGAGAGTGTGTGCGAGCAGGGGGAAGGGCAGGGGGAAAGGGACAAGCAAACACCCTGTTCAGCACAGAGCCCACTGTGGCTCGAACCCACAATCCTGAGATCATGACCTGAACTGAAAGCAAGAGTCGGACGCTTAACCGACTGAGCCAGCCAGGTGCCCCAAGATTTTATTTTATTTTATTTTATTTTATTTTTTTAAAGATTTTATTTATTTATTGACAGAGAGAGAGAGATCACAAGTGGGCAGAGAGGCAGGCAGAGAGAGAGGGGGAAGCAGGCTCCCTGCCAAGCAGAGAGCCTGATGCGGGGCTTGATCCCAGGACCCTGAGATCATGACCTGAGCCGAAGGCAGAGGCTTTAACCCACTGAGCCACTCAGGTGCCCCCCAAGATTTTATTTTTAAATGATCTCTACACCCAGCATGGGGCTCAAACTCACAACCCGGAAATCGGGAGTTGCATACTCTACCAACTGAGCCAGCCAGGCGCCCCTCCAATGCGGGTTTGTGATTTACTTGCTCCTTGTAGGATAATGCTATTGAAAACAAACAGTTTGCTTTGTAACCTACCAGTGGCAGTCCTGGTAGAGCATACTTCTCCCAACCACCCACACTGATGATGAGAGGTACATTAAGTCAGCAGGTAGCCCTTATTTGACTCCATGGCCTGGAAGTCAGATGCAAAATATTGCATGCAGCTACAATAATTTCCTTCATTGCACATTTTCTGGAAAAACTGTCACCCCATTTTTATGATATGCCTCTGATTTCTTTATCCTTGCCTGTATGTTTCTATCATTTATTTGTCATTGACCGCAAGTTGTCTCAAATTATTTTTGGAAGTAAGTGGAGTGGCAACAAGAAGTCTTAACATACTGCTACCAGTTGGGATTGAGTTTGGTTGTGGGGGATGGATATTCAAAATAAGCATGGCTTGAACAAGATGGAGGCTATTGCTCTCCTAAGTGACCGCCTGGGGGTAGGCACGGTGGCTCTGCTCCACACAGTTTCCAGGAGCACAGGCCTCAGAGTGCTTGGCTGCTCGGCCCTCTTGTTAATTATTTGCCAGGAGCTAAATGAAGGACCCTTCAGTGGAGCAGAGGCACCAGCGGAGGCACTTAGCTAACCCTCACTCCGGCTCCACCACGCCTGCTGCAGAGAGGTCCCTCCTTGAGGCCCAGGGACCCTCTGGACACCTGGGCTCTGGGAACACTTAGGGCTTGCATGGAGTTTTGCATCCTACCTTGGGGAACAGCACGTGATAGTGGAGAAAGGGAGGAGAGAGTTGAATCAGGGTCCCCATCAGCCACCATGGAAGGAGGAAAATATGGCTCTTTCAAAGGCAAAGGTCCAGAATGGGCCCCACGGGAAGGCAAGTCTGGCATGTCCTTCCTTGGAACGTGACATCCTCAGAGGACTGTAGCTGAATTGTGCTGGAGCCAGTCCCCATGTATAAGAAGACAACCCGCAGTGATATTAGCAGTCGATGAGCAGTGTGGTTGTAGTTTTAATGATCATTAATGAATTACCTTGCCTTGGTGTAGTGTCCTGGCTTCCTGGATTCTCCACTCTACAGTCCCTGGTGTCTCCCTGGCCCACCTAGGAGGGCAAAGTCTAATACCATGCGGCAACTATTTAGGAAGTGTGTGCCCTGTCCCAAGCCCGGCTTGTCCCCGGCAAGCGGCTTCGAGTCTGCTTTAGGACAGGCCTGGCTGGGGCTTGGCGTTGTCTTCCACGTTGGATCAGCCCCAGAGTGTTTCCTGGCGACTCGCTACCCTTCCGGAGCTGCCTGGAGGCCAGTTTGAGCCTGCCAGGCTCCCCACAGAGTCTGGAGCCCAGACCCCAACTCCTTCCGGTGCTGGGTACCAGAGGTGTGTCCGGAACAATCAGGGGGAAGCAGGGATAGAGAAGGAAGGCGCCATGGGGCCAGGGCAGGGGCTCAGGAACGCCACCCTTCAGCCTCTGCCCTCAGAGACTAGGAACTATATATATCGGGTGACCACAGAAATTGGTATCTAAAATAGTAGTAGCGATGGGTAATGAAAGAAGGTAATTTTAATAATTTTGCTTGCATAGCAGTCATATATTATGTGCTGGGACTGTCCTGGACAAATCTGGACACATGCCTTCCTAACTTTGGTCGTGGTACCAATCGGACCCCTCCTCCCACTGGCCCTCCATCCTGCTGTGTTAACAGTCAAGGTTAACTGCCACTGTCCTCAGCAGCCAAGTGGTGGGCCTTCCTGCTTGTGCTGCCTCTTGGGGCTGAATCAGCGATCAAGCAGTCTTGCCAGCTGGCCCCTGATGATGGCTCCAAAGCTGACAAACCAGCCCTCCTCCCCACTGACCCTCCGGAGACCCTGGGGCAGAGGACAAGCCCCTTTTCTCTGCATTCCTCATGCTTTGCTGAGCGGCCCAGAGAGGATTCTATGGGAACTGTGGGGCTATCCTCTTGGGGGTGGGAGTGGGGAATCTCAGCACCAGGGAAAGGGAAGGGAAGAACCGTGGGCTATTCTAGAAAGCACCTGGCCTGGCTGTGAGTTTGGTGTTAAAGGGAAGGTGTTGGGCCTGAGGAATGAACTTCCGGCTCTAAAATCCCATGATTCTAGTATGGTTCCTGCCTTGCACAAATAAGCCTGAGCGATGAGCTTGATGGCATGCTTAGCCCTGCATGGCCACGGTGGGTATTAAACTTAAAGTTGTACCAAAATTTGCACCCCTCGAAGCAGGGCCAATCTGAAAGAAGCAGGCAGGCTTCTTGCTTAGAAATGACAAGAATTCAGGACCAAGCCACAGTGAGTTATACTCTCACTGGCTGCCTCTCCTCTCTGCTTGCGTCTCCCTTCTGATGTACTTCTCGCTCATTTCCTGGAAGCTCCCCACAACCAATCCTGGGCCTTCTTTCCCTATGGGAAAACATCCACATTGGCCACGTCATGATGGTGGTCTCTTCTCCTCCAGCAATTTCCATCAGAGTGCACAGAAGTGAGGACCCCATCAGCATATTCACCTGGGTCATACAGAAGTTGGTTTCAGCTGTACTCCTCTGAGTTTTTGCGTACCCCCAGATCTCTCTTGCCAAATGCTCTTGGACGTTAAATCTGTCCAGTGGCTTGAGGTTTGCTACCTACCCTAATCTTGCACTTTTTGGTCGAAACCCATGAAATCATCGCTCTGCTGTCCTCTCTGCTATGCTTCTATCATGGTGCTTCCCCCCCCCCCCCCGCCAT
>CM052896.1:53779255-53818124 GCA_028534135.1 Potos flavus
CTTTAAATGTTGGCTTGAGCCAGGAAGTGGGCATGTATAACTGTGGATGGCTAGAAGCAATGAACTTTTGAAATGACATATTTTGTGGGCCTGTTTTACTGTCCCAGTTAAACCATAAGGTCTTCAGGGTGGGGACTCTGTGGATTCCACACATTTCTCCCAGCTCATATTCAGCGGCCATTACCCAGGGAGGACAGGGCCTGGCATGTGGCCTTGGGAACCTGTTTGGCTCCAGTCACCTTGTCTTCTGCCTCTAGTAGATGGCCAGCAGAGGAGGAGAGAGATACAGGTGACATGGAGGGCCAATGGCCCCCAGAGGCAGGGGAGCTCAGTACAGGGAAGAGTGTTTATGATAATAATTTATAGAGATGGTAGCTCCTTCTCTTCTCCTTAGTCTCTGTCCATCATCCACCTTCTCCTCTTTTACTCTCCAGCTCTGCTGGCTACATGGTCAAGTTCTCGGTGACACCTGAACCCTTCATTACACATTGCGCACTACTTGTGGCTTTTTTTTTTTTAAGATTTTATTTATTTATTTGAGAGAGAGAGAGAGATCACAAGTAGGCAGAGAGGCAGGCAGAGAGAGAGGGGGAAAGCAGGTTCCCTGCTGAGCAGAGAGCCTGGTTCGGGGCTCGATCCCAGGACCCTGAGATCATGATCTGAGCCAAAGGCAGAGGCTTTAATCCACTGAGCCACCCAGGCGCCCTACTTGTGGCTTTTTAGTAAATAGAAAGGACCGTGATAAGTAAGGCACGTGGCACTTGGTTTTGTTACTGCTCTTGACAAGATGCAGTGTTTGGGCAAAGGCCTTCCAGAGGTCGTGGGCCTCAGGCGCAAGCCAGGGAAGAGTAAGCACACCCCAGATCTGGCATGCAAGGATAGACAGTGGCTTTGAGGCCACAATAAAGGAAAGTAGGAGTTGCTCTGGAGAGAAGGTACACAATAAAATAAGAGGCTGAGAAGGTCCCCTAAGAAGGTGACGTTTGAGTGAAGACATAAAGGTTGTGAGGAAATAAGCCATGTGGATAGCTGAAGGGAAAATTATTCCAGTAACAGGGAGTAGCAAGTGCAAAGGTCCTGAGCATGTCCAGATATTAGAGGCCCAGCATATAGATTATCTTGATGAATATTCCATATACTTGAAAATAATGTATTTTCTAAAGCTATTGGTATAGTGATCAATAAATGTCAATTAGATTAGGTCAGTTGATAGTATTGTTCAAATATTCTACATCCTTATTGAGTTTTTGTCTATTGGTTCTACCGAGTGTTAAAATCTCCTACTATAATTAAGGATTTGTTTATTTCTCCCTTTAGTTCTGTCAACTTTTGCTTCATGTATTTTGAAGCCTTGTTCCTAGGTGCATACACATTTAGGATAGTTATTTCTTTTGATGAATTGATACTTTCATCTTTTTTTAAGATTTTTAAATTTATTTTTGAGCGAGCGAGCGAGAGAGAGCCAGCACACAAAGGGGTGGGGAGAAGCAGAGAGAGTCTTAAGCGGACTCTGCACTGAGCCCCCCAGGCGGCCCAATCCTTTCATCTTTATGAAATGTTCCTCTTTACCTTTGGCAATATTCCTTGTCCTAAAGTCTGCTTTGTTTGATATTAATACAATCAGCTTACTCATGATTAGTGCTTGTGTAGCATCTCTTTTTCCATCCTTCTACCGTCATGGCCTTTACTTTGTCCACTATTTAAAGTACATCTCTTGTAAACAAACTTGGTTATGTCTTACATTTTAGACTAGTTAGACAAGTTCTGCCTTTTCTTTGGCATGCTTAGTCCATCTTTATTTAACGCAATTATTGATATGGTTAGGTTCATGTCTCCCATTTTGCTATTAATTTTTCCTGGTCCCATATGTTCATTGTTTCTTTGTTCCCCCTTTTATGCTTGCTTCTGGACTGATTACTTGGTAGTATCTCATTTTATTGCCTTTTCCACTTTGTAGCTAGATGTCTGCTTTATCTTTAATGATTGCTCTGTGGATTATGATGTGCATCTTTAACTTTGTACAGTCTACTTTGGATCTACATTATATCACTTCACAAATAATGTGAGAAACTTATACTTCCATTCACCCTTTCCCATCCTTTGGCTGTCACTATCATCTACTTTACTTCTGTGTATATAAAAAAATCCCATAATGCATGGTTATTACTTAGGTTTAAATAGTCAATTGTCTTCTTAAATAAAGAAAATAATCTTTCCTATTTACCCACATATTTACCATTTCTAGCACGCATCATTCCTTCTCGTAGATCTAAGTTTCCAACTGATATCTTTTCTCTTCAGCCTGAAGAACTTCCTTTAGTATTTCTTGAAGTACAGTTTAGAAGAACAGCAAGGAGGCTGATTGGCCTGGAGCAGAGGGAATAAGGAGAGGAGGAGGAGATGGAATTTCGAGGCGATCAGGAGTCACTTATGCTCACTCTTGCAGGCCACTGCAGACTTTGGCTTTTAATTTGAGTGAGATGGGAAACAATTTCATGGTTTTGAGCAGGGGAATGACATCATCTGGTATGGGTGTTAACAGGCTTGCCCTGGCTGCTGGAATGAGAATAGACTACAGGAGCAAGAGAGGGAATAGGGAGGCCGGTTGTTGCAACAACCCAGGCAAGGGATACTGGTGGCTTGGGGGGCAGCAGTGATGTAGTGAGAAGCGCCAAAATCTGGATACATTTTGAAGGCACAGCCAATGGGCTTTACGGACAGATTGGATGTGAAATGTGAGAAAAAGAGGAGTTGAGGAGGACCCCAAAGTTTTGGCCTGAGAGACCAGAAGGATGGAGAGGTGGGTTGCAATGGGGAAGACTGGGGTGGGGGCAGGTCTGTGGGAAGTACCCTTTCGTCATCTAAACAGAGATACTGAGTAGGCCTTTAGTCTGCAGTTCAGGGAAGAGAAATGGGCTGGGCTTATAATTTTTTTTTTTTTTTGGTATAATGAGTAAATGTGACACATCTTTGTTTCAACATAATAATAGATGATGTTTACTGAGTGCTTACTCTGCCAGGCATTGGACATATTTCTTACATTCTTACTCACTCAGTCCTCACAACAACCCTTACGGTTGGGTTCTATTATTATCATCCACAAAAGGGAGGTGTATTTATCAGTCCTCTAGGGCTGCCTTATAAAATGCCACAGACCGAGTGACTTAGACAACAGAAACTTCTTTTCTCACGCTTTTAGAGGTCAGAAGTCCGAGACCGAGGTGTCGGTCAGGCAACTCACTGGCTATCGCTTTGGTTCCTCCTGAGGCCTCTCCCCTTGGCTTGCAGATAGCTTTTTCTCTGTACACATGCATTCCCAGTGTCTTCTGTATGTCTTAATCCCCATTTTTTTATAGGGACACTGGTCAGATGGGATTAGAGGGTCACCCGTATGACCTTGTTTTAATTTAATTACCTCTTTCCACATACAATCATATTCTGGGGTGCCGGAAGTTAGGGTGTCGATGTAGGAATTTGAGGGTGGAAGCCATTCAGTTCGTAACAGGAGGTATGGAGAGATGTGGGCAATGTTTACAAGGTCATGCAGCTGGTAAATGTTGGAACTAGGATCTGAATTCAGCAGCTCTGAGTCATAGCCGACTTTCTCAGCACAGTCTAAATAGTCTCCTGAGCAATGCTATTCATACCTTGGTATAGTTTATTCTTCGCCCGTAATAGCCTGCTCTATGTGTTCCCAACCCCTTATCTGAACCCTCGGAGCCATACACTATGGGTCACATTCCATGTATTTTGCTACCACCTTCGGTAGGATCTGGGCCAGCACTCCATAAGTAAATACTGATTTGGCAGAAAAATGTAGTAATAATCACCCGAACGAGATAGAAATCACGAATAGCTTCACATCGTTTTCATAGGCTTTGAATGCCAAATACTTTACACGTGCGGCGATTTTTGGTTTTGTTTTGTTTTGTTTTGTTTTGTTCTTAGGTTTTGTTTTTGCTTTTAGATTTTGGAGCTTTGGGATTTCTTCTAAGAGATTATGGACATGCGCCTAGAATTCTCTTCCTTATGGCTGTAACTGTCCTCCTTCGGTTTTATGCTCTATTCACCGATTGTACTTAATCACTTAGGAGCTGCACTCCACTGAAGCAGTCTTTCCCACGATGGCCAATGAAACATGTGCTGTGTGAAGCTCCTTGGAGGAGAGGGGAATGGAGGGCAGTAAAGAGAGAGGTTTGGGGCCATGGCTTTGGTCACAGGAGGAAAAGCCCCTTGGTCCTTGGGAAGAGGTTGTGGCTGAATGTCACCCCAGAGAAACTGGAGCGCCTCCTGTAGGGAAGGCTGCAGCCCCTTTCTCCAATCAATAGCTGATCCTAACAGGGCCTTCCGGTTTCACCAAAAGGATTTCAGTTGTGGACCTGCAGGCCTCAGGGCAAGCTGTGGGAACCCAGAGGGATAAGGACCCTTTCCATAGCATTCCATATTGACAGCTGCCATCTTGGTCCCAGTGTGGACAATCCTGTGAGGAGAGAAGGCACCAGTAGCAACGCCATGTGGGTGACGCTGGCCTGAGGATCACGCAGGATCTGGAGACCTTGCGCCCAGGGCTCTGCCCTGGGGAGACCAGGTAACTCAAAGGTTTGAAGGCACTGAGCTCCTTGAAAGTGAAATTTGGGGCCAGAGTTCAAGGCAGTCTAGATTTCCCTGTAACCCAGGGGAAGCACAGGCCCAGCTGTGGATCCTGCCTTACATGCTGTCCCCTCCCACTTCCTCTAGGCACTGCCTGGCTTCTGGGGCAGATTTCTGAGTGACAACCTATTAGATACAGAGAGCCAGTAGAAATCCAGACTTTAGAACAATCCGTCTGGCTCTTTTCAGGAGCCAGACTGGTCAGCAATAGCCAGAGAAGAAAGGGCTCTGCAGTTCTGGGAGGACAGTGTGAAACTTCAACGGCGTGCTGTAAAGGTTGGTGTCCTAAATCAGGGCCAGATCCCCCCACATTCCCGAGTCTGTGCCTCTGCCCACCTCCCTGGAGATTTCCTTGCAAGGTCCCACACTGCTGGCAAGCTCCTGCATGTCTGCACCACTGGAGCTGCTGTGCAGATTCTCTTGGGGGGTGGGCACTGCCTATGGGGTGCCCCCTCTTCCCACACTGGGGAGCTCTCTGCAGCCTGGGAATCCTGTGGGGCTCAGGCCCACCTTAACTCCGTGCTCTCAGGAGGGAATCAGTGAGCCATGGTTTCCCCTGGATCTGAAGGGAGAAGGAAGGGCAGTTGGATCTGGATCTGGAGGGGGAGAAGAGGGGAGAAAGTTGGGAGAGCAGAGAGATCAAGGGAGGACACTAGGTCTCTGTTGCACTGGGATTCTGGTCCTCCCCGGAGCACAGCCAGCAGCATGGTCTGCCCCGTGGTCATGTCACCTGCTTCCCACAGGCCTGTTTTTAATATTGGGGTTGATTGCAATCACCACTGGGCACCCTAATTAATTCACTGTGTATGTTTGCATCTAAGTGTATGCAAGTAAGTGCAACATATATGGCGATCCCAAGAGTCCTGGTGTTATTTTTGTTCAGATTCCCAGGCTGGGAATGTGGGGGTCATGTGGGCATTCGTGTGGGCTGGGGACATTTAAAAGATGAGACCATTTCCCTTTTTAAAGAAAACAGCTCGGGGCGCCTGGGTGGCTCAGTGGGTTAAGGCCTCTGCCTTCGGCTCAGGTCATGATCTCAGGGTCCTGGAATCGAGCCCCGCATCGGGCTCTCTGCTGAGCAGGGAGCCTGCTTCCTCCTCTCTCGCTGCCTGCCTCTCTGCCTACTTGTGATCTCTGTCAAATAAATAAATAAATAATCTTAAAAAATAATAATAATAATAAAAAAAAAAAAAGAAAACAGCTCATTTTCCTTCTACTTCCTTTTCTTCTTTCTTTTAGAAATTCAGCCCTAGACTCTGTGAGAGAATGGAGAAATGTGAACCCAAACCCAAAAATGAAAGCCCAGAAGAAAGCCCCAACCCCTCATGGGAATGGGTCTAGCCTGTGAGGCACTGTCTCCCCTGTGAAGAAACAGTATCACAAGACTGTCATATTATTTTTTACATTAATAATTCTAGAATTAAAATAAACTTTATGTTCTGGGAGCGCCTGGGTGGCTCAGTCCTTAAGCGTCTGCCTTTGGCTCCGGTCATGATCACAGGGTCCTGGGATCAAGCCCCGCATCCGGCTCCCTGCTCGGCTGGAAGCCTGCTTTTCCCTCTCCCACTCCCCCTGCTTGTGTTCCCTCTCTCACTGTGTCTGTCAAATAAATAAATAAAATCTTAAAAAACAAAACCCAAGAAACTTAATGTTCTGTTACTTGAAGTTCTAAGTTATGGACTGGGAATGTAGATTGTAATTGAAAGTGGGTTAAACCTCAAGTTTGCTGCAGCCCCTGCTGGGGAATTATCAGAGAAGATTTACTTAACATGTAAATCTTATTCTGTTCTTAATTAGTAATAGCTCTGAAAGACACAGACACTGAGTCACAGGGACACTGGTGGTTCTGGGGGGTCACAGAGGAGACTCGGACAGCTGACCAATCATACCCCTGCCACTCCTTCCCTTTTCTGGGAGAGGGAAGGGAAACAAACATTTCCTGAGCATCTATGTGGTCGGCAACATGCTAAGGACTTGCATGTTTGTCATCTTGTTTAATCCCCGTTTTTTATAAACAGATGAAGAAACTGGGACTCTAACAAGTTAAGTAATTGACAAGAGGCACAGCAGGATTTCTGTGTCTAAGAATTCCAAACCTCACCCTTCTTTCACTACTAACTACTTCCCTAAAACAGCCTATCACAGAGGAAGCTTCTGCTTTACAGCAAGCCCAGCTGAGGAGGCTGGTGGCTCTTCTCCCTAATTGCAGGCAGGGTTAGGGGTGCAAATCTACTGCCTCCAAAGATCTCATTTTGTACAACCACTTATATAGGATGGCACATAGGCCCCAGGTCACCCTGGCTTCCATTTGACTTCCATACTTTGCTAAACTGCTGGATCAGGGACCACACTTTGAAAACCACTGTTCTAGAGAGACTCCTAAGGCGAAGGCAACCATTAATAATAACTACTACCATTTATCAGGTACTTCCTATATGTCAGGCACTGTGGTGTCAAGTGTTTATATATTATAGTTTTATTTATTCCTATAGTATTCATACTCTCTATATGATTTTTAGGTAAGTTACATGCTACTTTTTATAATGCTACAGGTATTTTGTATGTGTTAGGTTTGATCCCCCAACTAGAACATGCACATTCTGAAAATTTGGCCAATGTTTTTTTCATTCTTTTTTTTTTTAAAGATTTTATTTATTTATTTGAGAGAGAGACAGAGAAAGAGAGGTAGGGGGGAGGGGCAGAAGGAGAAGCAGACACCCCGTGGAGCAGCGAGCCTGATGTGGGGCTCCATCCCAGGATCCTGGGATCATGACCTGAGCCAAAGGCTGACGCTCAACCAACTGAACCACCTGGGTGCCCCTGTTTTTTCATTCTTTTTCTGGACTTTCTTTCGTTATTCTGTGGTTGTTGCACAGTGCTGAACATATAGTAATAGCTATGACTTATTGACCATCTATTATGTACCAAAGCACTCTACTAGGGTGATCTGTATAGTTTATCGTGATTTCTACTGCCCAACAACCACGTGAAGAGGGTACTATAAGTATTTCCACCTGACAGGTACTGTAACTAAGTTCAGAGAAATTAATTTACTGTTCCCAAATCACCAGTAGGTGCCAATGCTGGGATTTGAATCCCCATTTGTCTGACTCCGAAGCTCTGTTCTTATCCTGTTATTTTGGCTTCTTAATTGATTCACAGCATTATGTCTGGCCATCTAATTAAATCCCCAAGGAGTCCTGGCTCCTTTTCAGTGCCCCCTGGGTGTGAATGGAGTCCAGAAGTGTTTGCAGGGGTGAGGGGAGGTATCTTGACGACTTGAGGATGCTGGCTAGAATGGAGGGGAGGGCGCTAATCAAGACCCCTTGACCTCTGCAACTTTTATTTCCCCAAACCACAATACCTGGCACATAGTTGATGCACAATAAATATTTATTTAATTTAATTTATTGTTTAAAAATAACTTATTTAATATATGAATAGCACCGATTCCCTGTACCTTATAGTACTTGGTTTTATATTCTTTTGCATTGTTGTTCTCTATTCCTTCTTCCGTGTTAATTGTATCTCCTCAAAAGACTACAAAACAACTAAAGATCAACAAAGTGATATCAGCAACACACACCAAGGATTATACATAAGGTGGAATTTGTCTCAAGATTGTGAGATTGGTTCAGCATATAAAATCAATCAATATAATACCTATTAGGTATAAAGGACAAATCATGTAATCATCTCAACGGAGACACAAAAAAAGTATTTGACAAAATCCAACATGTTTTCATGATAAAACCACTCAATAAACTAGGAATAGAAAGGAACTTCCTCAACCTGATAAAGGACATCTACAAAAACCCCACAGCTAATGTCATACTTAATAGTAAAAGACAAAGCTTTTCCCTTGGGATCAGGGATAAGACAAGGACGTTCACGTTTGTCACTTCTATGCAACATTGTACTGGATGTTCATTGCACAGGGCAGTTAGGCAAGAAAAAGGAAGAAAAGGCATACAGATTAGAAAGGAAGAAGTAAGACTATGTCTATTTGCAGATGACAGATTTTGAATGTAGAAAAGCCTAATGAATCCTCAAAAAAAAAAAAGGGGGGGGAAAATCCCTATGAGATTAATAAATGAATGAAGTAAGATTGAAGAATTCAAGATCAATGTACAAAAATCAATTGTATTTCAGTACACAAGCAATGAACAATTTAAAAATAAAATTAAGAAACAATTTTATTTGCAGTAGAACCAAAAAGAATAAATACTTAAGAATAAATTTTGACAGATTTGCAAGATGTCTACGCTGAAAACTCAAAGACATTATTGAAAGAGGTTAAAGAAGATAATACATGGAAAGACATCCCATGTTCATGAACTGGAAGACTTAATATTGTTAAGAAGGTAATATTCCCTAATTGATTTATAGATTCAACACAATACCAATTAAACCTTCAGCTGTCTTTTTTTTTTTAATTGGCAAATAGATCCTTAAATTCACATGGAAATGCAAGGAACCAAGAATATCCAAATGATCTTGAAAAATAAGAATAAACTCCAAGGTGTCACATTTCCCAATTTCAAAAGTTACTGTACAGTTACAGTTATCAAGACAGTGTGGTATTGGCATAAAGGATAGACTAATAGATGAAAGAAACAGAATTGAGAGTCTGGAAATAAACCCTCACACATTTGGTCAAGTGATTTTCAACAATTCTGCCAAGACTATTCAATGGGGGAAAGAATGGTCTTTTCAACAAATGGCGCTGGGATCGCCGGATATTCACACACAAAAGAATGAATTTGAACCCTTTCTTTATACCATACACAAAATTTAGCTTAAAATGGAGCCTATATATAAGAGATAAAACTATAAGACTCTTAAGAAAAAACATATGAGGGAATCTTTGTGACCTTGGGCTAGGTAACGGTTTCTTAGATATAATACTAAAAGCATAAGTGACATAAAAAGAATAGACAAATTTAACTACATCCAAATTTAAAAACTTCTGTGCTGCAAACAACATCATCAAGGCAAGTAAAAAGACAACTAATAGAATAGAAAGTATTTGCAAGTCATGTATTTTGATAAAGGACTTGTATCCAAAATACTTAAAGAATTCTTACAACTCAACAATAAAAAGACGTATAACCTAATTGCAAAGCGGGCAAAGGATCTGAATAGACATTTCTCCAAAGAAGATATACAAATGATCAATAAGGCCATGAAAATATACTTAACAGCATTTGTCATTACATAAATACAAATCAAACCCACAATGATTCTTTAAAAGATTAAATATACATTTACCATTCCACCCAGCAATTCCACTCCTAGGTGTGTACTCAAAAGCATGGGAAACAGGTGTTTAAACAAAAACTTATGCACAAATAGTCATGGCAGCATCACTCATAATAGCCCCCAAATGGAAACAACCTAAATGTCCATCAACTAATGAATAGATAAACAAAAGGTGGTATATCCATACAGTGGAATATTACCCACCCACAAAAAGGAATGCAGTACTAATACATGCTACTACATGGATGAATCTGGAAAACATTAAATGTAAGGAGTCAGTTACAAGAGAAAATATAGTATATGACTCATAGCACGTAAATGAAATGTCCAGGATAGGAAATCTATTAGAGATAGAAAGTTGATTGGTGGTTACTTGGGCTAGGGAGGGCTTGGGGAGAAATGGAGAGTGACTGCTAAAGGATTTGGGATTTCTTTTTGGGGTAATGAAAATGCTCTAAAATTGTAATGATGGTTACAAAACTCTGGAAGTATTAAAAAAACATGAGTTTGTACACTTTAAATGGGTGCATTTTATGTTAAGCGAATTACATAACAGGCAGTGGGAAAGGTAGGCAGGAGATGTGTCTTATACCTCATGGTTTCTTAATACTCCTATTATGGCTTGGGGCACATAGTATGTGCTCAATTAATAATATAAAGTAAATAGTTTCTTTTCAGAGAAGAAGTAATCATGATTTCAGTTAAACTTATTGGAGACATGTAGAAATAGCAAGAGATCCCCATTGCCAAAGAGCCAAAAGAGTTCAAATAAAATGATGTCCCCCAAACATAAGACTAAATTATTTTTTAGAAATCACATTTCAAAGATAATAGCACACACTCTTTTTTCAGGACCAAAGAAATGGAATACAGAAGGTCTCTGCCTTCAAGGAATATTTGAGCAATAAACATTTAAGCAAAAACTTCCTTCCTGCAGACAAGGGCTGCTTTTCAGGGAACTACATTCTAAACCCAAAGCCACACCAAGATTCTTTTGTTCTCCTCCCCTCTGAGAGTTTACCTAGTCCAAAGGCACAGTGAAAGTCATAGTCTATGACCCTGTCTCAGAGCTGATGTAAGCTGAGGAAATAGTTTCTCCCTGAAGTTAATAAGAATTTATGCCAGGGGCTTATACAGAGGTCAGTTTCGTAAGAGGGGTTAGGATTGAAAAACTGAATCTAGCCTGAAGCATCTGGGAATTTTTGATATTTTTCTCCAGCTGTGAAGTCCAGGATTGATTGCGCCATTTAGTTTCTCCATCAAGAGTTTACGTAGCCTCAGATCATGCTTAGGAGTCTAGGAATCCTGGAATAGGCACCATAACCTGGACTGATCTGGGGAGAGAGCTCAGAGTAGAGGTCCTCCTTCATTTCTTAGAGGTGTATGACATCTAGAACAGGTTTAGTGACCTCCCCCAAGCCTTGGGAGAGAGCCTGAAGGGCCCTATCATTACCCAGTTTCACGTTGCAGTTTCACATTTTTTTTCTTTTCCCAAACAAAGTAAACCAGTATTGGTCATTTCAGGCCAGACTGGTCCCAAAAGAACAACTTGATATTTATCTAAATCATTGTTTCAGGTGCCCTAACCTCTGCCAAGGAGTAAGTCAGGTTAGTGGTGCAAAGAGCATCTGAGAGCTGGAGAGACCCATATAGCGGTCACTGGTTTAGCACAGAGCTCGCTCTCTCTCTTTGGGCGAAGAGATAGTGATAACCCCACTCACAGAGCCATTTCAAAAGTCACTCAGACTCAAACGAACCATTTTCAAATGGGGATGATAACATTAAAGGAAGCAGCCTCTCTACACAGATTGACTTCTACTGAAACGTTGTATGATGTTGTATGTTGGACGTTGTATGAGTCCCTTTTCTGAGCTGACGGTGGCTGCTTCGGATAAGAGACGCCAGACAGAGGTGCCCAAAGCAGGAGGAAACCAGGGTAGGAAGAGAGATTAAGGAAATAAAGAAATAGTGCTGCAGGGAGGAGAGGGAGAAGGAAGTTGGCAGAGAGGGACGGGAAGTCCAGGACGCGCAGGAGCAGAAGCACAAGGCTGAGGATCTCTCCTCAGTTCCAGAAGATCTCACGGTGAATGTAGGAAGGGAAACCAAGCCAAGTGCAACGTGTCTGCCAATTTAATGGCTCGAGACACCACAACAGACATCCTGGCTGTGTTGGCAGGCTCTTCAGCACCTTGGCCCAGACACTCAGGTACTCGTCCTTGAAAAGCAGGTGCAGGGGAATGGCGGCTGCCTGGGACTTGTCTACTGCATCCAAGAGGACTTTTCTCTGAGCCCTGGGATTTCTGATTGGTTGATCGCTTTGGCTGGCAAGGCTCCCCTCCCCCAGCCGGCAGCGTTCAGAAAAGAGACGAGGAGCTCCCGTGAGGAGCTCCCGTTGTTCGGTACAAATCCCATCCAAGCAACAGACCCCAGTCCCCTATCCAGGCAGGCACGTTAGCCTTAACCCACAGGGTCAATGCAGGGGTGGAAGATAAGGCCATGTGCTGCTTGTGGGGAGGATAGAAGTAGGAACTGAAAATGTGCCCCAGGGCCGATGCCGGGCTGCTGGACCGCTTCCTGCAGGGTGATGCAATCGCTTCTGCCGCAGGGGGTGGTGGGAGTGGTAACAACTGAGAGAGGCTGCTGGAATTTACCTCGCTAGCCTGCCTCAGGCTTGGCCTTCCTGTTCTGGGGGCACAGGGGACAGGGTGCTATTGATGGGGGAAGGGGAGTGAATTCCATCTGTGGGGGAGGGACTGGATGTGCCTTTAAGGCAGTAGATGTAGGGGCCGCCGAGCCCTGGCTTTCACATCTCACAGATCGGCCTGGGACCATGGTGCTGTTGCCGGCTGCCTGTCTTTGGAGAAGTGACCTTGGTTTCCTTGAGTGTAAAATGGCACTGATGGCGACAGCTCCCTCTTGGGGTCGGTTAGGATTAAATGAGCTGCCTTTTGACTCGTGTCTAGCGTTCCGTAGGTGCTCGCCAGGTGGGTGTTGTTTGGATTTTAACCCAGGGACCTCTGGCAGAATTGGGATAAGAGGCTGGTGTTGTCCCCAAAGTCCTAAGCCCCGCCAAGCCAGCGTGTTTACACAAGGCATGTCCCTCTGAATCTGCAGGGACGAGGACACAAGTGGGGAGGAGGGCACCTGTCCATGGCAGAGCTGGGAACGGAGCTCAAATCTCCTCGCATCTTTCTACTCCTCCTGAGGAACAGGGAAGAAGTGGGGCCTCATATTTCCGGGATACCTCTGTGTGAGGGAAGGCAAGACTGCTTCCGGGGAGCCTCAGGCTCCCTGGGAAATCTGTCTACCTTTAGCTTGTTCAGTTGCAGCTCTCCCTGACAGACCTTCCTCCTGTCCCCAGTTTCCATTTGAGATGGGCATATGAGGGTTTGTGTTTGGGGGGGAAAGGGTGCGGATATGCTCAAGGATGCCCCAGGGATATCTGTGCCTCCAGCCTCTGACGTGGAGCCTAGAACATGGCGGACGCCTAGTAGATGTTTGATGAACTCACACCTGGGGGATGGAGCCCCTTTGTCATTGCCCAATAGTGACCCTCTCCCACTCCAGGATAGTAGGTCTAAGGGTTTGGCTGGGAAAGAGATGATCCAACTCATCTTTTTGGTCCTGATCCTCTTGAGCTCCAGATTCAAACCCGGGAGGTTCTAGACCCGGAAAGGACTGCTTCCCAGCTCTTCCAGGTGGCAGGTTTCCTTGATAGCAATCAGCCAAACATTCTAGCCTCAGCTGAACATTTCTGAGGTTTCCCTGACAATCCCAAGGAGAAGAATGTACTGACGTCCTGGTGTACCTTTGCCCAGGAAAATGGCGGCGTCCTGGGTAAAGTAGAGTAAAAGGAGAGTATTTCGATTGGATTTCTTCATTCCTTGGCAGGATAAAGCCTACTTCTTTTCCGTGGGCTGGGGAGGAGGTTGGGGGTGGGGAGGGGAGCTGAGGACGCTACCCTGAGGGCCATGCTTGTAGTTTTCCTGTAAGTGTGTCTCCACAGAAATAGTTCCATCAGGTGCCAAGCCAGGAGGAGGGTGGTCTGAGGGTACCAAAGGCCTGACAGCATCACCTTTGTCTTCTAGGAGGAGGCTCTGCTGGTGAGGAGAGACTCAGGGAAGGCCAGCCATCCCTAGTGACAAACACAATGGAGATAGGACATTTATGGAAATCCTCCACTGCAGGTTTTTTTTCCCACTCCCCAACATAAAACCATTCATATTTTTAAAATCTGGAAATGTATATTTATTCATTCACTGAAAACTGAAACTGAACATGTGCTGAATGTCCTAAGTCATGGGATCCTGGACTTCACCTTATCTTTTAGGTTCTACTGAGCTTTCGCGTGGCAGCCTCACTCTGCATCTTCCTTTCCACCCAGGTCTGGGGCTCCAAATGTTTTCTCTTTAGCATCTGCTTTTCTCTTTGCATCCCACTGAATCAGTGATTGGCAAGAAGTGAACTCATTGAGTGGGAAATCAAGTCTCTCCACTTGCTTACCCAATTAGCAGAAACCAATCTGTCTATTCAGGTATATACTCTCTCTCTGTCTTTCTCTCTCTCTCTCTCTCTCTCACACACACACACACTGCAACTCAGAAGAGAGCAACTGTTCCTTTGCAGACAGATGGAATGATGCTCTGAGAGAGAAATTCATTCTGTTAGAGCAATACCAGCAAGAGAAGGACACTCAAATCTTCCAGGTTCCTGGTCTTTCTTAGGGCCACAATCCCTCCTGGAAGGAGTTAAGAGGCAAGGGGGTCAAGCACTATGGACTCCCCCACCAAGACCCCCACCATACCCATAAATCAGTTTCCAATCAAACCCCTCCCTGGGGGTTGAGTTACAAACCTCAGCAACCCCAGGGCAGCCTGCCTGGTAATTCCTATTATTCAGCTGTCAGCTGGTTTTTTAAAAACCTCCCTTCCCAGTGATCCAGTTACCAGAGTTTTAGAGCCCATTCCTTGTCTCAGAGAGAAATCCTATAGCCAGGTGAAACAATGGAGAGGGCCGCTGCCTGCTTTCTATAGGGAGCTGGGTTTTCTCTTCTGTTGAAAGCAGCCTCCCCTTAACTCTTTGCGTCCCTCCCAGATTGTTGGCTGGCGCCTTTCAGAGCAACTTCGCCTTTCTCTGGGGACCCTCCTTCTACAGCGAGCATCAGTCAGCAGAGGAGAAAACAAATTGCTGCAAGGGGTGGGAAGAGAAAGAGAGAGAGGAAATTCTCCAAAATAGACTGCTGCAGCCTCAACTGGGGTGTGCTTTTGGTCACGGGCTTCAGAGCCCAGATCTCCAGCCAAGCAGGTCCTGATACGGCCGAGTCCGCCCTGTGCTGCAAGGGAGGAACAGTACGGAGGGGGTGGGGGGGGTCGGGTCTGCTTTGACAGTGATGAGAGGTGGGGAGTGAGGCTTCTGACCTCCCTGACCCCTTTATCCCTGACAGTCTTTTCTGGTCCCTGCAGCTCAGGAGGCGGGGGCCCCACTGCTTGACCTTAGAGGCTGAGAGTGCAGGAGGCCAGGGCATTGGGTGTCCTTCAGAACCGGCCTGAGAGAGAGGCTGGGAAGGCCTGGGAGAGAGGTCTTAGAAGAAATGTCACTGGAGGGTGTGACCTTCCTCCCAGCTTGCAAACTATTCAAACCCACTGAGATGCCCCATTCCCCTACATTGGTGATTTTCAACCCTCTATAGGGTCACAGACCTCTTTGGGAAACTGTTGTAAGTAAGCTATGGAGCCACCCCTCAAAATGTTTGTGTGAGCCCACGTACAGAGTTTAGTCAATTTCAGGGGTTCATAGACCCTAAAGCTGAGGAGACCCTGGTGAGTCTGGCAAGTACATGGATCCCAGGTAAAAATTCTGCTCTACCATTGTCCTTGTCTTGTGGACCCAATTCTGCTGTGATGAAGCAGACAGAGCAGTAGCAGCTTGGAGTGGGGGTGGGGGCTCGGGGTGGGGAGGTGGGGATTGGGGGGGGGTAAAGAAAATGAGTATGACCGCTGCCCCCTAGGGCCTGTGCTGCCTGAGAAGAGAGGTTCAGAGCTGCTCTGTTCTTCAGTTCCATTCTCGATCCTAGGTAATACCCACAGTCATCACTGGCCAGCTCGAGACATTGGCCCAGGAGGAAAGCCATTAGGAAGAGAAGGATGGAAGGAAAGTGGGGAAAGAGGTCTGTGCATGGTGAATGTGGTGAGGGCTCCCCAGTGCCCTGCGGGGAGGCTGGGCTTGGTTTCCTCATTTCCCCACATGTGGCATAAATGTGAGGTCACCCTGACCTGGTGACACTCCCTCTTGGCCAAGCCTCCTGGTAAAATAATATACCTCTTTTCGGCTCCGGCATCTCTTTCTGGACATCCGTCAACTCCTGGGGGACTGGGCTGCTGGCCAACCTTGACTCTCCCCTCTTTCCCTTTTCCTTCTTCTCTGGACTTTGGAGATAGTGTTTTCCTGCCCTCGTAACCCCAGCCCTCTATAAGCCTGGTTGGCTCTCTTTCAGGTGCGCTTTGAGGGAACTAAGGGAAGAATGGGTAGGGGAAAATGTCCAAGGAGACTTCAGGCTCCTCTGGGCAAAGAGTCCCAGCTCCACTTAACTAAAATCTGAGTTTACAACCAGAGAGAGCAGTTTGGTGGTCAGAGGACTGTCTGTCCCTACAATCCCTGGGGTCAGGCCCATCATTGACCACCTAGTCTGTTGCAGGGACTGGCTCACTCTCACTCATTTCTGGCTTTTCTTTCCTAAAATGCAGGCTTGGTCAAGTCGCTCATCTTCTATAAAAATCTTTGCTGGCTCCCTCTTGCCTCCACTATGGATTCTCCAGCCCGGCAGTGCAGGGACACCTACGTACTCAGACCTGAATCCACCTGTCCATGCCCACCCTTCCCAAATCCTGGGGTGCACCCAAAGACCCCTCCTCCAACCTGCCCCGCTCCCAGGACAGATTGTCCAGTTCAGCACTTATTCTGCTGCCCTAGGCCTGGACTGCTTTATCCGGTCTTCCTTATTGAAAAAGTCCCCCATCCTTCAAGGCCCAACTCAAAAGCCATCTCCCTGAAGCTTTCCCCAATGGTATGCGTTCTGAATTTTTCTCCACCTTCCAGTGGTCATTGTCCCTAAGAATTAACACATTTCATGAGGCATTCTGTTATTTTCAAATCTTCCTCCCCAAAGAAACTGTAAGCTCCCTGAGGACAGGCACCGGGTTTTTGGCTCCTAACCCAGTGTCTGGCACAATGTAGGTATTCATTAAATGTTTGTGAAATGGCCTGGAGACTCCCTTGCTGATAGTGTGCGATCTGTGGGACACATCTCTGGATGCTGCCATAAACAGGATGGGTGTCAACTGCTCAAGCAGCTCCCGCATTTTTTTATCTTTCCTCTCCTCAGACAGATACTTACTCTGTAAGTGTCCACGCCCACTCAAGAAGAGGACATGAGAGTCCCTTCAGATGTGTTTGATCTGAATGTCACTCAGTAACAGCGCCAGACGCATGTGTTCTCATGCTTCCTACAGATTTGCGCCTGGAGTTTATTTCTGACCCGCTAAGCAGGCGGGAGGGTGCTTTGCCACCAGGCCGGGACCCCTAGGGCCCGCACCTGGCACTCGGTAGATGCCGCCGGGCGGGTCTAAATGCTTCCGGACTCCTCCTCCCCTCCTTATCTGGACGCTCCGTAATTATTCGGGCCATTCCGGAGAAAGAGAAGACAAAAATCACTTTGGCGCCCCCTCTCTCCTTTCTAATAAAGAGGACTCAGGGACTCTCCGGTCCTTCCCGAGCTTGCGTTAGGAACGGAATCTGCGCGGACTATGGCGCTCCAATTGCGTTTCTGATGGGAGCCGGAATTTCGCTCGGCCCCTTGCAACGTTTCCAAGGGAAGGTTCGTACATTCGTGACCGTCCCTGGCAGCCGCCCAGCCCGGGACTTGGGGCTCCACTCGTCATTGGCCAGCCGTGGGCGTGACGCGCCGGAGGCGGGGCCTCATCAGCTGTTTGCGGGATGCCCCGAGCGGGCGTATTTTGGAAACAATACCGCGCGGTGCACAGTGGCCTCCTCCCGCGCCAGCCCGCCAGCTGCCGCCGCCGCCCCTGCCCGCGCCTCCCGCCACCCGCCGCAGCCCGGTGAGCGCGCGGGAGGCCGGGGGCCGGGCGGAGTTGGATCGCACCTCCTCGGGGAAGTGGGGAGAGAAGTCGTGCTGCGCACGGGGGCCCGGGAAGGGTTGGGCTGCGGGCGTTTGGGGTGACCATGAAGGACTGGAGCGCTGGGGTGCGGGAACGGGGTGCAGAACCCTCATCTAGGTGCGCTGCTCCACGAGGGAACTTGGGGGTAGTAGCATTTCAGACAGCAAGGAGTTGGCTCCAGGTGGGCAGGGGAACCTGCGGTTCACTGCTGAGCAGACCTGGGCTCCCGAGAACGGCCCGGCCTCTGGATCTGACTTTGGGGTAGGACAGGGAGTTGTGGGGCGTCCAGCCTCGCTGCGGAGTCTGAAGGCTCCTCTCCTTAACAGCTGGGCTCTTTCCCTCCTTCCCAATTGAGTCTGGGCGCCAAGCCCCCGAGTGCTCGTCACGCTGGACCCTGGCGCGGAGCCCTGGCATCGCGACTCGGAGGCTGAGACTCTCTCTTGGAGGCACCCAGGTCTGCTGTGTGTCGTGTGGGTGCGTGAGTGTGTATGCATGTATGTGTGCGTTCCCAGATTTTAACTCCTATCGAGGTTCAGAGTGCCTGGCTACTGTCTTCTCCTGGGAGGAGGAGTCTTAAGTTCAGCATCCCTGTTACAGCCCTTGGGGGCTGGGAAGGCTCCAGCGGGCTTTGGTTCCCCTTGCTAGGAATAAAGCCTTTCCAGGCTGTGCTCTCAAGAAGTGTGCTGCTCCTACCAGTTTGGACATGACCTCCTCAGCTCAGAAGAAGGGGAGAAGAGGGTCTCCTTACCCTATCCCAGTTTACACTTGACTTTGCCCAGCACCCCTTAGGAGGCGCCCAGGTACAGAAGAACCACCTGCAGTTCCTGTGGAGAATGGGTAGGGTCCCCAGGGCTTGCAGAGACACACCCTATGGCTGCATTTCCCCCACAGCCCAGTCCAGGCAAGGGTTGAACTTTGGGGCTTTGCTGGGAGGGGGAGGGGAGGTGACTGGCTTCAAAGGAAAAGCCAAGACAATGACTGCTGCTTGTGATTGGCTTTGGTGGGCCCCTTCTTAGGTTGGGATTGCCAGCTTGCAGAGAGAAGGCTGCAGGGCAGGGGGGGAGCCCCTGCCAGGTAACTGACAAGACAGCACTTGGTCCTTTAGCCAGAAACTTCGTTTCCTGGTGCTGATGAGCTGAAGATCTCCTCCCCTCTTTTGGGAAACACTTTCCAAAGAACACCATGTGCCTGTTTTGCCATCCCAGCCAGCGTCTCCTCACTCACCAGGGAAGAGGGCAGAGATGGGATCAGAGATAGCTCACAGACTCATTGGGATGGAGGGAGAGTTGAAGCAAACACCTCAGAGAGACCTCGCGTTTAGGGAAGCCAAGATTCTGTATTTAAGTGAGATTCTTTTAAGTACTTCACCAACCCACAGACCATTTGGCTTATTCTTCAAAGGCAAGGGACTGGGAGACAGAATTCCCAGGGGATCTCTAATTGAATCTGGCAGTGACAAACAGTATTTCTCTGTATCTTTAATCATCCAGGTAGTTGCTCCTTCTGCTGCCCCAGGGACCCTAACAGGTTCCGTGTGTGTGTGTGTGTGTGTGTGTGTGTGTGTGTGTGTGTGTGTATGTGTGTGTAGGGAGCTGTGTTGGGAGTTCAAGATGCTGGGTGGCTCCCAGCTCGGAGTTCCAAGAGCCATCAGGTGGAGCAAGAGGAACTTCTTTATCACCGAGAAACTCTCGACAACCTGAGTAGTAAAGAGGCAGTGAGTGACGTCACAGAAAGAGGGCTGAATTTCACTTCCTTCTGCGAGGAAGGTTATAGCAGTCTCAGGTTCAGCGCCGACAGGAATGGTAGGTAGGCTGTGGGGAAAAAAGATTGAAGTCATGGACCCTAGTGAGTAGGCTGAGCTGGGGGAGGCTGGCCACACTGCTGGGTGTTGGACCTCCCCTCTAGGCCAAGCTGCGGTGGGCAGGCAGCTCTCCTCTGCTGGGAGGGCAATGACTAACTTGGGTCTTTCAGCCGTCTCTCCCAGGACACGCGCTTACCGCACCGTGGAGCCTGTTTGTGGTGTTGAGCAAGCAGGGGGTGGAGACTAGAGTAGCTGGGCAGCTGGGCGGGGCTTAGCGGGTTTGGAGGGAACCCCGGCTGCCCTAGGATTGCTGGCTTTTGTTTTTTGCTGCCCAGCCGGGTGCTCAGCTCAGATTGCGATGAGAGCTTGGGTGGTTACTCCTCAGGGCAGTGAGAGAGGGGGAGAGAGAGAGAGAGAGTGTGTGTGTGTATGTGTGTGTGTGTGTTGTGTGTTGTGAGCACCGTGTGCACAGCCAGTCACAGCACCCTCTGCCCTCCCACAACCACTCACAGGGTCTAGTCTTGTTGACATTTCCCCAGGTGTCCTGCATGCTCGGAGCAGTCGATCATACCCCTGCTAGTGCTCAGAGTTAACAGCAGTCACACTTCATGTGGGCAGAAGAAAAGGCCCAGGCGGGGGGTGCGGCTCTGGAGGGCCCAGGGATGAGGTATGGCACACCCTTGGACAGTGAGGCTGTCCTCGCTGTTTAGGGCGGGTGTCGTCCTTGGTAGTACTTTATCACCGGGTTGTCTGTCCTCAGTACCTGGCCCCCACTTCCCCAGATAAGAAGGGGAAGCAGGAAAGAAAGGGGAGGAGCAGCATCCCAGAGGCCTGCCTTACGCCCTAACAGGGGAGATGGAGCCGCCTCAGTGTGTGGAGGAGCTGGAGGATGACGTGTTCCAGCCAGAGGATGGGGAGCCAGGGACCCAGCCTGGGAGCTTGCTCTCTGCTGACCTGTTTGCCCAGAGCCAGCTGGACTGCCCACTCAGCCGTCTGCATCTCTTCCCTCTCACCCACTGCTGTGGCCCTGGGCTTCGACCCACCAGCCAGGAAGACAAGGCCACTCAGACCCTCAGTCCGGCCTCCCCCAGTCAGGGTGTCATGCTGCCTTGTGGGGTGACCGAAGAACCCCAGCGACTCTTTTATGGTGAGTGCTCTTAGCCTCAGGACTCCTCCCATAGAGACTGGGGGAAAAGAGGGGACTTCCCCTCCTCAGACCTGCGCTTTGTTATTTCCTTCCCCAAATTGAACAATAGGGGCTATGGATTCCTCGACTCTTGTCACTCTGCTTCTCTGCTTGGTATTGCTTTTCACCTATGCTCCTCGGGCACCAAGAAAGGCAAGTGGCTATGCCATCATTTCAGCCTCTTTGTCCCTTTCTGCAGGGATCCTTGGGGTCACGGTGTCTTTTAGGGTTGGAGAGAGGGTACCTGGGCCTTGGGCTTGACATCCTGTGGCCCATTGAGTTGCCCAGCCTTTTGTGTTCCTGGGAGTGATATGTCTTCCATAAATTGGCCAACGTGGCCCCAGAGAAGGTTGGGGGATCTGTGACTCGCTGTTGACACTGGAGGGAAAAACCCAGCCCTTTCTGGAAGGGAAGGTTCCTGAAGGCAGAAGGTGTCACTTGGGACTTTTTGTGCTTGGAAGGGGAACTGGAGAAAGAGGTTGGGCTTGCTGGGGCTCAATGCCAACAGAGGGGCTGTTTGCAAGCCTTAATCAGGCAAGACCCCTTCATTTGTGGGCTTAAGTGGTTTGTTTTATGAGTAACGTGCCCTCCTCTGGCAAAGGAACAGGGTCACTCGGTCTGCTTTCTTCTTTTAGCACAATAGCATATGGAGGCAGGGGAAAGGTTCGGGGGCTGCCTTGCTAGGTCTGAGGGAGCCTATCAAGGAGACACTGCAGTTATTCCCGAGGGAGCTGCCCGGTAGTTCTTTGGGGAGGCCCAGAAGATGGATTAGGTGGGCCGGCAGGGAAGAGGAAACAGAGGGAGGAGGCGGGCGGGCACCCCTAGCGGCAGCTCGCTTGCCAGCACTTGGGTAGGGCGCAGCACTGGTCTCGAGGTCCTGTGGTCTGGCCTGGGGCTCCTCCAGAGAGGAACTTGGCTATCCAGTGGGTCTGAGGAGTTTTCTCTCCCTGGTTTTAGTACCACTGCCTAGAGCTTCAGGACCTGGGCCCAGCCAGGAGGAAAAAGTGAAGGCACATTTTGGTTTTCTCTTTCTCCTGCCTTGCTTTGCTCAACCTAGGAACTCTGGAGAGCTGCCTCCGGTGCTTTTCCAGAGAAGAGCTTAAACCTGCTACTGCATGAAAAATAAATTGTGGTCAAGCAAAGCTTGGGAAATAAAGACAGAAGGCTGGCGAGCTCCTGCACACATAGTACTTTTGCCCTGGCCCTGCCTGGGAGTGGAGAAGGCTAGGACCCTTCCCTCCCTCTGAGCATAGGCTTGTAGACACTTAGGCGGCAGGCAGGTTGGGCTGTCCAAATCTGGCAGCGTGCCTGATCAAGGCCTCAGGCCCCCAGGCCTCAGCCAAGAGTGGTAGGCACGGGGTGGATGGTGCACTTGTGGAGAATGCTGAGATGTGGGCCCTCTGTCTTTGCAGGCAACGCTGGCTACCGGCTCCCTCTCCCTGTCAGTTTCCCTGCAGGCTTGCCCCTTGGGGAGCAGCCCCCTGAAGGGCAGTGGCAACAACGAGCGGAGGTACAGATTGCCCGAAAGCTTCAGTGCATTGCAGACCAGTTCCACCGGCTTCACATGCAGCAAGTAGGCATGGGGGCTTGGGGCGGGGCGGGGGGAGAGTCTGGTGGGGCTGGGGGGCTAGGATCTGCCTCAGCAGCTCTGTCTCTGCCAGGCCCCACGGAGACGGTGCCAGAGTTTTGGCCTTGGCCACTGTGAGTCCCATGAACTGGCCGGGCCCAACTGGCTGAGTGCTCTTGCCATCTCTGAGCTCCAAGTTGGTTCTCTGCCCTCTCTGAGCTCAGGCTTCCTAAGAGCGGTTTGTCCAGCGGTTTGTCGGGAAATGCTACCGTCTCTCCTGGGGAAACAGGGTGGCTTTCTTCAGCCAGCCTTGTGTGACACGCAAGTCACAAGTGTGTCTGCTTGAGGCCGGGTTGGGAGACTGTCCCTCTCAGACCCCAGGGGAGGATTTTCAGGTTGCTGCAGTGCAGCCGGACTGTTGGGGGAAGGGGGTGCTGGACCTGAGGTGCGGTGGGAACCGGGCAACCGAGGAGGCCAGGGATGGGCCCGAGTAGGGGAAAGTGGTGGAACCGGTTGTAACCTGACACTTTCCAGCTGGGGAGGCTGCTCCTCATTGTCTCTGTCTGGGAACTGGGACCTGGGACTCTAGAGAGCAGTACCTCAGAGAGTCTCTCCAGACTGGCGGCCGGGCGCTTGGCCGGCAGCCTGGCACCGGCCCCGCCGGGGCGGAGCATCGCGTGTCCGCCGAGCATGTGGCAGAGTCCATCAACAAAGGCGGCGGCTGGCAGGCTCATGCTGGGGGAGCCCTCCGTGCCACGGGGCTGGAGGCTGCCCCGCTCTGCAACCTGCCACTGTCTGGGCCAGCCCCCAGGCACTTAACCCTTCCTCTCTGGGCTGGCTTTCTGGAAGGCTGCCAAGGCAGGGAGAGGAGCCCAAGGCTGAATCCGTGCTCGGACAACCACCACGGAAGCAAAGGCACGCCACCTGGAAATGAACACAGTCCCTACCTTGGGGACCGTCCTGGCTAGCGGGCTGTGTGTGTGTGTGTGTGTGTGTGTGTGTGTGTCCGGAATCAAGAGAATAAATAACTCATCACGACTGGGCAGACCCTGAGTTTAGATGGGTAACTTCAGGTGATCAGAGTAGGTTTGACTGAAGGGCCAAACCATTGCCAATGCCAGGGGAAAGAGAAGTTATCTTTTGGCCTCCTGAGAACAGACCATCGGGGGTTACATATGGTTAGCGCCTTCTGCCAAGGAGTTCTGAGGGAAATCTGGGGCTAGACCTGGTCCTGGCTGGCTCTCCCTCCCTTAGTGATCTGGAAGACAGGGGGGCCCTATGCTTAGGTAATAAGGCAGTCTAGCTTCCTCCGTTGGCCCCTCGCTCCAGTCCCTAGTCCCTCCTTTCTTTTCTGGAAACTTGGCTTCGAGTCCCCCCCTCATTCCATATGTGGACTCACTGATTCTGGATTTCCATCTCTTGGCCTCCTCCCTCCCCATTCACTCTAGCCTCGTTGTACAGGCCTCTGGCTGAGACCAGCTCACAGCTTCCAGTCCCTGTGCTGGAGCTGCTGGAGGGCACAGTGGCTGTGGGTCTCCTAGATCCATCTAGAGCACTGTCTGGAAGGCAGCTTTCTTCATTCCCAGTAGACCTGATCTCTCTCAACAGTTGTTTCCCAGAATATTCCTCCATCCATTGGTGAGCCCCCCGCAGGCTTGGGAGCAGCCTGAGAGGACAGGACTAGAACATAGCCCGGTGCCCTTTCTTGATGACTCAGTCCTGAATGGGAGGAGGCGGCCCTTGTCCCAAGAGCTGACCCGGCTCTTTGCTGCTTGGCACCATTTCCCCTAGTCCCGGGCTCCCTTGTTGAGGGTATCTTTCAACTATCAGCCAGAGCCAACCCAGCCGGGGAGGAGGCGCAGAGCAACAGAGCCAAAGGAGAAGGATAGGAGAATCTCCCCTGTGGTGGTCTGCACTTCACCCCCTCCTGGCTCCTGAGTTCCCTGTGTCCCTGTGTCCCTTAGCTTCCCACCTGCTGTCTACTCCTGTCTCACAGTCAGGAGGCTGCTCAGCTAAGCCTTTCTAGCCCAGAGCTGGTTTTCCCAAATTTTCCATTACAGAGAACCAAGCTTTTTGTCTGGGGAATCCTTTTGCTTTGAACCCTGTCCTCCCCACTAACCCTGCTCACAGACCTTGTCCAGGAGCTCATCCTGCAGGAAGGGCTAGGATAATGGCCACAGGCCACCGGCACGCAGGGAAACTTTCAGCAGCTAGCTTTAAGAAGTGAGTCATTTTCTGACCCTGATTATGACATAAACCACAGTCTAATATTTCATATCTAGACAGTAGTGTTGTGACTCCTACATTATTTTCTTTTCCTATTTCCTTCTTTTGCAGGCAGGGACACAGAGTACCGAGGTACTAGGAAGAAAGTGGTTTAGGATTAAAGTCTCTAGGCTTTGAGTCCGAAGTCCGAAGGCCCGGGTTTGAACACCAGCTCTACCACCCACTAGCCATCAGGAAGGCCCTTGACCTTGTCAAGTCTAGCTCCCCCTCTGTAAATTAGACCTAATACCCCAGAATATTATTGTGAAGATTAAGTGAGAAAATACCATTGAAAGTTCCGGGTGTAACACAATAGATATTCTTTAATGCGTGTTTCCTGTCGTCTGTCTAGAAGCCTGATCATCCCTCATATTTGTTCTTGTCAGTTCACCATGCATTTCCCACGCCTCCCATCAGGCTGATCCCTTAGCAGCGCTGCCTCCCCTGAGCTCCTCTCCACCTGCCCTGCACAGAGAAATCAGTGTCCAAGCTGTTCACTTGTGGGCCTCGGCCTTGTGTATTTCTCCTCAAAGAAGGATGGTCATCCCCCATCGTTAGAGGCTGAGTTTAGGGAGCCAGGAAACACAACCCAAGAGGCAGTAAGGTGTTGAGAAGGCTTGGCCATTTCCTTTCTCCTCAGATCTGGGATGGTGTTCCAGGGCCAGACAATGGCCGTTGGTCCCTGAGTCTTGTAGGGAGTGTGGACGTCTGCTTTTGGTGCCTAGTTACGGACCTCAGTTATTCTTTTTCTGTGTCAGGGGAAAACTTCTTCCTAGGAGATGTGGGGCCGAGGGGGTGGGGGGTGCCATGATGGGGTAGTGCGTTGTAGGATGGCATTATGGCAGATCGAGTGCATGAGCATGACCCCCGATTCAAAAGGTTGCAAATTCCACTGGATGTTGGACCGCAGTTTGTTGCCGGCCACATACGTCCTAGAGATCAGTTCAGGGGGGCTCCTCTAGATGGAAAGGCAAGAATTTGAAGGCAGAAGATCAATGTCAGTGAGGTGCTTTTTGTCGGCTCTGTGGGTCTCCAAAGCACAAAGAGAGTTGGAGGTCGGGTACTTTGAGATAAAAGCCTTTCCCAACCTGGTCACACGCCCCACCTTTCTTTGACGGGGCTGGGAATGGAATGTTCCCCTCTTTTTTTTTTTTTTAAATTTTATTTATTTTAGACAGAGAAAGAGTGGAGGGGCAGTGGAGGAGGGAGAGGGACAAGGAGACTATGCTCTGGGCACCAAGCCCAATGTGGGGCTGAATCTTTTGACCCAAGATCATGACATGAGCCAAAATCAAGAGTCGGACGCTCAACTGACAGAGCCAACCAGATGCCCCTGGAATGTTCTCCTCTTTGTTCCTCTGCAACAGGTGACCTGTGGTGATCTGCTGACCACAGCCTACCTTCTCTCAGGCTCTGTGAAGGTACCCTGGTATTTCTGTGTCTGTCCAGCTTCTGCAGCGAAGAGCAGGTGCAAGTTTGCTTCCTCACTGTGTTTCTGGGCTGCTGGGGTCAGAAGGTGTGGGTTCTAGTAGAAACTCCATTCTCCTTGCCATGGTCTCCTCCAGTATGGGTCTAAGAATGGACAGTAGCTGCTGTCCCCTTCTGTTAGGAATGTCTCCTATCCCAATGGCACCCCCTTGAAATTGATGGGGGGTATTTCTGGGCAATGTTAAGAAGCCAAGAATCCTAAAAAAAAAAAAAAAAAAGCCACTATAGACCACTGAGTGAGTAAAGCTATAAGAACATTGGAATTCTTTGAGCTGGAAATGGCTTTTTCACTTGGACCTAGAGTGGCTTCATTCAGAATAGTCAGATTTGGAAATTCCCTGAGTAGTAGTAAGACTTTCTGGAAAATGAAATCTGAGGAAAACGTTAGCCACTCACTAAAAACTATCTTTTGTGGCAATAGCAAAGAAAGGATCCTAGACTTAAAGGCAGACCTGGGTTCAGATTTCCACCTCTGTCACTTAATGAGTTCTCTGTCCATAGACAAATCATTTAACTTCTCTGAGCCTCGATTTCTAACACTAACCTAGCAGAGTCGATGTGAAAGCCCAGTGGAGATTATAATATATGTAACTATGAAGGTGTGGGCAGTTTAACACTTTGAGAAATGTGCCAAAAGATGATTTTAGGATTTTGCTTGGACCTGTCTTTATAGTTCTTAGGGAGCTCACTTGGAAGTTGTGCCCAGAGTGGTGTTTACATCTGCCATCAGCCTGGATCCTTTGTTCGGGGGGCCCTTGACTGCTTCCTGACCCTTTGGGCTGCCCTCCTTGTTGCTGAGTGGTTTTGGGGGCTCTGACTGTGGCTAGTGAGGTTGTTCAGGCCCTAGAAGTGGCAGCCCTGGGCAGGAGCCCCAGAAATTCACCTCGGAGTGAGACTGTCCCTGTGGAACCAGCCTCTGTTCCAGCAGTGGGAGGTCTACCTAGGAGGGTGCCTGGGGTAGAGTGAGGCTGGGGGAGGGGCTGAGGAGGGCCGCTGTGCGTGAGAGCCAGGCCGGGGCTTGGGGGCCCTGTGTTTGCTCTGTGGCTGGCTCTGTTTATATCGCTCACTATATTTAGCTTCTGAGTCATCAGCGTGGCTGACTGGAGGCCGAGTTCCCCACACGACTCTGCACCTGACTACTCTCTCTTCCAGGAGAAGGGCCTTGTAGTTCCGGATAGTTCATTCCCTCCTCACCAAGCTAGGCCTCGGGGATGGGAGTTGGCTTTTTTTTTTTTTTTCTTCCTTAGGGGAGAAGGGAGGTGACGGGATGAGAGGTTGGGAGAGGCACTAGAAAAGAAAGGTGAAGAAAAACGTCTGGTTTGCCTTTTGATCATGTCTGGCAACCAAGAGGGCATGTTCCATGACCAGAACGAGAACAGTCAGTATATGTGGTGAGGAGAAGGGTCCAAGCCTTCATCCATGCTTAGCTTGCCTTGTCCTGGCTAGGGAACTGGCCCCAGGCAGCACAAGAACAGCCAGCTGCCAAGGCCCCAGTTTGGGAGTCAGAGCTTTGGGGGCTCCTTTTCCACAGTCTTGGAGTCCCACGGCAGATCTGCCGCTCCTCAATCCCCTCTATCCCTCACCTTCCACCAGAGCACACACACCAGGATTCCTTCCTGAGTTCTGAAGAAGTTGTCCAGTAGTTCGATGGAGGAGTAGTCAGGCTGAGGGAGCCAGAGCCATCCCTGCGGGAAGCTGGGGAAGGGCCCCAGGCGTTCCGGCCTCCAGAGGCTCTGGGGATATGGGTGGTACACACGGCCCTGTCCCCCAGCTCCCAATGGCTGGAGCCAGTGGCCTGCAGTTGCATTAGAGGAAACCTTCCTGTCTTCCACTGAGACCCGGCCGGCCCCAGGCTACCCTTTCTTCCCTGAGGAGGGGATGGGTATCGCCATGATGCAGCCAGTGGCTTCTGCGTCCTGTTGGCACTGCTGGCTGCCCTGAGGAAGCTTTTGGCCAGGGGTATTTTTTTTTTTCCTTTTCCATTTTGCCACATCGCTCATTCCTCTAGCGTCTAGGTCAGAAGCCTTTTTAGGGCAGTGGGGCACTGGACCCAAGGGGCTGCCCTGTGGGTTTTAGAATCCCTTGCTCAGCTTGGCAGCCTGGAATTCTGAGCCCAGCTGCCTCTAGCTGTCTTGGCCCATCTCAGAATGAAAAGTCAGGGATTTCCCCAGGACTTCATAAATCTATTTAGAAGATAGCACTCCTGGGGCAGGCGCTCTGAGGGAGAGGATGTTGAGGGAAGTGCTCAGCGAGTTTAAGTGGCGCGCTGGTTTCCTTGTCCTTCACACGGGAGTTAGCTGCTCGGTGAAGTCACCAGGCCCATTGCTTTACGTGGATGTCTCTCATTGGATCACCACAGCAACCTCGTGCCTCTGGATCCCGTTATCCCCATTTTGTAGGACACTAAGGTGCAGGGAAGGGAGACAGCATGTCCAAGTTACGCTCTAAGCGGCTGCGCTGAGAGCCATATGGATCTGACTGATCCTAAAACTGTGGTCTTCCCACAACCCGTCTGTGCCTCCGGGCACCCCTGGAAGACAGGAGCGTGAGGGAGCGCCCACTCACAGCCCTGACCTGCCTCTGTCTCCCATAAAACTTACCTCTATGCTCTTGTTGTCTTCCGTTCAGATTGTAAAATGATTGAGGACAGTTGACATCTTGCTCCTCTTTGCATCCTTCATAAGTCTTAGCTTGGGTGCTTGATAAAAGTGCTTAGTTAGGTGCTTGATAAAAGCTTGCTGAATTGAACAAAAGCATCTTCTCAACTGCTTTCAAGTGGAATTTTCCCGAAGTCTCTCTTATCTCGGTATTCCTGTGTTCTCCGTGGCGAGACTCTCTCCCTCAGCCTCGGCCAGGGTGGGTTTAGACTACGATGGCTGAGGGGAAGAGGTGGGAAAACAACTCCCTGCAAAACAGGGGATAGGAAATTCTGCAATTGAGAGAAACCGAGTGTTGTTTCAGAACGTGATCTGAAGTTATAATTTCAGAGCAGTTTTCGCTTTATTTCTGTTTGATCTTCGGTTAGCTCTGCCTCTGGAAGGTTTATTTTTTTCTGGTCCACAGCATCTTTACTAAATAGTTAATGATCTGGAAACAATGTCTTTAAACATACTAGGGGAGCAGCTCAGTGGCATTCTCTTTGAAAAATTAGTGCTACTTGCCATGATGTGAATGAACACACTATAACATTTTAGTGGAAAAAGCTAGCTCTGCAGTCAGAAGTCAGGGGTCCGAATAACCCCCCATCCCATCTAACTTGCTTGGGGGAATGTTTCCGAGCCTTTGCTTCCCCATCTGTAAAATGGGATCGATAGAACATGTCCTTCCTGTGTTCCAGATCTTTGTGAAGAGGAAATCGGAAGATCGGAAGGCATGAGATATTATAAATTGCTGTCTGTTTTTGGTAAATTGGCAGGGTTCTTCAAGCCTGGCCACAGCATAGGCTTGCTCTTTGCTGTAGTTCTTCGGGGGTGAATTAGCTTTTGCTAGAGCATCTGGAACACGGGTGACACACAAAAGCCCCCAGAGGGTGTGAATTGGATCCAAGGGGAGAAAGGCAGAGGGAGATTCTTATCCGGTGAGGGGAGGGAACACTCTTTGTGCGGAGGGCAGAGGCCATGTGGGATGAAACAGAGTTTGATTTGTGTAATCCAACCTTGTCAGACACCACAGCCAGCTCTTTAAAAAAAAAAAAAAGAAAGAAAGAAAGAAAAAGAATAAGAAGAAAAAAAAAGCCTTTTACTAGTTGGGCCTCTTCCCAGGCAAGAGGCTGATACTATCACATCAAGTACATCTTTAGACCTGGCCAGACATCAGTTGTTGCTGGCCTCAGACAAGTGGGTTATCTTGCAGGGCTGACTTTTCTGTCGTTGGCCCAGTGTGCACTTGTTGAGTACCTACTGTGTGCCCCTGCCTGCTCCCCGTTACACAGGACACGTGGCTGTGTATTCAGTTGCCGTGCCTTGTACACAGTGAGGGTGTCTCGAACCCTTGTCAGCTGATTGCCTTCGTGCCCTGACCATAGCGAGAAAGTGGCATGGAGAAAGAAGAGCCCGAGGTCTCCAATGCCTGTCTGTGCTCTCTTAACTGAAGAGGATATTCTTTTTTTTTTTTTTTGAAGATTTTATTTATTTATTTGACAGAGAGAGAGACACAGTGAGAGAGGGAACACAAGCAGGGGGAGTAGGAGAGGGAGAAGTAGGCTTCCCGCCAAGCAGGGGGCCTGACACGGGGCTGGATCCCAGGACCCGGGGATCATGACCTGAGCTGAAGGCAGATGCTTAATGACTGAGCCACCCAGGCACCCTTGAAGAGGATATTCTTATCCACCATGTCAGATCTCATTCTCTTAGGTACTCACCTCTCTATACCCCCCATGCCTTGGTCCTACCCTCTCAACTCTCAATTTGAGGCCTTCTGGTGTAACCTTCAATTCCCAGTAGTTTCCCATCCCCTGTACCTCAATCCCCTATCCCTAAGGGCACCCTGACTGTGCATTCTTAGAACCCCCACTTTTTGCAGGTTCCCAGACTTAGAAGGCTGCTCAAGCTGAGTCTGGGAGAGCTGGACCCTGTTCTGGGGGTTTGCACTTCCTGAGCTCAGGTTCTGTGCCCTGTGCTTTGCCAAGTGCCCGAGCATCAGAGGCCAAACATACTCTTTCCCGCTTCCCCCTTCCTTCTTCCCTGCTCCTCCACACCTTCTGCTAGAAGGATCCATGTTCTGTGGTGTTTGGGTGTCTTTGCGTATCTCATCCTGTTCAGCAAATGTTGATTTCCTTCCTCCTTACTGTTTCTCTCATCGGCCTCCCTTCATGTCTTTTTTCTTTCCTTTCTGGTCTGGCCCTTTTGTTTAATTTTTTTTTTCAATATTGTATTTATTGTTGTTCCTCATAATCAGGGCATTCGTTGATAGATTTGGTAAGAGGCAGCTTGGTTGAGAAAGAGGGCCTTTTGGGGGCTGCCCTGTGGCAAGAGAAGGCTGAGTGGAATTCGTGTGGCATCTGCTTGTGCCCAGAGCAGGGGCTGCTGAGGCTGAGGACTGGTTACCAGGCCCTGTACTTGCTGGTCTCATGGCTGCCGCACAGCCAGCTTGACTCCTGACGAGGCAGCCTGGTCTCCAGGCCCAGCCAGACCCTCCAGTAGGCTGGCTGGATTCAGCCGTTGGAGCTCGGAGTTGTAATCCTGAAGGTAATTGTGGATGACAGACTTCACATCACAAACGTTAGGGTCGGGAAGCACCTCAGTGGTTTCCAAATGCCTGTCTGTGGCCTGGCTGCCTCAGAACCACCTGGCCAGGGTTTACCTTGGCCTTGGCCAAGTCATTATTCTGACTGAATAGAGATTGAAAGAGACTGAGAAAAAAAAAGTCCCAGTCATCAAGTGTTTTCCCCTAGGTTATAGGATCACAAGTGATTTTATTTTCTTCTCTCTCATTTCTTGTGTTTTTCTAATTTTTCTACAGTTAACATGTATTACTTTGATGACTAAAATATACCATAAATGTTACTTCTGATTTAAAAAATGGCACCCTGGGGCGCCTGGCTGGCTCAGTTGGTGGACCGTGTGACTCTTGAACTCCAGGTTGTGAGTTTGAGCCCCATGGTAGGTGTAGAGATTACTTTAAAAAGTAATAATAAAGCCTTAAAAATAAATAGATAGAATTTAAAAATGTCACCCAGAGCATTTGCTCAACGTACAAATTCCTGGACTGCTTCCCTGGAGATTCTGACCCAGTTGGTCTGGGTGGAACCCTGGGACTCCATATTTATAATAGCACGTCAGCAGATTCTGTGACACGGTCAGGTTTGGGAACCACTGATCTCATACCATGCCTGCATTCCTCTTATAAGGGAAGTGAGGACTCACAGACAGGCTGGTGGGAAGCCCCTGCCTGTAGCCAGGTCCTCTGATTCCTGGCCCAGGGAGCCTTCCTTGCCGATCCGTGCACCCCAAGGCCTGTCACAGGCAGAGGCATGGGACTTGGGTCCTTCCCAACGGTGGGCCCGTGTGGCCTGCCTGTGTCTCCCAACAAGACCTCAGCCTTCCACTCTGACAGCACTCTCTGGCCCATAGCTGCCTCTGCTGGTCCCCCAACACCAGAAATGGGATTGGCCCAGGCCCCAAATCGTAGAATTATGATCTCCCTTCCTTGGCCATTGAGCTATTTTGATACGATTTAGAGAAGGGGAGGAGAGAGGGTCTGCTTTGGCATAAAGAAAGGTGTGTGGTGGACTCAGAGAATAATGATAATGGGTAAGACCATCGCTCTAGGGCCAGGTGGTCTGGAATTCAGTCCAGTCCCTGCCGCTTAGTAGCCATGTAGCTGAGTTATCGAACTCTTTCAATGTTCTCATCTGTAAAATGGGGACGATGGCATAGAACAATCTCACAGGGCTGTCAAGAATGGCCCAACGAGTTTAATGTGTCCACAAGTCACCTGGGGATCTTGGTAAAAATGCACATTCTGATTCAGTAGATCTTCATTTCTAGTAAGTTCCCAGAGGATGACGAGGCTGCTGGTCCACAGACCCCACTTCGAGAAGCAAGGCTGTAGAACACTCAGAACAGAGCCTGGCACACTCAGTCTTACTATTCTTGTCACGATTGTGGTTGTTATTGTTAACTTGGCCTTTCCAAACAGGCACCTGAGGAGATTTGGAATTCCAGCAGACGGGCCTCTCCGGGGACCAGTCTTTTCCTGGATTTTCCGCCACATGACCTTTGCACCTGTCCTGGGCAGCAGCTGGGGGTGGGAAGCAGGAGGAGGGGGTGCCCTGCCCAGCTGCTGCAAGCAGGCCCGAGAGCCTTCAGGTTTTGCAGCTGAGTCCGTTTTCACGCTGCTTTACTCTAACCAGATTTTGTTAAGCCGGCTGTGTTTCCTCTTTTTACTCATCTCTGTTTACAAAACACAAGGAAGCCATCAGTCTCCTGGCATAGTCTGCCAGGACTCCTCTGTGGCACAACCCGATTTCCCCTCCTGGCAGTGGCTGGGACTCCGGGTTTCTGGGTGGTTTTCCATGCTCCCCTTCCTCAGGGGCAAGGGGCATGCTGTCGCCCCAGATGGAGGGGGGCATTCTGTTCACCTGCCTGGGCGGGGCCCTGAGGTCAGCCTCCGTCCGCAGGTCACCTCTCTCTCCTTAGTGGCCCAAGGCGGGGGGGGGGGGGGGGAAGGGGGGCGGGACACAGAACCTAAACAGTTGCCTGGGGCAAAGTCCTGGAGGCCAGGGCCAGCTGCGCCCACAAAGCTCGGAGGATGCAGGTGACCTGAGCTCACTTTCCATTCTTCCCCTGACTTAGCCTGTCCTCTTCACTGGAGAGGCAGGGGCCAGGGCAGTGGTTAAAGACAGCCCAAGGAGGGCCCCGGCTGTGCTGTCACTTCACAGGACGCACTCCCTGCGGGGGCCCGGTCCAGCCCGTGCTGGCTTCTTCCGGCAGGCTGGCTTTTTATTCCCCTATCCACCGAGGACCCCGTAGAGAGAGCCCCAATCCAGTCCTCCTGCCCTGGCAGACAAAGAAAGAACAAAGACCGCCTCTTCCAGCAGTACCCCAGTCCCCTCTAGGCGGGGCGGGGTGGGGGGGCCTCCGCTGGCCCCTGGGAAAGGGTACCTGTGTGGGCGGGGCTTCAGCCCCAGTCCTGTGAGCCCCTGACCCCTGACCTTTGCCCCCAGCTTCCCTGCCTGACAGTAGGACCTGGGATAACCTCCAGAGAGTAGTGTGCATTCTTTGTTTTTGTTTTGTTTTCAAGTATGTTCTTGCTTAACGTTTAATTGGCTCCAGTCAGTAGGAAAGTGCTCCAAGAGGGATTATTTATGGCTTACTGTCAAGAGCAGCTATAAAAAGGGCAGCAAAAGAGCTGGAGATGCTGGGAAGGGAGAGAGGGCGGGCGCACAAGTGTGTGTGTGTGTGTGTGTGTGTCTGTGTGTGCGCATGTTTGCACTGGATGAAATCAGATTTTTGCTGCCTCAGCAGTGTGGTTTAAATTGAAGATTAACCCTTTGACCTTCACAGTGTCAAATCACTTGCAGATGGAGGCTCCCCCCCTTTCCCCCTTGTTCTCTGTGTTACTTTGGAGTTGGGGGAGTGAGGGGGGCACCTCTTCTCTTTCTTTCTGAAGAAAGTTTGTTGTTCATGCAGCTGAGGTTTGAGGGGCTCAGGAGCCAATCTGATTAAAAGCAGCACTTGGCTAAACTCTGGAAAATCCAGCAAGCAGGGGAAAAAGTTTAATCCTCTTGTGCACAGTGCATAAAGAGCCTGGTCTTTTCTTTTTAATGTTAAAACTGCTATTGTTTTTGGAGAACTCAACTATCTCTCCCTCATCGCCACTCTTCTCATCAGCCCCCCCACACCCCATTCCCCCCTCCTCTCCCCAGTTTGCTGTCCTGATGGGATTAAAGTGCTGCCCCAGACAACGTTGATCTCAACTTTTATTGGGAACGATAAGGACTTGGGAGTCGTGGAGGCTACAGGCTGCTTTTAGGAATTACATTGATTTTTTTTTTTTTTTTTGCCTTTTCAGCACCAGCAAAACCAAAATCGGGTATGGTGGCAGATCCTTCTCTTCCTACACAACCTCGCTCTGAACGCAGATGAGAACAGGAATGGGGCGGGTCCCAGGTGAGGCTGGGCTGCCCTCTTTGTCCGGGGCACCACAGGAAGGACATCGGGTGAGGACTGACACTGTGTCTCGTGAAGCTGATTCGTTGCTGGTTTGCGTTTGCATTTTCCAAGTTTCTCTTCTGTGTACATAAGACATACTCCACGCGGGACCTCTTTCCCCGTTCAGGACCTCGACCAGGAATGAGGGCCTTTGTCAAACACTGTTCAAGCGGAGGCTGATGGGTCTGTGGTGTGGGACCTCCCAAGGGCTCTGACAAGTCGAGTCTTCAGTGAGTGGTTGTTAAAGACGACCAGGTAGTGATGTTCTCCAGCCAATGGATGTAGTTTTCCCACAGCAGCTTGGATAAGAAATAGGAGACTGGATTAGACCCCTGGTCCCGCCAACACTATCAGCCTTCCACCGTGGACGGGACCCGAGATCTGCCAGTCGCATTGCTTTCATTCCCCAGGGCCTCGGCCAGGGGCTTTCCAGCTGAGCATGGCAACTTCCACGAGGCCAGTCAGCCAGCTCCATATCTGGGTTCTCCTTTGGCCCAGCCAGTGCCAGCCCCAAGGGCTCAGGGATTCTGGCCCAGACCCTATCATCTCCAGCAGACCTCAGGGAGGGTTGGGTTTCTCCTAGGACCCCTCAAACATGCCGCAAAATGAACCAAACTTCTGGGTAGGCCTCGAGTCTTACTTGCTCCCACTCAGAGAGGCCCCAGGGTTGGTCCCAAGGTGCAGGACCCCTGCCACCTCTGGCTGCCTGGGATTGGCTGGGTGTCCACCACGGATGAGCCAAATAGCCAAGGAAAGTGCCATAACCAGCAGCTTGTGCCTTTGTCAGCTCTTCTTTCAAAAGACCCAGCCAGTAGACTGCTTTCCTCCCCGCCATATCCTCACTCTGGGGCACGAAGGGGTAGGATTACAGTGGGACTGGGGAACGTGGGGGCCATCCCACCTGTGAGAGTCAGCCCGAGAGGAACCCAGAGCCCTTGGTTTCCTTGGAAACAACATACCTCCTCCCACTTATCCCCATTCCTTTTCCACACCTAGTGGGATACAAGAAGCCAGCACCGTGGCTTTGTCAGCTGAAACGTGTCTTTTAGAGTGACCGACAATGGTTAGAGTGTGGAACCGTCAAAGCTGGGTACACATTTCCTGGCTTCCTTCAGCTTCCAGCTAGGCCAGAAGGGCATGCTCTGGAGCTCAGCGGGCTCATAGCTGCCTCTGAACTTCCCTTCTCTCCCTGCTGTGGCACTAATGGAGAGAATTGAAAGCAGCCTGGCTGGCCGCTCTGATAGCAGATGCGGGGAATCTGAAAAGACACAGGGAATCTGTTAACCAGACACGTAGAAGTTAAATTATAATTTTTGCCTATGTAAGAAAAGATAACATTGGTGCTAACATGAAGCAAGGCCCAAAGAAAAGGTGGCTTCCCTGGGCAGAGAAGACCTCAGGGCCACCCAAGGAAATCAGAGGAGTCCAAGTACACTCTCAAATCTAAACAAGTCCAAGGTCCATCAGTTCTACCGAGAGGAGGTCTTCAGGAACCATTCATCTACTGGATGTACAGTTGGGCAGGTTGTTCACTGCACCAGGGCACCTGCCGAAGAAGGTAATGGAAGCTAAAATTCAGCTCATGCTCTGCCCTCCGGGCTATATGCCCTAGTTTGGGGCTACGTCTGCTCAGAGGAAGGGGTGCCTTTCCTAATTTGCACGAAGATGCCATATGGGCTCCCAGTGGCCCTGAGGTGAAGGACCTCAGACTGTACATTAGCCTTTGTTTTGTTCTGCTTGGATGTTCTGGAGGTATTACCTCTTCTTGGCTAGAATTCTATTCTCAGGGTGTATACCATGGTTTGTCTGCTAAGAAGATGGGTTCCTGCTTACAAGGAGGAGCCCAGGGAACAAGTGAAGACCAGCTCCGGGACACGCTGACCGTTGTGAAATCCAGCCTTCTTTTCGTGTCTCCACACCGTTTTCGGATGTGCATTGGACACGTGCCTTTTTCCCCTCTCCTGGACCAAGGTGGTGACAGGCAGGCTGCTGGTGTATTCCGAGTGGCACACAAGAAAACCAGGAGGATTTCTGCTAGCCACTTTGAACCCCACTTAGCGGACTCCCCATCGGAGCTGAGTGAGAGAACAAATAAATGGTCCAGGGCCTCGGTGCTGAGGCAAAGCCCTCAGCTTCAGAGATCTTGCCAGGCCCAGGCAGGATGTCCTGTGGCCTGCCCTGAGAACTGAGCCCAGAGTGTGACAAGCCCACCTGAATACTGAGCCTGGGGCCAGGTGGAGGGTGACCTCAGTGCACTGTCTCCATCTTATGGGAAGCCAGGAACTAACTCACTGTCCTAAGCAAGCTGGGGCCCAAGTTAAAACCCCCTCTTTCTCCCTTCCCCCCAAAACACCCAGGAGGTAAATAGCCCCTGGAAGGAGAGAGGTTCCTCCTGGCTGGCTGGTTTTAATTGGCCTAGTGATCTAGACTGGCCCCTTCCCCCTCTGCCTGGTGACTTGGTCTGAACATTCCTCAAGTCCAGCCTCAGGAGACACATCCCTCCCTCTGGGCCCCCTTCCCCCACCCCCCATCCCCCACCCCCGGGAGCTTGGCTGTCTCTAGTTTGGGGGTGGAGAATCAGATTTGGAGGGAGGGAGATTGACCCGGCTCCTGACCTGTAACCAGCCGAGGACTTGTGGAGTTTTTGTGGTTTGCTGAGGGTGAGGGGTGGGTGAGGGGCTGGAAACCTCCCTCTCATTATAGAAAAGCCCTAGAGGGAGGAAGCTTGATATTCAGGGTCAAAACAGCCTGTCTAATTCAGAACCCTAGAGTTTCTGGAAGCTGGTGGACAGAACTGGGGAGAGAACCCCACCCAGGCCAGACATCTGACTCCCTCAGTGAGTTGGAGGACCCGGCATGGCGTCTCTGCTTTTGCCTGCTTCAGATGTTGGGCTGCCGGAGAGCTGTGCCCGTGGCCTTGCTCAGTGCAAGGGAGAGAAAGATCACTTCCCCGTGACCTCCCCAAGCCCTGAGGGGTGTGGGTCCGTGTCCAGAGCTTACGTGTCAGTCGTGCTCCAAACACGCGGAGGGGCCCAGCTGACTTGTTTCACTGTCCCCAGTGACCCAGCCTCATCCAAGGGTGGCTCCAGCCTGGGCATAGAAGGCGGGGTGGGCGGGGCAGTGTTGTTTGGGGTGGTCCAGCCACGGCCTCCAGTGGCTGGGGAGCCACTGCGCCTGCCCCGGTCAGCAAGGAGCAAGCACACTGAGAGTTGGCAAGGTTGTGTTATCTGGTGGACTTGATGAAGAGGGGGTACAGAGAGTGGAGAGCAGCAAAAACGGAAAGACTTCTGGATCCATGGCTCTGCGGGGCTTCTGGGAATCAGCATTCAGCCCGGGCTGCAGGAAGCTGCGGGGCCCTCTGGGTACAGGTGGATCCCTGGTGGGCCGCTGGACCTTGGCTGGACTTGGTCCAGGAAGGGGTTGGCTTATCAGCCCTTCGAAGCCTCCTGGGCACACTGTAGGCAGAGGGGCACCTTGGTCTGTGGGGACTTGGAGCTTTGCAGAAATAACACAGAAAGCCAAGCTCTTCCACAGATAAGCCAGCGTTGCAGGCTATGGGAGCTGGGAGCCGGCAGCCGGGTCTTCCCCGCCCGGTCTCTGCACAGGTGGCTAGCGCCTCTCCTTGCTCTGTGAGCATCTCCCAGAGGGCCACCCCCTCCCTGGGTCCGCAGGGGCTGTCACGGGGAGACCCAGTGAGAATGTAGCATTTTGCTCGGCCCAGGTTAGCTGTCCTGGGTTCTAGGCACTCTGCCTCTGGGAGGGAGACAGGGAAAGAGAGGGAGGGGAATGGGGACCCATTGTTTTTTAACCTGTACAGAATAT
>CM052896.1:53818624-53901545 GCA_028534135.1 Potos flavus
TGCTCTGTGAGCATCTCCCAGAGGGCCACCCCCTCCCTGGGTCCGCAGGGGCTGTCACGGGGAGACCCAGTGAGAATGTAGCATTTTGCTCGGCCCAGGTTAGCTGTCCTGGGTTCTAGGCACTCTGCCTCTGGGAGGGAGACAGGGAAAGAGAGGGAGGGGAATGGGGACCCATTGTTTTTTAACCTGTACAGAATATTTGGCTTTCTGTTCTTCACATGCATATATGTGTGTGTATATTCGCCCCCCATCAACTGGTACAATTTTTAATAAAACCATTTAAAGCAAAGCTGGTCTTTCTTGTTCAAGGTGTGATAAAACTCTAAGGCAATTGCTTAGGGAATTAGAGACTCCTGACTTGTTTCTGGCTGCTGTCCTGAGTTAGCCCCAGGCTCCCTGCTTTTGTCAGGACTTCCTGTCCCCTCTGGGAGTGGAGAGGAGCCCCACGCTGACCTCACAGTTAGCAGCCCGGGAGAGGCCCCATGAGGTGGAAAGACCCGGGCTTTGGATCTGGACCCGGATTTGGATCCTGTTCCAGCGTCCACCAGCTGAACGATCTTTGGCAAATGGTGTCCCCTCTCTGCACATACCGCTCTTCCATGAGTACGTGTCAGCGACACCGGTCTGCAGAATAGAGGGGAAGGGCCCCCTCGGCAGGGGCAGCCTCGGTGACCCCGAAAATACCTGGGAGCCCTTCTACCGCCCACCCTCCCCTCCCATGTCTAGCCCGTCTTTGGCTTCCTTTCATCAAGGTAGTATCTCAGGGTGGTATGCTAGTTGGAAGGGGACTTCTGGCTCGCCTTTCTTTGTGGATTAACAAGGTGTCTGACTCAAAAGGGTCATTTAAAGCCCTTGACAGAATTCTGAAAATCCTCAGAAAAGAACCCACTTCTGGTCCTATGAGCAGTGAGCTGCAAGCTGGAGAGCCAGCTCGCCTTATCCGTGCGGGGACCCCGTGATTTAGGAGGCTTCAGCTCTCCGAGGGCCAGCTTTGGACTCCAGTTCCTACCCTCACAGACAGTGGGAGCTTTCATGTCAATTGCCGTGCCTTGCCTCTTCATTTTTTAAGATAGTTTATTGATTTTATTGATTTGAGAGAGAGAGCGTGAGTTGGGGGGGTGGCAGAGGGAGGGGGAGAAGCAGGCTCCCCAATGAGCAGGGCTCCATCCCAGGACCCCAGGATCATGACCTGAGCAGAGGGCAGATGCTTAACTGACTGAGCCACCCGGGCGCCCCTTACCTCTTCATTTTATGCATGAGTAAACTGTGGCCCAGAGAGGGGATGTAATTTTCTCTTTAGGCTTTTTAAATAGCTGAGTCAGTCAGAGGGGGCTAACTCCGTCCCCTCAGGTTTCCATCTGGAAATAGCAGTGCTCTTGCCCAGATCGGCAGGGAAGCCAAAACTTGTCTATTTTTAATGCCAAATAACTGCCTCTCGTCCTGTAAAACATGGCACTTCTGACCACTCTATATTTGGACGGAGAGATTTATTTTTACTGGAGCGAGGTAGAAGCGGGGCCTGGTGCCACATCCGGGTGTTACTGCACGTTGCACGTGCTGGGTTGTAGTCGAGCCCATTAAGCAGCTCCTCTGAGGTACACAGGGAATTAGTAGGTGATTGGTAAGAGGAATGTCTTTCAAGTCATCTGCCGCTACTTAGGGCAAGGCTGCACTCAGTTGCCCAGGCTAGAAACCTCAGAGCTCACCCTTGTCCCACCTTCTCCCTCCCCCTCTCTCTCTGATCCCTCCGGAGGAAGTCCCTTGAGATGGTAAAGGCACAGCTGCCTGCGTTTGAACCCAGGTTCTGAGGCTTACCAGCTAAGGGGCACTGGGCAGGTCATAGTCTCCCTATGCCTCAGTTTCCTCATTTGTAAAAGGAGATTAGTACCTACCTCATCAGGTTGCTGTGAGCATTAAATGTGTGAATATGTATAGGGGGCTTACAGTAGTGCTTGGTACATATTAAGTTTTCCATAAATGTTCGCTGTGAATATTATTAATAATATTATTGCTTTTATTATTATTGTCTGTAGGCAGCTGATCCATAAACTCTGAGCATTCTTACTCACAAGAATCTATTTTTTTTTAAGATTTTATTTATTTATTTGATGGGGGGTCTGGGTGGCTCAGTGGGTTAAAGCCTCTGCCTTCAGCTCAGGTCATGATCTCAGGGGGAAATCCCCTTTTTCCTCTGCCTGCCTCTCTGCCTACTTGTGATCTCTCTCTCTCTGTCAAATAAATAAATAAAATCTTAAAAAAAAGATTTTATTTCTTTATTTGAGAGAGAGTGTGTGTGAGAGAGCACAAGTGGTGGAGAGGAAGAAGCAGACTCCCCACTGAGCAGGGAGCCCAATGCGGGGCTCGATCCCAGGACCCTGAGATCATGACCTGAGGCAAAGGCAGATGCTCAACTGACTGAGCCACCCAGGCGCCTCTCAGAAAGGTCTCTTGCACCAATCCTCTTACTATCTCCGCCACATCGTCTTCATATACCTCTTTTCGCCTGGACAACTACAGAGTCCCCTGAGTCCCCTAATTGGTCTCTTTGCCAGCCCCGTCCCTCCCACAGCACGTCCTCTGCTGCCAGGGGAACTTTCTACAAGACAGACCCAATCCCATCTCTCCCCAGTGGAAAAGTTGCCGTAACAGATCAAGTCCACTTTCCTTAGCCTGCCTCTCCAGCTACTCCCTTGTATTAGTATTCTGTATTCGTCTTCTTGTATTCGCCTTCTGCACAGCAAATTATCCCAACATTCAGCAGCTTAAGCACTAACGTTTATTATTTCACAGCTTCTGTGGGTCAGAGCTTCAACGCCCAAAGTGACAGCTTTGTGTTGAGAGGCTAATATTAAGGTGGGGATTCTAGGATCCTGGAGCACCCCTTTAATTTCCACGAAGTCAACTGTACAAGCCCAGCGGCGGGGTGTGGGGAGGGAAAGGGAAATGTAGGTAAGGATACAGTACGGCAGTGAGGTCTCCTACCCTCCACTCAGCGAGCACATGCCTGGACTGAGTGTGACACGGGAACACGCATGACAGCCCTTTCCTGGCCTCTATCACACCAGCGTCTTATCACACTCGAAGATAAATTTTTCTGGTCCAGGATAGCCCTGAATGTCAGTGGTTTCCTCCGCTGCTCAACGGAAGCACCAGAACTCTCTTCCAGCCTGAAGGAGAGGCTGGCTGGCAGGAATTTCCTGAGAAGTGATGTGTCTGCTTGTGGCCCTTCATGGGTGTCAGAATAGATTTCTTTTTTTTTTTAATTTCTTTTTTTAATTTCTTTTTTATTTATTTGACAGAGAGAGAGAGATCACAAGTAGGCAGAGAGGCAGGCAGAGAGAAGAGAAGGGGGGGGAAGCAGGCTCCGTGCTGAGCAGAGAGCCCGATGCGGGGCTCGATCCCAGGACCCTGAGATCATGACCTGAGCCGAAGGCAGAGGCTTTAACCCACTGAGCCACCCAGGTGGCCCTCAGAATAGATTTCTAAGGACTTTTTCTACTTTGTGTGATTTTTGCCTTACGGGAGGTCTTAGAGCCAATTCCCGTGGAAAATGAGACTCTAGAAATTAAAAAAAAAAAAAAAAGAGGGGTGCCTGGGTGGCTCAGTTGGTTAAACATCTGCCTTTGGCTCAGGTCGTGATCCTGGGGTCCTGGGATCGAGCCTTGCTCAGTGGGGAGTCTGCTTCTCCCTCTGCTCGTGCTCTGTCTCTTGCTCTCTCTCTCTCTAAAATAAATAAATAAAATCTTTAAAATACATAAAAATAGAAAATGAGACTCAATTTGACCACTCCACCCAGCTACCCTGCCCTTAATCCCCTACTTCCCAGGAGGAAGTTTTTGCCTTCTTGAATGGGCAGACTCAACGTAGGATTGGAATTGGGATTTCCCTGAAGAGGGGGAGGAGAGTGATGGACGTGGTGTCCCATCCAGTTGCTGCTTTTGCTGCCATTCAAGAGTCTCTGCTTCCTTGCAGGTGGGTCTGTCACTAGCATTTGAACTCAGGTCAAGCCCTGCTCATGAGAGAAGACAAGATCTGCTGAATGAGTCCATGGTACTGCCTGAGCCCCTCACCATGAGTGACACCCCACTTCAAGCCCATGGACAGCTTCAAAAGAAACAGGCCACGTGTTCCCTGCCCTCAAAATTAGGTCTCAAAAGAAATCCAGTTGCTATGTAGCAGTGGAAACCCTACTTGACTAGGATTAAGGAGACTAGGTTTTTAAGCTGACCCTGTCCCTAACTGCCTCAATGACTTTGGGCAGGGACCTGACCTCACCTCTCTGCTCCTTGAAGTCCTTCCTCATCTGTAAATTGGGGTGGGACCAGGCTGCGTATCTATGACCCACCCAGAATTTTTACTCAGCAGTTTCTCTGTTGGGTCTTGAACTCTTTTGAGATTCTGCCGGAAACCATCTAGGAATCTTCTCCTCAGCACAGATTATAGAGATTCTAAGATTATATAGAAGAATCTAGGGTCCCAGAAAATTTACTGAGTCTCTTTATCTGTCACTTTGTCCCCAGGTTTAGGGACTCTAATTTCGTTGTAAAGGAAAATCAAAAGAATGAGTACGGCAAAAACTTAGAAACCAAAGCCGGCCCTTTCCTCATTCTGTCCCTGACTTTGCTCATGCCATAAGAAGTCACCTCTCCCTCCTGCACCGTTCATCCTCGCCGACACCGTGGAGGGTGGCACAGTTCCTGGAGGCACTTGTGTTCCTTGTGCCGCATTCTTGATTCCAGAGATGCACCCTTCTCCATCATCAACACACCCGGGGACTAAAGCTGTGACCACAGTCTGGTCTTTGGGAGGAGCTGCCACCCCAGCCCGACCCAGACGGGGTATCTGTGGCCACAGCCATCTTTGCACCCCTACTAGCTTATCCAGCTTGAAGTGGGGGCGATGAGCCTCGTGCCTTTCTATAAACTGAGGGAGGAAAGGGGCTTCTGGCTTGGACGTTCATGCTGAATGAGCTGGTAGGAAGCAATCAGACGTTGAAGGTGAAGGAGAACATGGCATGTGGCTGTGGGAGACCCAGAAGCTGTCAAGGGCAAAGGCCTGGGAGCTCTGTGCACCCCAGATAAAAGTTTCTTGTTTTTCACCTGAGTGAGCACAGGGTTCTGCTCAGTGATTCTATCTTTGAAGTGGAGAGGGTTCAGTGGCTGGTGGCAACCTCATTTCTAACACATCATTACATTTGCCAAGTGCCCTTGAGCACAGGGTACAAACTTCATAGTCACTGTACACACACACACACACACACACACACACACACACAGAGGCTCAAGTGGGCTGGGTGCTGCTTTAAACAGTGACCACAGAAAAACCCATGAGCCCCCAAGTCTGACAGATCAAGCCTTAGGTCTGGGGGCCCCTTGCCTGAGCCCTAGGGCTTGGTACCACCTCAATGTGTTGCTGTTTATTGTCAGTCCAGATACATAACTTCAGATTCCTCCTTGAAATGCAGAGACGAGCCGGTGACATTTCATTGACTGGAGAAACTGAAATCCACCTGGAAGACTGGATCTCATACCCCCAGGACCACCTCTCACCACTGGCGATCACCACTTACCCATTTCCCTGACCACCAATGGGCAATGGTATATGAATGGCTCTGTGCACATCTAGACCACAGGCTTCTTCCTGGTGGCAGGAACTGGTCTGTCTCATTCCCCATGAGATCCTCACTATCCAGCAAATAACTTGACATTTGCAAGATGCCCAGAAATCTTTGTAGAAGGAAGGAGTGCAGAATAACAGAGGAATGAGGTGAATATCGATGGGATGGTCAGCAAGATAGGCTCTCCACCACCATGTTCATCTCTGAACTCCTCCTGAGAAGTCCCAGTGAGCCCAGGCTTTGAGTGGCAAAATCATCAACCTTGTTTCCTTTTTCTCCCCCAGCCAAAGTCTAGAAGTCAGATTCTGCAGACTTTCAAGAAACTTGGCCTTGCTCACTTCAGTGAGAGTCAAAGCAGCAATTTGGGGGCGGGGGCGGGATTGGGGAAAGGGCACCCCCCCATCCTCTCCACCCCCCACCCTCCGGCACTGCGACAGGTGGGTGGGGAGCAGTTTAGCATGGTAGACCCAGCAGAGGGCCCCCCGCCTTACTGAGTGCTGGCCACAAGCGGAGCCTAAGCTCCCCAAACGTCTGTGAGTCCCCAGCACTGTGATGAAGGTGCTGCCAACGGCTGTGGGTGCCTGAGGGTGCAGCCAGGGTGGGCTGAGTCAGCAGCCTGCCAGCTTCCCTCTGGCACAGCTCTGCCAGCCACAGCCCTCCCCTTCCTGAACAGGGGCCATGGGGGGAGATGTGGTCTAGGCTGCTCTGGTCTCTTCTCCTGCTCACCTCCCCCCCCCCCCCAAAATCTGGGATGAGAAGGGGAGGAGCTTCAGGGAGCACTGACACAAAAACAGCCTGCAGTGTTTAGAGGTTGGGACTCCAAGGAAATTCTGTCCAGTAAACTTCCCCTTGGACACTGCTCTTGCTTCCAGTCTCTTCGGCCTGCCTCCTCCCAGCACTGGCCCCGGGAGTATGTGTGTCCCTTTGCAAGCCACAGCAGCTCTATTCTTTTTCTTTTTCTTTTTTTTGAAGTTCTTTGCTCCACCATGAGCCCCGGCCAGAAGGCACCCCCCCTACCCCCCGAAGCCGGGGGAGCCTGACACAAAGAGGTAGCCTCTCTCCAGTGGTCTCCTCTCAGACCCTTGAAACCTGTGTCAGCGCTCCTTCCCTCTCCCCTTGCGTGTCGCCTCGGGACTGCCAGTCGCTGGCTCCCTGCACACAAAGGCTTCTCTGTTTCGGGCCAGGCTGGAGTCACATGCTTTCACTCTTAACCCCAGAGCTTTAAAACTAAACACCCACCCTCTTTGGCCCCAGATGACCCTGTTTACGTCTGCTGAGCCAATGGCAAACAGCAACAGTAGTGAAAACTTCTGTCGGGAGAGACTTTTCGACTATTGGTGTGAGAGAGCAAATCTTCACTTTGTATAACGTGAGGACTTTAAGAAGTTTTGGGAAACGACTTACAGGAAAAAAAAAAAAAAAAAAAAGGAAGCCAGCAGCCTGCCCCAACTCCTGTTTTCTAGAGTGTCTCTTATCAGAGACCCCGGGGAGGACACAGGATAAATCTAGAAATAAACAGAAAATGGGGAACAGGGTTTTTACGGCTAAGGAGGAAAACCGTCCAGATTTTCTCATTGAGATCCTACTTTGTTTAACCCTTAGGATATTTTTATGAAGGATATTCTTTTTGTTCCATGTCACTGGAGATATGAAAGAAAGATTTCCTTCCTTGATTTAGGGGAGTAACCTGTGAAGCTTTGCAGGCTCTGGAGAGGAGGTCTGGATTGATCCATTTCAAAGTTTTGGATCAGAAGGACTTGCCTTTCTGTTTTTCCCTGAAGATTCCTTTTCTTTCAGTCTATGTGGTAGCCCATGTGAGTTGTGAAGGAAGTCAAGTTTCCTTTGATTGTTCTTGCCCCGATCAAAGTGGTAGAAGTTGAAGGGAAAACACCGGAGTCCAAAAATGCTGGTAACACTGGAGACTTCTAGATTAGGTAGCGGCGGTGGGGCCAAGCGAGCCAGTTCCAGGGCCTCGTCCTCATCCTCAGGGTCAGTGAAATTCTTTAGGCAGGGAATGGCAAATGAGTTTCATCTGGAGCGAGAAGCCAGCAGCCAGCGGTGTTAAGAAGGATTCTGATGCTCTATCTAGGCTTAGCAGAAAAGAGCGCCATGACTAATAAGCAATGTCTGCTGGGCACGGGAGGAGGAAATAACAGTACACACTTGCTACCCCTGTCCTTCCTAGTGCCCTCTCAGAAAGTTAAGTTGTGGTATATATATAAAGATAAGTAGCAAAATGGGCAGGAGGAGATGGAGGACAGGAGGAGAGAAGACATAGCTCTGGCAGTAACAGTGGTGCTTGTGAAACATTGTATTTGGTCCCGCATAGTAGGTGGGCCATGTGACAATAAAATACGAAGGAGCAATGAAATAAAAGCAGAAATGATGCGTGTCACCTCCAGGCTGGGGCAGAAAAAGCCCTTGTGCCATTCTTTACTGTCTCTTTCCATGTTCTATGATTGAGGAGGCACCTTGCCCCAGATAGGACAGCTACAGCATGATGTCGCCTGTCACCTAGGATCTCTGAGGACTATGTGGAGTAGAGCCCTTGGCCAACCTGGAATGAACACCCCGTATAAGAGAGAAATAAACCTTTTATGTCCACTAGAATTTCAGATTTACTTTATTACTGCAGGATACCCTGACTTATCCCCGCTAACAAAGTTACCAGGGAGGATAATTTTTTCTTTTCTTTTTTTTTTTTTTCTCCCCATACTGGAGATCACTATTTAAAACAAAAAACAAAACAAAACAAAACAAAACAAAACAAAACAAAACTATCTTGAAAATCAACTCCGGCATATGTGAGAGTCACCAGTCCAAAAGATACCAATTTTGAAATAGGGATTCAAATTCTTCAAAATAGTGAAACTGTATGTGAAAGCAATTTGAATGCACAAACAAAATATAAATATAGTATGTTTTAACATAACTTCCAGTACTAGTACTTACTCTAGCAGTATGACCACCTGGGGCCAGACGGGATGGCCAGAAGGATCACTTACGGGAAGGAGAAGAAAAGGTTTCAGATGTTAGCCCCAGTACCCTAACTAACACTCATGTTAGGGTAACGGGGCTGGAGAAATCTAGATAGAAAAGGTAAAAGAGACCGTGGCAATTTAATCATATGTCAAAGGATTTCTTAGGGAAAAGTGCCGATTACCCTCAATCGCAATTAACAAAGTATTTCCGTGCCAGGATCTATTCACCAACCTCTGTCGGAATGTTTGTACAGATGGTTCGGTTTACACACTTGTTAAACATGGGACTTATTGATCAGTTTTCTTCGTTTCTTCTCAACTGCTATTCTTCCTTCTTCCCACCACAACGATGAATATTTGCACTACTGTGCAATTGCCCAATCTCTTCTCCCTCTGCCATGGGCCACCGCCCAGCCCCATACTTCCCAGGCCTGTGCAACATTCACAGTGATTACAGCCATTTAAGGTTTTGCTCCTTGCTCTTAGGTTCTATAAATCTTTGCATCTCTGATGATTTTTTATAGGAAACCTTCCTAGAAGTTCAATTTCTGGGTTGGAGATGGAAGGAATGATAACTACTATATTAGAACCCCCCTCCCCCACCCAAATCTCAAAGGTTTATCACCAAAAAAGTTTCTCACTCACTCATCTGTCTAATGTGGATGTTTGGTGGAGTGGCCTTCCACATGGTGATTCAGGGACCCAGGTTCCTTCTACTTTGTCACTTGGCCAACTTCAGCATGTACATGACAGCCATTACAGATGAGGGGGAAAAGAGGGTGGCCACGTCTGCTTGGAAATGATACACACTGCCCCCATTCATTTTCCATGAGTGAGTCCTTGTCACATGGGACCGTGCTTACTGTAAGGGGACCTGGGGAATAGAGTCCCTGGCTGGGTGGACACTTCCCAGCATCATCCACATGCTATGGAAGGGCACAGAACTGGTGCTCAGCTAACCATCTCTGGCCACAAAGGGCCTTCCAAGTCCGTGTGTATTAATTCTGCAAGGAAAGTCCCACGCACTTTTGGGTCACACGATTGACTAATGTGGTTACAATTTCACCACTTACTTGATTCCCTTCCTTCTCCCATCATTAGGCTCAAAGTGAATCACTTTGATTCTGATGGTGTGAATTCCTGCCCTGTGAACCTCTTTCCCCTTCCACTTTTACCCAGTGTCTTGACAATCTTGCTTAGTGGAAATTTCCATCCTGACTCCTCTTCCCTTTTGCGGGGCAAGAAGTAATTTTTGCTGACTGCCCTCATTTGCAGCTCTGCCCTTCTCCTGCTCAAGGGTGCCTTCCCCCTTTCTCCAGGAGCTGAACAGATACCCCTCTGCCGTTTGAGCCTTGTCTACAGGGCTTACGCTTTGGGACCTCCCTGGAAACCATCCCCCTCCCAATCCTTTGGGATTTCTATTTTCAGAGCGTGTTCCTAATGGCCCTGGGCCTACAGTTCACCTTGTCTCCGGTATGGTCTTACTTATTTAGTCCTATCCCCAGATCCAGGGATGGTGCACATTTTGTCTTTGGCTGGCTTCAGTGCTGATCTTGAAAGGAAGACGTGGAGCTCAGAGCTCATCCTGGGGCCTGGCAGGCTCTCCTGAAGTAGGTGATTGTGTCCGGCCTGGTATTTCTAGCCACGAAGCCCCACCCCCAGGTCTCGTTGACTCATTTTAATAGGGAGGAAAGAGGGAGAGCAGGAACAGAGGGATCATGTGAACTGTGTCTGGACACTTTTCCTGAGCCCTACACTAGGTTTTCCGGGGTAGTTAGAATTGACCGAGGACAGTGCCGAGTGACGCTAATACCTTGGGAGAACTGGAAAACCCTGATTTGGGCCACGAGGGACTGCCCCACATTCTCAGCTCGAAGACCCCTTCCAAGACCCCTGGGATCCAAGGTTCTTCCCAGGGAAGAGCCTCAGCTGCTAACCTTCACCCACAGGAAGGCCGCAGGTGGGCATGTTCCCTGTGGTCACCGGCCGCTAGGAAGTGTGCCTGGGAGAAAGTTGTGAACAATCCATCACCTTCTTTCAGAATTGGTGACTTGCAGGTGCTCTAACGAGAGATGCTAATGATCTTCCAGTCCCTCCCTTTCCGAGCTTCTCCCTCGGAAAAGCCTCTGAGAGTAACTCCACGCAGGGCATTGGCAAAGAGATGCCACAGCTAGAGCTTGGCTCATTTCTGACCTGCCTCATATTTCAGATGCTCTCTCCACCTGCTTTCAGGACAACCCTCAGGAACTTTTTTTGGCTGGGGGGTGGGGGAGGGAAAAGGAAAGACACTAATTTCCTAGAGAGAGGTGGGGCAGGGGAGCAGCCGAGAGAAAGCTGCTCTGTCTGGAAAGGAAGCCAGAAAGGAAGACAGAGTCTCTTTGAACTTCTCCCACCGAGCTGACGGGAAAATTGCAAAAACACCATCAGACTGGATCAGGATGCAAGGGAGCAACCAGGAAGGCATGGCTCCTTTGAAGGTTTCCCGCTCTGCGTGAGGTACATCTTCTGGAAGGGAACACCAGCTGCAGTGAGGCACAAACCTGGCTGCTCCGACCGACCCCACACTGGAAACAGGCTCAGTGGTGTTGTTGTAGACTCCCCCATGGTCCCCAGAGCCAGAGCAAAGGTGCATGTGAGAAGTAGAGGCTGGTGAGCTAACCGCCCTCCCACCCAGCCCCAGGGAACAAGGGAGGATCAGGCAAGGACCAGGTGAGGAACACAGGGGTCTGCAGAGAGAAAGGGGAGTTAAGCAAGGACAAGGGCCATCCTGCGTCCTGGAGAGACTGTGCCAGTGAGTCCCAGTAATGATCCAGAGGGGCCAGGACTGGGAAGGTCAACACTGGCCTATGCAGGGAGACTGGAGGGTGGAGGTGTGAGCGGAACTCTTTAAGTCATTTGTGGGACACAGCACAAAATGCAAACGCAGCACCAATTCTTCAATGATAAAGATTTTTTTTTTAAAGATTTTATTTATTTATTTGACAGAGAGAGAGAACAAGTGGGGGGAGTGGGAGAGGGAGAAGCAGGCTTCCCACTGAGCAGGGAGCTGGATGCAGGGCTCCATCCCAGGACCCTGAGATCATGACCTGAGCTGAAGGCAGACGCTCAACCATCTGAGCCACTCAGGTGCCCCCAAATTATGAAGAATTTAAAGACGGCAACAGCAGATATGAAACCAAGTGCCGGGCCCTTGTGAGTGCAGGGCCCTATGCGGCTCATTCCGGCGGCGTGCCCACGAAGCCAGCCCTGGGTGTGAGGCATCCTGTGTGGAAATCCTGCAAGCCCCTATGTAAACGGATGCCAAAAAGATGAGTCCAGGCTGTAGAAGTGAAGGCCAGGAGTAAGGGGGAAAAATCACACTCCCTCAGGAGTCTTTCGGTTTTAAAAAATATGGGGAAAAATAAAGACTCTCCATTAACAACACGTTTTTAACTTTTTAACAGGCCTTCACATCTCTAAATCCATATAACAAAGGTGACAATTTTATGAGCCAAGTTATGCATAGCACATTTTATGTTCCTAAACGACCTAAGTGATTTTTGTAGGTCCTTAAAGGACACTAAAAAAGTAAGCGCTGTAGAGGAAAAAGAGAATCGTGTGTATTTTTATTTCTCCATCAAATGACCATATTTCTTTTATAGAAAAGTTCATCCTTCTCCCTCCTCCCTTCCTCCTTTTGTCCAAAATGTCTGGACATTTCTCATCCCGGTCCAGACCAGTTTTGTTTGTGACTTGTCACTGTGTCTTCTCTCGTGGTTTGGAGACCCCGACTCCCCAGTGTGGTTAGAGCTCTTGTCTGTCACTTGGTGGGCCCCATAGTCTCCCCACCCTCAGATGGGCAGTTATTGTACATGCCAAACTCCTTCTGAGAACAGAGCTCATGGAAAAGTGAAAGATCTGGTCCTAGAAAAACACGTGTTTTCGCTCCCCAGCGGGACCTCTCAGAGGAGAGATGCACCGACCATCCCCTAAGATTTGGAGACTCTGCCCGGTGGAAGGATCTGTCTCCCCTAACGTCAGGCCAAACCAGCGAACCCTTGGCTCAGCAAGACTGTGAGACCGTGAATCTTCTCAGAATAGGATGAGGGGTCAATTCGAGGAGACACGTGCGCTGCTACTCTACTTCATTGCCCCAGGGAGAGTGTCTGAGGAGAGTCTGGGAGCTAGAAGTAAACTTAAAAAAAACCCAAGAATTTCCTTTCTACCCGGCCAAGCCCTGTTTCTATCAGCAACATGAACAGCTTCCTAGCAGACTTAGGAGAGCCCTCAGGTTGGCTCCCCTGACACTCCTTTCCACTCCCTCTTCAGGGCGGCGTTGCTGAGGCGGGCCAGAGCCAGCGGCCCTGAAGAGTTTTTGAAGGACAGGAAGAGAAAGACGGGCCGGGGCCTCAATCTGAAGGCCAGAAATGAGGCCTGCCTCACCTGCTCTTCTTGCTAACAGACACCAGCCCAGCTCAGCAGCCTCCCTCATTCCTTGCCATTGCCCCACCCCCCACTCCCCACCCCCAGTCTGTGGGGCCACAGAGCAGCCTGGAACAGGAAGAGGCCCTTTCAGGGACAGTCACCCCGGGAGGACCAAAGGTCAGGGCCGGGGGTCTGGGGGCCCAACGGGAGGCCCTTGCCCACTGGCAGAGACGGCAGCCAGCGGTGGGAGTGCGGCCAGCCGGTGGCAGCGGGCCCCAGGGGCAGGCCTCATGCCCTCATGGCCAGGGTGACTGAATTTGCCAGCTGTGGGGCCCGCCCGTGCCAAGTCTGCCCTGGCTCCGTCTAGTCGTAATGGATGCTGGCGCCAGGCCAGGCCCCCTGCCAGCTCCGGTCACACTCGGCTAGGCTAGCGCGAGAGGCCCAGCCCATTAACTCCTCGCCAAGGCCCATTGTCTGGGTCCCTGCCCGGTGGTTTATTTACGTGGTTTATTTACTCCGGGGCTGGCTGGACTACCGGGCTGGGAGGAGGTGGCGGCGGGCAGGGGGGACTGGGGCTCCAGGCTGCTTGGCTTGGGGGGAGGGGCCAACCCTGGAGCCCCGTGGGTCGGGTGGACAGGACGGCGGCAGCAGCAGCATCCAGAGCCGCAGGGCAGGGCACGCTGGGAGGATGGCTTTTTTTTTTTAAAGCCACATCAAAGATTCCCAGTAAAGGCAGAGCAGGACAGATGCAATAGACACGGATCCTTAACTCCCGGACAGTGGCTTTCAAATCCTCTACAAGAATTTTTAACATTACATACCCTCTTGTATTTTTCTAAGTTGGCATTTAAAACTTTTCATCCCAAATTTAAATAGTTCTAAAGGATATGCTTTCTAGCGTTTTATAAACACTGGTTTTTTTTTCACCTTCCACGTGCTTCTGTTTGACCAAATAATCTGTATGACAGCCTTTAGGAAAATTCAAAGAAAAATCAATATTGATATTTTAAAATACAGATTTTTAATCTCTTTGAAATGTTCAGTGGAATCTAAATATCATGGCAATTTGATAGCCTCCATTATCCATTTTAAAAAATGGAGAAACGTTCTAATTCTTTAACAGCTGGAAGTTTACACTGTTCCCTTCCTTCCACGAGCTTGTATTTCCATTCCACTCTGTTATGGATTTTCTCCACAGGTAATATATTTTTTATGATTGGCAATCTTTTACTGAGTAATACAGCGATAAAAATGTTTAAGTTAAAACTTCCTTTGTTCGTAAAGCTGTTTCAACAATTTTTGTTTTGAGTTTAGTTGTTACAAGGATTAATATTCTCTTGATGAGAACAATGTAAATAATTGTCAAATTTGACACTTATTATACATAAAGAGTAAACTTTTATCAGAAACGCATCTCTTAATGAGATGGGAAGGGCAGGTTCTCGTCCACGTTAGTGTGCATATATGTGGATGAAAACTTCTTATTGCTAGGCTGAAGGTTCAATGTCTACTTCATTCCCATGATAGATTTAAACACTGAGAAAACTTGTTCACATAAGCAAACAAACAAATACATAATAGATGGAAACCAATGAGTTTTGTTATAGAATGCCATTCGATTCTCTGAACTTCCAAATTCCATGCTTCATATTATTATCACCTTTTTTAATGATCCGCTGACAATGTGATCAGCATCTCCTTCCATTTTGTTGAAAGCAAATAACTGGAAACCACCTGACTTGCAAAAGACTTGTTACCCCATCCTTAGAGCCCCTCAAGGTCTCATACCTGCTCCACAGTGCCGTGCCCCCAGTGGGGTTACAGTGAGTGAGAGGTGCAGCTTTCTCTTGGAAAGCCCTGCTCCCCCTACTCCCATGGGGAGGGGGCATGCTTTGTCTTAGGTGCCTTTGCAGGAATATCACTTCTAGGAGAAAGCATAGGAAATGGAGGATCAGAAAATGGATTTTCTTCAAACTATCTTGAGTCACAACTCCTGGGGCTTGATACCCCAATTTTATGAATAAGACTGAAAGTTTACTTGAGGACCAGAACTTACATTTTGATTCCTCTGCTAGGAGTGAGCTCAAAAACCAATATGATTTAAATACACAGCTGCCTGTGGTCACTGCTCCAATTCTTCCCGCCCTCAGACTGCCCTTAGCAGAGCTAACTGCCCTTCCTCAGGCTCCTAACGGCGACTTGCTACTCATCATACCATTTACTGAGTGTCCCCTGAACTAAGGGAGGAGAAAACAGCTGGAGCCTGGGAGAGACCCTGTTCATCCAAGTTAGAACCATTCGTCTCTCTCACGGTCATATCGAGGTAGTATCCAACCAATTGGCAAAATTTTAAGAGGTGTCCCTCCCATATATTTTTATATTTATAAATCATATACATGTAACACTGTCAATTCATTTGTTGTGTGGTTTAAACTTTGAGATTTTGCAAACATAAATATATAAATAAAATAAAATAAAGTTTATTTTATTCCCTAGCCCCATGGATTGCCTCCTGAACCTTCTTTGGAACCGGATGCCCTAAAAGCTTTTGCTCAGGGTTCCTCGAAAAGCCCCAGGGAACATGTGGGGGAAGGGCAGGAGATGGTACTGGAGCATTCCTCTGGCCCTCTCCAAAGCAAGACGCTCCACCATCCTCCAGCCCATATTTACTAAGATTCTGTGCCAGGCACTGTGCCGGGTTCTGAGAACACGAAATGACACAATCTCTTGTTGCACAATAGTTCGAACATAGTTAACAACTGAACCATACATTAAAGATGATGAAGATGGAAAATTTTATGTTATGTCTTTTTTCCCACACACAGAAAAGACAGTCTCTGCTCTTAAAGAGATTATGGAGTAGTGAGGGAAACGGAATTCGCTCATGGGTTTATCTGGCAACTTTTAATTAATGGAGTGCCAATCATGTCCCAGACCCTGTGCAGGTGCTGGGAAGAAGCCTGTAAGCAAAATCAGGCACCGTCAGTCTCTTACGGAGCCTACCGTCCATGGCCCAGCAGGAATGGGCACCCACACTGCTCCAAACAGTAACTACTCGCCACACATGGCTGTTCAAACGAATTGAAATCAAATAAAATGTCAAATTCAAACACCAGTCTCACTAGTCAAATGTCAAGTTCTTGATAGCCACAGCCAGCTAGTGCTACTCTATTGGCCGGCACAGACAGAGAACGTTCCAGAATTGCAGACAGCCCTAAAGCCCTGAGCGTGGTCACTGCTATGGATGGGATGAGTCAGCTCAGCAGGTCAGGCCCTTGTCAGCCTCTCCGGTGCCTTGGTGGCGATTTGTAAAAGGTGTTCCCTCTGGGCTGGTGCAGCTCCCTGCCAGGGATAAGACTTGTGAAGCAGAGTGCAGCCCTGGGCCTAAGAGAAGTCAAAGTCTCTGGAATAGGAAGTGTGGATTACCGCAAGTTACCAGGTCCCCAGAGGTAAAAGACTCGGGAACTCGGAGTTCAGGTCTAATCTCTCACCAATGTACCAGGCAGCCTTGCTCATGCTCTTTTCTCAGCCTCTCTCCCATCTCTGCACCAACTAAATTCCCTTCATGGCCTGGGTAGAACACTGCCCCCATGCTCCCCAAAGTCTTTCTTGAGCCCTTTATGGGGGCTAATTAGCATTTATTGAGCTCCTACTGTATTCGTGTTATGGGTGGGCCTGGGCAGCAGAATATGGTGGTGCAACCATAAGATGAAGATGGAGGGATGCCTGGGTGGCTCAGTTGGTTAAGCATCTACCTTTGGCTCTCGTCATGATCCCGGGGTCCTGGGATCGAGTCCATCATTGGATGCTCTGCTCAGCAGGGAGTCTGCTTTTCCCTCTGCCTCTGCCTGCCCCTCTGCCTACTTGTTCTCTCTCTCTCTTTGTCAAATGAAATCTTTAAAAAAAAAAAGAAGAAGAAGAAGAAGAAGAAGAAGATGGAGGCCCTAGACTTTCCGTGTGAGTGGTTTTAAGTCCCAGAACCACGTGGCCGGCCACGGTAGCTTCACCATCATCAGTGCCCACTCCTCAGGCTCCGGCCTTGGCACGCCTCTCCTTCTGACCTGCGACTTCTCCTATCTGTGCCTGACCTGCCTTGACCCATCTTTCCTGCCTCGTGTCACACATCGAAGACAACAGAAAAAGACTCATTGAAGGGGTCTACCTTTCTGTGCCCCAGTTATCCAACCTGAGAAAGGGTGAGGATAAGCCTCACTAGAAGTCTCCAGGGATTCTCTAAAGAAACTGGAACGTAAACAGCCACCCACCAGCCTAGCTCTTCCAGAAGACACAGACATGGGCCGGTCTCGATCTTCCATGCATCAGAAAATCCACCTCTTCTGGGTGAGTTCCAGGAGGGGTAGAAACTTGCTGCTGGAGCTCTGGAGTGATGGAGATGTATCTCAGCAAAATACTTCCTTCAAACCTCTGGCCAAATGCCCCCCACCCCCACCCCTGCAACCTGCGGAACCTGCCCAGAGTTAGTCGGTAATTTCTTCTCCTGTTTTCGCAGCTGGGGCCTCATGCAGGGCAGCCTGAAGACTCTTCCTGGAGCGGGCACTGGGGATGTGATGGCCCAGTGAGAAGAGAATCAGTTTTGGAGCTGGGCCTGGGTTCAGATCCTGATTCTGCCACTGGTCAGCCCAGTTGACCCATAACTCAACCCTTCTGAGCCCTTTTTTCTTTATTTGTAGAATGGACACTAGTACCTACTTCACAGGTTGTTGAGGGACCGAAATGACAAGAAGTCTCTAAGGTGTGGGTTAGAGGTTGAGATCCTGGCTCTGTCACTTACTGGCTGCAGGACTTTAGGCAAGTTACCTAGATGCTCTGCGCCTTTGTTACCTTTTTACATAGTAGGGGGACCATAGTAGAGCCAAATACAGAGCGTCGTTGTGAGGATTACTTTGTGTCTGACACACGCTGAGAGCTCAGTGAGTGTTGGCATTTATGATCTCATGTTTCCAACAAGTGAGGTAAGCAAGGTAGTTAGTACATCCCTGCCCAGAGGATTAGGTAGGATCACATACTTGCTGTTGGGGAGACCTGAATGAGAATCCGACTCCCCCACACCCTAGTCCAGGCTTCAGATCAAGCCCCTGGCCAAGACCTTGTGCTGGCTGGTTCCCTGGGCCCGGCCCCAGACTCTCAGAGCTGCTAGATTGTGCATAGCTCATCCCTGAGCCATGGCCCCTGGCTTTGTTCCCTTTTAAAGGGCCTGGGGAGGCTCTCCATGTCAGTCTGTGGCTTTGTCATTTGTCCCTGCTGGAGTCTTCCCCACTGCCTGTGGGAAGTTTCCTCTCCTTACTCATGCCTAAGGTTCACTTCGATGCCCAAGGGAGGGCATGCCTAACCCCCCTGGTTGCTTGGGATTAAAGCAGTGTGGGACAGTGCAAGGAGCATTTGGGGTTGGGGGCGAGGGTGTGGTGGTAGACCTTGGCTCTGGGTCCCAGCTATCCTGACAGCAGGAGTGTGATGAATATAAAATGAGGGCCAAAAAAAAAAAAAAAACCCAAAAAAAAAAAAAAACCACCAAAAACAAGGGCCTAAGAAGAATTAAATCTTGGCCAAGTGGTGGTGAGACTGAGACAGGAGGTCAGGAAGAGAAGGAAAGACCAAGATTTTTCATACGTAGTAGGGACCTCCTCTCCTTTCCATTTCATAGATAAGGAAAATAATGTCCACTTTGCCCAAGTTACATAACTGCTTGTAAGAAAGGTTCGGACAATTACTACCTCTTGAGTGCCCACTTAGCTTTCCTTGCAGTACTCAGTGCCCACCCCCCACCCATTCTGAACAGCTGGTGTCTGGCACGGCTCTCCCCTCCCCCACCCAACATGGCTGCCTCACTGGCACCGAAGGGCACGGCCTGGAGGAGGAGGCTAAGATGAGGCCTGTTTACCCACCTTCCCTTGAAGGACCATCAGGATAATCGCGTCATCCCTTGCAGTTCTTACGTCCTCCGTCACCACCAGAAGCCTGAAAATCTTGGTGATTCTCATCCTCCAGACTCTCACTCCCATATAACTTGGTAATTCCCTAAGCTGACTCTATGCCCCGAATCCTCTCACTTTGCTTCCTGGAACTCATAGTTGACTATCAGTAAAATCTCCCCCTATATTCACCTTTGCTCTGAAAATTCTTACACCTTCTTGCTCTAACAGAAACCTCCCTGGTCCCCAAAACATAATTTCCTTGCAGCCACCTCCTGTGGCGTCTACGTCTTCCCCTACATCCCTCACACCAGTGTGCCCACAGGTGGGGAGTTCTTCTCCTTTTTCCTGATGGCAATTTCTAGGATTTTTCTCCTTCCTCCCACTTTTAAAACGCCGATCCCTTTGAAGGCTATGCTGTTAGACCAAACTCGCCACCATCCCTTCCAGTTACAGACATTTACCATAATCTAGACCATTCCCACTCATTCACAGAATATTCCAGTGCCGGGCTCACGATCTTCCTCTCCACCTCCGCTCCTTCCTTCCCTTTCAAGATGTTAACCTTTATTCCTTCATTCAAAAAATGTTGTTGAGTACTTGTTTATTGCAGCAGGTACTGTTCTTAGAGTTGCGGGTACAGGAGTAAACCAGAGTGACAATGTCCCAGCCCTTGAGGTTCCCACATTCCCACAGGAGCAGGGACGATGCACAAATAAATAAACGGTGAATAATATCATGCGAGGCAGAGAAGTTGCAAAAGGGAAAGAGGCAGGTGAAGGCGTGGTGACAGGGGATGAAGGAGCTGTCTTAGAGATGGCGGACAAGAAGGTCATCGACATGGATGACCCACCCAACACCTATACCCCCCTGCATGGTCTTTGACTACCTCTCCCCAACAGACTCCTTCCCTCCTCTGCCATCCAGTCCTGCGGCTGTAGCCTAGAACTGGGCACTGCGGAATCCCCACTCTCTGACCACCACCTCTTGGGTTTTAATTCATTTACTCAATTGCCTCCACTCTATTCTTGGTCCCCTTTGGGATCTCCATTCCGCTGAACTCTCCCTCTTTCACGGTCCATCCTTTACCTCCTTTATCTCCTCATGAACCTTCTTCTCTAGCTTGGATTCTGTGGCTTGTGACAGCACCGACCCTTTGCACCAGCCCTCCCCTCTCCCTTCCGTTGGACTCTCCTGACACACCTCGACCTTGCTTAACCCCAAAGCCCCACCTACACTGCACCTGCACCGAGTAACCAAACATTGCTGGGGAAAATTCTCAGCTGTGCTGACTAGCCACACTTTACATTTTTGACCACAAACCTCAAGTGGGCACTCAGCTTGCCCAGAGATCCTATTGTGTTTCTCTACTAAATTCACTGCCCCACTTTTCAGATGAGTGTTTCACATCTTCTTCTCTCTTCTCCAACCCTCAACACCTCCTCCCTGTTCCCCGCTGTTGGTTAACCACCTCGCTTCTTATTTTGCTGAGGAAATAGATGCAACCGTAGGAAAAGTGCCTGTCTTCTGACCGTCAGTATATCTGGACCCTCGTCTCTGCCTCCCTTTCTTACAATGGATGGCCTCCCCTCCGGGTCTGGGCCAGCTGCTCCACTCATGCACTGGTTCCAATGCCTTCATTACTCATTGACTTCACCCCCAAATCATCCTTCTCCCGCCTGTGCTACATGGCTGCTCCTCTCTATCGATCTTTCTCATCAGCTTAGAAACGTGCTGTCATCTCTCACACTTTAAGAAACAAACTCTCTTTTGACTCGCTTTAGCTCCTGCCCTGTTTCCTTCCTCCCTCCCCACGTCCTCACCCCCATTCCCGCTTAGCCCACCCCAGCTAAAGTTCTGTCTCTGCCATGCCATTGAAACTGCATTTGTCCAAGTCCTCAGTGGTCTCCTAGTCGGCACATCCAAAGGTCAGTGTCTTATCATCTTATTCAGCCACTCAGCCCCACTGTCACCACAGAGAAATGGCTTCTCCTTGAAACCTTGGCGTCTAGCATGCCACATGGGTCTGCTTTCCTCCTGCCTTGATGGCCCCTCTTTCTTGGGCTCCTTCACACTTCACAGGTTCCTTCTCTCCTTGATACCTCCATGTTAGCATGGTGTGGAGACTTCCCTATTTACGGTCGGTCTCTCCCTCGTTAGGTGCCATCTAGGTCTGTGTCTTTAAACGCCATTGAGATGTTGGAATCTTCCAGAGGCAATGGGGAGCAAAGTAGAGAAGGAAACAGGAGCTCCAGCCCTGGAGCCCCTGCCTGGATGTGAATCCCTGTTCCACCCCGATGTGCCGCGTGACGTAGTTGGTAAGTAATCCTCTGTGCCTCGGTAAGATGGTCCCTTACAAAGGCTGTCCTCAGAGCAGAGTCTGAGACAAAGGCTTAAGTGTGAGTAGTTTTCTGGGGGGAACTGACCCAGGGAGCAGGAGTGAGGGAGAGGAAGAGTGAAAAAGCAATGGAAGGCTGCTGATCAAAGGTATAGGAACAAGTTGGCCGCCTGTGGGTGACTGTTGCTCAATCCTGCAGGACTTTCGAGAAGCTTTATGAAATGGTTCAGAACCTGCGGGAAGAAGGACGGGCACTTATCCATTGGCTCCTGCCAAGTTACCCCGTGGACGTGAACTCCCCTGCACTTCTGGGTGGTTCATGTGTCAATGCCAAGTGGGTTTCATGGACGTCCCTCATGCCGTGGTGTCAGGAGGTAAGAGGCATGTGGAGGGACACGGTAAGGCTGCATTTGCATGACATCGATCAAGGCCTGTGAGAAACTGGTAACGGCAGCAGTGGCTTGAACCAGAAGTGAGATGGGGGGCATCTGAAGTTGTACCTGAGATGTGCACAGTATGGACAGGAATAATGATGAAACTCTCTTCACAGGGCTGCTGGCCCTTAACATCTGGTGGTCTCCATGCTGGTGACTCTGATCCTGACATTGTCCCTGCCTAGTAGACATCTCAGAGCCCTAGCTTGTCCAAAAGAGAGCTCTGATTCCCGGTCTGTCCCCCAACTCAACTTTTCTTCCAGTCTCCTCCACTGCAGTTCAATGGCCTGGATTCATCTCTCTCCCCGACCTCTCACATCCAATTTATCACAAACCATGGCTCCAAAATATACCCCAGTCTGACCTGCTCATTAACTTCTGTCACAAAGTGACCAGCCCAGGCCAAGTTGCCATCCTCTCTGGCTGGCCCACTGCAGTGGCCTCCCAACTCTCTCCCATCTCTGCCCTTGCTTCCTCCACAAGAGACTGAATGATGGTTTTACTCCCCTGATTAAAGCAGCCTTCCACTAGCTTCCCATTATCATTTTTATTTATCTTTTTTTTACTTATGTCTGTTTTTAAGTAGACTCCACACCCGGCATGGAGCCCAGTGCGGGGCTTGAACTCATGATCCTGAGTTCAAGACCTGAGCTGAGATCAAGAGTTTGATGCTCAACCGACTGAGATTTTTATGTCATATTGGAACCATGTGACTGTGTTACATATTTTAAAACAAAGTAAATACAGAAGAATATATCACAGTCCTGTTTGAAGGGTTCTCACTTTCTAAGGACTTTAAGATCTTGTTTTCAAGAAATTAGAAGTGCTTGGGACACCTGGGTGGCTCAGTAGATTAAGGGTCTGCCTTCGGCTCAGGTCATGATCCCAGGGTCCTGGGATCGAGCCTCTCATCGGGCTACTTGCTCAGTGGGGAGTATGCTTCTCCCTCTGCCTGCCACTCCCCCTGCTCGTGCTCTCTCTTGCTTTCTTTCTCTCTGACAAATAAATAAGTAAAATCTTAAAATAAAAAATAATGAAAGAAAGAAAGAAATTGGAAGTGCTTAGTAGTCATGTTTTAGTGCCGATGCTGGCTGTGAGGCAAGCTCACCGGGAACCCGCCTCGTGGATTCATCAATGTGTTCCCAGCAGCAGCCCAACAGCTGGCACACAGTAGGCACTCACTAAATGCTTGTTGAAAGAAATAAAAAGTAAAGGGGTGAATAGAAAGAGCCCTAAGTCAGTAATGGAGCATTTCGATCTTGGCAAAGGGTCCCTACTGATATAAAATGGTCAAAATGAATGAATCTGAGCAAGTGAAAAACCCTGCTGTTTATTCATTTTTAGGTTTTATTTCTTTATTTGAGAGAGAGAGCACAAGCAGTGGGGTGGAGAAGGGCAGAAGGAGAAGCAGACTTCCCGCTGAGCAGGGAGCCAGATGAGGGGCTCAATCCCGGGACCCTGGGATCATGACCGGGGGGCGGGGGGGCGGGGGAAGGCAGCCGCTCAACGGACTGAGCCACCCAGGTGTCCCCAAAGCCATGCTGTTTAAATCAGAAGCCAGAAAGTAGCACTCAGGATGTGTGCCATAGCTCTCCCACCCCCAGATTTTCTGGAATGTTCTTGACACCTGCACTCTGGACAACCATAGGAGTAAATGCCGAATATAGTGTAATAACAGCCATGAAAACATAAATAAATAAATGAATAAATGAATGAATGCATGAATGAATGAATATAAATATAAATAAATAAATAAATAAATAAATAAATAAATAAATAAATAAATAAATAAAATGACCTAGTGTAGTCAGGATCACCTCATCCTGGGCCTTCTCAGCCTAGCTCCCTCTTTTCAGCTCAGAGTTGTCTCGCAGGGCTTTGCCTCCGTATGCCTGAGGGCAAACCGTAGTGGGCATCTGACTTGCAGCCAGAACTCCCTGCTCTTGGCCACGTGGCACGGCAGCGAATCGGCCAAGCACAAGTCTGGAACACACAGTGGCCTCCTGGCACGGGCATAGGTGGTTGGCACCGGTTATACCCCCTCAGGAGTGTCAGGTTACGAAGGAGCCAAGAGCAAAGCTTGCCTGGTGCCTGCCCAGCATGCACCCTCCCCTCTTCGGGCCCGGCTGCCACCTTGCAGCAGGCCTCTCCCTGAGGCAGGGGACTGAGGACCGAATCTGGCTTCTGCTGAGCCCTCTCTCCCCCTCCTCCCCACATCTGACTCAGGGGTTTCTGCAGATGGGTAGCTCTGTTTCCTCTCAAGCTTCCTTTGCCAAATTGCCCTCCCTCTTTCGCCCTCCCTCTTTCCATCCTGGGTGGGGGAGTTGTCTCTGAGGGGGAGTTGGGCTTTTTCTGCAGACTGGAGGCCACCGAAGGCCTGAACCAGAGGCCGCAGGGCCTCACAGGGAAAGTGTTGACTTGAAGCAATTTGCCCGGAGCTGGATGTGAGATAAGCCAGAACCCTGGGCTCTGTCACCGCCTGTGCCTATCAGATTCCTACCTTCCCATTCTTCCAGCTCCTAAGCCTTGGCTCTGGACCCAAGTGAACAACTCTCAGCTGTTACCTGGGGTGGAGCGCTCCGTATGGCATCAGCCAGATGTCCCCCTGGGATTTGGATGCATGCCCAGAGGCCGCGGGTGGGGCACTGGGCAGCTGGGGAGGCTATCAGCTATGGGCTGAGCCTCAGGACCCTCCTTATTAGTCCTGGGGAAATATCCTGGCACGAAAGATCCTATGCTTTTTGCTTCCTTGCCTCCTGAGTAGTGTTCAGAGATATCCCTTGAGCACATCTGTCTGGCCCAGAGATCTACCGAGTATCAGCCCAGGCTCTGTGGCAGCCTGCCCTTTTCTAGGCTAGACAGAGAAAAGAGAAGGCCAGGGTCCTAGCATGGTGGGTTCAAGGCTGTCTTGACCAGCAGAGGCCTGGCTCTGCCAAATCTCACTTCCTCCTCTTCCTTCCTGTCCTTCCCTCTCACCTCTCATACTCAACTCGCCCTCTCCTTCAAGAGCTCGGCTCTTCCCCTCCCCCAGGGGGAATGTCAAGCCCACACTAAAGAGGCCATCAGCTTCTTCCAGAAGTCCGTGGAACTGGAGCAAGGGAGAGGCTGAAAGGTCCAGTGGAGAGGGTCTTGGCCACCTCCCAAACCAAGTCCCTGCCTTTGGCTTTAGCAGAAAGCCCAGCAGACCCCTCCCGGCCTTGGTCACTCAACCGGAGCACTCCCTGCGGCCGGTCCAGGTCAGAGGGCTGCAATATCCTCCCATGCCAGCCCCAGCAGCCTGACCCAGGGTGAGGAGCCCCTCCCAGGCGCCTCAGGCCAGGGGCCTCTCAGGTTCCCTGCAAGGGAGGGGGCTGCTGCAGAGCCAGCTGCAGCTGTGGGAAACCACACACCGCAGCCTGCAGGTGCAAGGGGCCTGGGGGAAGGGGAGAGGATTAACTATTTCTTGGGAGCAGGCCTTCTCCATTCCTTCCATTCCCTAACTGTGGCTTCCCGAAGATGCCGGCTACCATGCTTGGGAGTGTGGGCTGGGTACACGACCACACAAAAGTCAAAGAACTTGTGATCCAGGGATGTGAGAGGAAAAACCCCTGCCGGAGAGTTCCTGAAGCCGGCAGACAGAGGCCAAGGCCGCATCACTGACTCCGGCCCAGCTTCGGAGGCCACTGAGAAACCTTGGGTATCATGTCCCTTTTCGTGTCTCCCTTCTGGGTAGGCAGGGGACCCTGCCTGGGGAGAGGTGAAGGGGAGCCTCATCCTCAGAACATGGCACCCCGCCACCTCACCCCCCCAACCTGGTCCCTGGGTCTGCCCACTGAGGATGCCTCCTAGGGGTGCCTCAGGGAACTTCAGGCCTGGCCTCAGAGGAGGGGCTGGTGGCTGAGCGGGCCTGCTCCCACGCAGCCCGGGGCTCCCAGTGGTAACCATTAGTGTCGAGTAAACCATGGCTTGGACACTGCTCTCGGGTTGTCGCAGGGGCTGGAAGCCATTCAAGGGGAAAGCTTTCACATGGTTCCCAGAACGGCTCCTTACAGCTCTGCCTGTCCCCAGAGGTTCGTGTGGGCCTTAATGCTGCCCATCTGCCTGCCTGCTTGCCCAGGTTGATCTGACTTCTCATCTTGCTGGTGCCCAGCAAGAGCCATCTTCTGGCAAGAGGCCCAGGGGGTACAGGTCCTTTTCTATAGAAAAGGCCAGCCTTACCTTTGTTGGAAGCACCCCCCACCCCGCTTCTTCCTGGTATAACTCATCCTCCTACTCTCGTAATCTTCCCTAAATGTGAGAAAGGTGACATTTTCTAGGAGGAAGTGAATTCGTTCTGCACACAAGTCTGAGCACCCACTACATGAAAGTTCTGCTAGGGCTTGGAATGAAGGTTGTGCTGAGGCTTAGAATGGATGTGTGTCCTGGCCTGGAGGAGCTCACAGTCTGGTGGAGTAGACATTCACACTCTATTCAGAGAGACGGACAGTCATACTCTATTCAGAGAGACAGACATTCACACTCTATTCAGAGAGACGGGGCTCTTCAAGGGAAGGCACCAAGTTCCTCAGGGACAGAAGAGGGGTCATGGATGAAAGTCTGTAGAGTTATATAGAACACACAGCGTCGGTTGAAGCAGAAAGGGGTAAGGCAAGGGCTTAGGATCAAACTGGGGGAGTGAGAATTGAGTCACAACACAGGGCAACAGGGAACTGACTGAGCCAAAGGGCTTTTGGAATTCAGAGCAGGGTAACTTCCTACCTGGGTAATCAGGGAAGGCTTCTAGAAGGAAGTTAGAAGGAAGTGGTATTTGAACTGGGTAGAATGACAAAAGGCTAAATTGAGGGAAGGCAGACCTAAGGCATAGAGGCCTTGGTGCCGATTCAGAGACTAGGGGATGCCTCTTCCTTCTCAATGAAACACCTCAGGGTAAATTAACCATATTAATTAAACAAGATGAAAGATTCCCTCAAGATACTAAAATCAGGGAGTTGTCTCTCCTGCTTTTTTCTCTGCCTCCACTTCCTTAGGAGGGAGGGGGTGATTCTTCCTCTTACCCATCAATTTCTGACACAAATTTGCCCCTTCCTACCTTTCCATCCTCAGGTCCACTTTATTTGCCCTACAGGAACAGTCCATTATAACAATGGTATAATAAGAAAAATGTATTTGGTCTTTGTCCCCTTTCCTGGCACAGAGCTTCAAAAACCCTTGTTATTTCCTGAGTAATAGGAATGCCTTTTGTTATTCATAACGAGCCCTTTTCACCATACCTGTTTGTGCTAATAAGATGACTCATGGTAGGCTCTTGGATAGTTTGAAGGGAGGGACTGCCTGCCGGAAAGAAAGCAGGAAGGAAGGCGGGGAAGGTGTGATTGGAGGGCTGGAGATTTCACCCCTACCCGACTCTCGACCTCCCTCAGGGGAGAGGATGGGACTGGATCCTCTCCCTGTGGTCAATGATTTAATTAAGCGTGTCTATGGAACGAAACCCCATCCAAAAACTCTGGACACTGAAACCCAGAGAGCTTCCTGGTTGGTGAACACATTGATGTGCTGTGAGGGGCCCATACCCGATTCCATGAAGAGAGGACAGGGAGCCCTGCCCTCCCCACCCCTCACCCCTTCTCTAGAAGTCTCTTTCCTTTGGCTGTTCCCGAGCTGTATTTTGTAATAAAGCTCTAATTATAAGTATAGCATTTTTAGTGATTTCTGTGAGTCATTCTAGCAAATTACCAAACATGGAGTGGGGTAGTGGGAACCCTGAATTTGTAGCCAAGTCCTACAAGAGACTGGGCAGCCTGGGGACCCATTTGTGTCTGGCATCTGAGGTAAAATCCGTCTTGGGGACTCTGCTCTTTAACTTACAGGATCTGACGCTAACCCCACTTACTGTCACAACGGACCCTGAATCGAATTGCAGGACACCCAGTTGGTGTCAGAGTTGTGTCAGAGTACAACCAAAGGGCCTCCTTATAACCTTCCCCTAAATCACATGCACTCCTAACCCCTCCTCCGGCCTCACATGTTGCTCTCACTTCCCTCGTCCAGCTACTCTGGGAGGCTTTGTTTTTCCAAACCCTTTCTTTCCTTCAGAGCCCACCTCCTTCACAACTTGGTGCCCAAAGTGCTTGCCCTGAAGCCCATCCTTGCAGGCAGAGGTCTTCCCTTCCCCCTAGACAGTCAGGATTTTGCCGTGGTGCTTGGCGAGTGCCTCAGGCCAAGGAGTGGCCCAGTAAATGCTCCTTGGCCAGATGGGAGCGAGTTGCCCTGGAATGGGGAAGGCAGCTAGCCTGGCCAAGCAGTCCTGGAAGATGAAGGCCTCTACTGCAGGCCTCTCCACCTCTCTCCTTCCTCCGTTTCTGTGAGCAGCAGTGTCTCGGGATGGGCCAGGGCCGGGAGGTGGAAGGTTCTGGCTCTGGCGCTCCCAGCATCGTTGGCCTTGATGGTAAATATAGAGTTTTGGCATCTTGTCTTTTGTGATTGCCAGTGCACACCCCCGGTCAACAAACACACCCACTCTTGGTGTGTGTGTGTGTGCCTATGTGCATGTATATGGATGCACACATGTAGGCACACACCCATACACACACACACACACACACACACACAGGTGGGAGCATGCCAAGCCCACGTCTACATTGCCCCGGGCCACAGTTCAGAGGCACCACACATCATCTCGGTTTGGCTTTCCTCCTCTCTCCCTTTGCTTTTTGCCAGCATTGGTCTTGGCAGTGTGCGGCCTTGTAGATTAAGGCCAATAGAGCCTGGCGTGTTCCCCTCTCCCACACCCTTGCTCCCTCCCTTCTACTCCACATACTCCACCCTGGGCTGAAGCTGCCTCCAAGAGCTTGCGGTTCCTTTTTCAACAGCCTCAGACACAGTCTCTGTCACCTAAGCCACATAGGTAATCTGGTGGGAGGCCAGAGAGCAGCGTTACCCGCCTCTCCCCCACCACCCCTGGAAGATGAGCAGGTAGCAGGTCTGTGGGAGCTAAACTGGGCTCCCTCAGGGTCTGCTGGGGCCTGGGAGGTCCGTGTGGAAGGTCAGAAAGTAAACCAGATGTATTTAGGAAGTCCAAGGCCTCTGCTACACGCCGCCACAGGGAACTGGGCTGAGCCAGCAGGCCTAGAGGCTTCGGAAAAAGCATGACTTCCGTGATATTTGAACCCCCACCTTCTCTCCCTCTTCCAGTCCCCACTGCCTCCTAAAGCCTCTCCCAGCATACCCTGGGTCTGAGAAAGGTGGGCTCTTACCTACTATGAGAATATAAATGTTCGTGGCAAGGTTTAGCTGTCACTGTGGCCCGAAAGGATTGATGCCCAGTTGAAAGAATTTTAAGGAGCCGCCTATGTGGGGAAGAGCACTGGGAAGGCTGGGATCTTTCCTTCTCGGTATCCCCACACCCCGCCGTCTACTTTCAAGTGTGCCCCTTCTCCCAGCTCATTCCAAATTGGGGGTGAGGGGCTGTGACTGAGGAATGAACTCAGACTATCCCCAAGGATTCGAGCCCTTCACCAAGCAGGGGGAATCCTCTATAAAATGAGTTCTTCTTGAGGTAGTCTCAGTCCAGAAACCCACATCTCTTTATCGTGGGGATCTGAGGAACCTAAAGCATCCCATCTCAGGTCCTAAATTGAATCCAATACCATTTTCTGTAGGCCTCAATCGGCTTCCCATCCTGGCATCTCCCCCCCCCCCCCAGCCCCACATAGTCGCTACAGCAAGCACACGGCTGCCTCAGAGCCCCTGATTCTCACACTCTAAACCTGGACAGACTCCAGAGCTCACCAATTCCAACTGCCCATGTTACAGGGGGGAAACTGAAGTCCAGCCAGGGGCAGAGACGTATCCACGGTCACGGAGCCACAAAGTTGCAGGATTAAGATTAGAACTTTTAGCCAGTGTTCTTTCTGCAGACACTTCGTTCAGAGTTGGGGACCTAATGGTTTTGGGGTTTTTTAGGTCCTAATTTTAGATACGTCCCTGGCAGTCCTTGGATGAGGTTCTTATTAAGAATCAGTCCCGTTCCCCACCAGAGCCCTTGTTTTGGGTTTTGTTGCCTCAGTGAACTGCAGCGGGGCTCCAGGAGAAGAGGAGGAGGCCGGGGGTGGGGGGAGAGGGGGGCTGCTGAGCCGTGTCATGGCTCCAATGGGCGCCCAGCCTGGGCTGATGGGGGCTTGTCCAAACCGACCTGGGGAGCAGGTGTGGGCCCTCTGTCCCCAGAGCTTCTCAAAGAACAGTTTGTTCTGCAGCCGGGGTGAAAGGAGAGTGACAGACGCCAGCGCAGCCCTGGGGCCTGCTGCAGCTGCTTCCTGTTGTCAGAGGGCTCCCCGACTCAGGGGCTGAGCTCCTGGGCACCCCTGCGCCCTGGCCTAGCGCTCCATGCGGTCACCTGCCTCGGTGGGCCAGCTGCGTCCCATGGACACAGAGAAAGACCGTGTTCAAGGAGCACACAGGAAGGAAGGAGCTCATGGCCAGGCACATCTCCAGTCCCATTCTTATGCAGACAGGGTCCCGTCTCTTGAATGAATGTACACGTGCATTCCTGCCTCGTCTCCCCTTCCATCTTGGAGACCGACCAGTCCTACCATCTCTGCAGAAGCATCCTCCCCATGCTGTGGGCCCCCTCGGCCTTGTCCAGAGTGACTGCCCCTGCATTCCCACCAGCCACACTGGACCATCCAGCATGAGAATGTGGGCCCCAACCTCACACTACCTTGTTCTGTGGTTTGACATTTTACCTGGGTTTGTTTTGTCTCTTCATTAAGACTTAAAGACAGGAGAATATGGGTCCCTAACCACTGCCTCCTTCTTCAAACAAGACCCCTTACAGAGCTGAGCTCAGAGCCGACCCTACCCTAAGGGCACAATAAATTCCCACTGAAGGTCTCAATGTCTCTGACTGGATTCCCGCCTGAATCGCAGTCACCCCAGACTAGGGTATGTTGGGAGGAGAAGGAGGAGGACTTGGGCTCCCCTCCCCGGAATTTTCTGCCTGTTAGTCATGATGCCTCATTACAGGAAGCTGACCAAGGCCTTGTCCCTCTCCCAGCTTGCTTCCAGGTTCCCCTGTGACTAATAAGGAACGTGTTATGGGGCTGGCCTGAACGGGGCACCTTCTGCCCTACGAAGAATTTCCCCACTGTGACTGCTTGTGGGTGCGTGGAAGAAGAAAAAGGGGGTGGGCACCAGCCAGGTGGCCCCCGTGCCCGACTCCGGGGCACTGCTCCCAAAACACTGCCAATGGGGGCTCTCCGGCCTCTGTCTTCTTTCACCCCACATCTCACAAGGGGCCTGGATTACTCTCCCCAGGGGGTCTAAGAGGGGGCTGAGGTAGGGGTGGAGTGAGCAGTCACCTGGGACTCTCAGCCCAGCGCTCTTCCCCCCATTGTGAAATGGCCTTGGATGAGGGCCAAACAGGAAGCCGCCTCCTATGGCCTCTAATCCGAGGCCTGGCGCCGGGGGTGTGAGGATGGGCCCCAGGTTCTTCCCTTCCCAAAGGAGGGCCCAGGCTGACACTGAGCCCACCTTCCAGGACACAACCTGATCTGTGCTTGGCTGATCAGGAGGGACCCATGCCTTCTCTTCTGCCCTCTGTTCCAGCCCCGAGGGGCATCAGAGGGGCATAAAGGGCAGTGCAAAGTGCACGGTCCTGGGACTCAACTCTGCCATTACCACGCTTTGTGATCATGGGCAAGCCCACTTTCCCTCTCTGGGCCTCAGTCAATTTTCTTACTTGTGAATAACTGGACAGTAATGGGTTGGACTAGAGTGATCTTGGAACCTCTTGCAGTTTGATACTGTGACTCACTAAAGTCAGTGATTCATTGATGTTATTAGCAGGACTTGGCTCGGATGGGACAGAGAGTCTGCTCATTGTGTATGTCTAGGTTTCCTTATATAAATCTGCGGGTCTCTCAGAGCAATGGAGGGGGCTTCCCTGGACAATCAAGGATGAATGATGGCAGAGGCCAAGAGATGAACAGCATCCGTTACTTTTGGGAGTTAGGACACCTGGGTAATTTGTGCAGAAACTCTTGCTATGTAATTATCTGTCCTTGACTTCCAAGGCAGGAAATTAAAAATGCTGGGACCCCTAATCATCGTGAATAAAGGAGCTCCTCCTCCCACACACTAAACCCACGAAGGTAGGGGGAGGAGGGAGCCCGGCTGGGACTGATTGAGCAATAACCGCGCCTGCTTTTCTTGGTCTCGGTTTCCCCTTGTATAGTATGGGATGTGGTGACCCTCTCCTTCCTGAGGTTTAGCAAGGAAGGAAATTATCGATGAGAAGGGGAGAACCTGTTGAAGGTCACTGTTTCATAAGTCCCACCACTGGATTCTGTACACAGCAGACCTTCCAGGCACACAGACCAGGGGTATAGTCTACGGGGATATTGGGAGTTCCTTTTTATGTCTCCAAAATCCCAGCACCTGAAATCCCACCATTAGAGTCTTTTCTTTGTTTAATGTTGCCTGAGTTTCTTCCAAAAATGGAGTGTGACGTATGTAACCATTTGTCATGAACCTGTTAGCATGATTAAGCCACCAGATGGGTTGCCTCTGCGTGGCCAGCTGAGGTCAGTGAGAGACTGGGGTTTTGGTGGGGGTAGAGGGGAGGGTGTTTTAGAGGACTGAGTATTTGTACTTGGGGCGTTGCCTGAGTAGGAGGGGGAGAAATAATGATGAAACGCAGCCTTTCTAGCATGCTTTCTCACTTATGAAGGGCTTTTATATACATTATCTCTTTTAACCCCACCATAGCAGTGTGAGGACGGTATTCCCATTTTATAGTTGAGGAAATGGAGGCCCATAGGGTTCAAAGAAGGGACTTTCCTTCAGAGAGAGCTAGAAAATGCTGTGTTGGGCCTAGAATCCAAGGATGGAGGACCAGACGGCAGGATTTTGCCAGCACATGTGGTGGTAGGGTGGGCTGGGGTAAGGTTGGGACAGGCTTCTCCTATCTCACCGATCTCCAGTGAGGAAGGAGGGGATGCTGAGGGGTAGAGCATGGAGACTCAGGTTTTGTTTTGTTTTGTTTTTAATTCTGCCAAGATTGGCTCCTTTCCCAACTTCCCTCCCTCTTACCCTCTCCTGCTCCCTTCCCAGCACTTCTTTGGACTTCTGAAAGGCCTTGTCTTCACTGAGTTGCCTTCGGGCTGTGCTCATTTGCCTGCTCTTCTGCACAGAGATTGAGCAGCAAGGTCGGAGGCTCTGAAGGCAGCTGGCCCAGGTTCAAATCTCCATGCCACCTCTTACTAGTGTGTGACCAAGGCATGTCATTTCACCTCAGCCAGAAAAATGAACATAAAACAACACTCACGTCACAGGATTATTATGAGGGCTCAAGAGAGAATATATTTAAGGCACCTGGAAATGAACCTGGCACTTAGTAAATTCTCAATAGATAGAAGTGAGCTATTATCTGAGAAAAAGTAATCCCTCCCCTAACGCAGAACTCCGTCTGCTTCCCATGACCCCAGTACCTAGAGTAGTGCCTGGCACAAGTGGGTGCTGATTTAGTCCTTGTTCGGTGGTTGATGAAAGTTTCTATTCATTACAGAGAAACCTCTAGCCTTAGCAGAAGGGATTTTGAAAAATAATGACAGTCTTGGATGTTCTTATGGTCTGAGGTGATGGGACAAGGACTGGGAAGGCCAGGATGGCCTGTGGCCACGCTTGTCTAACAAGGTCAGGGCGTCCCCTGCTGGCCCCAAATTGCCGCTGCATGCAGGGCCCAGTGGGGCTGAGATGCCCACCTGGAGGGAGGGCATGGTGGCATTGCCTACTTCTCCTATCTCACTGTGAGTAAGGGGAAGTCCTGTGCTAATGGCTGACACTTGTGGGCTCTGGAAACTTCTCTCGGGCCCTCAGGAGAGAAGCAGTAGCTCTCATAATTTTGGAAGTGGAAGTGACCATCCCAATCTAGTCTAAGTCCTTAACTAATGGTGAAAAAAATTTAAAATACATATTTTGGGTGCTTCCTGAGTCAGCCCTTTACCTGGATTATCCCACTGAAACCCGGAAACAACCCTTTGGGGTAGGTACTATGCAGAGGAAACTGAAGAGAAGTAACTTGTTCAAGGTCCCACACAAAGTAAGGGACCAGCGGCTGACCTAGGTGCCCTGGCTCCCAGTCCAGTGCTCTCATGCTGTCTCTCCAGGACACTAGACCTAGGACTTCACTGGAGTGGCACAGGCAGAGGCAGAAGTCCCTGGAGCCCAGTCTCTCAGGAAGGTACCCAGTGATTGGCTGACTGGAGGAAGGAATAACGCAATGGTAGCTCCAGGTGTCTGGTTGGATTCTGTCCGGGGAGTGTGATTGCCAAGGCTACTGGGAGGATAATTGCTGACACTGGGCACACAGACTCCCAGACACACCCTCATCTCCCTCCCGGTTACCTCCATGGCCATTTCTAGGGTGCTTCTTCCAGAGCTAATCACCTCCAACAGATTCAGGGGGTCTCCAGGCCTTAGGACCCCATTCCTGTCACCCTGAACCCAAACCCACCCAGCGCCATTCCCTGCTGCATTGTCGTGACTCCCTCTCTCCTTTCCTCATCCTGAGCTGACCTTCAGGCCAGCGCAGTGGGGTTACAGTGAGGCAGGTCAGAACCTAGGGCCCTTCCTCAGAGTGAAACCGGAAACAGGCAAACGAACACAACATCTGGCAAGGGGGGCACTGACCCATGTGCGTTGTGCTGTGATCTGCGTTGGTGGAATGAATCCACCTTCACAAATAGGAAGGGGGGAGAGCCAGTTCCCATCTCAGTGACCGGGGTATAATAATGCATGCCTTAGCTCATTTACTCCTCCTCACGGCCCAGTGAGGTGGGCACTTGAATTACATCCCTGTTTTCCTGGTGAGGAAATTGAGGCACAGAAGAATTTAAGCAAATTTGGAATAAGCAAAATAAATAAATAAGTAAAAAAAAAAAATTCTTGCCTATAGATATGCAAATTAATTCTGCTCAACTGTCCTCTATTGTGGAAAATTCAATTTTTCTTCCATTACAAATTCATTTCAATATTTCTGTTCTATAAATATTCCTGCTCTTTGGATTCTCTTTTGAATGTGTTGAAATATCTACCTGGTTCCCTCACTAAAAATAAGGTAAATAAGGATGCCTGGTAGCTTAATCAGTTGGGCATCCAACTCCTTTTTTTTTTTTTTTAAGATTTTATCCATTTAGGGGCGCCTGGGTGGCTCGGTGGGTTGAAGCCTCTGCCTCCAGCTCGGGTCGTGATCTCAGGGTCCTGGGATCGAGCCCCGCATTGGGCTCTCTGCTCGGCGGGGAGCCTGCTTCCCCCTCTCTCTCTGCCTGCCTTTCTGCTTGCTTGTGATCTCTCTCTCTCTGTCAAATAAATAAATTAAATCTTAAAAAAAAAGATTTTATCCATTTATTTATTTGACACAGAGAGAGAGAGAGAGAGAGAGAGAGAGAGAGAGAGAGCACAGGCAGGGGGAGGGGCAGAGGGAGATAGGAAGCAGGCTCCCTGCCAAGCAGTGAGCCCAATGTGAGACTTGATCCTAGGACCCTAAAATCACAACCCGAGCCGAAGGCAGATGCTGAACCAACTAAGCCACCCAGGCACCCCATCCAACTCTTGATTTCGGCTGTGGTCATGATCTCAGGGTTGTGAGATGGAGCCCTGAGCCAGTCTCTGCACTCAGCAGGGAGTCTGCTTGAGATTTACTCCCTCTCCCTCCGGGTCTACCCCCAAACCCCGGCCGCTTGCACACACAAGCTCTCTCTCTCTCTCTCAAAATAATAAGGTAGGGGCGCCTGGATGGCTCAATTAGTTAAGCGTCTGCCTTCGGCTCGGGTCATGGTCCAAGGGTCCTGGGATAGAGCTTCACATCAGGTTCCCAGCTCTGCAGGAAGTCTGCTTCTCCCTCTTTCTGTCCTTCCCCCCAACTTGGGCTCTCTCTCTCAAATCTTTAAATAAAAATAATGATAGGATAAATAGATCTTGAATATGTGTATGAGAGTCATGACCCCACTTCTTTTTTTTAATTACCTTTTAACAGTGGTCATGTAATTTGCCTCCAGTCATTTAGACAAGAAGAGGTAGAGCTGGGATTCAAACTCAGGCAGCCAGAACATGGCGGCTGTGTTTATCACCCTCAATCTATACTCCAGGTGCCACAAAGCTTAATTGCATTAAGTAACTGCACCTGTAAATTAATCAACCTTAACCTAAATAAGACCCTTGACCCTACCTACTTCAAACCCTAGCCCTAAATAAAACCCAATAAATAAAAGTATAGTCTGTCTAAGGAAAGGACATGCGTGACCAGAGCATTTGGGAGAGATGATCTTTGGTGGCACAAGCAAGACAGACACTCCTTCAGGCCCTTAGGCCCCTACGCTGCTGAGGAACTTGCGGGATTTTTCTCCCCCAGGTTTTCCATAGCAGCTAAGGCTGGTCAAGTAGATGCCGGTGTTCTGTGCTAAGAGGCTCCGTGTTGTTCTTGGTACTGCTTGGGCCTTTGCTGAAGGCCCCAGGATGTGGGAGGGGATTCGGGAGCCATTTTTATTTCCCAGTTCTCCTGGGGGTGAGGGAGAAGAAGCAGGAAGGCGTCTGGCCGCATGACTTGGAGACAGTGACCCAACTCCCTGCCTCACATATTCCTCTACTCCAGGGGCCAAAAGCCACCAACTTAACTGCAAGGTAGTATTTGGGGTGCTTGAAAACATTGACATTTAACCATGTCTTATTGACATAGTCTCTTAATTTCATTATTCACTGGGCTAACTTCATTCCTGACTGACCATAAACAGTTCCATTTTTTTCTCATTGAGCAATTTCTTTTCAGATATATATTTTTATAAAGCAATTCACTTTTATTGCAATATAAAATCAGTTACTGCTTTCATTCATTGTTTTAAATTTTTTAATCTAAAAATTTTAAATTTAGCCATGTTATTTTTTTCATAGTACTTATATTTGTGATTCTTTTTATTATTTAATGATATTGGTTTTCCATTTATGAAAATGATATATAAATCTGTTTAAGTATAAAATGAGTCAACTTAAAGAAAAATTTGAACTAATAATACAGGCAATATTAGGATAATGGCAGAAATCAAGGTGGTGTCCAAATGAGAGAAGGTCTATAAATAATAACACTGTTGTTTATTACCATTATTAAGCATTCATTCGTTTTTCTTAAATATTTTGTTTATTTATTTATTAGGGCATGCACAAGTGGGGGGAGGGGCAGAGGGAAAGAGACAAGCAGACTCCCCACTGAGCAGGGAGCCAGACGATGGATCCCAGGACCCTGGGATCATGGCCTGGGCAGAAGGCAGACACCTAACGACTGAGCCACCCAGGTGTCCCTAGAGCATTCAGTCTGCCAGCATCAATGCTATTGACATATTCTGTTGTGCTGTCCAGTAGAATCTATGATAACAGAAATGATCTATATCTGCACTACCCAAGCCACATGTAGCTATCGAATCCTTAAAATGTAGCTAGAGAGACTAAAGAATCAAAATTTTTTTCTTTTTGTTTTTTAAGTTTACATGGATTTTTTTTTTTTTTTTTAAATGATTCCATCCATTTATTTGCCAGAGAGAGACACGGCAAGAGAGGGAACACGAGCAGGGGGAGTGGGAGAGGGAGACGCAGGCCTCCCGCCCAGCAAGGAGCCCAATGCAGGGCTCCATCCCAGGTCCCTGGGATCATGACCTGAGCCAAAGGCAGACGCTTAACCACTGAGCCACCCAGGTGCCCTAAATATTTTCTTTCAATTTTAATTAATTTAAATTTTTTTATCCATATTTACCATATTAAACAGAACAAGCCTAAGGGTCTTAAATTTAGTATTTTATAAAATCTTCACAACATCTATGAGTAAGTATTATTACTGTCTTTTTGCTGATGAAGAGATTTGGAACCTTGAGAGGTTGCCTGAGGTCACACAGTAGGTAGCAGAGGCAGGATGTGAACCCAGACCCACTGGATGTCAGAAGAGGTGCTCTTTGTCATTTCCCACAGAAAAATAGAGCCCAAAGAACACTCTCGGTAGTTGAATTGTACTAGGCCAAGTGTGATGCTAAAACAGGCAGACTTGGATATTTCTATTACTAGAGTGGTTTGTTCTGTCATGGGACGGGCTTGAGATGTCATGTGGGATGGTCGGCATGATTATTCACTCTCATGTGGAACTGAGGTGTGACTGAGCCCACGGGAAGCAGTGAGATATGTCCACATTGAAGGCTAATCCTGATGAGGCCCCAGATGAATAGTGGCCTCCAGAGCTCTTCAAGGGCAGGACCATTTCCTTTACCCTGGTGCCCCCAGCACCAACCTCATGGCTCTACAGAGCACTGCTCAATGTTCCATGACTGATAGAAGTTCAGAGCACAGTGGTCATCAAGTCCAACATCATAGTCACAACACTGTAACTACTTCTATCTTAATTCATGACACAAATTATCAAGGGGGCCCTCATATTCCCTGGCAATCTGACGACACATGTCAAATACGTTCATTCTGATGATTTCACACTTTATTTCAAATGTCCAGTGCACCCTTTGCCCACTTCTCACCCTAGGTTGTTGATTTTGTGAAGGAGACCTATGCTGGCTTTTGGTTCTCTGGGATCTAAACCTCTTTGTAATGCCCCCATTGCGTGGGTCTTGGGGAAAAGCAAGTAAAATAAAAGCGTCAGAGAGTCATTCTCTCACCTGCCCCCAGGACCTGGGTTCAAGCATAGACCTAGGGTTGGCCAAATTGGAGCTCCCAGCTAGGACTCTGATTTCTGAGCCAGGGATACCAGAAACCAGGGCTTTTTAGAGGCTATTCATGGTGATTGTCATCACAGAGCGGTCCTGTGCTGGCAGGCCTATAGGAGGGAGAATTCACCAGACTGTTCCCATCTGTTCTGGTTGCATGACATACGAAGATGACTCCCCAGTTTTTCTGTATACTTTCGACCTCTTTGCTGAGTTACAAACTTGTATATTCAGTCGTTTATTTGATAACTCCACCTGGACATGTGCAATGTAATGATTTAAAAGAAATATATATTTGGTCATTCGGATGACCAAAATATATTTTTCAGATATATTTGATCTTCATCCACAGTTCCTGAAAACACCTCAGAGCCATAAAGGTGAAAAGGATATCTTGTTATTAACATTTGTCTTATCCTTTAATAAACTGATAAATGTGTTTCCCTTAGTTCTATGACCGGCTGTAGCAAATTAATCCAATCTAAGGTGGAGATCGTTGGAACCTTTGGGCTAGTGACTAGCATTGGAAGCGGGAGGTCAGGGGGCAGTCTTACAGGACTGAAGCCTTAACCTGTGGATTCTGATACTATCTTTGGGTAGATAGTGTCAAAATTGCTCGTGTTGTGTATGTGGCAACCTCCCACTACCCTGCTGACATTGGAATTGGGTCTGGGAACCGTAAAAGAATATGTAATACGCATTTCAGATATTACATGACCAAAACAAAACTTTTAGTCTTCTTACAAAACTTTTTACTTCCCAGGTCTTTCTTATCTTAGTAGATGGTACCACCATCCACCCAGTTGTTTAAATCAACTTGAGTCATTCCTGATTTTTTTTCCTTCTAATGTTCACATCCAATTGTGCATGAGTCCTGTTGAGGCTACCTTCAAAGTACACCCTATTCTGATTGCATCGTGCTAGCATCTGGACTTTTGCAGTAACCTCTGTGGTAGCCCCCCCCACCCAGCTAAGATGTCTATGTCCCAATACTGGGAATCTATGAATATGCTACCTTACATGTTTAAAGGAATTTTCAGGGGTGCCTGGGTAGCTCAGTCAGTTAAGCGTCTGCCTTTGGCTCGGGTCATGATCCCGGGATCCTGGGATCTAGCCCCGTATCCAGCTCCCTGCTCAGCAGGGAGCCTGCTTCTCCCTCTCCCTCTGCTACTCCCCCTGCTTGTGGTCTCTTGCTCTGTCAAATAGATAGATAGATAGATAGATAGATAGATAGATAGATAGATAGATAAAGAATCTTCCAAAAAAAAAAAAAAGGAATTTGTAGATGTGATAAAATTAAGGATCTCGAGATGGGGAAATTATTCAGGCCCAGTGTCATCACAAGGTCCCTAGAAGAGGGAGACAGTAGAATCAAAGTAGTAGGAGATGTACTAGAAGTAAGAGGTTGTAATGATGGAAAGAAGGGGCTGCAAGCCAAGGAATGAAAGTGGCTTCTGCTAGGACAATGAAACAGATTTTTACTCTGAAGCTTTCAGACACGGTACAAACCTGCAGACATGTTGATTTAGATTACTGACCTCCAGACATATAAAAGAACAAATTCATGCTGTGTTAAGCCACTAAGTTTGTGGTGATTAGCAATAGGAAGCTAATACAACCCTCTAATTGGTCTCCCCATTTCCTGCCTTGTCATTCTACAGTGCATTCTCCACACCACAGATGGGGGGGCACTTTTAAAATGTAAATTAGATTGTCACTGTCCTCTTTAAAACTTCCTTAACAAGAAGCTTCTCTTTGTGTTTGGAACAAAATCCAAGCTTACCCTAGTCATAGGCCCTTTAGATGAGCTGGTCACCTGCTACCTCTCTAAGCTCTCCATAGTCTTTCACTCTTCCTTGTGGACCCAGGGCAACTTGTTTCCCCTTTGGGGCCTTTGTTCTAGGCATTTCCTGTGTCTGAAACACTGTCTCCAGATCTTTGAATGGCTGGTCCCTTTAGCTTTTGGCTCAAAGTTCTCCTCTAAGAGATTTTCCCTGACCCCAACCTCTCTCTCATTTGTATCACCCTGTTGTCTTCACAGAGCTCATCATTATCTGAAGCTATCCTTACTTATTTCCTGCCTAGTCCTTTAACCCAAGTTCCAGGAAACCAGGAACTTCGCTTATCCTGCTGTATCCCCAATCTCTACAAGTGTCTGGCTCAGGCCAAGAGGCCTTCAGTAAAAACCCCTTGCGTGCTTACATGCTTGACCTCCCAAGGGGTCGACCTCAAGCTGGCTACTGGCAGAGCAGGGCCTGGAATGCAGGTCTCTTGCCAGAATGCAGAGGTGAAACAGCCTGGGCTCCACTCCCCTCTTGCTAGAGCTGGGGGTCACCCTTTATTTAGGAGACCCAGACTGGTCAGAGTAGATAGTTCAGAGGACTGCCGTGGCAACTTTGTATAATGATGACAATGGTAATGGAAACAATAATAACAAAGACAGTTAATGCTTATGGAGCACTTTCTGTGTGCCAGGCACTATTGCAGGTGTTAAATTCATTTTCTCTTCACAACCATACTCTGAATTGGATACCGTTATCACAAGCTGAGGAAATGGAAGCACTGAGCTGTTAGGCAATTTGCCCAACATACAGCTGAATATACTATAGGTATACTACAGGCCTCCATCAAAGCCCTCTTTCGTGCTCCCTCGCTCCTTCACACTGACCCGCGTGAGACAAATTCTAAGTCGCTGAAATCTCGGACCGCCCGAGGGCCCTACAGCTGGGTCATCTAAGAGGGAGGCGGGGGCGTCCCAGAGCGCAGGCGCTGGCGGAGGGAGAGGAGAGGGCGGAGGCAGGGATTGGTGGAAGAGAGTTGCAATCTAATAGCGGAAGTCCCGCCCAGTCTGGGCGAAGCTTCCGGCTCCAATTGCTTGGGCCTTATGCTGACGCAGGGGAGCTAGCGGCGTCGGGATGGTGCTGCTGGAAAGCGAGCAGGTAAAGCCGGAGCGGCCGGCTGAGGGACGGATGTTGTTTGGGGTTTAGCTTGGGACCTCTGCCTCCTACTGCGGGAGGGACTGGGACTTGACGGGGCGAGGATTTGGGACTGCCTAACGGGGCCCGGCTTGTGTTCCAGTTCCTGACGGAGCTGACCAGACTCTTTCAGAAGTGCAGGTTGTCGGGCAGCGTGTTCATCACCCTGAAGAAGTGTAAGCAGCTGTCGACGCGGCAAGGCCAGAAGGAATTTGGGAGGCCGAGCGACGCCCCGACCGGGGTGCCTAATGTCCCAGGGTGCCCAATGTCGGGAACCGAGGGTGGAGTCTGTCTGCGGCGCATCCCCCGCCTTCCCCTACCTTCCTTCTCCTGTACTGGGCACATTCAGGGCTGGGGAACCGGAGCATTAGGGATCGTGGCGCGTGCGACCTCCAGCATTTAGCCACCCAGGCTCGTTCTGGTTACAGTGTGCCCCAGTCAGAGAGGACTTTTGGGGAGGGGGGTGTCAAGGGTCCCAAACCCACGCCATTAATGAGATATCATCTGCTTTGCGGTTACTATGTACCCGTCGTTGAAATAGCAAGTAGTTTCCCAAGGTTTGGCCAAGTTTGATGTAGTTAACAGATCTAGAGCAGTGGAGGTGAATTTTAGGTTTCATCCACCACTTATTAACCTCCTATCTACCTGTTAACGTTTAGTGGCTGTGTTCACCAGGATGTATTTTTCATGCAGATGATGGTCGAACTAAACCCATTCCAAGGAAAGGTTCTGTAGAGGGCTTTGAGCCCTCAGACAACAAGTGTCTGTTAAGAGCTACTGATGGGAAAAAGAAGATCAGCACTGTGGTGAGTTGGATTCCTGTAGTACAATTTTGGAGTTAGAAGACTTGAACTGAACTTAGGATGGGCGTATCTGAACCAGGTTTTTGTTTTTGTTTTAAATAAAGGCTAGTGTAGCTCCCCAGATGTTCAGGATCAGGGCCACCTTTTATGACCCTAGTAGTAGGAAATTAAAGCAAAATTAAATTGAAGGCAAATACTCATTGGTTCTGCTGCAGTTTTTGTGGAAATAAAATGAGCATATTGATCCTTACACACAGTGGCATCGTAAGGAGCAGTTGGCATAAATATTTGATTCTTAATTCCCTTAACTGTGTTGGGCCTTTAGTGCAGTCTCTTGGTACCAGATGATTTTACTTGTAAGCTGATAATTGGCTTGAATTTGTGGTTGACATAGCAAACATGTAGTTGTATGTTAGGCTTGCTACTAACAAGCAGAGGGAATATGGATTTAGTCAACAGCTCTAGTGTTCCCTTTCAGGATGGAGGTTGAATGTGGCAAAGCAATAGACTTTCTGGATTCTGAATGAATACTTCTTTACTTTTCTGGGGCAGAACCAGACTGGTCTTCAGTCACATCAGGATAGGACATTCATGAGAATGTAGACCATAATTAGTTGATAAGTCTCCCTTTACCAGTTATCTTGAGAGGACTTTTAAAGTAAAGCAAACTTATGTGGTTTTATTTTATTTATTTTTTTAAAGATTTTATTTTTTGACAGAGAGATAGAGAACACAAGTAGGCAGAGTGGCAGGGAGAGGGAGGCTCTTCGCTGAGCAGGGAGCCGGACGCGGGGCCCAATCCCAGGACTCTGGGATCATGACCTGAGCCAAAGGCAGATGCTTAACCGACTGAGCCACCCAGGCACCCCAAACTTATGTGGTTTTAAAAAATGAACTTGGATATCATGAAACGTGAAAACCTTAGGAATCTTCAGAAGTAGAATTTCTCTTGTGGTAGCTTGCATTTTGCTTAAATAGGCCTGAATTAATGGAAGGTGGGTTTAAAATAAGATGGGAAGGAAGTAGTTTAAATATATCTTGCACAGAAGATTAAAATGAAGTTTTCTGACATCTCTGGAATCCAGGGAGAAAGTCAGTGCCATGTGTGTGAGAAATTTCAGAGGTGAGAAACTTAGCATCTTTAGGAGACCCCTTCTGCTTCTTTCCCTTCTTGGTACAATTCTCATGTGGAAAAAAGTGCAGAGCTGCTTTGCTTCTTCCTCAGGCAAAGTAAAGTGGAGTAGAAGAATAGCTGTTCGTGTATTATGACCCCTAAAGTTGGAAAGATATATTTTAAAGATTATGATGTTTTAATGAGGCTTCTGGGTTATTACCTTGGGTGAGACAGAGGATTCCTATGTGGTTAATAGGGGTGCACCTTTCTTTTCTTTCCCTTTTCCAGGTGAGCTCCAAAGAAGTGAACAAGTTTCAGATGGTGAGTTTCTGGTGTTCCTTATGTGCCCTTTTTCAGGGCGAGAGTGTGCACAAAATTGAACACTGGGTTAAGAATGATATTTCTTATGTTTTGCCAATACTTTGAGTGAAAGCTGCCAGGGTCTGATTTTTACTTTCAACACTTGTATTGTCTTCCTTTTTAGTTTTTTAAGGTAGATCTTATATTCGGCTTCAGGTATGTTCTACCTATAGTATAGTTAAACAAGTTGCCTGTAGTTTTCCCTTTTTGGTTGAAAAATATCAGAAGCTGCTGTAATGTGAGAGAGTGTGTTTTCCTTTTATACCATTTTGCAAAGGATACAAATGTCCCATGGTATTATATGCTTTATCAGGTTGGTAGGCTTTCTGATATTGACTACTCTAAATTCATTATGGAAATGGGGGCAGCTGCTCCACAATTTACAATTCTTCCCACTAAGTTCATGCTGTGTGTCTTTTAGGCTTACTCAAACCTATTGAGAGCTAACATGGATGGGCTGAAGAAGAGGGACAAAAAGAGCAAGAGTAAGAAGAGCAAAGCAGCACAGTGAAGGGCACCAGCTATTCTTCTTTCACCAACCACCGAATTACTATTTTTTTTTTGGTTTTTACTTTTGGCCACAAAGCTAGGTTTCTGGTTTCGCTATAATAACTGTTCATGTGAGATGAGGGTCATTTTGGATGGAAGAAGGGCTGCAGTGTTTACAGGATAGTTGTAAGAAGCAAGTTTATTTTAGAATTGGCTGATTGGTCTTTGTTGTATGGTTGTGTATCCTAGGATTATAGAGTCTCTGTAGCCATGTGTGTGAAGAACAATGGATCATTAAACCTGTATTTATCTGCACTGACCATCTCTTATTTATTACTTTTCCCACCCTCTATTAATAATTTCTGGTAATAATTACTAATTCTGGAGTGTTACGATTATGAATAGGCTTTACCCCTTTGTTCTAGGTTATTGGTATTAAAACCTGACAGTTTGGGGTGCATGGGTGGCTCAGTCAGTTAAGTGTCAGACTTGGTTTTGACTCAGGTTGTGATCTCAGGGTTGTGAGATTGAGCCTTATGTTGAGCTCTGCCAGAGTCTCTTTGATTTTCTCTGCCTCTCCCTCTCCCTGTAGACCTCTCTCCAACTCATGCACTCTCTCAAATAAAATCTTTTTTTTTTTTTTTAAGATTTTATTTATTTGAGAGAGAGACACACAAATAGATAGAGCACGAGCAGGGAGGAGAGGGAGAAACAGGCTCCCCGTTGAGTAGGGAGACTGATGCGGGGCTTGTTGATCCCAGGACCCCAGGATCATGACCTGAGCCAAAGACAGACGTTTAGCTGACTGAACCACCCAGGTGCCCCTCAAATTAAATCTTAAAAAAAGAAAACACTTTTATGAAAAGTTGTATTCTTCCCAACTGGCTATATAATTTAACATCCTTGTTCCTTTCACAAATTTGAATGAGTTTCTGTAGCCAGATGAGACTTTGCTTAATCACCTTAAAGATAAGCCCATTATAGAACCAGCAGGAATAACGATTCCAAGTTAAATATGGTACTGCATTTCTTTAAGCCCTTTGGTTTGGACATTTTCCTTTTTGGGGGAGGGGAAAAGAATATTTTACTTTTTTCAAGAGAGCAGGTTGCAAAATGGGTTATTGATCTCTATTAGATTTCTTAACACCTGCATCCAAATGATAATTTTTTTTTTTAATTCCAGTATAGTTAACATACAGTGTTATAGTAATTTTAGGGTACAACATAGTGATTCAGCAATTCTATCAGTGCTCAGCAGGATAAGTGAATTTTTAATCACCTTCATCTATTTCATCCATCTCCCCACCAACCTCCCTCTTGTAACCATCAGTTTGTTCCCTATAGTTAAGAGCCTCTTTTTTAGTTTTTCTTTTTTTTTTTTGGTTTGTTTTGTTTCTTAAATTCCACATGAGTGTGAGAATATGGTGTATGTCTTTCTCTGACTTACTTCACTTAGCATTATATTCTCTAGCTCCCATCCATGTTGCAAATGATAGGATTTCATTCTTTTTTATGGCTGAGTAATATTTCACTGTGTATATTTATACGACTTCTTTATCCATTCATTTACTGATGGACACTTGGGCTGCTTCTGTAATTTGGCTGTTGTAAATAATGCTGCAGTAAACCTGGGAGTGCATCTCTTTTCAAGTTAGTGTTTTTGTATTCTCTGGGTAAATTCCCAGTAGTGAAATTACTGGATCGTACGGCAGTTCTTCTTTAATATTTTGAGGAAACTTCATACTGTTTTCCACAATTGGAAAACTTTACATTCCCACCAACAGTGCATGAGCGTTCCTTTTTCTCAACGTCATTGCCAGCACAATGTGGTTTTGATTTTAGCCATTCTGACAGGTTAGAGGTGGTAACATATCTCATTGTGGTTTTAATGTGCATTTCCTTGAAGATAAGTGATGTTGAGCATTTTTTTTAAAGATTTTATTTATTTATTTGAGAGAGAGAGAGATCACATGTAGGCAGAGAGGCAGGCAGAGAGAGAGGGAGAAGCAGACTCCCCGCCAAGCAGAGAGCCCGATGTGGGGCTCGATCCCAGGACCCTGAGATCATGACCCGAGCCAAAGGCAGAGGCTTTAACCCACTGAGCCACCCAGGCGTCCCATTTTTTTTATTTTTATTTTTTTAAGATTTTATTTATTTGAGAGAAACAGAGCACAGAGGGAGCGTGAGAGGGAGAACCAGACTCCCTGCTAAGCAGGGAACCCGATGTGGGGCTCAATCTCAGGCCCTGAGATCATGACCCAAGCCGAAGGCAGACGCTTAAACAACTGAGTCACCCAGGTGCCGCTGATGTTGAGCATTTTTAATGTGTCTTTTGGCCATCTGTATGCCTTCTTTAAAGAAATGTTCGGTCCTGTTTTGTGTCCATTTTTAATTGGATTATTTGGGGTTTTTTTGGTGTTACGTAAGCTCTTTATATATTTTGTATACTAACCCTTTATCTGTTACGTCATTTACAAATACCTTCTCGCATTCCATAGGTTGTCTATTAGTTTTGTTAATCGTTACCTTGGCTGTGCAGAAGCTTTATATTTTGATGTGGTCCCAATAGTTTATTTTTGCTTTTGTTTCCGTTACCTCAGGAGACATATCTAGAAAAATGTTGCTATAGCAGATGTCAGAGAAATTACTAGTTGTAATAACTAGTTGTGCTCTCATCTAGGACTTTTGTGGTTTCAGGTCTCACAATTAAGGTTACTTATTTATTTATAAATAAATAAATAAATAAATAACACAGAGAGAGAGATCACAAGTAGGAAGAGAGGCAGGCAGAGAGAGAGGAGGAAGCAGGCTCCCTGCTGAGCAGAGAGCCCAATGCGGGCCTCGATCCCAGGACCCTGAGATCATGACCTGAGCTGAAGGCAGAGGCTTTAACCCACTGAGCCACCTAGGCGCCCCTCACAATTAAGGTTCTTAATCCATTTTGAGTTTATTTTTGTGTATGGTGTAAGAAAGTGGTCCACTTTTCTCAACATTTGTTGAAGAGACTTTTCCATTGCATATTCTTGCCTCCTTTATCAAAGATTAATTGACTATATAATCATGGGTTTATTTCTGGGCTCTCTATTCTGTTCCATTGATTTGTATGTCTATACTGTCTGTGCTATACTATTTTGATTACTACAGCTTTGTAAATGTATCTTGAAATCTGAGATTGTGGTATGTCTCATTTTTTTTGTTCTTTTTCATACTGCTTTGGCTATTTTGGTTTCTTTTATGGTTCCATACAAGTTTTAGGATTGTTTGTTCTAGTTCTGGGAAAAATGTCGGTATTTTGATAGAGATGGCATTAAATCTGTAGATTACTTTGGGTAGTGTGGACATCTTAATATTTGTTCTAACAATCCATAAGCATGGAATATCTTTCCATTTGTGTCATCTTTAGTTTTCATTAGTGTTTTATAGTTTTCAGAGTATAGGTCTTTCATCTCCTTGGTTAAGTTTATTTCCAGGTATTTTGTAATTTTTGGTGCAGTTGTAAATGGGATTGTTTTTTTAGTTTCCCTTTTTGCTACTTCATCATTAGTGTATAGAAATGCAATGGATTTCTGTATATTGATTTTGTACCCTGTGACCTTACTGAATTCATTAATCAGTTCTAATAGTGTTTTTTGGTGGAATCTGTGGGATTTTCTATATATAGTAGTATCATGACATCTGCAAGTAGTGAATAAGGTTTTATTTTCTTGGGGCCCCTGGGTGACTCAGTTGGTTAAGTGTCTACCTTCAGCTCAGGTCATGATTCCAGGGTCCTGGAATCACGCAGGTTCAAGCCCCGCATTGGGTTCCCTGCTCAGTGGGAAGCCAGCTTCTCCCTCTCCACCTCCCCCACCAACCTGTCCCCTGCTCGTGTGCTCCTCTCTCAATAAATAAAATATTTTTTTAAAAAAAGTTTTACTTTCTTACAAATTTGAATGCCTTTTATTTCTTTTTTTGCCTGATTGCTGTAACTGGGACTTCAGTACTAAGTTGAATAAAAGTGGTGAGGGCGGACATCCTTGTCTTTTTTCCTGGTCTTAAAGGAAAAACTCGCATGTTTTCAACCATTGAGCATGATGTTAGCTGTGGGTTTTTCATATATGGCCTTTATTAGGTTGAAGTATGTTCCCTATTAACATAGTCTGTTGAGTCTGTTGAGGATTTTTGTCATAAATGGATGTTGTACTTTGTCAGATGCTTTTTCTGCATTTGTGCTGCATGTGATGTTGAAATGATCATGCGTTTTTTTTATCCGTTCTCTTGTTGATGTGATGTATCACATTGGTTGATTTGTGCATATTGAACCACTCTTGCATCCCAGGAATAAATCCCATTAATTGTGGTGAATGATTTTTTAAAATACATTGTTGGATTCAGTTTGCTAATATTTTGTTGAAGATGTTTACATCTCGGTTCATTAGAGATACTGGCGTGGAGTTCTCTTTATTTGTAGTGTTCTGTTTGTTTCGTTTTGTTTAAGTATGCTCCATGCCTAGTATGGAGCCCAGGGGGCGGTTTAAACTCAGGACCATGAGATCAAAACCTGACTGAGATCAAGAGTCAGATACTTAACCAACTGAGCCACCAAGGTGCCCCACATTGTTTTTTTGATTACTGATTTAATTTCATTGCTGGTAATTGATCTGTTCAAATTTTTTGTTTCTTCCTGATTCAGTTTGGGAAGTTATATATTTCTAGAAATGTATCCGTTTCTTCTAGGTTGTCTTAATTGGTTGGCGTTTAATTTTCATAGTATTGCCTTATAACCCTTGTATTTCTGTGGTGTCAGTTGTTATTTCTCCTTTCATTTCTGATTTTGGAGTCTTTTTTTTTAATGAGCCTGGCTAAATGTTTATCAATTTTGTTATCGTTTCAAAGAATAAGCTCCTGATTTCATTGGTCTGTTCTATTGTTTAGTTTCTATTTGGTTTATTTCTGCTCTAATCTTTATTATATCCCTCTTCTACTGCTTTGGGGTTTTATTGATTCTTTCTAGCTCCTTTAGGTGTAAGCTTAGATGATTTGAGATTTTTCTTCTTGATGTTGACCTCTATTGCTATAAACTTCCCTCTTAGAACTGCTTTTGCCACATCCTGAAGATTTTGGATCATTGTATTTTCACTTTCATTTGTTTCCATGTATTTTTTTATTTCCTTTTTGAGTTTGTGGTTGACCCACTCACTGTTGAGTAGCATGTTATTTTACCTCCATGTATCTGTGCTCTTTCTAGACTTTTTTTTTTAAGATTTTATTTATTTATTTGCCAGAGAGCGAGCACAAGCAGGGAGCAGCAGGCAAAGGGAGAAGCAGGCTCCCCACCGAGCAAGGAGCCCGATGTGGGACTCAGTCCCAGGATCATGACCTGAGCCAAAGGCAGATGCTCAACCAACTAAGCCACCCAGGTGTCCCTCTGTCCAGGAAGATTTTTTTCTTGTGGTTGAGTTCTAGTATCATAGCATGATTGGAAAAGATGCATGGTGTAACTTATTTGTTGAGGCTTGTTTAGTGGCCTAATTTGTGATCTCTTCTGGAGAGTGTTCCATGTGCACTTGAATGGAATGTGTGTTTTGCTGTTTTACAATGGAATGTTCTGAATATATCTATTAGATCCATCTTGTCCAGTGTATCATTCAAAACCAGTTTCTTTGATTTTCTGCTAGGATGATATATCTTTTGATGTAAATGGGGTGTTAAAGTCCCCTACTGTTACTATATTACTCTTGATTACTTCCTTTGTTTACTACCTGCTTTAGGTATTTGGGTGCTTCCATATTGGGTGCATGAATAGTTTTAATTGTGACATCCTCTTGTTGGATTGTCCCTTTATTATTATGTAGTGCCTTCCTTCATCTCTTGTTAAAGTCTTTGTTTTATTTTTATTTTATTTTTTTAAAGACTTTTTTTTTTTTTTTACATTTTTATTTATTTATTTGACAGAGCGAGCACAAGCAGGGGATCAGAGGGAGAGGGAGAAGGAGGCAGGCTCCCCACTAAGTGGGGAGCCTGACGCAGGGCTCGATCCTCGTATCATGACCTGAGCCAAAAGCATATGTTTAACCAACTGAGCCACCCAGGTACCCCAAGATTTATTTGAGAGAGAGAGAGAGACTGTGGGGTTGTGGGGAGGGACAGAGGCAGAGAGGGAGAGAGCAAGAATACCAAGAAGACTGTGCTGAGCACAGAACCCAGCACAGGGCTCCATCTAATGCTGTGCTCAGTGCAGGGCTCCGTCTAATGACCCTGAGATCATGACCTGAGCCAAAACTAAGAGTCAGACACTTAATAACCCAGGTGTAACCCAGGTGCCCTAATACTCTGTTTTAAAGTCTATTTTGTCCCATATAAGGATTGTAAATCCCCCCCCTTTCTTTTCACTTTCATTTGCATAAGTGCTTTTCCCTCCCTTAACTTTCAACCTGCAGGTGTCTTTGGGACTGAAATGAGTGTCTTATAGGCAGCACGTAGATGAGTCTTGCTTTTTTATCCATCACCCTTTGTCTTTTGATTGGAGCATTTAGTCCTTTTGCAAAGTAATTATTGATAGTTTTGTACTTACTGCCATTTTGTTGCTTATTTTATTTAAATTCGTTAGTTAACATATAGTGTAGTATTGGTTTCAGGAGAATTTAGTGATTCATCACTCACATGTAACACCCAGTGCTCATCATAGGTGCCCTCCTTAATGCCCACTACCCATTTAGCCCATCCCCCCATTCCGCTCCCCTCCTGCAAACCTCAGTTTGTTCTTTATAGTTAAGAGTTACTTATGGTTTGGGCACTTGGGTGGCTCAGTCGGTTAAGCATCTGCCTTTGGCTCAGGTCGTGATCCTGGAGTCCGGGGATTCAGCCCCACTTCAGGCTCCCGGCTGACCAGGGAGTCTGCTTCTCCCTCCTGCCCTTACCCCCACTTATGTTCATGCTCTCTCTCAAATCTTTTTTTAAAAAGTCACTTATGGTTTCCTTCCCTCTCTGTTTTTATTTCTCCTTCCCTTCCCCTATGTTCATGTGTTTGGTTTCTTAAATTCCATGTATGAATAAAATCATGATATATATCTCACTGACTTTGCTTAGCATCATACACTCCACTTCCATCCACAGTGTTGCACATGGCAAGATTTCATTCTTTTTGATGACTAATACTCTACTGTGTATACATACCACATCTTCTTTATCCATTCATCAGTCGTTGGAAATTTGGGCTCTTTCTATAATTTGGCTGTTGTTGATAGAGCTGCTATAAACATTGGGGTGCGTGTGCCGCTTCAAATCAGCATTTTTGTATCCTTTGGATAAATACCTATTAGTGCAATTTCTGGGTCGTAGTGTAGTTCTGTTTTTAATTTTTTTTTTTTGAGGAACCTCCATACTGTTTTCCAGAGTGGCTGCCCAAGTTTGCATTCCCACCAACAGTGCAAAAGGGTTCTCCTTTTTCTGCATCCTTGCCAACATCTGTTGTTTCCTGAGTTATTAATTTTAGCCATTTTGACTGGTGTGAGGTAGTATCTCATTGTGGTTTTGATTTGTATTCCTGATGATGTGATGTTGAACATTTTTTCATGCATCTGTTAGCCATTTGTATGTCTTCTTTGAAGAAACGTCTGTTCATGTCTTCTGCACATTTCTTTACTGGATTATTTTTGGGGTGTTGATTTTGTTGAATTCTTTTTTAAGATTTCATTTATTTGACAGAGAGCAGAGAGATCACAAGTAGGCAGAGAGGGGAAAGCAGGCTCCCTGCTGAGCAGAAAGCCCAATGTGGGGCTTGATCCCAAGACCCCGAGATAATGACCTGAGCTGAAGGCTTTAACCCACTGAGCCACCCAGGCACCCAGATTTTGTTGAATTCTTTATATATTCTGGATGCTAACCCTTTATCCAGTATGTCATATGCAAATATCTTCTCCCAATCCATCGGTTGCCTTTTAGTTTATTGTTTCCTTCACTGTACAGAAGCTTTTTATCCTGATAAGGCCCCAATAGTTCATTTTTGCTCTTGTTTCCCTTGCCTCTGGAGATGTATCTAGGAAGAAGTTGCTATGGCTGAGGTCAGAGTTTGCTGCCTGTTTTCTCCTCTAGTATTTTGATGGTTTTCTGTCTTACATTTAGGTCTTTCAACCATTTTGAATTTATTTTTGTATATGGTTGTTTTTATAGTTCTTGGTTTCTCTCCTGTCTTGCTCTCTACGCTCATGGTTTGCAGGCTTTCTTTAGTGATATTCTTTTCTCTATTTTTTGTATATCTATTACTGATTCTTGATTTGTGGTTACCATTAGGTTAGTATCTAACTTCATAAGTATGTAGCAATCTATATTAAGTTGACGTTCACTTAAGATTGACCTGTTCTTTACTCCTCTCCCTACCGCATTTCTAGGTATATGGTGTCCTACTTTACATCCTTTTTTGTTGTTTTTTCTCCCCTAATTTTTATAGATTTACCTAATTTTATTGCTTTGGTGCTTCCTACTTTTCTTGTTCATACTCTGATTTTTCCTATCCATTGAGTCCTCTTTAACACTTCTTGTTGTAGTAGTCATGAGTTTCTTTAACTTTTGTCTGAGAAACACTTTATCTCTTCTATTCTGAATGATAGCCTTGCTGGATAGAGTAGTCTTGGCTGCAGGCTTTTTTCTTTCAGCATTTGGAATTTATCATGGCACTCCCTTCTGCTGAAAGTTTCTGCTGAGAAATTAGCTGATAGCCTTACAGGGTTTCCCTTGTAGTAACTGTTTTCTCTTGCTACTTTAAAATTCTCTTCATTACTACTTTTTGCTGTTTTAATTACTATGTGTCTTGATTTCGACCTTTTTGGGTTGATTTATTGGGGGTGGTTTGGGCACTTCCTTAGTCATTAGAATTAAGGGAAAAACGGCTATTTTCTTGTGTTCTAGTGCCACAAAGCCTTCAGTGTTAACAGATTTGCAACTTAAAAGCAGCAGATATATGAAAGCATTTATTATGTTCAAAAGATATATTTATATATTATACATGAAAAACTTACAAAGCTCAACTTTGTAGGACAGCTTCTTACAATGTAAAGTTAAAATTACAATGAATGTACAACATTTCATAGTATAAGCTCCTGTCTTAGAACAAGATAATGACCATTCTTTAGGATTAAAATAAGATTCGGTAGTAGTCATCTCTGTAGCTATACAGGAATAACACAGATACCCTGCAAAAGAGAAAAGGTAGGATCAATATAATGGATGAAGAACAAAGTTAATTTTTTTTTTAAGGACACTTTAATAAGTTTTGTTAAAAAAAAAAAAAGATGGAAGGCCAGTGACTAAAAAAAATGGCATGTTACCAAAGCTTTGAGTGGCATGGGGCTGTATGTAAGACCCTAACATAAGGGGAACCCCATTCACCTCACAGGTTTTCTGGTTGCCTTTTAAGCAGATGGTAACATGAATGATTGGCATTCTGACATGAGGACCTACAGCAAAGCAGTCACAGCAGTTCCCTTTCATGTAGATACTGCTAGAAGTTACCTGGGTGATGAAAATTGTAAGTGTAACTACTCCTTGCAGTACTGTGTTTTGTTATTGACACATTGTGACTGTGATTCACAGTCCTGAACAGGATTTACTGATTATCATGTGCAGTTCTAACACAGTGGTTTATCAGCCATCAACCCTCAATAAGACAATAAAATGTGTCACTTTAAATCCCTCGAGTTTTAACCCATGCTGAAAACTGCAATACCTTAGCGATAACTTACTTTTTTTCCACTTTGATGTTATAAATTTCATCACAAACTAATTTGAGGTATCTCTGCTTTGGCAGGCGTGACAGCAGCTGCTTCACAGTTGTGTTAAATGCCTGTTCATCAGCATCCCACTAGGAAAAAATAGATAAGACTTAATAACAGCTACTAACGTTTATTAACTGGCTTTTCCTGAGTCCCTGATGAAATGCCAGTGCCACTCCCCCTTTCAGTGTACTGAAAAAAAATCAGTTATAGCTAGAACTGGTGGGGCGACCCCTGGAGTTCTTCCCTTGAAGCATCAGTTTTCTTTACAAGACTCATTAGATCCTGATTAGCAATGCTGCAGCCACAGTGTGCTCCCGTGACTTTAGAGCAGTTATTTCTGCCCATTTATTTTGTGGAAAACGGAAATAACACCTCTGTGTGCCTCCATCTGAGTGGATCAAAAGCAGTAACTGCCAGGACAGTGGCATATATGCCCATTTACAAGACGACAACAGAGGTGTATGAAATGTCAGTTCTGGGGCAAAGTTTTTTTTTTTTTTTTCATCTAATTTAATCTGACTAAATGCTCCAGATAGGCAAAAAAGGTATTTAACAGGATATTAAAAAAATCATCTGTAGCTGTGATTATAATTTGTTCTTTGCTATTAAGAAGACTTATTCAGATTTTTTTTTAACTTACTAGGCTATTTGATAAGAAGGTTACCCACTAAAAACTTCTTAAACCCATTACAGTTAACATTCAGTATCATTAGTTTCAGGTGTACAATAGAGTGATTCAACAGTTCTGTATATTACTCCGTATTCATCATGAGAAGTGTACTCTTGAATCCCCATCACCTATTCTACCCATCCCCCCCCCACCTCCCCTCTGGTAACCATCAGTTTAGTCTCTGTAGTGAAAAGAGTGTTTCTTGGTTTGTCTTTTTTTTCTTTTCTTTGCTCATTTTCTTTGTTTCTTAAATTCTGCATAAAAGTGAAATCATTTGGTATTTGTCTTTCTCTGGCTTATTCCACTTAGCATTCTATTCTCTAGCTCTATTCAAGTTGCTGCAAGTGGCATGATTTCATTCTTTTTTATGGCTGAATAATTTTCCATTATGTAATATACACACACACACTATATATATATATATACACACACACACACACACAAACCCATCCCCCCACATCTTTATCATTCATTTATCAGTGGACATTGGCTGCTTCCACAATTAGGCTATTGTAAATAATGCTGCTATAAACAGGGGTGCATGTATCTCTTTGAATTAGTGTTTTGTATTTTTTAGATAAATACCTAGTAGTGCAATTACTGGATTGTAGATTAGCTCCATTTTTAACTTTCTTTTCTTTTTTTCTTTTTTTTTTTTAGATTTTATTTATTTATTTGACAGGGGAGAGAGGGAGGGAGGGAGAGCACACGCAGGGGGAGCGGCAGGCAGAGGGGCAGGGAGAAGCAGGCTCCCCAACGAGCAAGGAGCCTGATGTGGGGCTCCATCCCGGACCGTGACCTGAGCTGAAGGCAGAAAATTAACCATCTGAGCCACCCAGGCGCCCCATTTTTAACTTTCTGAGAAACCTCCATACTGTTTCTCACAGTAGCTGTACCAGTTTGCATTCCCACCAACTGTGCACTAGGGTTCCTATTTCTCCACATCCTCTCCAGTACTTGTTTCTTGCCTTGTTGATTTTAGCCATTCTGACAGATACGAAGTGATATCCCATTGTAGTTTTGATTTGTATCTCCCTGATGTAAAGATGTTGGACATCTTTACATATGTCTGTTGGCCATCTGTATTTATTCTTTGGAAAAACGTCTGTTCATGTCTTCTGCCCATTTTTAAATTGGATTGTTTTCTGTGCTACCCATAAAAAGTTTTAAATATAAATAACCTAACTTAATTTTTACAAAAATATCTTCCATGTAGTTCTAGTTCTATATAAGCTTCCCTAGTTGAGATGAACGTCTGAGGCAGCATTGTCTAGTGGTTAGGAATAATAGATTCCCCCAGTCTGCCTAAGTTCAAATCTTGGCTCTGCCAGCATTACGAGTAGGTTGACCTTGAGTAAGATATTTAATATCTCTTCTTCCATTCTCTGTACAATGTAAAATGCTTCCGCTTCTATTTATATAATGGGGATAACAGTACCTACCTCGAGCTTGTTATGATTAAATGAGTTCATATCTGAAAAAATGCTTAAAGCAAGGCCTGCCAGAGCCTGACACACAGTAAATGTATGAGGTGTTAAAATAATCTCTGACACTTAAAAGTCACTAGAAAATTATGATTCTCTCAACATCTGATTTAGTAGTATCTATGTCATATAAAAGGAACAATGTTAATTAAATTCCTAGAACTGCCAAAAAAAAATACCTAGTATCACTAAGAAAGTAATGCCATTTTCAGCTATGTTTTGGCAAAATAACAGCAAAGCTTTAGAATTTTAAAGGCCATAATGCATAAGAGTTCATCTTGCTTACCTCTAATGATAAAAACTGTAGGATTGTTTCTTTGGGTAGATCCACCTGTTGATACACAAAAATGTATGTCATCTGTCAGGGAACGCGAGGCAGCACATACTGACTTGTTACAATGGTGTCACTTTGAATGGAGCAACATGTATTGGGCTTGCAGAGTCTGGGACGCTACTGTGCTATATCAAATCAAGCACATGTAAATGAACCACAGAGTGGTAAGATGTCAGCACTGGTGACAGTGCTCACAGTATAGCCCAGAGGCTTGATGCTGCTGCCTATACTCCATGTATTTTTTTTGTGGGGCTCAAACTCACGACCCTGAGATCGAGGGTCTGGTGCTCTACTTCTGAGCCAGCCAGGCCCTGCTATACTCCATGTATTTTTAATAAGGCAAAGGTCTGAAACATTTTAGAAAAATGGTGATTTTTGTTTTTCTTCCCCTACCTCCCCATCTTTCAGATGAAGAAAACAGGAGAAACAAACACAAAACCTTCCATTTTCTCCCCAGTTTTTACAGATTTAGATTACACGTGGTTGGCATCAGTGATAAAAGGCCTGGATCCCCATACTGTGCATGGGGAGCAAAAATGCCCTGGCCCCTGAGGAAATGACTTTGATGAGAGGGACACAAGCAGTTTTCAAAATGTTAGAGCAACTTACAGCCAAAATTTCAATTTCACTGCTTTTCTGATGTAAGTTGGCAAGGGAGGTCTGAAGTCGTGTTTGTACCTAAATAAGAAGAAGATATGTCAGAATTCAGAACCTGTCAACACAAACCATTGTTCTTGCCATTTTATTTCCTATTGTAGTAAACAATCATGAGTGACAAACTAAGGTCTAGAAGGGCTCCCAAAGATTGTCTAAGGACTTGGAAAGATGAGTGCCCACCCTATCCAGATCTCAGGACAACTGAGATTTTATAGTTTGTTTTTTTTTTAAGGTTTTTAGTTAATTACTTGATAGTGAGAGAAGGAACACAAGCAGGGGGAGTGGTAGAGAGAAGCAGGCTTCTTGCTGAGCAGGGAGCCCAATGCAGGGCTCGATTCGGGGACCCTGGGATCATGACCTGAGCCAAAGGCAGCTGTTTAACAACTGAGCCACCCAGGCACCCCTTAAAGCCTGTTTTGATAATAATTCTCCTTACTTATTTCTTTATAATTTTGAAATGACACCTAAAAGCTCAGGGCATTGAAACTGCATGTGGAAGCAAGGGGATTTTGGTATTAAGCTAAATTTGGAAAAAGGGGAAGATGATAGCAATAAGGACATGGAACTGAAATATGGTAGGGGATGATCGCAGGACAAAGATGTGAAAGTGAGTTGCCGGCCCACTATACTGAGAAACAGCTAGGAGTGCCATATAAAAATAAGGTAACTTAATCTTTTCTATTTTGACCTAGTCTTTTTTTTTTTTTTTTTCCTTTTTAAGATTTATTTGAGAGAGAGCATGAGCAAGCAGACAGGCCGAGAGAAGAGATGGAGACTCTACCCTGAGCGTGGTTCCCGACTTGAGGCTTGATCTCACAACGCTGAGATCATGACTTGAGCGGAAATCAAGAGTCAGAAAACTTAACTAAGCCACCCAGGTGCCCCTCTAATCACATTTCTAAATAATGACTGCTCTCTAATACCCACTTCCCAAGTGAGGCCAGTGTCCTGACTTCGCTCATTAGCCGTTAAGACTCCCCTGATCTTTCCTCCCTACCTATTTAAATCCTTCAGGGATTCCCCGCTCCAGGAAACCTTCATCATGATCCAAGCAGACACCGATCTCCACCCTGCTCCTATGTCCAACACTCACCTTCAGTGTATCTAATTCAGCATTCTGTTAACTTCTCTTCTGTTGTTCTTTAAGTGTATAATACATATGCTTCTAAGGTTATAATAAGGTTATAAACTCTTTAAGGATTGGGGCCATGCCATATGTCTTTTAAATTTTATACAGCATTTCACACAGAATCAGGCAGATAGCAAATACCAAAAACATGCATGCAGTGAGAAACCTGCTTAAAGTCTTGGAATAGATCTCTTCTGCTTTGTTACTTTTCTTTTTTTAAGATTTTATTTATTTATTTATATATTTGTTAGAAAGAGAGCGCACAAGCAGGGGGAGCAGCAGGCAGAAGGAGAAACAGGCTCCCTACTAAGCAAGCAGCCCGATGTGGGACTCGATCCCAGGACCAGAGGATCATGACCTGAGCTGAAGGCAGACACTCAACCAACTGAGCCACCCAGGTCCCTGCTCTGTTACTTAGAACAGAAACAAAGCAACCCCATCTGTCATTAGATCCAGATTAGAAAGTCTTTGTTTAGATCTAGTAATTCTGACAGTAGGTGCTTCTAGGTGCCCATAATGTACATGGATGTCTCTTTGGAGGACAAATGGGGCAGAATCCTCACACCAGAGAGATGCCTTGTTGATGAAATTTTCAGAAGCCACCAAGTTAAGGAAGTGGAAGGAAAACTCCTTCCAGGAAACCGTTTTTTATCTTCCTTTCCTGTTTTCTTCCTCCTTTGTAGCTTACGTTAGAAAACTGAGGAAAGTGTATGTACCTGAGTTTCATACCGCCTCCGAGTGCTGGCTGACAGCTTCTCTGGGGCTATCACACTCACAATGGGGACAACTGCAGCTCCATGGATTTCAAACAAACCTGAAACAAAGTTGCCGAATTTATGGTCTTATCTGGTCCCACTTTCTGTAACACACCACAGAGATGGCAGAGATAGTAGAATCCGCTCTAGTGTGAGTCTATGGGCTAAATTTCTGTCTGGGCTTTGTTTTCCATCTCTGCAACTAGCTGCTCTTGACCTGGAGGAACCCAGAACCCTAACACCCAGCAGTTTCAGTGCTTCTGTCAAGATTCCCAGCCTTCTCTCAGGAAGGAGTGGGGGTGGAAAATGACAAAGACATAGGGATTGTATACGAGTCACCAAAACCTCATGAACCTAAAGAAAAAAAAAAACTTAAACTATCTCTCAAACTCTAATACTTTAAATTCCTCAAAGTATTTGAAATCTAACAGTGGCAGGAAGTCAGTGCTAACAAGCCAAAAGACCCAGTTCTTTGTTAAAAGCCAAATACGTCTTCCTGTGGACGTAACTAGGACATTTCTTTTTCAGTAAGGTTGGCAAATATGAAACTAAAGACTTAGCTATCACCACTGTTCCCTCTTGGGTTTCAATCTTCTATGTGGGGAAAAATCCCAGGAAAATTAACCACATTTAATCTGTATGGTAAACTGAGTCAAAGGAAGATTAAACCAGTTGTGAAAATAAGACAAAAAGACAGAGCTGTACTGCGATTAGAAAAATCACCAAACTCCTAGGCATCTTCTAGGATGTGAGTTTCAAAGCACAGAGAGAAATTCCATTTGGTACAATGAATTGTATCTGTTACTTTAAAGATACATTTCTGATGCAACAAGGAGTTAGACACAGCAGTGTTTATAGCAAACACACACACAGCATTATTATGTTTAGATTATAATTAGTCAATACCTGAAGCATTAGAAAAGGACCCCTTCAGATTTTGCACTGCAAGATTATCAGAAGCTTCTCTAAAAACAAGCAAACAAAAACAATTAGAAAACAGTCAATAGAGCAACACAACAAAGATAACTTAAAGTGAGCTTTTCTATTAAATGTAAAAATTAAATATTGGTTATTAGTGGAAGAAAAAAAATTTGAACTTAATTATGCTTTTGGTCAAGAGCCAGTAAGAATTATAAAGGATGTCATTTCAAATTAACAAATGCCCAAAGACAACATTTGGATTTATTCAGCTATGTTTGAAATGCTGGCTCAACATAAGAAGCTAATTTCAATGAACTATAATGGGTGTTCTTTCCGCTCCCCTCACAATACAAGGAAACATGAGCGTCGGCATGCCCCACCTTTATTATGGCAACAACCTTGGTGATCACCCACAGAACATTTAGTAATGGGAGATTCTTTCAAAAGCTGTGAATGGATATTCTTTAAAGATTGAATGAGCTTTCCAGCCTTTGAGAGACAATAGCACTCTATCTTGGGAAAACAGGGAAGTAATCATGCACATGGAGGAAAGATTTTTAACTTTTCCCTGCTAAAACTGAATGCCATCTGGGCCTTATTAAGTGTCTTAATAATGTTCGTCTGCACTATTAATTAGTTGAGTATTTTACGTTTTCTCTTCTAAACCTCTACCTTTTTTGGAGATCAGTAATCCTAATACCTGGTACTTCTAGAACATTATATTTCCTCAGAAAAAGCCTGAGAGTGAATGTATTCAAGCTAGGTGCAGATGGGAGGGAGCCTGGGGTGAGAGAGGGAGGAGAAAGTAAGAATGTTTATTTTATATAAGCCAAGGTTTTTTACTGTTGGCACTATGACATTTTGGGCCAGATAATTTTCGGGTGGGGAAATGGGGGGGGATCAGTCATGTGCACTGTAGGATGATTAGCAGTATCGCTGGTCTCTACTAGATACTAGTACCACTCCCAGTTCTAACAACCAAAAATATTTGCAAACAGTGCCAAATGTCCCCCGGAGGGCAAAATGTCCCCTGATTAAGAATCACTGATAGAAGCCAAAAAAAAGTGTTTTTGATTATGAGCATATATATAAATTATATAAATAATAAAAGAGCATATATAAACTATATAAATATAAAGCAAATATATTTTTAAAGTTACACATTTATAGAAAATTATAGAAATTTAAAGAAAATTAAGATCCCTTGTAATTGCACTAACCAGAAATAACTATAGTTAAAAATTGGGGGGGGTACCTGGGTGACTTAGTTGGTTAAGCGTCTGCCTTCAGCTCAGGTCATGATCCCAGGGTCCTGGGATCAAGCCCCATGTCAGGCTCTCTGCTCAGTGGGGAGTCTGCTTCTCCCTCTCACTCTCTCTGCTCTCTCTCTCTCTCTCTCTCAAATAAATAAAATCTTTAAAAAAAAAAATCTGATATATCATTCCAGACAATGCATGGGCTATGTATTTTGGTTGGAAAAAACCAGGATCATTTATCTTACCTGTGGACGGATTTCAATAATAAATTAAGCTATGTAAGAATCTTTTTTTTTATTTTTTTATTTTAAGTATATTCTACACCCAATGCGACCCTCGAATTCATGACCCTGAGATCAAGAACCACATGCTCTAGTGACAGAGCCAGCCAGGCGCCTCTAGAATCATCATTTTTTTAAAGGCTGTACACCATTTCATTGTATTTACTATAATCCAAACAATTTTCTACCAATCTATGTTGTGATACTGTGAGAGATTCTCCAAGTGTGGTCCAGGGACCTCTGGAAGTTCCGGAGATCCCTGCACAGGGCTGCAAGGTCAAAACAATTTTCACCATAATATAAAATGTTACTTATCTTTTTTACAGATTAAAAAAACCTCTTCTAAACCTCTACCTTTTTTGGGTCATCCTTTCACAAATGTGTCACGGAATTTTCCAGAGACTGTACAATGGATGATAGTACAACAGATTGAACGCAGACACGGTGACAATCTAGTTTTTTCTATTGAAGCGTTAAATAACAAAAATGTAAAACAATGCATTATCTATAAAATGTCAAATTGTCACTTTTCCAAAATTTCTTTTGTTTTGGAAAATGGGTTTACTGTTTTATTTTTTGAAAGATTTTTAATTTATTTGTGTGTGTGTGTGTGAGAGAGAGAGAGAGAGAGAGCACGCCTTAGGGGGAAGGGAGGGGCAAAGGGAGAGGGAGAAGCAGATTCCCCACTGAGCAGGCCAGGCTGGATCCCAGGACCCCAAGATCATGACTGGAGCTGAAGGCCGACACTTAACTGACTGAGCTACCCAGGTGCCTCAGGGTTACTGTTATTTTCAAATAAGTGTTTTAAAAATGTTTGTTTTAATTTCTAACAAAGTATTGATGGATATAACTCATATAAACAAAGTTCTTTGGTGCCCTCAAATATTTTTAAGGGTATAAAGTGGTTCTGAGACCAGAAAGATTGAAACTGTTATTAAACAGTGCCTTGCTAGGCAACTTTGTATGTACCCTCATGGAATAATTTTTACTATAAATTCCTGACAGTAGAGTTACTGGGTATTCCTTTTTAATTTTTAGTTTTAAGGCAATTTTAACTCTGTTAAATTCCTATCCAGAGAGTTGAAACAATTTATATTTCCATCGTGCATATATGCCATTTTCCCAGAATATATTAGCTCTTTCAAATACTTTCACAAAACACTACCAAAATGTACTGATTAAAAAACCAAATAGGATAATTTTGGCCCCTTGGGCTTTTCAAACTGATAAAGTATTCTCTGACATGAAGAACAAACCCTGAAACTGTGATTAGTCTTACGCAGGGGGTCACATACTTAAACTGCTGAGCTATTCAGAAGCAACAAAATGATCCATTAAAAGTTATCCTGATGTATCTTTTTTTCCCAAAAGGATCAAACTGATGTTTAAGATAAAGGTACAGAGAAGTTCTACAGGTAGTCACAGCTGGTTTTCTGGGCTTTTGTTACCTGATAGTCCTTTCATCACTGACTTTAGTTCTGAGTTTCTGCAAAACGTGGTCTATAAGATCAGACTCCTGCACATGTTTCTCTGTTTGCCTTTCCTTCTCAAAAGACTTAACCTTAAAAAGAATAAAATAGAACCATCAATTTCTGAAGCCAACAGGCTGAATCAGAGTACAAAACTAAGTCAACAGTTTAGGCTGGTGGTTCTAACCAGGGGCGACCTTGCTCATCACAGGGCATTTGGCAATGTTTGGAGAGCTTTCTGGTTGTGACAGCTGTGGGCGCTACCAGCATCTCGTGGGTAGAGGCCTGGGGTGCTGTTCAACTTCTTATAGTGCCTAGGACAGCAGCCCCCACAATTATCTGGCTCCAAATGTCACTGTGGCTATTGAGAAACCTGGTATAGACAAGAAAATCTTACCACTGACGATCGGATTTTTTAAAAAGGCCAAGACTAACCAGTTCCTATTTCATTTAAATCTTCCACATATTCTTCCCCTTAAACATCCCATGGTCAGTCACCACAGTTTCCACAGCGCCCGGCCCCCATTCCAAATTCAAGTGCTGTCATCCACTTCTATGGTACCTGTTCTTTCATCTTCACTCCATGGCCAGCACTCAACCTTGGCTTCAAGCAGCCTTATATTCTTGCCAATCTATTTTCCTCTCACTCCCTTCCATGCTACACACCCCTGCATATTAATTTTCCTCACATACCACTCTGATGTCCCCTTCTGTCCAAAACACATGCTGGTTCCCCACTCGCTGCTACATAAAGTCCAAATTCCTTGGTTGGCATTTTGCTCTCCATGATCTAGCTAAAACCATTCTCTCCTGCTGAAGTATTCTTCTTTGCACCCAGAGTAGACTTAACTCAGGGTAACACCCACAGTAGTTCTCTGTTGGCCTCCCTCTGACTCTGGGACAGGATATTCAAAGAATTACCATTACCTTTGCCATTCCTTCTGCTTAAAAGTCCCTTTCAGCACCTATCTCTATTCTGCCCATTCATGAGGGTCCCCCATAAACCCCACCTCCACCCTGAAGACCTCCCTGCTACCTCTGAGGTAAACTTCCAGGCTGATGAACCCTCAGAGAACTTGCACTGTAGGACTCTCATGGCATTTAGCATTTTTTAACTTATAATCATGCACGATTGTGTTATGTTCTCTACCAGACTATAGCATCCTTGACAGCAGGGCCTGACGCTTCAGTGTCCCTATATCCTTTAGGATCTTAAAGTGCATCCCTCCCACACTGTGAACACTTAAAATGCACCTGCTGACTGGATGAATGAGGTGATGTCTTGCCCTTCAAATATGAAGATGACGCAAGACGGGCTGAAACAATGTGCTAGAATGAACAAGATCACATTTAACGGACAGAAATATGAAGTCCTGTAATTAAAGCCCTCATTGTAGGTGGCCAGCCAGACATGGTGATAGCTGTGAAAGGGCCAATGGGTTTTAGTTGCTAAGTTCAGTACAAGCCAAAGAGCCACATGGTTGCTAAGAGTTAACTAGTAAGCTGTATGAGAAGAAATATGGTATCCGGGTTGAGGGGTCAGAGAGCATTCGCATTTAGTCAGAATATGGTAGAGTTCTCTGTAGAATTCTAGTGCCACGTTTAAAGACAGACATTAACAAGGAATGTCCTTGTTAACTAGGAGAGTCAAGGAGTTGGGAAATCATGTTACGAGGAATGGCTTAAATAACCAGAATGTTTAAACCAGAAAAGAGGGCAGAGTGACATGGCAGTGGTCTCCTACAATTTATTTGAAGACAGCTGAGAGGATGAAAAATTAGACTTGTTATTCTGACTACTCTAGAAGGCAGAATTAAGACCACAGAGTATAAATTTTGGGAAGGACACTGATTCAAGTTTTTAAAATTTGTTAATCATTATAGCAGTGTGTTATGGCACAGATTACCCAGCAGGGGCCTGATGGCAATCACTGCTCTGGAAGAGGCCTGATCAGCAGTTCTTAGGGTCACTTAGGATTTTGTGACTAACAAGCAGACTAATAGTGGGGACTTCCAAATCTTCCATAAAGGAATAGCTACTACAAGAACTGCCTTCTTGCCTTAAACAATTAGAAAGACAAAACACATAAAACAATGGTTTCTCAGACCTTAGACAACAAGCAGTGGAGGACTAGTTTCCAAGAGAAGGGAAACAAAGTGAGTGCCCTACCAGTGCCCCTTTACTGAGATAAGGAAGCCTGCAGACTACAGCACAGGAACGTGGAACCCAAACAGAGACCAGCAGCCTTGCCCAGGTGGGGAGACAGTTTAGGTAGACCCAGATGGCTAGAGATTGTGAGGCAGAGGACTGTAGAGAAGAGTACTCCACACTCACAGAGAAAGATCAATTTCTGAAGCTTTGTGGAGCAGTCCCCTCAATTCTTGCCAGAGGACTGATCTGTGCATTAGTGAAAGAAAACTCTCCGAGGCTGGGGCAACAACCACCAGAAATGAGTAGGCAGAATAATTTCTGGAATTCACAGGGCTGGGAAGAGTTGTTATTCTTATTAGGGTAGAGAGATCTCAGAATACTCAGGCAGAATCCTCCTAAGGGTATTGCCTTGTAGCAATGGGGCTAACTCAGGCTTAGACCAACGGCTGCCCTGGATCTGCCCTAACAATGTGTAAAATGAAGCCTGGAAAAGATCAAGCAATTCAAGAATTTTAACTACACCCCAGAACAAAGCCCAACAGTATTTATAGGGACCTAAAACCTAGCACCCAGAAATGTAAAATTCCTAATGTCCAACAACCAATCAAAAATTACTGGCAGGGGAAAAAAAAAATTACTGGCAGGAGGGTCTGGGTGGCTCAGTCGGTTAGGTATCTGCCTTCGGCTCAGGTCATGATCCCAGGGTCCTGGGATCGAGCTCCGTGTCAGGCTCCCTGCTCAGTGGGGAGTCTGCTTCTCCCTCTCCCTCTGCCTGCAGCTCCCCCTGCTTGTTCTCGCTTTCTCTGTCAAATAAATAAAATTAAAAAAAAAATTACTGGCACACAAAATGTAGGAAAATATGACTCATAACCAGAAGAAATGATAGAAACAGACTGAGAAGTGTCAGAAATGATGGAATTAGTAGGCAAGCACCTTAAAAAGACTATTTTTTTTTAAGATTTTATTTTTAAGTTATCTCTACACCCAACATAGGGCTTATACTCACAACCCCGAGATCAAGAGTCACATGCACTACTGACTGAGCCAGCCAAGTGCCCCTAAAATGACTATTTTTTTCAACTTTTTAAAATTAATTATTTGACAGCACAGCGAGAGAGGAAACACAAGCAGGGGGAGTGGGAGAGGGAAAAGCAGACTTCCCACTGAGCAGGGAGTCTGATGCAGGGCTCGATCCCAGGACCCTGGGATCATGACCCAAGCTGAAGGCAGATGCCTACCGACTGAGCCACCCAGGCACCCCTAGAATGACTATTTTAAATCTTACTAAAAAAAATGTAAAGGGAACAAAAACTGTGAGAGAAATGGAAGACATATAAAGATACAAATGTAACTTATACAAATGAAAAAATACATAAGAAATGCAATGGGATTAACAGCAGATAAGATACTGCAAAAAGATCAGTGAATGGTCCCGAATAAAGCATAGAGAGAGAGGGGAAAAAAACAGAAAATGAAAATGGAGTCTTAATGAGTTGTGGGTCAATATCAAATGATTAACATACTATAATCAGAGTCCTACAAGGAAAAGAGAAGGGATAGAAAAATATTTGAAGAAATAAGGTCTGTCTGAAATTTTTCTAAAATTTTTTTTAGTTTTATTTGTTTGCTTGACACAACAAGAAAGAGCACAAGCAGGGGGAGAAGTAGGGGGAGAGGCAGGGGGAGGATCAGGCTGCCCACTGAGCAGAGAGTCCAATGTGGGACTTGATCCTGGGACCCTGGGATCATGACCTTAGCCCAAGGCAGACGCTTAATGGACTGAGCCAAGCAGGTGCTCCTGAAGATTTTCTCAATTTTATGAAAACTGTAAATCCACAGTTCAAAGAAGTCCTAGCTATGAATACCAAGTATTAGAATATAGAGAATACCACACTAAGGTATATCAAAATCAGTGACAGAAAAAAATCTTAGAAGCTGCCAGAAAATAAAGGAAGATCATACATGGAGGATCAAAGCAGAGTTTTAACAGAAACTGCCATCATGTTGAACACAATAAAACACATCTTCAAAATGCAAAAAGAAAAAATGTAAATCCTAAATTTTGTATCTAGCAAAAACATCTTTCAAAAATGAAGGTGAAGGGGTTGGCTGGGCATTGGACTCTTGGTTTCAGCTCAGGTCATGATCTCGGTGTTGGGGGATTGAACCCTGTGTCGGGCTCCACGATCAGCAGAGAGTTTGCTTAAGATTCTCTCCCTCTTGGGGTGCCTGGCTGGCTCAGTGGGTTAAAGCCTCTTCCTTCAGCTGAGATCATGATCCCAGGGTCCTGGGATCAAGCCCCACATCAGGAAGCAGGAAGCCTGCTTGCTCCTCCTTCTCTGCCTGCCTCTCTGCCTACTTGTGATCTCTCTCTGTCAAATAAATAAATAAAAAATCTTAAAAATAAATAAGTAAATAAATAAATAAAGATGCTCTCCCTCTCCCTCAGTCCCTCCTCTCCAGCTCTCTCGCTCTCTAAAATAAAAATTTTTAAAAGATTTTGTTTATTTGTCAGAGAGAAAGAAAGAGAGAGCACAAGCAGGGGGAGCAGCAGGCAGAGAGGAAGCCTGATGTAGGGCTCGATCCCAAGACCTGGGATCATGACCCGAGCCAAAGGCAGGCGCTTAACCAACTGAGTCACGCAGGCATCCTTAAAATAAATAAATCTTAAAAAAAAATGAAGGTGAAATGAAGACTTTCTCAGACCAGTAACAACTGAGAAAACTCATGACCAGGAGACCTGTACAGACTAGAAATATTAAAGGAAATTCATCAGGCAGAAGGAAAATGAAACCAGAATGATGTCTGCCTCAACACAGGAATCAACAGTTCTAGAGATGGTAAATATAAAGGACATTTCCCCCCTTATTTTAAAAACCTCTTAAAAAATAACTAATTAAATCTGAAATAAAAACAATTGTGGAGTTTATAACATACAATAAGTTATGTGCAACAAACGCACAAAGAATAAGAGAAGGGAAATGGAAGTATTCTGTTGTAAGGTTCTTACACTGTATGTAAAACGCATATACTATTTTTTGAAGGTAGAATGTATTAAAAGTGTATACTGTAAACCCTAAGAAGTCTCCAAAAAATTTCACCAAAAACAGCAGTAATGGTTAGCAAACCAATAGTAGAGATCTAAAAAGAAGGTGTGAAAAGAACAAAATGGAAAAAAGAACAGATGGAATAATTAGAAAACAAACAGTAAAATGGTAGACTTAAACCCAACCATTTCAATAACTGCATTACATATAAATTGTCTAACCATTCCCATTAAAAGACAGGGATTGTCAGGGCAGATCAAAAAAGCAAAACTCAACTACTGAGTGTCTCCAAGAACCCACTTTCACATGCCATGCAAACACTAATTGAAAGACCCTAGAGAACAAGAAATATTATCAAACACTCCTCCTGACAATGCAGAATACACATTCTTCTCAAGTGCACCTGAAACATTCATAGTAATAGACAATTATTTTTTACTTTAAACCATGGCTCAGTAAAATTAAAAGGACTGAAATCATACAGAATATATTCTTTGATCATAAAGGAATTAAATCGGTAGAAATCATTAAAGATGATGTAATGAGCGCAGGGTATTATATAAGACTGATGAATCACTGACCTCTCTACCTCTGAAACTAATAATATATTACATATTAATTGAATTTAAATAAAATTTTAAAAAAAGAATGAAATCATTAAAGAAAGATAGCTGGAAAATGCCCAAATACTTGGAAATTAAACCACAGACTTCTAAATAATCTGTGGCTCAAAGAAGAAATCATCAAAGAAACTTGAAAGTTATTCTGAACTAAATGAAAATGAAAGCACTACATACAAAAATGTGTGGGATACAACTGATGCAATACTTAGAGTGAAATTTATAGCATTAAATGCTTATACATAGAAAAGTAAAGTCTAAACTCAGTGATCCATGCCAGGTGCCATTTTTTTTTTTCTCTAAAGGTTCAGATAATATTTTAGGCTTTGCAGGGCATACACTGTGTTTCACATGCTTTTTTTTTTTTTTTTAAACAAAGAATGTATAAAGGAATTGTATCTCACATGCCATACAAAAATAGGGCGTGTGCCAGATTTGGCCTACGGGCTGTAGTTAATCCATGCCTAATCTAAACTTCTACCTGAAGAAACCAGAAGAGGAATAGACTAAATCCAAAATTAGCAGAATGAAGAAGAATGGAAATCAGTAAAATAGAAAATGAACAAAAAAATAGAGAAAAATCAATAACATCAAAAGCTGGTTTTCTGAAAAGACATAAATAAGATTGATAAATCTCTAGCCAGCCTAGTGAAGTAAAAAAAAAGGAGGATGGGAGACATAAATTACCAATTATCAGGAATGAAAGAGGGGATTATCATTACAGATCCTACAGATAGTAAAAGAGAATATTTGAAAATTTAAATGAAATGGAAACTTTCTGGGGAAGATACCAACTACCCAAACTCACTTATTCAGAAAGAGGCAACCTGAATGGCTCTCTGTCTAGGCCCCTGTGGCTTCCCCGGTGAGTCTGACCAAACATTGGAGGATGAAATTATACCAACTGTATACAAAATCTTTCAGAAAACGGAAGAGGCGAGAACACTGTCCAACTCATTTATGAGGCCAAAATTACCCAGATATTAAAACCTGCCAAAGACATAAAAGGGGAAAATATGTTGATTTTTTTTCCTTAAAAATAGAAATAAAGGTGAGAAGGTGGTATATTTATGAGCTTTGTTAAGTTAAATGCAACAGAGTAAAACTGGTTAAGAACAGGATATGCCAACCAGCAGGTATCAGTGTAATTATTATTCTTATTTTCTTAGATGGAGAAAGGGAACAGAGGGAGAAAAGTAGGAAAAACCTACTGCCACTATTTTTTATTTTTTTAAGCTTGAGGGCAAGGGTTCTGATTCAGATTCTCTCTTCCTCTATTAGCCTTTCTCCAAGAACAGGCCCAGCAAATACAATAATGGATTTCCACCCACACCCACGCCAGGGGGCAGTGGGAAGCTGGGTGCTCCACATTAACTGTGGAGTTAATACACAGTTTGGGAAAGCTGACGGCTGAACTGTGAAAGATTTCCTTGGGTCTGTACCTTGACAAAGCTTCCTCCTTTGTCAGAGACGAGGGCCACGCAGGTGATTTCGTGGTGTCTGCAGTATTCCTGTAGTTCCTCTTGGGACTGAAACAGACACAGCGGTGAAATAAACACAGAGCGCCCACAGCGGCTTCAGTAATTAAGGAGACCGAGAACACGGTGTTCAACTGTATTTTCAAGGTCACTTACTAAACATGCTGACTTCAGGAGCTGTAAGTATTAAGCCAGAAGAGTAAGAATTCAAAGGAGGAATAAGACCTTGCTTTTCTTACTTTCACTACTGTCCTCAGGGGCCATGGACAGTCAATGTGCTTGGGACACACTAAGAGGTTTTCAGAAGCTTCAAATCTTGGTGGAAGGCGCCAGAAAGTATAGAGTATACACACATACATTGAGAAGGCCTTTAAGGAAAGCCAAGGCAACACAAAGAACGGACGGTGTAAAGTACAAGTGAAGCATCAAGCTGCCGAGCAGCAGAGCAGAGACGCCTGCAGGGTCTGCCGCTGGGCAGGACTCAAGTCGCGGTTTCTGGAAGAACACTGCTTCAACCATTTATAAAACAGGGAAACCAATGGAAGAGGATGCTGTTCTGCCAAATGACTGACAATCATCGCCCAGCGTACTTGTGCCAGGAGGTCTTCTCGAACACACACAAAGACGGACAGCAGCAGCTCCCGAAACCTCTCGGCAGGTGATGTGAAAGGAGCAGGGGCAGGGGGGAGGTTCTGTTTCCCTGGGCGGCTCTTCCCGCTCTGGGGCGCCTGAGTGGGGGTGAAGCGGAGTGTATGCCCTTCTCTGACCTGCTGGTGGCAGGGGAGACATTCTCCATAGACCTCCCTTTCTGAAGGACAGGTGGGTTCACGGCTGCCGCTTTCCTCACTTCCATCCCCAGAGCAGGCTGCTGTGGGAGGTCTGAGGACAGACAGCCGCCCACACAGACTCAACACGAAACGCCTTTGGGAAGTGTGCAAGGCTGGCTCCTGGCCCTGCAGATGTCACAGCCTCATCCCTGGAACCTGTATGTTCGCTTCTATGGTCAAAGGAACTCTGAGTTATGGACCCTGAGACGGGGAGATGATCTGGATCATCTGGGTGGGATCAGTGTAATTGCAAGGATCCTTGTGAGAGGAGACAGGAGGGTCAGAGTCAGAGGTGGAAAGACAGAAACGGAGGTCAGAGAGGAAAGAAGATGCCACACTGCTGAGTCTGAAGGTGGAGGAAGGGCCAATGAACAGAGGGATGCTGGAGGGCTCTGGGAGCTGGAAAAGGCAGGGGACTGGATTCTCCCCCTCAGGCCTTCAGAAGAAACCGGCCCAAGCAGACACCTTGACTGAGCCCACTGGGACCGGCATCAGACTTCTGAATGCCAGAAATGCGACACAACCAGCCCGCGTTGTTTTAAACCACTGAGGCTGTGGTCCTTTGCTCCTGTAACAATCAGAAACTAACAGAGGAAGTAGCTCTAACCAGAGAGAAGTCGAGTCTGAGGGAATCCTACTCTAAGGCCGGAGAGGACCACCTGTCACTGCAGCTGGGAGGGCACGCACTCTGCTCGGGGGCATTTTGTGCCTCATTACCTGTGACCAGTCATACATGATCTGCGCTGTGATTCCCGCGGACCAGAGCTTCTGGGTGAGGTTGATGGCCCTGGACATGGACATCTGGCCAACACTTACGATCAGGAGGTCGCAAGAGCTGATTGTAACCTGGATCAGAAAGAGTGGGGACATTTAGAGGAGCGAGACTGTGGGCCTGTGGGCGGGACCAGCACCAGGAGGGAGGCAGCACTCATGTGAAGACAGGCAGCTCGAAATCTTGTAAGCAACAGAAGTCTGGGGTTCAAAATGACACCATCATCATCATCATAAAAAAAAAATGACAGTCAAAAACCTTTTATATTTGTCTTTTTAGAGAATTAGTTCAGCTATCCTAAGCCATCAGGAAGATACCCTTTTCCTCTGGGAAAACTGCTCATATCTGAAACAAGACTAAAGAACCATTTCTAGCTCTATAGAGCACAGCCGGATTTCTGAACAAGGCCTCTGCCTTGTTCAGATTTCTGACAGGCCTCAGCCAACAGCTACACCTCACGTTTACAGGGTGCATCAAAGACGAGGCGAGCGAGGCCAGGCAAAGACGGATGAGCTGTCTGAGGTCCCTCAGCGAGAGGCTAAGGACTTACACGCAAGGGCAGACGCCAAGTCCTAGGCTTGTCTATTGTGGCAAAGATAACCTCCCAAAGCCTCGGTCCACTGCCACATCCAGGGCTTCACATACAGGACTCTAAAGTGAAAGGCCACTCAGAGCCAACTGGAAAGCTGGCCAGCCAAACAGGAACTTACAGGTTCTTCCATGTTGAGGATCGCAGCAGAGATCTTGTCTATAGCTATGCTCACCCCAACAGCAGTGGGGACTGGTCCCAGAGCCTGTGGTCCTCTAAACTGGGGAATCTGGGAAGAAAGGCACAGCTGTGGTTATGAAAAAGAAAAGAAACGGTCCTCACAAGCAAAGCGATGACTGGAGGGCGCACACACTTGTCAGCGACTTACCATCAAAGGGTTCAACCAAAAAGTAAGTACGTGTGCGGCAGGGAGAGTACAAGTGACAGAGAAGAGAATGAGGGGCGGGGTGGGAGATATGGAAGCACGTACATGTGCCAATTTAGGAAAAAGTGAAAAAGTGAACCAATGCTGTATCTAGAGCTGCACTGCTGACCACGGCAGCCACCCAGCCACACGTGGGGTTGAATATCCGAAATCCAACTAAGCCAAAAGGACATGTGCTCTGTATGTGAAATACACAGAGGTTGCAGAGACTCAGACTAGGAAAAAAAATAGGATATAAAATAGCTCATAAATCATACTGAGATGTCGGATTACATGCTGAAGTAGTATTTGGGGTATATTGGGATATATATATATTAATTACAAAGGCTTAGAAAAATGTAAATAGCTCAAGAATTTTGAAAATTTCAGGGCGCCTGAGTGGCTCAGTTGGTTAAGTGTTCGCCTTTAGCTCAGGTCATGATCCCAGGGTGTTGGGATCGAGTCTCGCATCGGGCTCCCTGCTCAGCAGGAAGCCTGCTTCTCCCTCTGCCTGCTGCTCCCCCTGCTCATGTGTGCCCACGCTCTGACAAATAAAATCTTAAAAAATGTCTTTTTGAAAATTTGGACTGTATGCTGAAACAAGTTTGGATATTTGGGTTAAATAAGATATTATTAAAATAAATTCCACCTTTTTTTTTTAATTTGCTTTATGGTCCTAAATAATTTAAAATTACACAGGTAAGTTCTAATTCTGGACCAAAATAGGTAAGAAAACTTCTCTCTTCTCCTCCCACTAAGTACAGCTAAAAATCCTGGACATTATTTATAAAACAAATGTAAGAAGACTATGAAGTGAACAGAGGGTACACATGGGCGTGGGAACTGTAGGATCTGAGAGTAACACATGCTGACAAGCTAGAAATGCCAAGGAGAACCAACAAAAGGCCCCCAGGAAACCTGCTCTCTCTGGCCAGAAGACCAAGAGAGGGGCAACCTGGCAGGGCCAAAATGTTTATCAAACCCCTGCCGTGCTCCAGCCAAACACCACAGGAAGAAGCACGGGCCCGCCCCCGCCAGCCAAGGCTGAGTGCGGGCCCACAGCTTTACCCAGATGTAAGGAACCCCCCTCTCCCACCAAGCCCCAGCTGAGTGGCATCCGAGAAGACCAAATGGGAACCAGGACTTTCTTATCTGCCTGGAGTAGTGTCCCCTACCCCCCGCCCCCACACCCAGTGTCACTGGAGGCCAGGAACTGAAATATTAGAGACGCTCACCTCCGCCCAAGCAGTAATGAGGCCACCCTCCCCATGCGGGTGGTGCCCGAGGCGGCTGAGTGGGAGGCTGGAACTTTGCCTGCTCTCCAGCAGTCTCCTGCCACTTCTCTCCCCGACTCACCACAGTACCAGGAGAGACATGTGGGAAACAGGAGCAAGGCACCCCTCCCAGCCTAGGGATGTGGAAGCAAGCAGGGTAAGGAACTTGAATCTTTACCCTCGACCAACAGTAGCAAGGTGGCACCCCCCGCCCCTACTGGTGTGCTCTCAGGGGAGGCCTGCTGAACCAAAAGATCTAGCTAAGCTCCAGAGTCTCCTAATACTTAAAATATCCAGGGTACAAGTGAAAATCATGCATCGTGGCAACAACCAAGAAGATCTCAAAATGTGTAAGAAAAGACAATCGATAGATACCAAAACAGGATGACACAGACGTTGGAAATATCTGACAAAGATTTTAAAGCAACCATCACAAAAATGCTTTGGAAACAAGCATGACAAACAGGCTTGAGCACCCCCCCCCCAAAAAAAAAGAAAAAAAAAAAATAGAAAGGCTCAGCAGATGGGCGCAGAGGTTGCAAATATCCGTGCTTCTAAGCCAACCCCTGGATGGGTCCAACAGCAGAATGGGGAAAACGGTGGAATTGAAGACGAAACAATAGAAACTATTCAATCTGAAGGAGAGAGAAAACAGACTGTAAAGCAAAAGGCCCCAGAACCTCGGGGATATAAAAACTTAAACATCTGTCATCAGAGTCCTAGAAAAAGAGCAAAAAGAGGGTGAGACGGAAGAAGTATTAGAATAAAATGCCTGAAACATGCCTTTACCGGTCTGTGGGGAGGTTGGCCTCGTTACTGCTTGGGTGGAGGGGAGGGTCTATAACCCTTTGGCTCCTCCACTGACACTGTTTGGGGGTTGGGGGTTGGGGGGCACTGCCCCAGGCAGATAGCAAAGTCTCAGCTTCCCCACCGTGCTGAGGCTTGGTGGGGGGCCCCCACTGGAAAAGGACATAAACCTCTAGATTCAAGAAGCTGAGATAATCCCGAAGAGTATAAATCCAAAGAAAGTCATGTGACACATCATGGTCAAATTTCAAACTAAAGACAAAGGAAAAAAAATCTTAAGAGCATCGAGTGAAAATCAACTTTCCTACAGATGAAAATTCAAACAACAGCACATTTCTCATCCGAAACCAGAAATCTGGGTGATCTACAACGGACTTTCTTCTCCCCTTGAGTTTCTCAGATTTGGACAGCTGAAGCAAAAAGGCTAACACTGTCTGATGTGGACCTCGATGTATGGAGAGGAAGTATTTAAGACAATTATATTATAAATGGGGGGATGGGTATAGGGACTTCCAACGAGGTAAAGGTTCCATACTTCATTTGAACCAGCAAATGTCAGCACCCACGATCTTCACGGTTACAGAAGAGCTCTGTATCGTGACTGTGGTGGTGGTGACGAGACTCCACACACGTGGTACAACGGCACAGAGGTGCACACACAGTGTACCTGGTTGTCCTGTCCGTGTCCTGGTTCTGCTATTTTATTACCGTCATGCCAGATTTAACCAGTCAAGGACATGGAGTGAACGGTGCACAACATCTCTCTGTACTATCTTTGCAACTTCCTGTAAACCTATAATTATTATTATTATTTTTTAAGATTTTATTTATTTATTTGACAGAGAGAGAGACAGCGAGAGAGGGAACACAAGCAGGGGGAGTGGGAGAGGGAGAAGCAGGTTTCCTGCTGAGCAGAGAGCCCAATGCAGGGCTCAATCCCAGGACCCTGGGACCACGACCTGAGCTGAAGGCAGATGCTCAACGACTGAGCTACCCAGGGACCCCTCTATAATTATTTTAAAATAAAAGTCAAAAACACTACAAATGTGGTTCACGGTACATTTCTACTCCTAGATAAAAGGCATGCAGGTGTTCAGTTACATCACTGGTTCAATTTTTCTGAAGGTTTGGAATATTTCAAAATACCAAGCTGAGAAAGAAAGGAAATTAAGCCAGAATAAATCAACCAACGAATACAGGGCACGGCCTCACCAGCAGGTCGTATCTGCCGCCGGCTGCCAGGATTTCCGATACAGCCCTCTGCCTGCGTCTGATGACCGCCACGAACTGGAAGATGACTCCGTTGTGCTGTTGCACCTTGTAAACCAAGCCCAGATTGATCAAGACCTGTGGAGTGCAAGCCCACACAAACACGTCAAGGGCACGGCTTTCCGTCAGTAGCAATCAGAGCAATCGGGAAGATGCGCAAGTACAGCCTGCCAGGGGAAGAGACTCTGCTCTCTTCAGGAGTCGCCCCTTGGCTGGGGCTAACTGACGTCATCAGGCTTGCTGTACTACAGGAAATCACGACGCTTGCGAGGACATTCTGACTGAAGCCAAAACTGTTAACTAGAAATCAGAAGTTCTAAAATGGGGAAAGCAGAGTTCTGGGGGAAGAAAACGCGTCCCAGCATTAACTCAAAAAGCCCATCTCCCCCTGGGCCGGCAGCACTGACGCCCCCCCCGCCCCCCCAGGAGAATCCAGCGGTTGCCGAACCTGTAACTTGATGCCGAGTTTCTTCAACAGCCCGACTATCTCCTCTAGGTCTTTTAAGCCGTACTTCACCAGTTGGGCAACGCCTGTTTTCTGTTTTATTAACGAATTTATTGCCGGTGTTAGATCTTGCAGATCTCCCTTCTGCTCAATAAATTTGTAGAGTCGACACAGCTGGAAAGCAAGGAGGCACATTTAGCTTCCGATCCATGGCCGGGAAGAGCAGGGATTTTCTGGTCAGAGGCCATTTTAACCTTCACTGGGAACGTGACTACGGGTTATCCTTTTCCAGCAACTTGAGTACCTCACGGAAGTGCTCTGGGCACCTACTCCCAGTGAATGCTGCCCCCAGCAGAGCAGCCCCTTGTACTACCTGAGCCGCCATGACGAGATTTCCAAACCAATATCGTTCCTCTTTAGCCTCCTCATTCTCATCAACTCCCGTTCCTGCAGGTACAGAAATGGGGGTCGGCCATAGAGTGGGGTGGGCACGCAGGAAGGCGAAGCCTGACTGGTTCTAGTTCTACTAGGAAGTAGCCAGAAACTCCCTCTCCTCCCTTTGCTTGAATAATTCCTGTTTGGAGCGTTGGGGACCCACTCGGGTGTCCTTCCCTCCTGATCCTTCCCTCCCTCTGGGGCTCACACCTCCGTCCCAGCTCCCGGCTGCTGTACCCATCGTCTTCCACACGAGGGCAATGGCTAGAAATGATCTGTGGGCCAGGCCCAGTCCCTAGCACACAGCAGGGGAAGCAGGAAGTAACTATGGTCATAGACCAGAAAGAAATTTCCACTGGAGCTCCAGGGAGTTAAATAAAATTATAGCTATTTTAAGACCAAATAAGCATAACCTGGTTCAATGATAAATTGGCGCATGGAAACAGAACTGAATGAAGACTCAGCTTAATCCAGTTTACTATAGTAATCATACGCCACATGTATTTTTGTTAAATCCAAAAAGTAATATAATCTAATATCTTTACTATATTGTTTTTCTTCTTAAAATTAAAAACTAATTCTTCTCCAATGTTAACATTAAATTACCGCATTAATAAACTACCAGAAGCACTAGAGTCACTATGTCCAGATCTGCGTCTTCACCCCATCGTCAACAAACTCCAGGTGACTCTGGACAAGTCACAGCATCTTTCTGGGCCTGAGTTGCCTCATCTGTAAAATCAGAACACTGGGCCAGGCACTGGCTCGCAATATGACTGCTTCCTTTTCTAGCATCTTCAGAGTTCCCATTCTTAAATAATGACAGCACCAAATGCCTTTATTAGGTGCTAATCTTTCCATCTTTAAGCTAATCCAATGTACAACTTTGAACCAATGCTCATCATCAAATAACCAGAGATTCAACAAAAAGCAGCTGACATTTGAGCAGCTGACGCAGCTATCACGTGCAAGTGTGAAATATGCCTGAAATGTGACATTAGTTCAAAGAACCTTCTGGGCTTGAACCTTCAGCTAAGGACTCACCAGACTGGGCAGTTTCTTGAGCAGATTCTTCATGCTATTTATACATGGAACTATTTCTGCTCACAGCTATGTGCTGTGTACATGTCTAGAGGCTTATGTAAATACTGTGTTTCCTACCAAAATATTTTATCACTGGTCACTTTGGGTACCATTAATATCTCCTCCAATATTTAACATCTAAAATTTAACCTGGCTTAACTTCTAGAACTCCTAGGCTGTGTAATCCGGTTTACTCTCCCTGCCTGACTGCAGGCTGACCGCTCTGGGCTGCAGTCTGTGTGTGCAAGTTTGGTTAGAGAGCCGAGGGTAGACAGACGCTGCACGGATCCCCTCAGGGCTTTTTAAAGGCCAATATGAATTAAGTTGAAAGCAGCTCGTGGACTCTTTACTGACTCTTTTTCTGTGCCTAGCACTGTGCCAGCCACACTGTAGGTGTCCAAAAGAATGAGTGTCTCTGCCCGGCTCATATTTTAACCTATCCTATACATGAATATGTGGATCATCACAGGATCATGTAATGGAGTGCCCCAGCAGGGCTAGAGAGGTTCTGGGGAAGTTTTAAAGAAGTAGCTCTTATGTAAATATTCAGGAAAATGTCAGAAATCCCTGTTGTCTTCCGTTATCCGGTGACTCCGTGAAGTATGGGTCAGAGATCAGAGGCCAGTCTGAAGCCTGCTGAGAGAACAGGACAAACCTGTTTACCCCATGAGATAGTCCTCACTGCCACTGGGGTCAAATGTCAGATTTTAGGAGGGGAAATGTACTGGAAAAGCAGGAGCTTTAATTCAACTCTGATGTGTTGGAAGATCGGCGGGGGAAACCCAGATGGATCTGCAGAGCTCTGTGCCTCATTGTAGGCCCGTAGGATCTATTTCAGAAGAGAACAACTAGTACCGGAGCCGCTCGCTCAGCAGGCGGCTCTAGAGGGCAGAGCAGCTGGTGATCAAGAAAGAACAGAGAGATGACCCCGCGGCAAACAGCGGCGTGGGGAGGCAGGCTCTGAGTCCAGCGCTGGGCTCTCTTCCCCTAACCCCCCGAGGCTGCCATGGAACCTATGAACGCTCAAGACAAACCTGTCTGTGAGGCGCCGGGGAGCAGCCCCGCCTCACCGCCTTGGGAATCGGGGTAGCCTAGAGTTTCAGAGAGAGCTGTGATAGTGCCATCACTAGGTACTTACGCTGTTAGACGACAAAGACAGATTACAAAACTTGGCTTCCACTTCTCTCCTCGTCAACTTTTCTGTCTACCGTGGAAGAGAATGGAAACAATGAGAGTCACCAAATTTGGCCCTGAACGTAAAGACATGATCTCTAGGCTACTTATGACAAGTATATACCCTCCATTTTAGACAAACTTCTCCAAATCAGGAAGGATGAATTAATTCTGTGATTAGAAAAAAATTTTTTTCCAATGCACATAAAACTAACATTTTTTCAGGGCCATGAGTAACTCAAGTGCTGCTCTCCCAGCCCCACAGGGAACAGGTGCTGACTGAGGCTCCAACCGGGGCCCAAACCACTCTCCCCCGATTCCACCAAAAAGCCCAATGACCACATCTATAAATGACTTTACTGATAAGTACAGGTGGGCTAGAAGAACTAAGGGGAGGCCCTAAGCCCTTTATTCTCAATACAATCACTCCCTCCAACTGGTTGCTTTTTTTACTTTAGAGAAATGAGGGAAGGAGATAAAACTCCCAATTCTATGTTCTACGGTGACATCACTAAGAAAATACTTAAGAACTATTATCATCCTTCATTATCAAGTCGAAGTAATCAAACGCTTACCACAGCATCATACAGAATAACATAAACTTGACTGAGTTTATCTTCTGGGATTCCACAGTGTAAGAGGATTGCTTTCAATAACATGGTATGGTTCAAGTAAATACTGTAATTTCTTTCCTAGGATACGAAAGAGAAATTATTAGTTTCATCATAAAAGTAGTATAGGACCAAAGCCAGCATCTTACCACCAACTTACCATCCAGGCAGGGGATTGTGGAAGAACCGAATTTTGGCATACTGCCTTCTAGTTTATTTTTTCATAAGCATTCCTTTTACATTGTCATAATCAAAGAGTATAATATAATCAAACCCTTTTTTTAAAAAAAAAGATTATTTATTTATTTGTCAAAGAGAGAGACCATAAGCAGGGGAAGCTGCAGGCAGAGGGAGAAGCTCCCCGCTGAGCAGAGAGCCCGATGCAGGACTCAATCCCAGGACCCTGAGATATGACCTGAGCAGAAGGCAGATGCTTAACCAACTGAGCCACCCAGGCGCCCCTCAAACCCTTTATTGTATGTATCTAAACCACTCTGGTCTCCAGCTGTGGTGAGAAGCTGAACGAGTTCACACAGATTTCAGCGAGGGAGAGGACCCGGTTCAGCAGTCGCTGCCGTAGAAGGACGGGCCGGGGGAACGACTGGCCAGTGAGTGGCGTGCTGGGCTGGGTGCAGAGGGCTCCACAGAGAAGCGGCCACATCAGCTCTGCCCTCAACCAGCACGTGTTGTCTCCCCTCAGCGGCGGTGAGGGCGGAGGGAGCAGACAGGCTCCCGGGGCAGAAGGGGCGCCCACGGCAGCTGGGAAGGCAGGCTTTCTAGACGAGGATCCGTGACAGGCACGGCGGTGGGGGGAGTGGCCGCGTGTGTGGGACCCCGAGGCAAGGGCCGAGGAGAGCCAGCCGCTGTGCTAGAAGCAATTTCCACCAGCCAGGCGGGAGGCCGGCTCAAGGGAAGTGAAGTTGGGGAGCTGAGAGCCAGGGCGGGGGGCAGCAGGGGGCCACAGGGGGTGCTGAACAGGGTGAATGTGCCAAAAGCATCCTAGGAATCTTAGCGAATTTCTCGCACTGTGGAAGATCGGGCAGTGCAACACCCTTCCCCCAGAATAGATGAAAACAAAACCCACTCCTGTCAAAGCAGAGGTGAGAGCCTGACAGAAACCCCCAAGTAACCTCATCACACTCTTCTGTTATCCTAGCAAAATGTGGCCCACTGCCGGCACCAAGTGGGGGCAGTTCTGTTCCAGTCACGCACCCCCCCTTCCCCCCGGGTCAAGGACTCTAGCGGGGTGACCTCGGAACGTCAGACCCCGGAAAGTCACCTGAAGCGCCGGGAACTCCTGGATGACCTCGCAGATTGTGTAGATGACTTCGGCAGTGGGCAGAGAGCTGTTGGGGGTCGACGTGACGATATCGAATGCACATTCCAGAAGCTCTTTGGGATGAAATCGGTCTAATTTCCGAGGCCTGAACACACGCTCTATGCAGTATCTGGAGAGAGAAACCCAGAAACCCAGGTCACTGCTTCTTGGAATCACATACGTGTAAGAGATTGCTGAACAAGGGAAAAGAAACAGGAGAAAACGAATCAGTGCTGTGAGCAAGAGACCTTAAAGACAGATTTAGTTGCCAATTCCTCGGGGGGCACTATTAAACTATGGGGCTTCATTTTTTTTTTTTTTTAATGTTTGAGACAGAGATGAAATTGCACATGAGAAATAATTTTACCTTCAGTGCTCGCTCTCTACACAGGGACACACCTTAGGACTCTGACTATTAATTAATTGTTCACTCGCAGCTGAGAAGAAAAAGCACAGAAAGAGCTCTGACTTCGCTGGAAGAAAGGCCCTTTTAAGTAGGGTGCCTCGTTGACAACAATTCGGCTTCCATTTATGAAGCTCTCGCTGCTCGACTGCGGCGCGATCTGAATGTACAGAAAGCCCTTCTCCGCTGCTAAGTGCCCGCAGGCCCGGAGCACGCCACACGCCTGCTGGGTTCACTTGGTTTCTCTACAAGCGGCTTTGGTTCAGTACCTGTGGAGGCAGGTTTCACACAGAGACTGCTGGCCATTTGTCCCCCCAGTTAAGTTTTAAAAGGGGCCATCTGTGATCAAGAACAGCCCTACGTTTTTGTCAAGCAACCATTTGCTAAAATAACTAGTTCTGTTACTTGGGAATGTTAGAAGGCAGAGCATAGACCAAAGGGGCTTCAGGGCACCTACCCAACAGCTGCGCGTCCGCTCAAGGGGAGGCCACGAGGCTCTGTCGCCCCGAGAAGGGGGACTACGGCTGGGCATCGGGACTGTTATTCCAAACTCACTACTTCAAACCCCAAATTCAAACCCCAAACTCGTTGCTGTGTAAGGATCCCAAGTGATAAAACATCCTTCCTCGGTTTCTCTCCCACATCCGTCAGATGAAACCCCCTGAGTTTCGTACCGTTTCAAATTCAGTATGTTATTTCTTGCCACGTATCTTGCAAAAGGAATCTGCAACACAAAGTTTCAAAGGTCAACGTCAAAATGTGCCAACAACCCCTCCTTTGGGTTTTTTTTTTATTAACAGCTTTGTTGAGCTGTAACTCACACAGCACAGAGTTCGCCCTTTTACAAGGTACGACTCCGTGGGTTTAGTATGTCCACGGAGTAGTGCACGGCTCGCCATTCGTGGGCCCTGAAATGTTCTGGAGATGGTCAGTCAGCAGTAGACCCCACTGCGGGGAGTGCCACCAACCTTACTCACTGCGGCATTTCTTAGGATTTTAAATGACAAAAATTCACTTCTAATTAAATATGCTCTGTCCAATTTTATTAGGCCAAGTTAAAATCAGTGCAAGTTATCTGGTTACCTGTGACTTTTTTTCCCCTTTATTTTTGTCCACCCCCCCACCCCCCCCAGCTCCCCTCTGACAATCACCGGTTTGTTCTCTGTATTTAAGGGGCTGGGTTTTTTTGTTTTCTAGATTCCAGACAGAAGTGAAATCCTATAGTATTTGTCTTTCTCAGATTTATTGTACTTAGCATAATACCCTCTAACTCCATCCATGTTGTTGCAAATGGCAAGATTTCATTTTTATGGCTGAGTAATTCTGCATTGTATGTATATACCACATCTTCATTGATTCATCTATCAAAGGACAC
>CM052896.1:53902045-53927475 GCA_028534135.1 Potos flavus
AAATTTTGCCATTTGCAACAATGTAGATGGTACTAGAGGGTATTATGCTAAGCGAAATAAGTCAATCAGAGAAAAACAATTATCATATGATCTCAGTGATATGAGGAATTTGAGGAACAAGACAGGGGATCATAGGGGAAGGGAGGGAAAAATGAAACAAGATGAAACCAGAGAGGGAGACAAATGAGAGACTCTTAATCTCAGGAAACAAACTGAGGGTTGCTGGAGGGGAGGGTGGTGGGATGGGATAGGGTGGCTGGGTGATGGACATTGGGGAGGGTATGTGCTATGGTGAGTGCTGTGAATTGTGTAAGACTGATGAATCACGGACCTGTATCCCCGAGACAAATAACACATTGTATGTTAATAAAAAACATATATATTTGTATGTATACCAAAAAAAAAAAAAAAGAAAGATAAGTCAGTTTCAGGAATAAACTTCCATATGCCCAGAGTATCAACCTGGGCAATATCAACAGAAGGCTTCACCATGACAAACCACCAAGCATGAAGAAGCAACACACACCAGAGGCACAAGACACAAATTCACTGATCATTGTTCATTCAAATCAGCTGGGTGCCATAGACCCCATGACATGAGTTACAGACGCGCATGCTCAGGTATTTCTAGTACGGAGAAGTAAGTATTTTACTTTAAAATACTGTTAATATCAGACTGTCTAGTCTTCCCCTTTACAATCTGAGCTACTTTATAAAATGGAACAAAAGTATAGTTTTAAATTGTATTTTTCTTTTCTTAAAAAGTTCCAAGCTTTCTCTAAAATAATGAAATCTAAAAGCATTCTCTTTTTTCCAATAGCTAAGCCAAGGTTCCAAACAGCACTTGAAAAGCACAACGAACCACACAAAAGAATCCTGGAGTTTGCTAATTTTCTGTGCCAGTCCTTGGCATTTTTTTTTGGTGTGTTTCAAGTCTAATAACATTTTAAGCATTTCATCTTTTGATATTTTTCCCACACTGTTCCCAGGGCACAAGAGAATGAGTGGCAGAAGATGACTAATTGTAAAAGAAGAAAAACAGTAATTAAAATCCAAGAGTGAAGACACCGTAATGAAAGCATCGGAGAAAATTACCTGCTTTGTATGCTCTCCATCATCGAAGTCTTCTGGAAACTTAGGCGAAGTGGGCTAAAAGGTATAATATTCAAATCAGCAAGTACTTGGCAAACTGCCACAGTGAAAGCATTTATTCCCCAGAGATAAGAAAATCAAGGACAGAAATGAAAACAAGTGAAGACTCAAAGTGATACCATCTTGAAACCCAACGCCCATTGTTCCAAATACATACGTGTTATTTTAACACAAGTTGACCCAAATGACAGCCTAGGAGACAAAAAGCACCTCAGCTGAGGACAAAGTATTTTAAGATCCAATGGTTTCAGAGGAAGACAAAGTAGCTTTAGTAAACACACAGAGGAAAAGAGGCAAAAAAAAAAAAATAAAAAATAAAAAACCACCAAAACAAAACACCAAAGCACCAACAAAGAGCAAAAGAAAACCATTAATACTGAAACCTCTACCTGCTAAAAAGCTCTTGCCTTTCTGGTAAACAAGCTCTCAATCAGAACATTATCCTGCCAGTTTGTCTTTTTTGGTTTTTTTTTTTGTTTTTTTCTTTTTACAGTTTAGATACTCTTGCAATGAAGGAACAAACATGAATTTTAGACTAAAGAAAGGCACTTCATCCGGAACATAATCCTGTAAGAGCATTCCAAGTCAAGGCAAGGGCATGGTAATCACTTCATTCATCTCCAAACTTTGTGAACACCACAGTCCATGCTGGACTGGAAATAAGAATTCAACAGTTTTCAAAAATATCTAGAGGAGGGTTTTCAGAGATGGCGTACAGGACTGTAGCTCAGGAAAAAAGAAGGCTCTTCACATCTCTTGCTCATGAATTAGAAATCTCCATCACCCTCATCTGAACCTTCCTCTCCACTTTTATCCTAGCGCCATTTGCGGTGGGCATCCTTGGCCTCACGCACTGTCAACATTAGTCCCTTTCAGTTTGGGCAATAACTGAGGCAAGGATTAATCCCAAGAGCACAGAGGGAGATTTCACTGGGGAAAAAAAAGTCAAGTGGCTGTTATCTTCCACAGGTCCTTTTTAACTTCTGGCCATGGGGGTGCTGTTGAGGCATTACCACTATGTCAACTCAGTTGGAACCTTTAATTTCTAGAACTAAATAGCCACTATCCTTATAACCTATTCCCACCGTTGCAACTATACTGATATCTGCAAAATTTCTGGATCCCTCTTTTGTTTTAAAACCAAGGCGGGGACACACCAGGGTGGCACAGTTAAGTGTCTGGCTTTTGATTTCGGCTCAGGTTGTGATCTCAAGGTCATGAGGTCATGAGATCGAGCCCCGCGTCGGGCTCTGCACCGCGCATGGAGATTCTCTTTCCCTTTCCCTTTGCCCGTCCCCGCGCTTGCTCAGGCAGGCACTCTTTCTCTAAAATGAATAAATAAAATCTTAAAAAAAGATAGAAATATAGGTAATAGTAAGACTGACTCTTTCACATTACAAATACCAGAAAAATACCCTGCATTAAATCCTGATGTCCATGGTTAAGATTTGGGTTGCTCGAAATTGAGGCATTAAAATATGTGATACGTACATCTCTGAGTTGGTTGAGAACAAAGATCCTTTCCGAGGCCGTGACCATGGGGTGATAGGACATCTCAAAGAAGATAATTCCCAGGCTGAAGAGATCCACTTTCTAGGGAGTAAAAGAAACCGTATTTAGACAGCCTTGACATGACTATGTCATTTATCAGGGAATTATAGGACGAGCACTATTAGCTGGAAAAAAAAGTCTGCATAAGGAAACAACAAGCCACACCAGGAAAAAAACTTGATTTCTTCTTAAAAAAAAAAAAAAAGGTCTAGAGTACAGATAAAATCTTTGGTATGACATCTCAACACTTTCCTTGAAAATTCATTGTCACTGGTTTAGCTATATACACAGACATAGAAAATTACTGGCCAAACGCTGAGAGTAATCACTAAAGAGCAAGGGCAACTGAGATCTGTCGAAGGAATCTGCTCTACTTTGCACCTTTACAAATCATCTCAAAAGTGGAAGGAAGACCAAAATCTGCAATTGACAGCAGAGGTCAACTACTGCCTGCAAAGCCCTATCAATGAAGACAGAAAAATGGCACCACAGAAAGATGCTGTGACTAATCCTAACAGAATATGGAAATGCAACTAAAAAAGAAGAGGGGCGAGTCAGCGCAGAGGGTCAGGCAGGGAGCTGCCGAGGGGAGGCTGACCTGCAGAAGGCAGCATGCCTGAGGCAGCCAGCACACTCCTGCCGAGGGGGAGACTGTTCATGACAAATTGCTCCCAGGCACACGCGCCACATTCAGGGGCGACTCTGGCATGAATCTGGACTCCAGGATTAGGAGGAGAGACTCTATCACCAGTGACCTCCTACTGTTCCCTGGTCACTGGAGTCCATTTCTTTTCTTAACCATTTGTGATTATTTTATTTTTTCACTTGTTTATTGTCCGTTTCATCCACCAAAGGCTAAGCTCCCCAAGGGCTGGAATAAGACCTGCTTTATCAGCCCACTGTCCTGTTCTCTGTATTTCTGGGGCCCGGCTTAGGACGAGGCTAGTGCAAATCTGCTCTGGATGGACAGACTGTAAGGTCCGTAGCGGCAACAGTGCCAGCTTCAGGGGAGCCATCCACTCAACGTACACGTGCATATATATCAGGGCAATGACTGAATGTTCCTATTTCAGTGGCAATTAACACCAAACGCCTTGATCTTGATGTTCTTACTACCATCTCACTCTTGAGACCTCCCCTTCTCCCCAGAAAGCTTCCCCCTTACCTGGTTGTACGTGGGTCTACTGCTTCCTTGGACCTCTGGGCTTACATATAAAGCAGTACCAACCATCCCAGTCAAATGACCTGCGTGGAAGAAGGACAAAGGGAAACCTTTCTAATAACAGGACGTAAGAGGTAAGGCGAATTTTTATTTAAAAGTAAAAGCGGGGAGGAGGGGCTTCTTAGGAGTGAGGCATGATCTGTTAAACGCTTCACTGCCTTCAGAGGACGGAACAGTGTAACTTTCAGCGAGGGATTAACCCGGAGTCCCATATGGCCGCAGACTCTGTTCCACATGGGCGGTCTCTGCTGTTGCAGAGGGGCGGTGCAGAGAGAAGACCCCAGACGTCCCCGGTCAGGAGGTAACCTCACATTACCGTGCAGGGTCAGAGTGTAACCATCTAAACATGAGAGCCAATTATTCTAACTGAAGCTCTAATTTCTTGAAGTTTCCGGGAACAGTTAAGATAGCGAAGAGGGGGAAAAAAAATTAAAGCATGTTCATGATTTTGTTCATTTAATGGGCAATTGTAATCTGCTTTAGAATAAAATCTTTACGGACGAAAAACAGGTTTCAGATTAAGAAACCTGTACTGTACGGCATTCTTAAAATTTTCCTAAGAGAGCAGATCTTATGTTGAGTGGTCTTACCACAAAATTTAATAATAATAATAATAATTAAGAGGGCAGGAGGAAACTTGGAGGTTATGGATATGTTTATAAGATCGATTGAGATGGATGGTTTCATGGGTATATATGTATCTCCAAGCTCCTCAAGTGGTATACATTATATTTGCACACCTTTTTGTATGTAAAAAAAAAAAAAAGAGAGAGAGAGAAAATAAGGGAAGAAAACCCCTGTGGTCTGCTTTTTAATCCACTCATTAAACATACAGTCTTCTGCATTTACCTGAGGGGTCTGATTTAATGGAGTGATCTGCCGTATCATCTTGCTTGCCGTCAGCCTAAAAAAATACAAGCCAGTCAAATTTCACTATTAAAATGTTATGTTATTCCACAGGAACGGCCTCTCCATTTCTAAATCAAGACTGACTGAATTTACCCACAGACAACAGAGTAACTACAATAATTCTTTCTCTGTGCTCTAAATAGTGTCCGTTTGGTTGGCCTGCTAATGCGGGACTCCCTGGCAACCCCCCTGAGATCTAGAAGGAGAAAAAGGGCAGATCACTGAGGAACTCCTCCTTCAGGGCAGAAAGCCCCAAAAGAGAAACCCATTTATTTTCATGTTTGCAAACGCCAAAGCAGAAATCCATTGACTACGAAGGTTCAGAGCATATTAACCACCACCACAAACTCGCTTTCTAACTTTCCCGCTGCTGTTCCCTCACGTGGAGCCATGTTTGCTCCACTTTCCCAGAGGCTGGTCACCACAGCTTCTCCACTATCACCGCCAGCCCCTCTCAGCCGTATCTGTGCCAGTGCCATCTCACAGTCACCACTCCACAGGGTCCTGTCACAGGCACCACCGTGCATGCCAGCATCTCTCACATTCTCAGTGGCAGGCACCGTGCCGGGGGTTGCCCTGTCCTCTCGATTTATCCAGCCGACAACTCTCGGAAGTAGGTTCTAGCATTAGGCACAGTGTCCAGCTGAGGTACTGAGAGGTTAACTAACTTGCCCCAGGTTACGCTGCAAGAAAGGGGCAGGGAAAGGACTGTAGCCCTGGTCAGGGGGCCTCCGCAGCCTGTGCCTCTATCTACTCACTATACTAGAGCCTCCAGACGTTAGGTTAAATTCTTCGGTTTGGGGATCAAGACCCCATCATCAGGCCCTTCCTTGGTCTTAGCGCTCTTCAAAACGCCCCGTTGTTCTGCTCAGGACCACACTCTCACTGCCCCTCTTCCGTTTCCTCCCTCTCTACTCCTAACCTCACCTTCTAGTTTGGTCCCTATGGTTGTTCTACGACTGATCTAAATCTCTGACCACCCTTAGAATTAATTGCATGTACTAGAAATTTTGTGCCTACTAACTCTGGCTTATGAAAAGACTCTTCCCATGGCACTTAAGGCCTGCCACCTACAAGACTCCCCAACTTTCCAGCATCCTCACGGCTCCCCTAACGCTTCACAGTTTTAACCAACCAGACAACATGCTGGCCTCCCAACAGTCATGTCTGTTCACCCCAGGGCCTTTGCTTATGCTGATCTTTCTCTCTCAGATTTCTTGCCTTGGTCTGCCTTCAATCTCAGCCTGCTGGACTCCCACCCATTCTTTAAGGCCCATCTGAAATGCTCGTTTCTTTATACCGCCTTTTTGGGTCCTCATAACCATATGTCAATTTTCTCCTTCCTTTTGCTCTTATATCGCTATTTTTCTCACTTTGTATTATTTTAGCTTTGTGTGTTGAACAACTACTCTATAATGATGTCTAAGACTGGCTCTTCTGGTGTTCCATGGTTTTTTGAGCTCTATTTCCTTAAATTAACGAAAAGCCCCTCAAGGGTAAAGCATCAAGCTCAGTGCCTGGCAATGGTAGACCAAACGACCAAATTATTTCATAAAGTATTATATGCCTTTGACCTCAGTATCATCCAGAAACCAATAATTTTATGTCTCTCAGGTGGAACATCCTCACTACAATGCATTCTTCCTTTCCAAGCCTAAAGGATCATTTGTGGCTCACCCCTTTGGACTTGCAAAATTTCCTGGGGATTACAGAGCAGAGTTCAATCACCTCATAACCATGAAAGTGTAGCAAGACAGGATAGTTAAGGCACACGGGTCCATTTGTCAGGCATAGTCTAATCCGAAAAATACTCACCGTGAAGGCTAGGTGGTCTGTTGCTAAACCAAAATCACCTATTTTTACATGATCATCGGAATCCAAAAAAATGTTGACAGGCTTCAAATCCCGGTGAATCATTCCCTGATGGAAGAGAGCAAAGAACTGTTTCCCAAGCATAGTTTATAGTTTACCTGTTTCCTAATCTCAAAGGCCAACCTAATGACGAGATGCAGATGAGATCCTCTCCCTCCGACTGGTCCAGGCTGTTCTGGCCTCTGCACTGTCTCCTGACAGTCCTGCCAATGACTTTGCCACCACTCCCAGTCTACCTGCTGGCGGTCCTGGAGGAGGTCAAATCCAAACGGTTCCCTGGGGGCATGCAAGGGCTCCCTCCACCGGGTTCCCAATCTCTCTGTGGCATCGCAAAACCCTGCGGCATCTCTGGTCGGAAAGACTCACACCATTTTCCTTCCTTCTCCTATTCTTCTCTTGACACTATTTCCCCTGCCTTGAAAATTCTTGTTTTCTCCACTCATCTGAATTGTGCCAACAGTTCCAAGTGCCAACTCCCCTACGACACCTTCCAAAGTGATTCTGATTCAACCTGTGTCCCCAGCACACACGTAAGTGCTCAATGATTAACTGTTACGTGAACTTGGCTTTCTCCCCTTCTTGATGGCAGCCTCATGATGCTTACTGTTTCAGGCACTATAATATAGGAAATAACTTAAAAAATAATAAAACACCGTATTGTATGATCTCTTTACTATTACATGAAGATGAATCTTGGCTCCTTCAAAAAAAGAACAAGTCCCTCTCAAGAATGGGGTTTGCTATATGCTTGTCTCCCTGTCTGCATTTCTAGACGTGGCAGAGCATAAGGCACCGAGCAGATGATTAGCAGAAGCTGAGCAAATGAGATGTAGAGAAGAGTGCGTGTGGGACACAGTTCTAGGACCCTGGTGATATCACAGTAACAGAGTTCTAACGGCCGTCATTAGAATTCATTTTGATTTCCATCCCTGCAAACCTTACTCCACCAACTCGTTTATAAACCAGACGTATATAAGTGACAGTCCTGGCTTTTCAGTATAAATATATGACAGTATAGACATTTTAAGGTTAAAGAAAATTATGCAAAGGAAAAAAACATATTTATACTGCCCAATGCATTAGATAATCCCATTTTTAAAATGTAAGCAGTGTTTCATCCTGAAGCTAAGTCCATAGCATTTACACTGTCACGACAATTTCCAGCCTTATAAAATGACATTTGATGCTATGTGGTGGGCTGTGTCTCTCAGTCTCATCTCTGCCCTTGCTAGATGACTTTCTGATTTCGCCATGGTCCTAGGAAGGACAGCATTAAGCCAAGTAGGATCAAATAACTGGGCCTGTATTCATCACACTCACTTTATTCTAAGCAACTGAAGTAATCACCCTTGCATATCATGTATGTTAAAACATTTCCGCTTAACCCAGAGGTTGGAGAACTCTTTTTCTAAAGGGCCAGATAAATATCTTACACGTTATGGGCCACACAGTCTCTGTCGCAACTATTCAGCCCCACAGCTGTAACACAAACCCAGCCACAGGCAATATGTAAACAAACAAGCATGGCCCTGTTTGAATAAAACTTTATTGTGGACTCTAAAATTTGAATTTCGCAGAATTTTTATGTGTCGTGGAATTTTTTTTTTTTTTTTTTTTTTTTTTAACAACCCTTTACAAATGTAAAAACTGAGCACCTTGGTGACTCAATTAGTTAAGTATTCAGCTCCTGAGCTCAGCTCAGGTCTTGATCTCAGGATTGTGAGTTTAAGTCCTGCACTGGGCTCCACACTCGGTGTGGAGCCTGCTTAAAAAATAGAAAACAATGTAGGAGCGCCTGGGTGGCTCAGTGGGTTAGGCGTCTGCCTTTGGCTCAGGTCATTATCCCAGGGTCCTGGGATGGAGCCCCACATTGGACTCCCTGCTTGGTGGGGAGCCTGCTTCTGACCCTTTCTCTCCCTGTGCACTTTCTGTCAAATAAATAAATAAAATCTTTAAAAAAAAATGTAAAAGCCATTCTTAGCTCACAGGTTGTATAAAAGTAGGTGGAGGTTGGATTTGACCCCATGGCCACAGTTTGCTGACCCCTGTCCTAACCCTCAATCTTTTCTTTAAACTCTGATACCTTATGCTATTTTGTCTTTTGACATGTCTGACCTATAAAAATACATTTCAATATACCCAGAATTTTCCGTTTCTGTTTTTCTCCAATCTCACAATATTTTTTTGTCATAAGTTTTATATAAGCATAAGTTTTCAGGCATGAAATGTTGTAAAGTTTACTTTCTCATGGATATATGCCAATCCATCCAGAATCTCTCGAAAAAGCCTCCAGAGTCTGACGGTGTCCTGATACAGCCCCTGGTCAATGGTGTCACGCAAAGTGCTCTTCTCACAGTACTCCATCTGGGGACAAGAACAAACCAGGCAGCATTTGATTGTATAGGGGTTCAATTAAGGTGGACAATAGCAATTAATGTAATCCTCCATTTCAAAACATGTGCCGCGGATTTTAAATAAAGGCAAGGCTTAATTTTTTTTTTTTGAGAAAAGAAACCAACAATATTTAAAAAATTGGGGGGAAAGAGGCATTATCGCAGCACCCCAACATAACCATTTTTATTATTACCGTTCATTAAAAAATAAGACTTGTTTAAAATCCTTGTCATAAATAATTTCTTTCTTTTTCAAGTAACAAAAAAACTGAGAATTAAGTAAAATTTTGTTTCACATGACCATTCCCAAGCCCAAATTTCCAAGAAAGGCTAATTAAAAATCTAATGATGTCATGAGCATTTCTCGTTTGTACTCTGATTTAGTGACAATGACCTTCAAGTCTAGAGCAAAACGCTGTAAAAATCCAAACATCCAGGACAAGGGTCTTTCTTACCCCTTCTTAAATATTAATGTCTCAGAAAACAATGCAGTATCATTTAAATCTTCAATCAGCACGTAGCCTTTGATTTATGTAACTGGACTATGGCTTTGAAACCAGTGCCTCATGCTCTGAATAACCACCTCGAGATTCTGACTCATCCTCGAGCCCTCACCAGGGCCTGGGACTCCCAGACTGTGATCCTACCACCCCTCCAGACACACCTCCCCTACGTACCTCTGATTCATAACTGTCTAGAGACTGAACGCACGGAGTACTGACTTCACAGTTAGTGGTTTAGAAGACAAATGCTTTATCCTGGGTGTGAGTGGTACCTTGGTGGTTTATATTAGGGAATAATTAAAAGCAGCCCCTAATTTAGTCTCTTTTGAAACACTGTATTTGTCTGAGGCTTCACTTCTGGCACATATACTACATCTGACATTTCAGATCTGCCTACTTAGCGACAGGACCACAAATACTAATAAGGCCCCATGGTCCTATTCACTTGGGGGACAAGCAGAGTGTTCCTCGTGGGTTTGCGATCGTCCCTCTGCTGGCAGGGCTCACCAGGGTCTGGGACTCTGGCCCTCAAGCAGAGAAGCCTGCTTCCTTTTAGTAAAGCCCCATCAGAAGTGGTCTGCCCAGGGCTCCTGTCCCCCAGAGGTTCCAGGACTTTAGGCATTTGGCTTGAAGCCACGCTGGGGTTTCTTCTGCACACGCAACACATGCCCATATCACACCTAACTTGTCCAGATCCAGCTTATCAGACAGAGTGGAACTTCAGTACGTACAAGTCTAGCATTTACAGAACTCAGATGCGGTTCTAATGACCTTAAAAATGTTACTTCTCTTATTCTTCACAAATCACTGAATAGCTAGATGGGCACAGAATGTGAAAGAAACTTGCCTGAGCTCCCACAGCTGGGGGATCCAGGAGAACTTACACAGCCTGAATCCAGAGCCCATACCCACCGCCCTATGCAGTCTCCTGTACAAGAAAACACGAGTTCAAGGCTAGGGGGCAGGGCCTCTGGGCTGCAATCCTTTCCAGTCAATTCATGTTTGGCAATGCCGGGGAGCCCTCCTCCTCTGTCCTGTGTCTTGCTCTAGCCTCCTGCAACATTCCCACGAGCGACCACCGGGAGGCGCTGTGTCACCGAGACGTCCGCGCGCCGGGGTCTCACCTGGATATACAGGTAGTGCACGGCTTCGACAGCTGCCGACGGCTCATTTTCGTGGCAACTGTTCTTCCCATTGCAGTCTTCGTCCTAATCCAAGAGTAACACGGGAGAACTCAAAAAATGGGCACATGATCATCACCCTCCTCAAGCTCTTTGTGCCCACTCTCACACCACAAGCCGACATCCTATCACCTCAGAGGGGAGGTCTGAGCAGGACGCAGCTGCTGTCCTTTAGATGCCGCCAGCACTTCAAAGCAACTGCACTATGGAGAATTTACAGGTATGTCACTATATAGAATAATGATGGGGGGAAATAGGAAGTAGGTAGGTATTACGGTTGTGCAATCGACAGATTCCAAGTCAAGTCAATTCTTGAATACAGGCTAGTATTTTAAGGTTTCAGACTAAATGGAGTACCTTTCTTTGATGGTAGGCTTACTTTGGAAACAGAAGAGGAGAGATCCATCTTCAGCTAAGTCAGCTTAAATGGGAAGATATTACCAAAAGGCACACTGCGCTCTAAGCGAGTGATCCTCTAGAACGCTTTTCCACTCTATTCTTCCCCTACAGCTCATTTCTAACTCTTGTCCCTTTTTTTTTTTTAAGTTCTTTTAGGGACGCCTGGGTGGCTCAGTTGGTTGAGCATCTGCCTTCGGCTCAGGTCATGATCCCAGGGTCCTGGGATCAAGTCCCATATCAGGTTCCTTGCTCAGCGGGGAGCCTGTTTCTCCCTCTGCCTGCCCCTCCCCCTGCTTGTGCTTTCTCTCTCTCTCTGACAAATAAATAAAAACTTAAGAAAAAATAAAGTTCTTTTATTCTTCTCATAAATGTATTTAAGCATTTCCCCTCAACAACCACCACTGGCTGAGGAAAAAGCATTAGGTCGCATTTGACAGTTTCTGATTTAGTTTGTGGAAGCATTTTTCAACATTTTTCCTTTAGCAAAGAAAAAAAAAAGCACCTCTGTTCTGCAAACAGTCAAGTTCTACTCTTGAATCATTTCCCTACCCTGGGGATTATCTGTAGAAGACTGTTAATCTCTTGGAGGCTTCTCACTCATCAATTAGATTGCCAGTGGGATATTGCCCTTAACTGAGCAAAACCAGGATTATAAATTTGGTGCTCCCATAATAATTAAATGCATAACTAATACTCAAACAGTAGGTTATCATTTTTTTTTTTTTTTAAGATTTTGTTTATTTATCTGAAAGAGGGAGAGCACACGGAGCATGAGCAGGGGAGTGGCAGAGGGAGAAGCAGACTCCCCGCTGAGCAGGGAGCCTGATGTGGGGCTTGATCCTTGGGACTGCAGGATCATGACCTGAGCCCAGGGCAGACACTTAACTGAGCCAAGCAGGTGCCTCTATAATTTATAAATTTAAACCAAGAGGACTTTAAGGTGCTTTTACTTAAAAAAGGGAATTCCTTCTAAAAAATGCTAGAGAATGCATTCAAACCTCCTTCAAATCAATTTAACTGCTTAGCTAACAGGGCCCACATGTAGACTTTATCTACTATGAATGCACCCTTATAACGGCTTATAATTCTATTTTTATTCCTGGAAATGAAGTCGTGGCACTCAACCCCCTCTCATGGAAGTTTCCTCCGCACTAACGACGGCCAGTCCTAGTCGTCAGCAGCAGTGTTCAGGGGCTCTGCTGGTCCGGGCAGAGGAAGATGCACAACTGAGTGGGGTCCAAGGCCTTGAACGGTGTTTTTCAAACTTTTCAGAGTGTGATCCACACGAAGAAATATATTTTATATCACGCCCCGTTCACATACTCATGTGAGACATGGTGTACACACAGGTTACTTTTCCTAGTGTGATGCACAGTCTCCACTCTTCCCTACGGCACTAAAAGTTAAATAAAGCTGGCTGTGGGCCTGAAACTGCTTTCATAGCCTGTTCCAGGATCATGACTCAGTGCTGAAGCACTGTGCTAGGTGATAGCTTATGAGAATCAGTAATCCGGATTAATTGGTCATAGAGACCAACATAACTCTACAATTAAGCTGTTTAATTACTTAAATCGATCCCTATCTCCATACACACCAAGTTTCCCCAAATATTCTAGGAAATGGTCTTCATTCAAAAAAGCAAAACAGGGATGCCTGGGTGGCTCAGTTGGTTAAGTGTCTGCCTTCGGCTCGGGTCATGATCCCAGGGTCCTAGGATGGAGTCCCACATCGGGCTCCTTGCTCGGCAGGGAGCCTGCTTCTCCCTCTGCCTCTGCCTGCCTCTCTGCCTGCTTGTGCTCTCTGACAAATAAATAAATAAAATCTTAAAAAAAAAAAAAGGCAAAACAAAACAAAAACCAGCATGTCCACTTCCTCTCCTCTAAAAGCAGGTATGTCTGGTTATGTGGACAAATTAAGGCCCATAAATAAACAGAGGCATAGCATATACATTAAACAATCATGTTTTAAAATTGACAGTGTCTCTATCTGCCTAACAGAATGAGGCTTTACTCTTCCACTTGGGGTTTTCAACATCAAACACTAGTTTTCTTACATGCCCCCCCCCCCCGATAAAACAGTGTACTTTCTATTTAAATATTTACCTGATTCTGACTCTTACTGTTCTCATCTTCAAAGATGATATCACTGTCAGAATCTGAAGCGGGTCTTAAAAAGAGAAACAGAGAAACACTAAAGAAATCAAATTCTCTGTTATAATTCCATGGCTAAGAGTCATGATGGACTGTATCCCACTGGACAGAATGAAATCGAACCAGGAAAGTCAAGACCGATCAGGGTGTCTTCTGAGATGCACAAACTTTAGGATCACAATTCCTGACTTGTTAGAACTGCAGGGGGCCCTCTGTCAAGATTCCAGGTTAGTTTTTATATGTCCCGGAGTTGGAAGGCCTTATCCAAAAGAATGCTCTTTAAAAAACTTGCTGTCAATGGTACTAAGAAGATGAGGTATTGAAAGGAATTTCTACTTTTCCTTTCTTCAGGGCTTGGATTTTGGAGCTCTTTGCAAGACAACAGGGAATAAACACCTTTGGACTGAATCTGGTTTCCCTCTAAACACACAATTCTGTAGTCAACATGGTAACAGCCTGGGTTTCTAACCGAATCCCCTCTCCCCGGGCGTGGGCCCGGCGCCCCCGCAGATGCTCTTACAGGAAGGGTTGCGAAAAGACGCCCTCCTGCTCGTCCTCGTCGTCCTCGTCATCGCTGCTGGAGCCTGGGCCAGCGGCGGGGAAGCGGGCGCTGGCGGAGCGCTCGCCCGACGTGCTCCACTCTACCGAGCTGAGGATGGGCGGGGGCGCGGCGGCCTCCACGCTGCCCGGGCCGTCGGGGCCGCTGCTGTGCGCCGGGGGCTGGGACCGAGCTCGCCCATCCGGTGCTTGGGGCCGTGAGCCCGAGTCCGAGTCCAGTGGCAGCATCCCCGGGCCCACTGGCCGCTCGTATCTCTCGATCCAGGCGTTGTAGTAGCGCACGATGTTCTCATGGTGCAGGCGCGACAGCAGCGTCACCTCGCCCTTGATCCTGCGGAAGTGCCTGCTGGCCGGGTTGATGGGGATGCGCTTCACCGCGTAGCAGCAGCCGTCCAGCTTGTTCTGCACCTGCCATGGAGAGGGGCCGAGGAAGGAACCCGGCGCCCGTCAGCCGCTGGGAGCCTCGCAGACTGGCATTTGCAGCCCGTCACCCCATGCCCTCCCAAGGGGAACCCAGAGTTCTCAGTGAGAAGCAACGGCTACAGTCGAGAGCCACATATTTCAACCTCTTAAGCTGAACAAAAAAGTCTTGACTGCCGAAATCCCTAGAAAACATCTCACCCCAAACGACATGTATATTTAGCTTAACAAGAACCTGGAGGGGGCGCCTGGGTGGCTCAGTAGGTTAAGTGTCTGCCTTTGGCTCAGGTCATGATCCCAGGGTCCAGGTATCTAGCCCCGCATCAGGTTCCTTGCTCAGTGGGGAGCCTGCTTCTCCCTCTGCCTGCTGCTCCCCCTGTATGTGCTTGCTCTTTCTCTCTCAAATTAATAAATTTTTTAAAATCTTAAAAAAAATAAGAGATCTGGAGAAAAGTGACCTCCATTTTAATCATTAATTTTAATGACAATTACATTCCTGCTTTTCCAATATCACATCTGCTATCTCAATTCTAAGAAATTATTATTTTAACCCTGTTTTAAAAATACTAATTATTGGGGCACCTGGGTAGCTCAGTTAAGCGGCTGCCTTCAGCTTAGGTCATAATCCCAGGGTCCTGGGATCAAGCTCCGCATCGGGCTCCCGGATCAGTGGGATGTCTGCTTCTCCCTCTCCCACTCTTCCTGCTTGTGTTCCCTCTCTCGCTGTGTCTCTCTCTCTCAAACAAAATCTTAAAAAAAAAACAAACCAAAAAAAAAAAAAAAACCCAACTAATTATTTTGGGGGCACCTGGGTGGTATAGTTCCTTAAATGAGGACTTTTGGTTTCCACTCAGGTCACAATCTCAGGGTCATGAGATCGAGCCCTGTGTGGGGCTCCGTGCTCAGCAGGGAGTCTGCTTAAGACTCTCTCTCTCCCTCTCCTTCTGCCCCTCCTACTCATGCTGTCTCTCCCTCTATGTCAAATAAATTTATCTTTAAAAAATATACTAACTGGGGCGACTGGATGGCTCAGTCCATTAAGTGTCTGTCCTCAGCTCAAGCCATGATCCCAGGGTCCTGGGACCCAGCCCCCCAGGAGCCTGTTTCTCCCTCTCCCTGCTGCTCCCCCTACTTGTACTCTGTCAAATAAATAATATCTTAAAATATATATGCTAATTATTTTCTAAAGTCAGTATAAGGTTTCAGAATCTTAGTTTCTCTCCAAGTCTTTTTTTTACACTTAAAGTCACTAAACACAAATTAAACGCCAAAAACGTTAATCTGAATACAAATTCTAATTCTGAACTTACAAGCAGTATAAACTTGGGCAAATGACTTAATTTCCTTGAAACTCCCTTTTCTCATCTGTACAGTGGCATGTTTGCCACTCCCCTCACCTCAGAAGGGACGGACTCTAAGGACGAAATGGGTGACCAAGGCCTCACTGAGCAAGGGGCTCAGTAAAACAAGACTGGTATCAACACAATTACTGCCCGCTGATTCTGTTTATACTGTTTGCTACTAAGATTTATGATTGATGATAGGTTTTAAGACCAGAACAATGTGATTAAGAACACAAAAAATAAAGACAAGAGAAAGTTTCAAAGTCTCCACATCCTGCAATAGAGACTTTCTCTTGGGCAGTGACAGGACACCACTGGGTTGACTAAAGTTGACTTTTACAAGATTTTGTTCACCAGAACATTCCGGACCCAACGTGCCGGTCACCTGAGGTGATGAAAAGCAACAACTCCCATGGGCAGAGGGAGCAACTACTTGATTATAAAATAGAAAATAAAGCATCATTCTCACAGGTTCCAATTAGAATGAGAAGGGAGTACCATAAAACTGAGTTTCAGATTACCGTTGTGTGGAAACAGTGGTAAGAAATATGCTTTTGAGTAGAACAGACGGAAGTCTGAATGCTGGTTTCATCTCTTACTGCATGTATGTAACCTCATACAAATTATGCAACTTCTCTGAAGGTCAGTTCCCTCATCTGAAAAATGGGGATAATACTTATGTTGTAACAAAGTCACGAAACTGAAAGGCAAGGTTTGTGAGCCATCTGGCACAGAACCTGAAATATGGAATGTGCTCCAAAAAATTATGGCCCTGTGTTCTTTTACCGCTAAATCATTAACAGAGTAGGGAACAGTGGGAAGTCTTGGCATTGCCTTCGACCTTGTCTCAGGACACGTCATGAATGCCTGGAGTCACTGACTGGGGCGTGGGGCTCATTACCCTGCAAAGTCCCAGGGATTCACTTATTACAGTGGACAGGTGCCTGAACCGTAATGGGGCCAACTGCTCGTGAAATGCCAGATGACTGAGCAGAAATGTGCTACCCGAACCCGGAAAGAGAGATGGGAGTGTGAGGGCTGTGGCCTCTCTGAGGGAAAAACCACAGAAGAACTTGGAGGCTTAAATTACTATTTGTTTTTATCATATGAGCCTACTCATCATTTTTAAATACTTGTAAGGAAATGGAGTTTGACAGTGTCTTGCATTCAAGAACTAAAAATACAAACAAGTTAAAGGACTTGATCAAAATTATGGCGTGAGTTAAGGGAATAACATACATATCAATCACCCACTCCCCTGAACAGCACTGGGATTTCCCAATCAGGATATCTGCCCATAGTAGGTCTCTTTAACCACCTAACAATAATGTCTATACTTTAATGAAGAAATTGAAAATTTTCCATGATCCTCTAATTTCCTTTCAGCAAAGTTAAGATTATCTTTCTGTCCCTGATTACCACAGAAAAACTTTTATTTTGGGGGTTGCTGTAAAAGGCCGTCTACAATAATCCTACTAGCTCTCCCTAATAACACTCTCAGAATCCCAAGCAGGCATATGCCCTCCTGATGGTGGGCCATTTTATTCTGTGAAAGGTAACATGTCTTATGTGGATTTAATAATACTTTTTTAGCCCAGGCCTCCTAAAGTCAACATACTTAAATTACACAAGAACAGCTGAAATCTCTTTCTCAAGGGGCAGGTAATCGTAAGTCACCCAAAGAGACCAGAAAGCCGAAGGAAAGACCTAACGACAGCATACCTTCATAATGCACCACTCATTTTCTTTCTCAGTAGCAGATGGAAAATAAAAGCCACTGAGACCATCTGGGGCCATTTCCCGGAGAATTCCACCTCAGCTCTAACCTCGCAGCCCTTTTATCTATAGCACCTCTGAAAGCAAATGGGACAAAAAGGACAATTTGCTTTCTGAACCAAAGCACAGAAAAATGGTCTTCACACCGAGGGCTTGGCTCCACTTGAAGCCGTGGGGTAATCGTGGGGTTAATGTGCTGCATCGAGCAAGGGGGAGGAGATGATGCGTTGGTAATGTGCCCACTGGGACTGGAAGTAAAGCCTTTAACTCTGCAAAGGTGATGAGGATCGTAGTTTCAAATGATCCCATTTACTTCTCTCCCCACTCTGAAAAAAGTCTGCGGAAAGAGAACTGAGAAAGGAGCTCGGAAGGGCCTGGGCACAACCCTGCAGCTCACCTTGATGACAGCTCCGAAGGCTCCTTTGCCGAGAAGTTGTAGTTCTTCAAACTCAATGAAATACCGGGAAAACTGTCTCTGGGTCTCACTGAAGAAAGCTGCGCTGGGCAGCTGCTTACTAGGAATAACAGTCTCAACATAATCTTGTCCTCCAGAATCTGAGATAAAACCAGAGAGGCAAACAAGGCTTGAGAAAAACAGCAAGAGGTGCAAAACCCAACAACGAAGCCAGGCCTGGAAGAAGGCGACCCAGCCCGTAGTTGGGACAGGGACCGCTCACCCCACGCAGACCCTTCAACACTTTTCTTCACCTGGTTCTCCTTCAAGGAGGTAGAATGTACATTAGCCCAGGTTATGGGTGGGGCTAAGCAAGACCTCCAGTAAGGGAATGACTACACGAGAGCGCCAGAACCCAACCAGCGCTACTGAGGTCCTTGATCTGTTCCAGGAGTAGCAACAGGGAGATCTAGTCACGCGGCAGGAAGGTGACAGGACCAGAAGGGTACCCAGCACTGAGAGAGGCTACCCCAACGGACACTCCAACGGTCAAGGCTGGAAACCAAGATGGCGAGAACAGTTCCGTGCACATAGCACGCCTCCAGTAAATGGATTTATGTACAGCTCGGCATAAAACAGATAAAATAAATGACCCAGGCAGTCCATTCCAGTCTCAGGCTTCTGCGTACTTTCGAAATAACTTAGGTCAAACGGGCTTTCATGAAAAGAGCAGTAACAGACTCACCTTCAGGACTTTGTTCCAACAAAGACATTTTCGGCTGAGGATTGATAAAGCTGTGTCTCAGCAACTGCTGCGCACTCCATCTTTCCTTGTCATCCAAGCAGACACACCTCAGTGAGAGGGCAGAGAGGATCTCAGCGACACAGAAAATCATCACTGGACCCGTTAATCCAAGGGTTTATTTTATTTTATTTTATTTTTTTAAGATTTTATTTATTTATTTGTCAGAGAGCACAAGCAGGCAGAGAGGCAGGCAGAGGCAGAGGGAGAAGCAGGCTTCCCGCCGAGCAAGGAGCCCGATGTGGGACTTGATCCCAGGACCCTGGGATCATGACCCGAGCCAAAGGCAGCTGCTTAACCGACTGAGCCACCCAGGCATCCCTATTTTTTATTTATAGGTTTATTTAAAGGTAAATACCCATTAGAGAACTCATGTTGCTTATGGACCAAAATGCACCCCTAATCAAATACATGCTGAACACCAGGCCGGGGGTAAGTGGGGAATCAAAAAATATATAGTCTCTAGAGGCAGGAAGACTTACCTCCTGGAACAGCTTTTTTTTTTTTTTTTTTTTTTACAGGTTTAAGACAGCACAAGTTCTGAATTTGCCCGCCCACTCAATAGTGTAGTGACTTGCCATCCTACATTAAGCCTCTCCAGGGACCAGTAAAAAAAAACAAGGCTTTCCAAAAGAAAAGCAAATCTGATGGCTGATACAGGGTGCTGGCCCAATATGACAAATTTTGGACGAAGCCTTTTCATGACACGATGTAACTTGGTAACAGTTAAGGACTACTTTTTAAAAGTCCCACATTTTATCATATACTTCTTTCCATCCTCATTCCTTGAACCTTGTTAGGTGTTCTACTAAGTCGTTTTTGCTCTTTAATGAAGACAAGCCATACCTTTAACCTTAAAGTGGTTCTCAAGGTGGGGTCCCTGACCAGGAGCATCAGTGCCAGTAGGACCTGGGAATTTCTTACAAATTCTGTTCCAACCCTGTCCTAGTAAATCAGCAACTCTGGTGGTTTGGGCACTCATCTGTGCTTTACCAAGCTGTCCGGGTGGTTTCAAGCCACGCTAAAGTCTGGGAACCACTTTTCTAACTAGTCTAAACTGTTTATCTCTTATGACAATGACCCAAGTAGCACCACTCAGTAGCACCTGACCCTAATTATCAACAGTGTATTTGAAAGAACCAATCATCATTGTGAATTCTGTGCTTATCACCGGTAGCTATAAAGTGGTGGCAGTAACTACCTTAAAGGGTAACATCTTAATTTTTATGTCAGCACTAAAATACAAAGCACTCCTATTTTCATACATTGAAAAGGAGAAGATCACAATAAAAGCATTTGTGGAAGATTCTCATTTTTCCCCCTAAATTTAAGATTACTTTTAATTCCATCAGTAAAACAAAAAAACCTTCTCTGTGCAAATATTAAAATATTACTGATAATGATAAAGTCTTTGGGTAACCCCCATCTCTCTCCCAATGCCTCTCCTCTCCTCTAGTGTCTTGTCATTCCAGACTTTTTCTATGCATTTAACAAAATCATCTAAAAGATAACAGTATTGCTTTGTGGATTTCGTTGTTTTTCTTTTTAATGACAATCATAACTTATATTATCCTCAACTTGCTTTTTTCATTTGATCATGCAAAAGATTCTGTACACAATTCCACTGTTGGAGGGGGACCACCAAACCACCAAGCAATCCTCCAACGCCAGCTAACTGTCCTGCAGTTCAACTCAACTCTGACATTATCTACCTGGAGACAGCATCAGATCCCCCAGGTTGAGGGCTCAGTCCCTTAGGACTGATCCCCAACCCCTTGCAGATGCCAATGGCAACTTTGCTTTCAACGAACCCGCTAGAGACTGCAGGATCCAACGACCCTTCCTTGGGACCAACAGGTCTGCTAGAGCGCTTCACAGAACTCAGAGGAACATTTTATTTACTAGAGTACCAGTTTCTTATGGAAGGATATATGCCTCCGGGACAGCCAGACAGAAGAAAGACAGCACCTCTGTGTTCACCAACTGGGAAGCTCTCCAAACCCCACCCTTCTGGGGTTTTATGGAGGCTTCACTATAAAGGCATGAATGAAGAAATCACTGGCCACTGGTGATTGAGTCAATGTCCGGCCCTTCTCTCCTCCCCCAGGTCGGTCAGTGGGACTGGACGTTCAACCGCTCTAGTCATGGGTTGGTTCTCAGGTCAGCTCTCTGGGCAACCAGCCCTGATCCTCAGGCGAGTTCCAAAATTCACCTCATTAACATAACAAGAGACAAAGGTTTTAAGAGCTCCGTGCTTGCCATGCACTTCATAGTTACATGACAAAGTAAGTCATTAAGTTCTGTGTCTCCGTTGTCTCAATTGCAAAATGTTACTAAGAATAGTATATAGAGAACGAACTGAGGGTTGGTGGGAGGTGGGTGGAGGATGGGCTACGTGGGTGAAGGGTATTAAGGAGGGCACTTGTGACAACCACTGGGTGTTCTATGTAAGTGATGAATCACTAAGTTCTATACCTGAAGCCAATACTACACTGTATGTTAACTAATTAAAATTTAAATAAAACCTTAAAAAGAAAAACGAAAGGGGCGCCTGGGTGGCTCAGTCATTAAGCCTCTGCCTTCCCTGGGTCCTGGGATCGAGCCCTACATCGGGCTCCCTGCTCAGCGGGAAGCCTGCTTCCCCCTCTCCCACTCCCCCTGCTTGTGTTCCCTCTCTTGCTGTGTCTCTCTCTGTCAAATAAATTTTAAAAATCTTTAAAAAATAAAATAAAAAAAATAAAAGGCATTGAGGTTTTTATTGGCCTCAAGTTTCCAAGCCAAAAAAAAAAAAAAAAGAGCTCTGTGCTTGAAACAGGGGTGAAGACCATATATATAAATCACGGTATTACACCATGTGTCTTAGAGATATTTCCAAGCCAGCACTTCAAGATCTTTTTGAGCTTACCAGAATTTATTCACATTATATACACATTTTCCTACTGTTGGTCATTTAGATTATTTCCAGTTTTTCACCTGTACAAAAAAAATGCTGCAATGAACATCCATATACATGTGCTATTGGCTTTCTGAAGTCCACTGTCAACCGTAACTCAACTGTGACAATAATCAAGAAAATTGTAAAGCCTACCTAGAATGAACTGCAATCTCTAAGAGATTTTATAAGCCACCAGGAACTCAGTTAAAAAGATGAAATTTTCTGAGCTAATCATTTTGGCACCATAGCAGCTCTAAGCAGCATAGGCAAACGCTATGTCCAGCTCCGAGAAGGGATGAAATGCTGGAAACTTACCCATTGGGCGCACTGTCCTCTCTACTGAGGGCGGCGGCAACACCTACGGCCGTCTCAGAGCAGGCCCCTTTACAGGTGTGGGTGAACTCCCTGAACCCTCACGGTCACCTCGGGAATAGGCAGTGCTATTCTTACTAAATGACTCAATTAAAATTAAGTTAGAACGATCCGTTTTGGGGCACCTGGGTGGCTCTGTTGGTTAAGCAACTGCCTTTGGCTCGGGTCATGATCCTGGAGTCCCGGGATCGAATCCCGCATCCGGCTCCCTGCTCAGCGGTGAGTCTGCTTCTCCCACCTCTCCCCACTCATGCTCGCGCGCTCTCCCTCTCTCTCTTTCTCTTTCAAATAAATAAAATAATAAATAAATAAATAAATAAGAAAGAAAGAAAGATCCATTTTACAAGGACAAACCTCAGGGTAGAGAGTTGAAGTACTCATCTAGGAAGGGGTAAAGGTGGGACCTGAATCTGCTGTCCAGCTCCAGGCCAGGCTCCTTCCTATCACAGAGACTGATAGTGGAGCAAAATCTTTCTCCACAGGGTAGTCACCAAGAAGTAAAAAGACAACTACAAATGAAATGTTGCTATGTTTATGTTGTTGATTTTTTTTTTTTAATTGGGGCTGGACAGCAAAGGCAGTAAAATAATACTGTATGGGCCCCTCCTTCATCAAGTCGTCCATCAAATCAGTCTAGGATGAGACAGGAATATACAAAAAAATCTAAAGGACAACCATGTTAAACAGAGTGAGAAATAGTGCTGATGTCAAGTTCAACACCCACAGAGTGTTGAGCGATTCTCTAAGAAGAAAATTAGGAAAGTTTTAGCTACTGAGTCTATCATTTTGCTGTTAAATGTGAAAGATATGTTGCACAACTTCCCAGTGTTGTTTTTTTAAATATACATAATGCTATTTGATAAATTACCTTGACCCATAAAGAAGGGCCAAAAGCAAAAGGTGACATTTTGAAAAATGAAACGAAATGAATGAAATGAGTATTACCATTGATTTCCTTTTAGCCAACTTCATCCTCAGGGTGCAATAAGAAAAAAATTTTTTTAAACATTTTATTTATTTCTTTGACAGAGAGAGACACAGCGAGAGAGGGAACACAAGCAGGGGGAGTGGGGGAGGGAGAAGCAGGCTTCCCACTGAGCAGGGAGCCCGATGCGGGCTCGATCCCCTGACCCTGGGATCATGACCTGAGCCGAAGGCAGACCTTGACGACTGAGCCACCCAGGCGCCCCTAAATAAATATTTTTAAAGTTCTTTTGCATTTAAGAGAAAGTCCAAAAGATTTTCTTAGAAATCTTAAGATGTTTATATATTCTAGGTAGAGAACGCAGTATAAAGAATCAAAGTTGGCCTCTTTCCACGACTGTATGTACATCACGTCTGCTTCTGTTTTACACACAAACTAACTTATTTAAACAGAAGTGCAGCGACCTTCTGTAATAGGTAATGATGGACAGCAAGTAACATTCTAGCTCCGGTCAAGTGGTATTTGGGACCGCTGGGAATAGGAAAAACAATGTAAAGGGTAAAAGAAATGTAGGAAGTGGATAAAACTGAATGGCTGGGAAAAAGAAAGAAAGCGAGAAACAAGACAAGAGTGCTGGGAAGGGAAGAGACCAGTCCAGCTCACCTTCCGCAGGAAGGCTGGACCAGGGCAGTGCCTAGAAAAACCCACACTGAAGGGATCTTACTTCTCTTTTAACAGAGAAACAGAGAACCGAGGTCTGGCCTGGATGGAGACGAGAGGAAGGGCTAAGCGGGAAAGCACTGAAGGGAAGGACCTGGACAAAAACTTTATGCGTGAACCTTTCAGTAAGGAGTCTCTCAAAGCAGTCAGACATGGCTCTGTAATGAAACGTGCACCTGGAATTTACAGGTGTCGAAAATCCTACGGCTCATGCTTGGAAGTCACTGCATTCTATCACCTGATTGAATGAGACGACAAGGGACAGAATTGTGATTCTCCTAGAGCTGTTTTTAGATAGGAGGCCTTGTCTTCGGACAAGGACCCGGCAGCTAAGGTAGACAGAGAGGGTCTGCCATTGGGAATACTTGGGGCATTTCTCCCTGGAGCAATCCCTGATAACTTCCTAGACTTACCAGGCACTCCCCAGAAGCAGTCTGAAAATCTACTACTAAGCCCAAGTGAATTTAGGAGAATGTGCAAGTGAAGGGAACGAAACTGGTAAACAAGAAATCAGAACCTCTGCGGCTGAGAAAGGGGTTGGAAGAACGAAGAATAAACTCCAATCCTGGTCCTCACTTTAAGCTTAAACTCGTCACTTAGATGCTGAGCACATCCAAGCCCAATTACAAGTTCCGGAGTAGGGGCCCCTGGGTGGCTCAGACGGTTAAGCATCTGCCTCCGGCTCAGGCCATGATCTCAGGTCCTGGGATCAGCCCAGTGGCAAGCTCCACCCTGAGCAGGAAATCTGTTTGTTCCTCTCCTTCTGCCCCTCCCCCTGCTCATGCACCTGCTCTCTCTCTCAAATAAGTAAAATCTTAAAAAAAAAAAGTTCAGGAATAAAGTGCAATTAGGGAGAATCTCAAGGATACTCACTTCTTTAGAAAATCTTGAAAGTCAGCCGGTAAGTCATGAGGGATGGTCACGGGGTACTCTCCACATTCTTGTCCTTGGCTGAGGAAGAGCAGCAGCAGGCCAAGACACCAAATATCCCCTTTCTTGCCCATTTTATAAGGTAGGGCGCTGTCACTAAAACTAACGCGGCTTTGTTCAAACACGTCCTCCTTGCAAATGTCTGCAAGGCGCTTAGAAATGCTGTAGTCCGTAACCTTGACATTGCCCTCTGCATCCACCAGGACATTTGATGCACGCAGAACCTTGTGCACCACGTCATTGCTGTGCAAATACTCGAGGCCCGACAAGAGCTGAGCTGCGTACCTGCGGAGCTGATGCACGGGGATGGGGCCGGAGTGGCTCCGGTGTGCAGCGAGGGAGACCCCATTAATGTGCTCCGATAAAATGTCCACCACGATGGACTCCTCTTGCTCTTTGAGATTCATTGCAAAGTAGCGCATGACATTCGGATGGCTCAATTTTACCAGTGAGCTGAATTCTGTCTCTGCCCCTTGAATCTGATAAGGAAAAACACCACTAAGATAATATTGCATTGATCAGCATTAACTGGTATTTCATTTCAAAAGTAAAATATTTAAGGGTGCCTAGGTGGCTCAGTCATTAAGCCTCTGCCTTCGGCTCAGGTCACGATCCAGGGTCCTGGAATCGAGCCCCACATCGGGCTCCCTGCTAAGCGGAAAGCCTGCTTCTCCCTCTCCCCCAACCCCTTGTATTCCCTCTCTCGCTGTCTCTGTCAAATAAATTATAAATAAAACCTTAAAAACAAAAAAAAGTAAAATATTTAATAGAAAATGTACTTTCAAAGGAGGGGGAATATGTTTAGAACTGTATCCCCCACTAAATTATAAGGCCAACCTTGCAGTTCATAAAGATGAAAGCAATTTAATTCTCCACTTCTGTGATCTCAAAATCTAGTGTAAAAGTACTATAAAATTGATGGA
>CM052896.1:53927575-53945533 GCA_028534135.1 Potos flavus
AAAAAAAAAAAAAAAAAAGCAATTTCTCTTGCCATAAGGCAAACAAAACACCAAGCCAAACCAAAAACAAAAAACAATTTTTTTTAAAAACCTTTCCTGATTCGGGGGCCCGGCTGGCTCAGTCGGCACAGCGTGCAACTCTTGATTTCAGGGTTGTGTGGGTTCAAGCCCCATGTTGGGTGTATGGATTACTTAAAAATAATAAAAAAAAATCTTAAGAAAAAGAAAAGCCTTTCCTGATTATAAAAGCATTAGCATCAACCTTTTTAGTAAGTACTAACACAAAAGGAAAAAACCCCACAAATGACCTATATGATCACTACCCAAAGACAACCATTATGATTTCAGTGTATTTACTTCCAGTTTTTCTATCATACACATTTTTTTTTTAAGATTTTATTTATTTGGCAGAGAGAAAGAGATCACAAGTAGGCAGAGAGGCAGGCAGAGGGAGAGGTGGAAGCAGGCTCCCTGCTGAGCAGAGAGCCTGACGAGGGGCTCAATTCCAGGACCCTGAGATCATGACCTGAGCCGAAGGCAGAGGCTTAACCCACTGAGCCACCCAGGCGCCCCATAAATACACATTTTTAAACACAAAGCTTTCTACTGTTTGTAACCTCTTTATTATGTAACGGTGCGATATGCAATGTTCAATGTTCTCCTTAAACTCAGAATGATAAATTAACGTTAAAACTGTCCACCCCCCTAAAATTCAGTTTTGATGTAAAGATTTCAAAAGATTACAGAAAGCGCGAGAATGAAGTTCCATCCAGCCTCAGCTGGGGATGGCTATTAATGCCGTAAGAGAGGCAGAGAAAGGAGGTGCAGACAACAAAGTCTGACTGTGTTTTGTAAGTGTTGTGAAAGGGGCGGCAAGGGGCTGAGAAAACTCTGGAAAGGGGGCGGGTCCCCCACCATCCCCTCTGGTTAAACAGATCTCCTACCATTCAGGATCATCTCTGCCAGCCAATCAAATGCACAGCTCTTTTATCCTGTCATCTCATCAAGTTCAAGGTGGGGCCTCTGCTCAGGGGCCACCTCAGATGCCCACCTGCTTTTTACACTTATCGATCTTCTCCTTCTCTTGACTGGTGAGGAACGGACCCATTTTTTTCTGCCACCGAAGGACCCACTCGTGCAACAAGACAAAGTTGCCAGTGGTCGTTTCCAAAGCATTGTAAACTAATTTTCCAAGGGGCTCATCACTGCCTGCACATTGAAAGAAAATATGATGAAATCTCACTGGTCTATTTCCTGTGGGGGTAAAGAAAAGAGGGGCTGTATCTTCACGCATTCATTCAACACTGGATACCATATGCAACCTATAAAAAATATGACTGCATGTAATACATGCTCTTTTGTGACCAAATACTTAACATATTCTGAATCCTTAAATATTAATTTTTACAAAGGGACAATAATCAACCATGAAGTTTTAGCCTCAGATCAGATTTAGAGGTGGTTTCCTCTACTAGGGCCATTATTCACGATGTTCCTTCCATAACCAGTTCACTCCTGATGATGATGCCTACCCTCAAGGAGCTAAATACTAACAAATGTGATGAAAGGAATTTGGAAATCGGAACACTCCATCAAGGTTATTCCATCAACGTAGATTAGTATTAAAAACAAATTTTAATAACTTGGAAATTTGAATACGTCAATGATCTGACTCCAAAATTTCAGTATGTTCAGCAGCTACAAACTAGCCAATGGTTCTGGGGGGAAGGAATCAGAAATGACGGTTTCAATTTGAAGCTAAAAAGACAGACACATTCATTTAGTGATAGGCATATGGTTTCCATTTGTACCTGGGAGAGCAAAATTTCTGTAACACCAATTTTCATTAAAGACTATGATAGAAAATAACCAAAAAATTGGAAATGGAGAAAAGTATCACCTACAATATCACTCTTTTATTTCTCTTCCAGATTGCTCTACTCTTTTGTCCTAATTTACCAACTCATAGCATATGCAAAAGATTATATAGCATATACAAAAGATTTTAGTCTAAATTGTCACCAGTGTCAAGGGTGAGAAATTGACGCTAGTGACGATTTAGACTAAAATCTTTTCTTGAAAAGGGCTGTCTTGTCCACTGTAGGATATTTGGCAGCACCTCTGGTCTCTACCCGCTAGATGCCAGCAGCACCCCTACCCTAGTCTTAACCACGGAAAATATGTCCGGACATCCACAAACATCCCCCAAGGAACAAAACTGCCCCCGATTGAGAACCACTGTTATACAGTACTTTGTCTTCTTCTCTTAGTATATAAATAATTGTTTTCCATGATGCTACACTGTGTTCATAACAAAAAAATGTTCTAAAAAATAATTATTTTTTCTATTTAAAAATGAAACCTAACTCGTATTTATAAGACAGAGTTGGAATACAAAAGACATTGGAGAAATGTGGCTGAACCAGCTCACCTAGACTTTTTAACTGAGCAGCAGTTTTTAACCTCATAGAAATGCTGGCAATTTAAGAAATTTTAATGCAGATGATCTCTTATGCTAGTTACAAATAATTCCTGGCCTAAGGGGGGAAAAAATCTTAATGTGTGAAAATTTGTCCACCCAAGACAGCAACCTGTGGAAGGTGGGGTCTACGCAGTACACACAGGAAGACACCTGATTTTAATGTTTATGGGATAGAATGTGATGTTATTTACAGAAAGCCTAATTGAATGTGTGCATTACACAGTACAATGTTTTACAATATGTGTCTCCGTAATTGGAACCTGGTGGGTGTCTCCTAATTGCTGACTGCAAGGTTTTTTGGTATTGTCATTTTGTTATCACCACCCTCCTCTTGTCATTTTTTCGTGATGGGGGTAATAAAAGGGACAAAAGAACACACTGCAATGAGGCTGAAGGAAGTATGTTACCAGGAGATTTCTGACTGAGGCTCTATTATGTGCTAATAATCATTTGCACAGATGGTCTCTCTAAGTGCTTTATCAATCAGCTTTCTCTGCTTCTATAGTAACTTTAAGTTGAAAAACAAATATTAGTTCATCTTTCATAAAAACATTTTGTAGAAAATCAGTACATATTTTAAAAATCAGACCTGTTGTGAGAAAGCAAAATAAGTTTTATTAAAAAATGTTCCAATTGCCAATGTGTCCCCTGATGAGGGTACTAACTAAGGTAAATCAGTCTAATGCGTACCAGTGGGAATAAGAGACCGAGCGAAGGTAATAAGCAGCTGGATTATTAATTTGCCTTCCTGGTTTCCCCATATTATTGAAAGTAGCGAGTTTTATGGAGTCTGAAATGCCTCTGAGTCAAGGACAGTCTCAGGTCCAAGGTTGTGAGCCGGCTTAAATGGCTGCTTTGTCTGAATATGGCCCACTCTGTACACACAGTCCTATACTGTTCTGGTTGCTTTCCATCAGCCAAGGTTAAGTGTCCAGGTCATAGACTATTCAGATATTCAATTTCTTCTCCCTTTTATCTGCTGCCTGCTCCCTGGCAACTTCCCTGCTAATCTGTATCTCCTTAAAAGAGAGGGGAAAAAGATACCACAAGAAAGTAAATTCAATTTAGATAATTTGGCTGTTAGCTTTGGTAAGAATATTCATGGGGCTGAAAATTAAATTGTCCAATTTACTACATCCAAGTGATCCCTACACCAAGTGGCAGCTGTACCTGTGTGGCTGATAGAAGATGTACATCTACATGTACAAAAGAGGTAGATACTGAAAACCTGATTTTAACACAAACAATTCAAATCACAAATTGCTAAACCAGCTTTACTCCAAATAGCCATCATGAGACAAAATTGCTGAATAAGACACATAGAAATAAAGTGCTTTTCCTGGTTGGGAATGCCAAGCAGGAAAATGCTATTCAGATGAATATCAACGTAAGAAAATCAGACTTGGTCACTGAGGATTACAGGCATTAGAACTCATTTCATTATGCATATTCTATCAGCAATTTCAACCATTTTGTTTTCCAAAAGCTTAACTAATGATAATAATGACAAATTTTAAATTATCTTTAAGCTAACGGTGTTTCCAAGAGCTTAGGTTTCTATTTCCATCTTCCAGAAGGGGAAACCAGAGTGCTTTCTCATTCTGGTCCTTAGGTAACGGGAACCAGAATGACATACCGACTTCATAGTCCTCCGTGCATCAGACAATGCAGCGTCCGCTCCACCCCGCTCCTCCGTGACTTAACTTTTGTGGTCAATGTAGTTAGTTTACTCACCAATGCATTTCCCTTTGTAAACAATGAGCTGATCAGGACTACCCATAGAGAAGTACAGGACTTCGCAAGAGCCAGGAGAATCTTCACTACTACATACAGAATACTGACGTTCTCGCCTTAAAAACAAATTTGGACAATGGTTTGTTTCTTTTTTAACCTGAAGATTAACGCAGGAAATTCTTGCCCCTCCATTTTCTCCTGTTTACTAAGCGCATTCACCTTCTCTACTAGGAATTGAGTTGAAGCGCTAATGGGATCGTTAGCGCCGCGCTTTGCTGAGGTCTTCTCCATGTGAACCCTACAAACCCCTAACTCTGTATCTGTGCTGTCCAAAAGGGGAGCCACTAGCCACGTGTGGCTATTTAGATTTAATTAAAATGCAATGAAAAGTTCAGGGATGCCTGGGTGGCTCAGCTGATTAAGCGTCTCATTTGCCTTTGGCTCAGGTCATGATCCCAGAGCCCTAGGTTCGAGTCCCGCATCGGGCTCCTTGCTCAGTGGGGAGCCTGCTTCTCCCTCTGCCTGCTGTTCCTCCTACTTATGCACTTTTGCTCTTTCTGTCTCTCCCTCTGGCAAATAAATAAATAAAATCTTAAAAAAATAAATAAATAAAAGAAATTAAAAGTTCAGTTCTTCAACAGCAGTAGCCAAATTTTAGTACTCAATAGCCACAAGTGACTAGAGGCTACCCTACTAGACAGCACTGATAGAGAACGTTTCCATCATCACTACAGCAGTGATTCAGTTCAGTCCCACAGTGATTCCACATCTCCGCATTCCTGTGCACCTGCACATGTGAAGAAAGCTCCAAGTGGGGGGTTTGGAGCCTTACAAATTCCTAGTCTCCAGCTGGGCCCCTAACCATTGCCTGCTCTCATTCACTGTCCTGTCTTTAGTAGATATGCTCTGCCATTCCCCTTTATGACTTCTCCACAATACTCAAAGCCCACCCTGTGCTCCCCTCTTCCCCCACTTTCTGCTTTTTTTTTTCTTTGGGAGAAGCAGTAGCTGGGAAGCTAGATGATAATGCAAAAATAATCAGGGGATTATGAATACAAATACAATATAAAAGAATAAATAGGCAGAGGTTGCAGGGAAGAGGCAAAGGAGAGCGCTCCTGACGGTCAGGACTCGACACTTGTACAAAATGTTTTGATGAAGCACAGGGACAGATCTCTAGAAAGCAGCCTCCTCACTCTAAGCATGATTTTGCCTTCTACTTTTCCTGAGAACATGAAGCAGTGGGCAGTGAAGTCCACACTTTTTTTCTTTTGTTTTGTTTTAAAGATTTTTATTTATGTATTTGAGAGGGAGTGAGAGAGCGAGCATGAGGAGGGGAGGGTCAGAGGGAGAAGCAGACTCTCTTGCTGAGCAGGGAGCCCGATGCAGGACTCGATCCTGGAGCTCCCGGGATCATGACTAGAGCCAAAGGCAGTTGCTTAACCAATGGAGCCACCCAGGTGCCCAAGTCCACGCTTTCTATCATTCGGCCTATCACGTTTCTTGGCATCTGTATCATTCTTTCTTTTTCCCAGACTCTGAAGGAGGACAGTGATCCTGCCCTCAGTTCTATTCCCTACAGCCTCCTCTGAGAAGAGTTGTCTCACCCTCCATCTAGGCTCCAGGCCCGCAGACTATAGCTCTCTCCCACTCCCCTTCCTCAATCCTGTGCTCAAACCCTCTTATTTTTCATTTTCAAACTTCTTTACTTGCTGTCTCTACTCCTGTGCCTTCTCTCAACTCCTCATGTTACTGCAATGTCAATAAAACCACCACCACCCTCCTACCCACTCTCAATCTGGTTTCCCCCCTTGCGTTCTTTTATTTTGGTTGGTGGCACAGTCATCCATTCTGTCTCCAGTCAGAAACATGTGTGCCTCCCTGAGCAACCAGATCTCCGTGTAGTTGATCCCTGAGTACCACCCCTCCTTTCCAATTCCCTTGTCCTCTTCGGGTCAATGCCGACTTTCTCCTGGACGCATGCAATACTCCATTATTAACTAGTCTCTTCACCTCCAGCCCTACGTGTCTTCCCCTACCCCAAGCCCCTCCCACACTGTTGACAAGACCTGTTATGATTTGAGTTTCTCCTCTCATACATGGGTCTACATATTTGAAACACCAGGGAGGAGCGCCTGGGTGGCTCAGTTGTTAAGCGTCTGCCTTCGGCTCAGGTCATGATCCCAGGGTCCTGGGATTGAGCGCTGCATCAGGCTCCCTGCTCAGCGGGAACCATACTTTTCCTCTCCCCTACCCCTGCTTGTATTCCGTCTTTCGCTGTCTCTCTCTCTGTGTCAAATAAATAAAATCTTTATTAAAAAAAAAAAAAAACAAACCACCAGGGAATGACTAATGTACTGTAGTTGTTTAAATTTCTACTTCTAAAGTTATTTGTGAAATCTAGAGCACACTAAAATTTATGGAGAAAAACATAAAAGCAAAGGTTTAAAATGATATGGAGGCTTATTAACAAATTATCCAGAAGCACCTCTATATCCACTCTGCTCTCTCCAAAACATGGTGCTAACAGACATTTCAGCCTATGTCATCTTTATATTGTGTACAGTGTGTCAGTTCTTGGTTTAACGGTGTTTTAGAATATCAATCACTGTATGACTGTTAAGTACAAACACAATGAGAATTTTAAGAGTTTTGGTAGGAAAAGACATATCATTAAGAGTGAAACAAAAATCAAGAGAACTTTAAAAGTGAAAGTATCAAGAAAACGACCAATGTGGTACAAACAGAATAGAATGTTTAACAGTGGTAATTGTTCTAAAGGATAAAAAGCAAATCTCACAAAGTTTGAGGAGAAGGAATAAAAAGACAAAATCCAATGTCACTGATGTTTCCTGGTTTTACCCAAGAAATGTGTATATATTGGATACTCATATTATCTATTTTGGACTCATCCAGAATGGAGTTTAGAACAAGCTTTAGGAACTAATTCATTCATGAGTAAAAGAGCTTCTGAGCTCCATCAGAAACAGCCATCCCAAAGGTGCCTGGGTGGCTCAGTTGGTTAAGCATCGGACTCTTGATTTTGGCTGAGATCATAATCTCAAGGTTGTGAGGTTGAACCCCAGGCGGGGCTCTGCACTGGGTGTGGCGCCTGCTTAAGATTGTCTCACTCTCCTCCCTCGGTCCCTCCCCCCCCTCTCTTTTTTTTTTAAGATTTTATTTATTTGACAGAGAGGAGACAGCGAGAGAGGGAACACAAGCAGGGAGAGTGGGAGAGGGAGAAGCAGGCTTCCTGCCGAGCAGGGAGCCCGATGTGGCTCTCGATCCCAGGACCCTGGGATCATGACCTGAGCCGAAGGCAGACGCTTAATGATTGAGCCACCTAGGTGCTCCTCAAAACTTTAAGTTTTTAGTTTAGTTTTTTTTTTTTTTTTTAGCCTTTAAGTTCTTTCTACTAGAATAGTGAGTGGTTTTCTGCTGTCATTTGTTTTAAACAGCAGAAACCTCTTGTTACTGGTTTTTTATAGAACCCACAGAAAAGGAAAAGCAGAGTTGCCCTAGTTAAAGAGGCTGCAGACTCTCAAAGTACCAAAGATGCAGTATCTGCCCTCCTTCCAATCTTCTCTCCCTTCATCAGATGTTTAGTGAGCACCTACTGTGTGCCTGCCAGGCCCTGTTCCAGGAAAACACAGACGAGGCCCTTGCTCTCGTGAACTTGGGCTCTCATGAAAGGAGAAAGACACTAAAAAAGCTAACAAATGAAGAGGTTTAGCTAGTGCTAAGTGTCACGGAGAAAAACAAAACAGGTCTGGGGAACTAGTGCCTAAGCAGGGAAGTGGGGTCTCTGAGGTCATATTTGCGGGGAGAACTGAAGGATAAAAGAGAGCCAGCCACGCCAAGTACAGCGGGCCAGTGTCCCAGGCAGTGATGAGCAGGCACCGGAGATGGAAAGGAGCCTGGCGTGCTCAAAGGATGAGAGAAGAACATGACTGTGATGCATTGAGGGTGAGGACGAGGACAAAGCAGGATGGAGTGAGATGTGAAAACCACTCCTCCACCATTGCTCCCATGCTATCCACTCTCCACTTGCAGCCAGGAAGAACTTCGCACACTGTGAGTCCAATGAGATCTTATTCCTACGTAAAACCTCCCAAAGCTTCTCATTACACCCAAACTCCTGACCTGGCCAACAAAGCCCCCTGGGACCTGCCCCTGCTTGCCCCGTGCCCCCTACTTCTAGCCACACTGTTCTGCTGTTTGATGAGCTCTGTGCGCCACAAGCCCATGCCAGACTCAGATCTTCCACACCAGCCGCCCTCCAGCTCTGGCTGCCTCCTTCTCATCATCCAGCTCTGGTACCCCACCCCCCAGCCTAAAACCACCCTCCTTTAGTCACTCAAGATGCAATCATGTACTCTTTCCTCCCAACTCCCAATCTAAAGTAGCCATCCAGCTTTTCCTCAATATGGACTATTCTAATTCTCTGTAGACCACTAGTGACTATCTGACATTTTTTTCTCTGCTTGTGGACAGTCTCCTCCAACCAGAATAGAAGCTCCATGAAGCCTGAGTCCTTCTTGATCTTGTTTACTGAATGCCCAGGATCGCAACAATGTGTGGCATTTAGTAGGCGCTCACTATCTAGTCAATGAATGGACAAACATGGTTCTAGATGTTATTGCCTTTAGTCCTAGCCAATTCAAATACTGCCCTGACAATACTGATGACAAGGTCATCTCAACCAGCTCTACTAAATGTATCCACTAACTGAAAGAATAAAATGGAACACTTTCCTTATTTCCTTTGGCTTTCCAGCCACAAGAGACCAATGAATAGCAAAGAAGAAGAACCAAGAGTACATCGTAAGTACTTTGATTCATCTAGGACTTTCTATTTCGTAACCAAAAAAGCAACTCAACTAAACTTTAAAGAAAAGACTCGTCCTTCCCTACTCAGTAGCCAACACAGTGGCTGAGTTCTATGCAGGTATGTGCAACCGTTCTGGCAAATAATAGATAAAAACAATCTCTCTTCATGTTCCTTCTCGGATGCTCATGGAATACTGTTCTATCTAAGACATACAAATGTTATTCCACGAGCATTATATAAAAAGTTATTTTACCAGAGGGCGGCAGGCGGGTGGGCTGGTGGCAGTGGACGCGTCGGAGAAAAAAAAAGAAAAAAAGGAAAAAAGGAAAAAAAGAAAAAAGAAAAAAGAAAGAAAAAAAGGAAGAAAAAGAAAAGAAAAAAAGGAAAAAAAGGAAAGAAAAAGAAAAAAGAAAAAGAAAAAAAGGAAAAAAGAAGAAAAAAAGAAAAAGAAAAAAAGAAAGAAAAAAGAAAAAAGAGGATAAAAAAGAAAAAAGAAAAAAAAAAGTTATTTTACCTATGTCAAGGGGAGAGATTTTCCCATCCTCTCTTGAAGTTGCTACTGATCTTTGATTTCAAAAGCAAGTCCAATCTCAGACGCAGTAACTGCCCCAAATATGGAGATGTTTAACCCTAAAGACTGCTTTTTGTATAGCCAGAAAGACTCCTTCATAGCATTGATTTGTTCCCGTTTCTAACACAATTGGAATTTGTCAAATACTTGCTAGTGAATTACTCTGACAACTTCCAACGATGTTGCCTACTGGAAGCCCAGTTGCAAAAATACTCTAAATTGGTGTAAGGAGTTATCTTAAAATGGAACTGACTCCAGAAACAGTACTCAAGAAAACATTTAGTTCACCTTAACTAAGTAGGTGGTTAAATAATACCAAAATTACTTCTAAGGTGATTTTTTAAAGTAGAAAATTAGGGAAAAAAAATCACAAAGTAGATAATTAGGGAAAGAACTGAAATAGTTCTTTCTTATAAATAAACTATAAGCTGCAAGTTTATGTAAGTCTTTTGTTGGTACCTAAAATGTTTCTTTTCACTGAAGAAACGTGTTGGTTTTAAATGCTGCTCAGATTCTCTCAAGAGATAAACACATAAAGAAACTGACTTACGGTAACTACACTATTTTAATCACCCACCCACTCATAAATGGATTCTGCACTAAAATTCCTTCCTGCCCACGGGGGTTACAACAAAGAGAGACGCGTCATTCTTCAGTAGAAAAGGATGTGGAGGAAGACGTAGTATCTTTCCCTGTGATCTCTGGTAACAGGGACCAAGCCCAGAATACACCTGTGACAAAGGGGAAGCCCAGTGTCCTCAGCAGTAACAGAGAGGGGCACCCCGGCAGCAAACTACGGTTCCCATTCTCGTGTAGAGGATTTTCTATACCTGCCCCCATTTTAGACTATCTGTGGTGGGACCTACAGAGTTACAGACTGAAAACACATACAGAGTGAAAATTTCACTGGATGATGATTCCGATGGAAGAAAATTTTAAAAATCACTTACTGAATAGTTAGATCATTAAAAGTCAGATGGAACTGCACTAGAGGCAAGACTGTGGAGTGTTATAGGTCATTATAAAAAGGAATGATCTATAAAACGAGTGTAATTAAAAATATGTGGAATGAGCAGGAGGCATCACAATTCTGAACTTTAAGTTTTATTACAAAGCTGTGGTAATCAAAATAGTATGGTACCAGCACAAAAAGAGACAAATACATCAAGGGAACGGAAGACAAAAATCAAGAAATAAACCCACAATTATATGGTCAATTGATCTTTGACAAAGCAGGAAAGACTATCTAAAGGGGAAAAGACCATCTCCAACAAATGGTGCTGGGAAAACTGGACAGCTACACACAAAAGAATGAAACTGGACCACTTTCTTACACCACACACAAAGATAATTCCAAAATGGACTGAAGACCTAAATGTGATTCCTGAAATCGTAAAAATCACAGAAGAGCTCACAGGCAGTAAGTTCTCTGACATTATCCATAGCAACATTTTTCTAGATATGTCTCCTGAGGCAAGGGAAACAAAAGCAAAAATAAACTATTGGGGGATACCTGGGTGGCTCAGTCGGTTAAGTGTCTGCCTTTGGCTCAGGTCATGATCCCAGGGTCCTTGGGACTACATCAAAAATAAAAAGTTTATGCACAACAAAGGAAACAATCAACAAAACTAAATAAAAGGCAACTTACTAAATGGGAGAAGAGATTTACAAATGACATATCCAATAAGGAGTTAGTATCCAAAATATATAAAGAACTTCTGCAACTCAATACCCCCAAAAAGAATAATCCAATTAAAAAACGGTCACAAGACATGAATGAACAGCATTTTTCCAAAGACACACAGATGGCCAACAGAGACATGAAAAGATGCTCAACATCACTCATCATCAGGGAAATGCAAATCAAAACCACAATAAGATATCACCTCACACTTGCCAGAATGGCTGAAATCAACAACACAGGAAACAAGGGTTGCCAAGGATGTAGAGAAAAGGAACACTCATGCGCTGTTGGTGGGAATGCAAACTGGTGCAGCCACTGTGGAAAACAGTATGGAGGTTCCTTAAAAAGTTAAAAATAGGACCACCTTATGATCCAGCAATCACACTACTGGGTATCTACCCAAAGAATACAAGAACACTAATTCAAAGGGACACATGCACCCATATGCTTATTGCAGCATTATTTACAACAGCCAAGATATGAAAGCAGCCCAGTGTCCATCAGTTGATGAATAAAGAAAATGTGGTATACATACACGACGGAAAATTATTCAGCCATAAGAAGAGAATGAAATCTTGCCATTTGCAACAACATGGATGGAGCTAGAGAATACAATGCTTAGCGAAGTTAAGTCAGAGAAAGATATAAACCATATGATTTCACTCATATGTGGAACTTATAAAACAAACAAGCAGAAGGGAAAAAATAAGAGGACAAATCATGAAAAGGAATCTTAGGGGCACCTGGGTGGCTCAGTTAGTTAAGCATCTGCCTTCAGCTCAGGTCATGATGCTAGAGTCCTGGGATCGAGCCCCGTGTTGGGCTCCCTACTCAGCGAGGAGCTTGCTTCTCCCCCTCCCACCGCTGCTCCCCTGCTTGTGCTCTCTCAAATAAATAAATAACTAAAATCTTAAAAAAAAAAAAAAAGGAAGAAAGAAAGAGAAGGAATCTTAGCTACAGAGAACAAACTGATGGTTACTAGAGGGGAGGTGGGTGGGGGAGGGGTGAAATAGGTGATGGGGATTAAGGGATGCACTTGTGTTAAGCTCCAAGTGTTATATGGAAATGCTGAATCACTATATTACACACCTGAAACTAATATAACACTATGTTAACTAACTGGAATTAAAATAAAAACTTTTTTTTTCCCCTGCCCCTCCCTTTAAAATAAAAACTTAAAAAAGAGGACACTTGAAATGAGTTAGAACAAATGAAAATTTTGTTTTATATTGCCAATACATTAAGATTTAGAGGCTTTGAAAAAGTTACTAAATCTATTCCCTGAAAATTCCATCACATGTCACTACAAGTTGTTTTATCTCTTCTACAGCCTTCATCGTTCCAAACAAATCAGAAATCCTAGGGACCTACCTCGACCTTCCAGAGGAGTTGGTCCGATGTTTACCGTTTCCCACAAAGTCGGGAGAGCCTCCATGTAAAATGGCAGCCGGTCTGTGTCCTCCTGGGTCTTTCCTAGAGTTCTGATCTTGGTTAGACAAACTAGCAATTTCCAAACGCTCCTAGAAGAAAGCCACGTAAAACCTACTTTAATACAAGTCATAAATCAGAGAAAATCGTGGTACCTAATCATTGATTCAGTGGAGAGTGCGAATTTTCATTAAGCTGAATGCTTTCAGGGGTAATGAACTTGAACTTTTAAAAATTTAACATCCAGATATGTACTGCTTCAAGAACTGAAGCTCAGGTCACAGTGTGAAGAGAATGTGAATTTTATAAATGAAAAATGCGTGGAGTCTTACAAGATGCGTGAGAAGTCAGGGAGAAGAGCAAGAAAGGGGGAACAGAGGGAGGAGGCATTGAAAGGGGGAGCAGATCACTGGCAGGCGGGTGGGATTAGACTAAGACAGGGCTGGTGGAAACAGTCCTATATCACCTTGCATTTGTGCAAGGCTCTGTACCTTCACTGAGGGCAAGACATTTACTTGTGGGAATAACTACACGAGAGGGAAGGGAAGCATCATCAGTCCCATTTTAAGGGATGAGGAAAATGAGTCACATTTAGTGTCACCTGTCAAGGTCGCAGAGCCGGCAGCTAAAACACCAAAGCTTTAAGCTGGGTGCTGCTTACTTGGACATCAGTGCCTCCTCCCACCACCCCTGAGCTGCCCTTAAGTTAAATGGCAATTCTACAAAAGAGAACGAGTAAGATTTTCTCTGGATTTCTCCAAACACATGTAACTGGTGTTTTGACCGAGCTGGACTCAGGGAAAATATAGAAAAGGACTTTATCCTTTTCCACCACTGCTTTTTAAACCTGCCCTGTTGAATCCTTCTTTTCCATGACTAAATGAAATCTCCAGCAGATCCGTACGATTCCCGTTCACTCTTCAGTTGAACAAATAGTTGTATTTTCCAAGTACGCACTAAGAATTCCGATCTGGGTTAATTATCGAAGCTTCCATCTCTGCTCTGACTCACTTGATAAACAACTGTCTTCCATTGGCCTGTGTCATCTACAGATAACATATAACTCTAAATTTTGCTTCCATTTGGGGAATCTGAAATATACAATGAATGCTATTTGGGGGATTTTTTTTTAGTGCTTCATTTCCAGCTTTACTACTGATAGTAACACAGGAGAGGAAAACATCATCGATGGAATGAAAAGCATTTTACGTTTCGCAAAATGTAGACTATTTTAGTGTGGTACAATTCATAGAGTACCTGCTTAGCCATTTCTTTTCTTTTTCTCTCTTCTTTTATCTCTTCTTTCCTTCTCTGAATCTCATGAAGGATTTCACGTTGCTGAAATAAATCGCAGTGCATCAAATGCCAATCTCTGAAACCCAGACAGCATATAAATTCTACAATCACAAAAAACTTTTGCATTTCTTTTTTTTTTTTTTTGAGACAGAGAGATATTGAGAGAGCGTGCATGAGCAGGGGGAAAGAAAGAGGGAGGGGAAGAGGGAGAGGGAGAAAAAGACTGAGCCAGGAAGCCGCCGTGGGGCTCGATCCCAGGATGCTGGGACCATGACCTGAGGAGACGCTCAACCATCTAAGCAGGCACCCCTAAGATTTTATTTACCCATTTGAGAGCGAGCGAGTGAGTGAAAGCAGAGGGAGGAACAGATAGAGAAAGAGGGACAAGCACACTCCGTGGTGAACACGGAGCCTGACACAGGGCTCAATCTCACGACCCTGAGATCATGACCTGAGCCGAAATCAAGAGTCAGACACCCAACCCACTGAGCCACCCAGGAACCCCCAAAAACTTCTTCTGCATCTCTATGATTCAAGCCCTCCCTTCCTAAAGGGCCTGATTATACAGAACCTTACAACAAACTGTAGTTACGCAGTTTCATCTGATGCACTACTTGTTCCCGGTTAGTAGAGTCTCCAGACTCTGTGGGAAGGGAGTCAGCACTCCTCATGCTTCCGAGTGGAGAGACTCACTACAGCAGTGTTCCCACCCTAACCTCGCCCCTCCTCTTCCGTGTCTCCCTGTCTGTGGAGACCAAGCGCTGGGGTCTGCTTCCCCCCCCCAACAGAGGGTGGGCCACCTTGCTGGGGGTGGGCTGAGCTGTCCTCAGTGCCCAGACCTGGGGTGGCAGCGGCTCAGGCAGGACCATCCCCACGTGCCATGGACCTTCAGCTCGATGCTCTAGTTTTCTCAGTATTAAAAGCGGTATTTTGATTTGCATCCACTTGACTCACGTATCTATTGCTCAAGTGGGACTGAATTTAGGTTGGGAAAAATAGTGGGGGAGGGGGTGTTTGTTTTTACGAGTCCCCTAAAATTCCAGGTCGTAGATATCAAAACCATTAAGAGACGCACCAAAAACTGTATCAGCAATAATACAAAATGAAAAAAATACCCCCAATTTATAAGTAAACAATGTACCAAAACAAGACTACTGGCTAAAAATTCACTATCTAATAAAAAACGTGCCTTCCTGAAAACGATGAAAATGAGGAACTTTAAACTCTAAATGATAAGTAGGCTACACAATTAACTAGGAGATGAGAAATAACCCATGAATGGTGGCCACAACGAGACAGGTGTTACCATGAGCACAGGATGAACAAAATGAAGGGGAAAGGGGGGAAAAAACCCAAGAGCAAGAACCTAAGAAAAGCAGAATAACAAAACCGTGGAAGTAACTGTAAGAAACAGTAACATACACAGGAAGAAACTAGAAAGCCTCACCAAGAGATAAGAATAAGCAGACAAGGGGCGCCTGGGTGGCTCAGTGGGTTAAAGCCTCTGCCTTCGGCTCAGGTCATGATCTCAGAGTCCTGGGATCAAGCCCCGCGTTGGGCTCTCTGGTCAGCGGGGAGCCTGCTTCCCCCTCTCTGCCTACTTGTGATCTCGCTCTCTGTCAAATAAAGAAATAAAATTAAAAAAAAAAAAAGAATAAGCAGACAAATATTCCTGGATAGGGAGTCTGAATATTGCCAAGGTGTCAATTCTTCCTAAATGAATGTGTAAGTCTAGTGCAGAGAGTTGGGTTTGATTTTGAGAGAGCGAGGCTGCAGTTCATCTGTAAGAATAAATGGTGAGAATGGCTGAGGGAAAAAGAAAAGCGTAAGGGAAGGGGACTTGACTTTTCAGATCTTAAAACGGCATAAAAGATACAATGATTCGGAGTGTGGTAGGGACTCAAGAAAAAGTGATGAACTGAACAAAATGGGTAATTCACAATTCATACATATATAGTTACAATACACCTTAAAGGAAGTATTCCAAATCAACTAAGGAAAAATGATTAATGTGTTAGGAAATGTCTGGGGGGGAAAAAACCCACTTCAGATGCTCATTTTTACAAACCACCCCCAAAACAGTTCTAGGTAAGTTGATTAAAAGACTGAACAGAAAATAAACTAAGTGAAAAATCAAGACGGATGGGGCGCTTGAGTGGCTCAGTCCTTAAGTGTCTTCCTTCGGCTCAGGTCATGATCCCGGAGTCCTGGAATCAAGTCCCGCATCAGGCTCCCTGCTCAGCGGGAAGCCTGCTTCTCCCTCTCTCACTCCCCCTCCTTGTGTTCCCTCTCTCGCTGTGTCTCTGTCAAATAAAATCTTTAAAAAATTTTTTAAAAAATCAAGGAAACATAGGAAAAAAAAAAAACGTTGGATACGTACATTGTCTTTCATTAAAGGATTTAAAAAATATAACAGGCGTGCACATCCTTGTGCAAAGAGTTTGAGGAAAAAATACAAGCGGTTAGGGCACATAAAAAAGTTCAAGCTCTGGCTTTTGCTATGCATTTGGACAGTAGGTATGTATCTCATGGAGGGAAGAAAATCGCCTGTAAAGCTCAGTGAATTCCTGCAGAGCTTTACAAGCTCAGAAAGACCACAAGAAGTTTGGTTAAACAACCTTTTTTCCTTTCTTTTCTTTAAAGACCTGGACTAGATGGAGGGTTCGAGGAGCAGCACTGGTGTCTGTGGGGGAGGAAACCACTTGCCATATTTCTCAATTACTCTCTGAGCCTCCTCTCACATGAATCTCCAGTGCCTGAAGCAAATGGTGAGTAGAACTGAAATACAGATTAGTGTGTGGGGAGAGACAGAGTAAAAACTGACAGAAGCTTGCTGACTTCTGGGCCCGGCTGCTGGTAGTGACCAGGGTCTCACCTCCTGTTCCACCTTCTGCTTGGCCTCCAGCAGCCTCCGCTGCTCCTCCTGAGCCTGCCTCTCCAGCATTTCTTCATGGAAAGACTTGGGAGGGGGCTTGTTATGCTCGCTGAGAAATGACTGCACGTGGTCGGCCAGTTCAAATATCATCACCTAAACATATAGAGGAAAGTCAACCACAAATGGTCAAGTAATGGGAAGACAGGGCCCAAAGGAGACTTCGGGAAAGGATGCAGGCAGTCAGAGGCCCACTTACAATGGTGATACTCACTCCGATACACGTTCTGAATTCAGTATCTGATGCAATCAGGAAATCACAGCAGGAAAAAGCTTTTATAGGATTCACCTCATTGTGCTGCTATCAAGACAAATCACTATCTAGATAAATAAAAAGCTTCCCTTTTCTTTTACAGTCCTATTCAACTTCACTGGCATCTTCTGTATCGTAAATCTGACCAACTTTTTCTGGACAAGTATTTTCTGTACGAATAAATCTGGTAAAATATTTAACATGGCATAAAATAAGGTACTTTCCCAACTAGAAAACCTATCTAAGAAATGATAGCAGAAGAATCATTGCCACAGTGAGAACTTTCGTCGGTCCACACAGTGTACCAACAATATTCTTCAGGGTACAGAGGCAAACACTTAAGGCCTCACTAGCCCCCTGCTAGTCATAGGCCAGTGGAGGCTGATCAATACTAAGAAAGCATTCCATTTCCACTTAGGGAAGGATTCATGGATACGACCAGAAGGAAAAATGCTCCCCTCTCAGACATTGTTTATGTGAACACTGGAGCCACTTTCTTATACCTGGAGGAGTCCTAAATCTTATCTGGGTTTCTGGGACCCCATACTGCCTGCCCCAACCCCAGAGACATCAAGAGTGCCAAGCTCCTTCCTTCTACAGATGATGGCCACCATTCTGAAATGTCTTTATCCTCAATTACAATAAAACAGTTTAAAAAGTCTTATTTCTAAAAGGACTTAAGACGGTGATAATTAGTAATAAAGGTCACTATGCACAAGATGATAAAGTTAGTTCACGGGGGGGGGGG
>CM052896.1:53952051-53990465 GCA_028534135.1 Potos flavus
GATATCGAGGTTCTTTCCATAGTTTGGCTATCATCTGTCCTTGTGCTTTAATAAAACCACCTTTTTACACGGAATTCTTAAGAATTCTTTCTTGGCTGTGGGCTCTGGACCCCAAGAACACCAACATTACAAAACTACATCATTTTGCCTCTCCTCTTCTTATGGCCTCTGAAATGTTTAAAATAACTGCTTACATGGAGGATTATTACGTGCAGATATTGCGAGAACCCAATAATATACAAGACATGGAGGGGTTTTTTGCTCTTTAAAGACTTTATGTCTTGTACAGTGTAAGTGAAATTGTCACATTGTAGCAGGATCAGCCTTGAGACCACCAAGAATTTTGGTAATTTTTTTTTTTTAAAGTAAACTCCACACCCAACATGGCGCTGGAATGCATAAGTCCAAGATCAAGAGTCCCATGTCCTACTGAGTGGGTCAGCCAGGTGCCCCAAGAAATTCTGTAATTCTACTCAATTCTTAGGAGTTAGTATTCAGGGACCTAACGCGATCAGTCAATGCGTTAAAGCCCTCTACCAACTCCTTTACTAATTAAAAAGAAACCAGTTTCTATAATGTCAAACGAGCACATCTTTAGTTGTCTTTTCCTGTCTCATTTCTCCTTTTCTCCAGACCCTTTCTCTGGATGCACTACACGTTCCTTTTACTACTCAGCTACTCTTACTTTACTGTTTCTGGTTCCCTTGGTTATCCCAGCTTCCCAACTTTCTGCATCAGCTGGCAGGAAGTTGCTCCCTCCCCAAGCATTCATTCTTCCGATTGCACCAGGCTTGGGCTGTACCGTATGCCTTTTAGAAATGAGACGCAGTAAGAAAAGTCCAGGAAACCGTGCACCGGATTCCTAAATTTTATCTTTCATCTTCGGCTACACCCGAGGCGTCACTGAGGGGGCCAAACACTGGGATACCTGCCCAGGTGACAGCGTAGTGTAATTATAAGGCTCTCAGGCAGCCCCTGCTGAAGAGATAAGGGACAGTGACCATGGAATAAATACAGCGAAGCCGGAGAAGAGCGTTGAACGCATCCACTGCAGCCAAGTCAGGACCCTCCACGCCTCCCACGCTCCAGCCTTGGCAGTCACGCTTGGCAGGGCCAACATGGCGCCATCCCCGCGGCCTCCTCGGCGTGGGGGGGGGGGCGGGGCGGGCGGAGCCGTGAGCGTCACGTGACCGCCGCCCCCACTCCCTACGCGGGCAGCGCTTCGTTCCCCTGCTCCCGGGGCGCGCCGGCTCTCGGTAGGTGCGCAGACCGTGCCCACCCCACTAGGGGCGTTCTCAGTTGTCCCGGCGCGTCCGCTAGCGTCTCTCCCCGCAGCAACGGCGGGAGCAGGGCCAGAAAAGGGGGCGCTAGGTGGTGCAGAGGCAAAGGGGCTGCAGAACGGTGTCCCTGCCGCTGACACCGAGGCGGGACACCTAGGCGCTGGGCCAGAGGAGACCGCGCGGGCGTCCTAGGGGACGGCTAGGCGCGGAGGACGAGACTGTTGGGGAGATTTAGGGCGTTCCGCCCAGACCGTAGGGCCGTCGGGGACTCGGGGGTCCCCTCGGAGCTCCGGTCACTTGGCTTGGGCGTTTCACAGGTTTCCCATCGTCATACAGCCCCTCAAATCCAGCAAGATTGAAAAACGGCCTCAGCCAAATGTTCTCTTCCTTCTGAGGAGAGGGGTCGAGCCCGTGAGCCGGAGGGGACTCGAGGGGGCTGGCCCGGCCCTCGGGGGGTGGAAGGAGCAGAGGTTGAAAAGGGCGGCGGGAGCGGGGAGCGCCCTCCTTGACTATCGGGTGCCTCCTGTGTATCCATCTCTGCCGAGTGGGCTTGGCGGCGCTGGCTACTCGGCAGGAGGGACGGACGCGGCTCTGCCGGCTCTGACCGTGCCGCCTCCGTGTGGCTGCTGAAGGGGACCCAGGAGAGAACGGGCTTGGGGCGCAGCCTCGCCCTCCTCCCTCCCCGCCTCCCAGGCGCCGGGGCTGGCGATGTGGAGACGTGAGGGGACCCGCGGCTGCCCCGTGTTCTTCAGGACTCCACCAGGCGCCCGCGCGTTCCACCGCACCCGGGGCAGGAGCCACCCAGGCGGGGCTCCGTGGTGGGCGGACGGGCGGGCGACGAGCGGAGCCGGAACCCCTTCCTCGCCATGGGGCACAACGGCAGCTGGATCTCCCGGAACGCCAGCGAGCCGAGCAACGCGTCGGGCGCGGAGGCTGGGGGCGCCAACCGCAGCGCGCTCGGGGAGTTCGGCGAGGCTCAGCTCTACCGCCAGTTCACCACCACCGTGCAGGTCGTCATCTTCATAGGCTCGCTGCTCGGTAAGCCGCCCCCGGGCGCCTCCCGGGTGGGCTTCCCCGAGCGCACAGGCTCGGAGAGGGCGCGGGATTGGGGGCCGCCGGAGCCGCGGTGGGTTTCGGGGTGCCTGGCAAAGTGGAGATAGTGGGGTTTAAGAATGCGGGGTAACTGCAGGGAAGTTAAGCAGGGACGGTCCACTCCAGCCCCCAAGCTGGAAGCAGAAGAGTTCTGGTAGGGCTTTGTCCGGTTCTGAGGACCGTGCCTGGTACAGGCGGAGGTCCGCCTCCCGGGCAGCCCTCGCGGAACGCTTCGTGATGGGCATAACCCTGCCCAACAATCATCCCTCACCTCCTGGGTTCCAGGTCGGAGCGCTGGTCTGAGCTCCTTTTTACAAATATCGAGGAACAAAGATTGTTTTGTTACTGATGGCTGATGTGTTTTGCACTCGCATCTGTTCCCTATATACAAAATTATTTTGAAAGAGCCTTATTTTGTGCGTGTTTTATGGCTTGCTTCTTTGGAACACTGACCCGCTTGCTGGTAAACAGTCCTGTGGAGTTAAACTCTGTTGCCTTCTGATGTTTTTAGAAACCCCAAACAGAACAAATCCCAGCATATTTTTCTACCTTTGTTTTGGCTGAAGTACAAAATATACAGATTTAGGTATACTTGTTGAACGAACTGAAATGAGTGGTTAATAAAAACGTTTGTCCATTAGCCTGAGAATTACCTGTACGTCTAGTACGTACTCTTTAAATGATAAATGATCACAATGTTCATTTCAGTTGAGGTTAGTTGAACATGTATATTACTTGTGAATATGTGACTTCACTTCAGATGTAAATTTTCTGATGTGGCATTTAAATGGATATAAAAATGTGATTGTGTGTGACATTGTGGTCAAGAGCAGTCTTAAAGTTTCAAAGTAGGAGTAGGTTTTTTGCAGACATATGTGAATTTCCATGGAAATCGAGATAAGTGATCTCAAAAAGACTGGAAAAATTTTAAATGTTTGGAATTTCCCTTCATAATTTCTCTAATCGTCATCATCCTGTCCGGCTGTTTCATATTTATTTTCCACTTTTTGTCATGAGGGGATTTTCAGGAGTAGACATCAGCGTGGGTATGTCTAAGAGTGTGTGTGTGTGTGTGTGTGTGTGTGTGTGAAGGATGTGTTTTTATGAGTAGAATGATAAATGCACACTAACAAAGCAAATGCTTGGTTATCAAATATTTTCAGTATTCATTTAACAAACAACAAACACTGAACACCTACTAGGTACCATGCACAATGGATTGTAGATTATTGGGAGTTAAATTCTAGTGTTGTCACATTTACTTAAAGTGTAGATTATTGGGGAGAGTAGAAGTGACTGCATTTTTATTTCTGCAGGGTTTTTACGTGTGTGTGTGTGTGTGTGTGTGTGTGTGTGTGTGTTTTCCCCATTGGGAACTCTAACCATGAAGAAAGATGATGTTGGGAGAAATCTTCCCGTAGCTTGACTCCAAAATTTTGAGTACTATTGAAATAGAAAACAGAGCATGTATGTAAAAGCATAGCAAGTAGTGCACACTTAGTGTTAGTTTTGCTTCCAGTGTACCATCTATTTTTGTAAATTGCATTTGATTCAAGAATTGCTAGAAAGGGGTGTCCAGGTGGGTCAGTTGGTTAAGATCTGACACCTTGATCCCAGCTCAGGTCTTGGTATCAGGGTGGTGAGTTAAAGCCCCATGTTGGTGGGTGTAGAGACTTCTTTTAAAGTTTTTATTAAATTTTTTAAAAAAGATTTTATTTATTTATTTGAGTGAGAGAGATCACGAGCAAGGGGGAAGGGTAGAGGGAGTAGCAGGACTCCCTGCTGTGCTGGGAACCCGATGTGGGAGTCAATCCCAGGACCCCGGGATCGTGACCTGAGCCAAAGGCAGAAACGTTTAAAGGACTGAGCCACCCAGGCGCCTGGGTGTAAAGCCTTCTTAAAAAAAAAAATAAAAAAAGGGGGGGGCGCCTGGGTGGCTCAGTGGGTTAAGCCTCTGCCTTCGGCTCAGGTCATGATCTCAGGGTCCTGGGATTGAGCCCCGCATTGGGGCTCTCTGCTCAGCAGGGAGCCTGCTTCCTCCTCTCTCTGCCTGCCTCTCTGCCTGCTTGTGATCTCTCTCTCTCTGTCAAATAAATAAATAAAATCTTAAAAAAAAAAGAAAGAAAAAGGAATTTCTAGGCAAATCTGCCCTTATTTCAACTCTTTTCCCCCATAGTGGTTTAATTGATAGGCAGGAACTGTTCTTGTGGATTTCTCCCAGGAGGAGGCTGATTTTCCTCTTGATTGTTAGTTATGCCTGGCTTGGCTAAGGAGGACGTATTTTCTCCCTTTCACATTACTTGGCCCTCCTAAGAGAGAATTCCATTCGCTCCTTTTTCTTTTCAGAAAAAGTATAAATACGGTTAAATTTCTTGAAATCAAAAGTCAGAGAACGTGGGCAAAAGGAAAGACAGCATGGGGCACTTGGGTGGCTGTCAGGTTAAGTGTCTAACTCCTGATTTCTGCCCAGCTCATGACCTCAGGGTCCTGGGATCGAGCTCCACCTTGAGCTCTGCACTCAGTGCGGAATCTGCTTGTCCCCCTCCATATGTCCTCTCCACTCCTCAGATAAATAAATAAAATCTTCAAAAGGAAAGGCATTTCAGGTTTCCTTAAAATATTAGCTGAGTCATAACATTGCCTTGTGTACTTATTTACTGGTAATTCTTGATTCATTGTTTTTGAGGATTTGACCTGTATAAACATATCTGTGTAATTGAATTCTGGTGATGCTAGCTCAGGCTCAGAGCTTAAGTGGCAAAGCCATGTACAGTCAGTTGCAAGGCAAGTAAACTTGGGAAGCATAGTTTCATGAAAGCTCTCCCCCCCAAGAGAAAACTCACAGATTAGAAATAAATGGAAAACATTTATTATAGAAGAATCTTTAAGCCTGAAAAGTAAATGGAGGATGGAATAGTATCTAGAACAGCATGTAATACTGATTCAATCTGCTTGTTTCTCGTATCTGCAAACAGAGACACATGAGTTTTTCTTTTTTTTCCTTTAAACAAACTCAAATATACTTCCTAGATTGCCTAACTAGATTTTTTTATTAGAATTTTCAAAGGCCAACTGTTATGTGAAAATAATTCCTTTGTACTATTGTTGTTTTACAGTCTTTTTGGAAACTTTTAGTGCCCTGTATGAGGAAAAAACCCAACTTGGAATGACTATAATATTCCAGGCACAGGGAACACTAATTGCTTTTGGAAAGAACTCCTGAATTATATATAATACTTTTCAAATAATGCCTTTTGAGGCTTTGTGTAAACTAGTGTTTCTCAGCCCTTTTTAAAAAATTTTTTTAAAAAATATTTTATTTTTTTGAGAGAGCACAGAGGGAGAGTGAGTGGGAGAAGCAGACTCCCTGCTGGGTAGGGAGCCCAACATGGGGGCTCAATTCTAGGACCCCAGGACCATGACCCAGACTGAAGGCAGATGCTCAACTGATGAAGCCACCCAGGCACCCCCTCAGCCTTCTTTATTCAGTATCTTGGGAAATCCGAAGATATGCTCTAGATCTTGAGTCAGAAAGTTTATATTTTTGTTTTTTTTTAAGATTTTATTTATTTGGGGGCACCTGGGTGGCTCAGTGGGTTAAAGCCTCTGCCTTTGGCTCGGGTCATGATCTCAGGGTCCTGGGATCAAGCCCCGCATTGGGCTTTTTGCTCAGCAGGGAACCTGCTTCCTCCTCTCTCTGCCTGCCTCTCTGCCTACTTGTGATCTCTCTCTCTCTCTGTCAAATAAATAAATAAAATCTTAAAAAAAAAAAAAGCTACAGCTCTTTCTTAAAAAAAAAAAAGATTTTCTTTATTTGACAGAGAGAGAGAGCACAAACAGGGGGAGCAGCAGGCAGAGGGAGAAGGAGAAGCAGGCTTCCCACAGAGCAGGGAGCCCGACGCGGGGCTCCGTCCCAGGACTCTGGGATCATGACCTGAGCTGAAGGCAGACGTTTAACTGACTGAGGCACCCAGGTGCCCCGAAGGAGTCAAAATAATTTAGATTTCCCTTTAGTAAGTATATGGTACACAACACTTTTAATAGTGTAAAATCAAAGACTCAAAAAGATTTGGAATCACCATTTCCAATAAGTGCTTTGGATCTAACTCCTCAGAGTTGATCTTCTCTCCCTTTTTGCCACTCCTTTGGGATTCACACTGCAAGTACTTGGAAAGCTAGGCACCTCTCTGGTGCTTTCAGGTGACAAAGGTCAGTGGCTGTTACAAAGCCTGTTACCTCTAGCTCCCCCCCCTCCCCCCGCATAAATTGCCTCTCATCTGTGCTTGTTATCATTGGAGGAATTTAGGAGGTTTTTGTAAATGAACTTGCTCTTATTTAAAGAAAATGAGCATTGTGGACAGTAGCTAACAAATTGTATATCTTTTTTTTAAAATTTATTTATTTATTTGACAGAGAGACACATCAAAAGAGGGAACACAAGCAGGAGGAGTGGGAGAGGGAGAAGCAGGCTTCCCGCTGAGCAGGCAGCCAAATGCAGGCTCGATCCTATGACCTGGGATCATGACCCGACCCAAAGGCAGACACTTTTCCGACTGAGCCACCCAGGCGCCCCTAACAAATTATATATCTTTCCTCATCAGTGATCTATAGTATGAGATTGATGACCCTAAGTTGAGGTCCATCTTGTCTGTGGTGTGATTCCTTCAGGTGTGGTTATTGAAGTATTCATTTCAAAGGAAATAGGGGGAACTGTCTTACTGAATTGATCTGACAGATAATATGGATAAACACCATTTTTGCTCATAATTTTTTTTAAAGATTTTATTTATTTGTGAGAGAGAGGGAGAGCAGTGTGTGTGTGTGTGTGCGCGCGCGTGCGAGAGAGCACGAGCAGGTGGGACAGGGAGAAGCAGGCTCCCTGCTGAGCAGGAAGGCTGACACAGGATCCTGTGATCATGACCTGAACCAAAGGCAGATGCTTAACTGACTGAGCCACCCAGGTGCCCTGTGCTTATGATTGTTTATAGTCTTTCCACAAAACCATATTGGGCACCAACAATGTTTATAGAACTTGTTTGACAGAGAAATACACTTGTGTTTTTGATAGTAGTTGAAATTAACCAAATAATAGCTGGCTAATTCCTGGAGTTCCTTAGTTAAGATTTTTTTTTTTTAAAGATTTTATTTCTTTATTTGTCAGAGAGACAGAGAGAGAGAGAGAGAGAGAACGTGCGTGCTCGCGTGCTCGAGGGAGCACACAAGCAGGGAAGCTGCAGGCTCCATCCCAGGACCCTGGGATCATGACCTGAGCCAAAGGCAGAGGCTTAACTGACTGAACTGCCCAGGTGTCCCCGTTAGTTAAATGTTTGATAGAAACAGTGTTAATACTAGTTTGTGCTTATGAGTCATAATTATACAGGATGACTTCTGGTTAACCATAATTTTAGCCAATAATAATGTAATATTGTCAGCCTTATTTTACCTGCTTTTTAGGTATGCCTGGAAACTTAAGTAGACTAAATCAAGAATATGATGTCTTGGATTGACCTAAGAAGTTTGAGATAGTGTGGTCAATAGTTATCAGCCTGTGTAGGTGAACTCCTATTGTATTGACTCAAATTCTCTCACATTGTCTTTGATTTCCATGTGATATATGCATTCCCCCATTCTTTTATAATGTAGTATGTTAGGTGTAGAAAATAAATTTGACTTCCATCTGAATGAAACACTTTCATTAACACTATGCTTCTCCCTAATGGGTCTTCATTGTATATCCTTCTACTTTTTAATTCCTTCAGGAAATTAAATTCTACTGTGAAAACTTGAAATAGTAGCTTTATTAAGATGAATAAAATTCCTGTACTACACAATTCTCCCAATTATAGTATATAATTCAGTGGTTTTAAGTATATTCACAGCTAAGCAATGATCACCACTATCGAATTCCACAACTCTTTTTATTGTCCCTAAAAAAAAACCATGTACCTATTGGTAGTGGCTTTCCATTTCCCCTCAACACCCTGAGCCCTAGGCAACTACTAATCTACTTTCTGTGTCAGTGGATTTGTTCTGGACATTTTGTGTGTATGGAGTCATACAATATGTGGTTCTTTGTAATTGGCTTCTTTCACATAGTGTAACGTTTTCAGGGTTCATCTGTGTTGTAGCATATTTTTAATTCCTTTCTATTACTGAATAATACTCCATTTTACGGGCATATCACTTTTTGTTTATCCATTCATCAGTTGATGGACATTTGAGTTGTTCTCACTTTTTGGCTATTATGAGTAATGCTACTCCGAGCATTTGTGTAGTTTTTGCGTGGACATAATGTTTTTAATTCTCTTGGGTATATAGCAGAGTGAAATTTCTGGGTCATAAGGTAACTCTAAATTTGTTCTTTCAGGAATTGCCAAACTGCTTTCCAAAATGGCTGCATCATTTTACATTCCCACCAGCAGTGTACAAAGGTTTTAATTTCTCCACATCCTTGCCAAAATTTGTTATTGGTTTTTGTGTTTGTTTTTGGTTATAGCCAAGCTAGTGGGTATTAAATGGTATCTCATTATGGTTTTGATTTGCATTTAAAAAAAAGATTTATTTATTTTAGAGAGAGAGCATGAATTGGGAAAGGGGCAGAGAGGGGGAGAGAGAGAGAAGCAGACTCCCCACTGACTGCAGAGCCTGACATGGGGCTTGATCCCATGACCCATGAGCCAAAATCAGGAGTTGGACGCTGCTTAACTGACTGAGCCACCCAGGCACCCCTGATTTGCATTTTTTAAAAAAGATTTTATTTATTTATTTGAGAGAGAGCCTGAGCCGGGTGGAGGGGGCGGTGTTTGGGCAGAGGGAGAGGGAGAAACATGCTCCCCGCTGAGCAAGGAGCCTGATGCTGGGCTTGATCCCAGGATCCTGGGATCATGACCTGAGCCAAAGACAGATGCTTAACCCACTGAGCCACCCAGGCGTCCCAAGTTTTAAGCATTCTTTATATATTCTGAACACTAGATTCTTATTGATACATGATTGGCGAAAATGTTCTCCCATTCTATGGATTGTCTTTTCATTTTATTACTGGTATCCTTTTTAAAAACACAAAGGTTTTAAATTTTGATAAAGTTGATTTATCTAAAATTCTTTGTTGTCGCTTATGCTTTTGGTGTCCTATCTAAGAAACCATTGCCTAATTCAAGATCATGAAGATATATTCTTATGTTTTCTTCTAAGAGATTTATAGTTTTAACTCTTACAATTAGGTCTTTGATCCATGTATGTTAATTTTTGTACATAGTGTGAACTAGGGGCCTAAATTGATTATTTGTATATCTATGGATAACAGGTGTCTTGGCATCATTTGTTGAAAATACTTTTCTTTCCCCATTGAATTGTCTTGGCACTCTTGTTGATCTTGGTGAAACTTTGGATGCCGCTGTTCCATTGAAGGAATTTCATAAACCTTTGACAAGGAATAAAAGGAAAATGAATTTTTTTCTCCGCTGGTACTTATACTTTATGTGCTTTAAGAATGATCTGGAAACAGAGGCATGGAGTTCAATGACCTGTCTAATGTATTGAGAGACTTACTTGCAATATAATCAGGTAATTGCTTTTTTCTGGGTTTCTTAGATTTTTCCACCTAGACTGGCAGTTAGGTCCCTTTTCATGTGTGCTAATATGCCTTCGTCTCTGTTAAGGCTCAGTCATTGATAATTTCTGGGGTGTTAATTATCTGGCTTTATCGTAACTCTGCTACATTAATATTGTTTCTTTTTTTTTTCATTAATGTTGTTTCTAACAGGAATTGCTATCATCTAAAAAAACTAACTCTAGAAATATTTACAACAATTTCACCTTTATAAATGTTCCAATAGCTATGAGCCCACTGGGGTGGGTCTAAAGGCAGATTTAAAGTTCAGTCCATCATTTTGTTTTTATTTTAAAAAAATTTTTATTTTAGATTTTATATATTTATTTGACAGAGAGCACAAGCAGGGGGGACGGCAGGCAGAGGGAGAGGGAGAAGCAGGGGGCTCCATCCCAAGACTGTGGGATCATGACCGGAGCTGAAGGGAGATGCTTAACCAGCTGAGCCACCCAGGCACCCCTTTAATTTCTTTTTATTTTTTTAGTAATGACTACACCCAGCATGGAGCTCAAATTCTTGATCCAAAGATGTAGAGTCATATGCTCTAGTGGCTGAGCCAGCCAGATGCCTCTTTTGTTTTTCCTTTTACCTGGTCCTATTTTATTCTGGACCTTAGTCTTCAGTCTTGTGCTACTAAAATACAGAATTCCTTTGCTTAGAATTAGAAATGTAGCTCCCTTCTCAATCAGAGCAGTTTGTATATGGTGTTAAAATCTTAAATGTGTTGATAGTTAAGGTATTTTTGATGCTGGGAGACAAAGCAACTAATTTATTGTATGGAATTTTCATACTTAGTTACTTTTTTTCTGCTTCCCAGTTCTTGGTTCTAAACATTCATGGTTCTGCTAGAGATACGCTCTTCCTTTATTGGGTAAGATTTTGTAGAATGGGAGGAAATTTGTCTCAAAACAGGAACAAACTGACATGGCTCTGCTTTTCCTCTGGGGTGCCTGAGTCTGAAACTATCTCTTCTATAGAGTTTACTGAACAGTTTTTCTACATGTCATTTTTTCTGAACAAGTCATTTAGATTGGGTAGTGACTGCAAGTTTTCGTGAAAATGATTTTATTGTCAAGGAACTTCCACACTGGCTGGATGAAAAATCTTTATTAGTTATATAGCACAAAAACGGAGAGAAGTTTATGGCTAGACTGGAAGATAGGAGTGACTCAAGGTAAAATCTGGAAGTAAGGATTTAACCCAGGGAAAACTAAAAAGTAAGAAAACTATGTAAAGAAAATCAACTCCCATGGTTGAAGTTTTTATGTTCTTGTGTTCATTCCATCTTCTTCTCAGATACCTCAGGTTTTCTCATTGTCCTTTCGGATGCCTAGTGACCACCTTATTCTGAGGTGTTTACTTGAATTCTGTCTTGGAAATATAACAGTATCTGTATTCCATTCCCTTCTGGTGGAAAGCTAAACAGGCAGCAAATCACTTTAGATAAAGACGCTAACAGATGTAAATGTGTGAATATATTGACCTTTAAGGTATTCTTTTTATTTTTTTTTACGAGGTTCACTGCCTTCAGCAAAAAGAGTGACTAAATTGAGCATTTCGTGTACTTGACAGATGATGATGAGAAATGGGTAAGGCGGATCTTTTAGGAACCTCCAGTCACATGACACAACAAACCTACTGAGCATAAGGCATTTAGAAAAGTTGAGGGCTTAAGCACACATCTGGCACATAAAGGAGTAGTTTCAGTTGATACTAGTGTCTCATTTTTTCTTTATGGTTTTAATTTCCTCTTTTATTTCTTTCCTAAGTTTAAACATGCTGTTTTGGATTGTTACTTTGAAGTGTTTATTTTGTCTGCTGATTCTCTCTTGTAGTGGATCATTTCCTTGTGTGTTTCTGCGTTTTTGATTGGGAGTCCATCTCCTTTTTCTGCAGCATTCAGTGAGATCTGGGCTGTAGAAGCGGCTTCCAGACCAATTTCACATTGGCTTTTGCCAGATGTCGTAGGGTCACCACTAGCTCAAGACCTCAGCCATGGGAAAAGACATTTACTTGTCATCTCTCTGAGATAGAAGTTACTTTTTTTACCCTCTCTTCCATTGAGGTGGCCATGGTTTGAGTATTCTTGTTATGCAGGGGTTTCCATTCCAGCTATCTGCATTAGGTGGGTTCATGGTTGGTTCAGTCTCTGTGTGGGGGGTTGACACTGAGGCCCCATTTCCTTGTCTGAAAGTCGTCTCTGAATGCAAACACTCTGGTCTTTGTTTCAGGTACCTGGGAATTTCCTTTTATTTCTCACTTGGGCATTTAAAGATATCTTCTATTTTATCCAGCCTTCTGGGTATTTGCAGCTGTCTTCTAAGTTCTGTCATGTCACTGGAATCTGAAGTTGGAGAATAAGCAGAACAAAATATAAGAAGTTGCAGTGATGGCTAGACATGATTTAGGAGATAGGTAGCCGAAAGTTAGGTCACTGTAAAGTGGGGGTGGTGGCATCTGCTCAGAGGAAGAATATGTTAGAACATTAAGGAAAATAAGTAAGTGGGATGAGGGAAGGGAGCTCAAAGTTTAGGAAGTCCATAAAACATTAAGAGTGTGTATATCTGTTTATATATTGCCAATATTTGATCATTTTGACCTTTGACTATACTTTACTATAGTTTCATATGGTTCAAACTAACAGGTTTTTTTTTTTAAAGCAGACATGTCTGTTGAAATAAATTAGAGTAGAACATTTTAAAACAATTTTCTGTAGAACTACCTGATTACAAAATATTGGACTTTCGATCATACACAGATTTGAACTGGTTATGAAGAAAGGAGACCCCTGTCTTTTTTTTTTTAATTTAAATTCAGTTAGGAGCCCCCTGTCTTTTGAAGGTATCTGGAAAGCAGTTGAGGTGAGGTATGGGAGGTTTGGAAAGAAGAGTGTTGAAATCCCTATGTTTGGGGCGTCTGGGTGGCATAGTCAGTTCAGCATCTGATTCCTGGTTTTGGCTCAGGTCCTGATCTTAGGGTCCTCAGATCGAGTCCACAAGCAGGGCTCCATGTTCGGCATGGAGTCTGCTTAAAGACTCTTTCTCTCTTTCCCTCTGGCATTCCCCCCACACGGCTTTCTTGGGTGTGTGGGCTCTCTTGGGTGTGTGCTCGCTCGCTCTCTCTCTTAAATAAATAAATCTTTAAAAAAAGGAAAGAAACTCATATGTATCTAAGTATCTGTTTCTGCTGTAATGCTTTTGCATTTGCAAGCAATTTCCACGGAAATGTCTTCAAATGGATCAAGCAATATTTTTTTAAAGATTTTTTTTTATTTTTTAAAAGACTTTATTTACTTATATGACCCAGTGAGAGAGAGCACAATTAGGTGGAGTGGCAGGCAGAGGGAGAAGCGGGCTCCCCGCTGAGTAGAGACCCTGAGGCAGTGCTCAATCCCAGAACCCTTAACCCACTGAGCCACCCAGGCACCCCAGGATTTTATTTTTAAGTGATCTCCATACCCACTTTGTGGCCTGAACCCAAAACCCGAAATCAGGAGTTGCACACTTTACCAGTTCAGCCAGTCAGGCGACCGGGACTCAAACAATATTTTGATTGGTGGCCATATTTGATTCTGAAGAATTCTGGGAAATGTTTTTTTCTGGCCCGCAGTGAAATCTTGCTTCACTAAATCTGAGATGCTTTGAAAAGCTACCAAATTAAGCCACAAATGTCTAGGCACCTTAGCACTTTAAATAAATTTCTAAGAATTCAGGGTTTTTATTTGTTTGGTTTTTTTTGTTTTGCTTTGTTTTTTTAAATTATTTCTGATGAAAATTTCCTCCTGGAGGGCAAAATTATAGAGGTAGAGGCAGAGCATGAAACCCATACAACCTCTGTTGGCTACCCAACTTTTTTTCTTTTGAGAGTTTTTAAAAACACAGAAAAAAATACGAACAAATTATCATAAACCCACAACTCAGAAATAACAGATGTTAACATTTTGTCATGTTTGCATAAAAATAAAATGTTCAAGTACATTTGACTGTCTGGTGCCTCTGCTCATTGCATTTTCCCCCATATCTTCCAGAGCTGATGGCTATATTGAATTGAGTGTCCAGTTTAAACTCTCTTCCTGTCTGTGTCCTGTTGGTGCAGCCTATTGCTGGCCTGCCATCATGAAGTTTTTTTTTAAATTAATTTTTTAAAGATTATTTATTTGAGAGAGGGGGGGGGCACAAGCCGGGGTGGGGGAGCAGGGAGAGGGAGAGGGAGAAGCAGGCTCTCCGTGGAGCAGGGAGCCCGATGCAGGGCTTGATCCCAAGACCCTGGGATCATGACCTGAGCCGAAGGCAGATGCTTAACCAGTTGAGCCACCCAGGCGCCCCTGATCGTGAAGTTTTTGCTAATAGTGCTTAGTCGGTGCCTACTGCATGGACACATGACTTTATGTGCAGTGTTGATTTATAAATAATGGTCACCTCGTCTAGGAATACTACATGTGGGCAGTTTAGGAAACTCACAGAGGGTCTCTAATGAGGAAAGACAAGGACAAGAAGGGTTTTGCTAATGGGAGATGGGTGCTTCCTGTGCAATGCAGGTACCCTTGACTTACCTGCCAGTGTGGTGTAACTATCAGTCAAGAATATTCCTTTTACCTTACATTTATGTTGGGTTTTATGGTGTATAACATACCATGTTGTTCCATTCAGTCATAATAACCTTATGAAATAAGGTAGGGACATTTTCTGTTTTTTTTTTTTTTTCTCTCCCTCAACATATTCCTTTCCCCTAAAGCGCTGCTCTCCCTCTATAAGACATGCACACCTGCGGGTGAGCCTCCCTTCCAGTATTCATCAGGGATTTTAGTTCCAAACAACAGCGTCTGTTGTTAAAAGAAGACAGAGTTACAGAAGCATTCAGTGAAGAAAAACATTTACTTGCAAAGATGGATGGCAAGGGAGTTCAGGTTTTAGAAGACCTGGTTTGCCAATTGAAATGTACAACACCACAAGATTACCATATTTACAGTTACCGTGTTTGTTGTGGGGGGAAAAACAGTTGTCTCACGTTGAGTGTTAAAACCTTAGAGATTGTGTCATACCTTCAAATATCAGCATCGCAAATCAATAAGGTTGTTTTATTAAGAGTCACTTACAGGAAAGTCTCAAGATTTAATTTATTTTGTGGACCAGAATTAGACAGTAGATCCTGAGTCTTTTAAGGCTTTTTATTTATTCATTTGAGAGAGAGGGAGCGAGCTTGAGAGAGAGCACAAGTAGAGGGAGAGGCAGACTCCCTGCTGAGCAGGGAGCCCAATGCAGGACTCCATCCCAGAACCCTGGGATCATGACCTGAGCCGAAGGCAGATGCTTAACCGACTGAGCCACCCAGCTGCCCAGATCCTGAGTGTTTTACTATTTTTATTTTTGGGGAGGGAGTGGGGCTCAGGGAGCAAGTGTTTGCTTTCTCATGGTGGGACATAATGGGCACATTTTTGCATAATGCAGCAGGGTAAGGTGTTTTACTTCTCTACCAAACTAGCCAGTTTATGAAGAAGGAAATTTATTACAGGGTATTAGATTACTTTAAAAATTTATGGAAGGGGGCACCTGGGTGGCTCAGTGGGTTAAAGCCTCTGCCTTCGGCTCAGGTCATGATCTCAGGTGCTGGGATCGAGCCCCGCATCAGGCTCTCTGCTCAGCAGGGAGCCTGCTTCCCCCCCCACCCCCCCCCCCCACCTCTCTGCCTACTTGTGATCTCTCTCTGTCAAATAAATAAAATAAAATCTTTAAAAAAAAATTTTATGGGAGAGTCTGGGAACCAGGGACACTCAAGAAATATGCACAGTCATACCTCTGGTTCTAGCAGAAATCATGAACCTGTTGTCATACATTACCAGTGATGTGAGGGACTAGACTCTAGAACCCTAGGGCACAGCTGGCCCAGATCTAGAACCAAAGTACCTGTCTTTTTTTTTTTTTTTTTGTATTTACGAGAACCCCATGACTGCACCCAGCTACCACCCCTTTACATAAATCATGTCTGGTTTGCTTGGGAACATCTTCTGGACAGAATATAGATCATAAGCCTGCAGCACAACTGCAAGGCTGTCTGAAAAACAGTATTTTTAGCTTTCCAGCCTTTATAGCAGAGGGTAGCAGCTGGTTGAAAGATTACGGAATGACTAGTGAATCAAACCAGTATCTGCTGCCATATACTTCATGTGGTTCCTTAGGTGGCTGTCCCTTCAGTGCTCCACAGAGCTCCACTTCTGCCCTGGGAGAGAGTGGTGGGCACATGATCAGGCCTTGCTGGTCCCAAGATCCTATTTCCTTGTCCTCAGTGATTAGTTCAGGGATAGTTGTGGGATCCAGGCTTGGTCAAAGAACTTGACATAGAGATGCTGGTAGAAAAGCCTTCTTTTTCCAAAGGGGCTGCTAAGCAGGGATAAAGGAAGCCAGGAGCTATCTGCTTAGGAGGGAGTGAGGGCAGAGAGACAAGCAGGGGTGGGGGTGAGAGAAGAGAAGGGGTGGAGGAAGGAGAGAGCAAGAGAGAAACCATCCTGATGATACTGTGTGAGTCCCTAGAAGTGCTGAGCCTGTATTTTCTAATTATAACAAAAAAACCCACAGTCTCTTTTCGCTTGAACTTGTATGACTTAGGTTCCTGTCATACGCAACAAAAATATCTTCAGATATATAGTATTTTTCTCACCATGCGTATCCACCGTTTGAGTAAACAAAACAAATTCAGAGGGATAGTGACTTGCTCATTAGCACCCTCCCAGCCAGGCAGGATCTGATGCAATGGAAGTCTGATGCCAGGAAAGAGGAGTGACTGAAAGCCAGAGCCCCAGGAATTAAGCAGGAGCAGGACCCTAAGTCTGGTTAGTGCAGGAGGTCTGCAGTGGAAGGCTGTATCCAGGCCCAGGAGTGGAAAGGAGGCTGAAAGCCATGGGGTGTCAGAGGCCCATGCGTGTGCAGAGGCAGAAGCCCAGAGATTTTATTGGACCAGGAGGTACTCTGGCAGCTATCCCACATCAGTATTTAGCCTCTGATTCTTTTTCTTTCTCAGTGAAACATCTTTTTTAGGGGTGTCTAGGTGGGTCAGTCGGTTAAGCAACTGCCTTTGGCTCAGGTCATGATCCTAGGATCCTGGGATCGAGCCCCACATCAGGCTCCTTGCTCAGGGGGGAGCCTGCTTCTCCCTCTCCCTCTGCTGCTCCCTCTGCTTGTGCTCTCTTTCTTGCTGTCAAATAAAAATCTTTAAAACAAAACATCTTTTTAAAAAAGAAATCAACAGTTACTTGGCACATAGGTATTGATTGTTCATTGGTAAGAAAACTTAGTAGCAAGACAAACCGTTGCTGTATTAGAAGAGGGAAATGTCACCGGGGTTAGATAGTAGTAGGCTCAAGGCGTTGGGTCATAAACTGGCTTCCGCTTTCCTGAGTTGTTTATAAGGGTTTCTGGGGGGTCAGTGGGCAAGGCTGTGGGTGAGTCCTGGGAAACAACCCTCACCAGTTGCTTTCAGGGTGTGGGCAAAGTCTTGGATGTCTGGGAGATACGTGGTTGAGGGGATGAACTGTGTTTTCTGCCTCACGTTCACCGTGGCCAGTGTCCGGCTCTCAGGACTGTCGAAGCAGAATCCTTCTGCGGGGGTGAAATGTGTGTCCGCAGCTGATCCAAGCCCAGGGTGTGGAGGGGAGAGTGGGAGCTTTCCTAACACGGGGTCCAGGCATCCAAGTGCAAGGAAGAACCTGGGCCAGACTTACATGGGCCTTGTTGAGCTCAGTAGATAATGTAAAGGCAGAAGGCACTGAGCAAGTGGCAAAAGGTGGAGAGGAGCAAAGCAGAGATAACGCACACAGCTTCCAGACCATCTTTCAGTTTCTTCATCGTGTCAGTTTTAATACCAGTGAAGGCCATCGTCTTTGCTGTTATTTCTGACCCAGAATGTTCTTCCCTAGGTGTATTCTGTGGCTGGCTTGTGTTCATACTTAAATTGCAGCCCAAATGTCACATCTAAGACAGCTTCCCTAAAGGAGTCTTCCCTCCACTTTTATCACATCATCCTGTTTATTTTTCTGTGGTAGTTACAACCCCAGGGATTATCTCGTTTGTTTGGTGTCCTGCCCCTCTCTGTTAGGGTACAGGGCCAGAGGACAGAGACTGTCGCATTCACGGCAATGTTCCCAGCATCTAGAACAGTGCCAGGCACGGAGTTGGTGCTCAGGAAATATCGATTAGTTAATTGAATGAAATGCTTAGGGACAATTAAACAGAACAAATAATTAAATAGGCTCTATCTTGATTTGTGTGTGAAGGTTAGGAGCTTTCTGGAAAGGAGCATGAATTTTGGTCCACAGCCAGGACTCAGACACACATAGTCCTATTCAGGGGCCTGGAGCGGGCTCAGAAAAGCCAGCTATTTGGAGGGACAGCAGGTCTCTTGACAGGAAATCCACAAGGACAGCAGTTACCATCTGATTTAAGAGTGAGTTCATGAAATAAGACAGGCAGCATTTTGAACCAGGCAGCATGATGTGTGTGGAGGGATGTCACTCTAGCTTTTAAAAGCTTCTGGATCCTAGACAAAGTCAAAATTATCGCTTGAAGCAGCTAGGGGCATGACCTTGCCTATGGGAGAGTGGCCGAGAGCCAGTGTTGTCGTCAGGGAGCTACAGGTGGCATTTGGCTGCTTGTACTGAGACAGTTGGCTTCTGTGTTGTGAGATCAGAGCAGTGCCTGTGAGGTTCTACCAACTGTTAGAAAATACTCCTTCCTCCTATCTATCTGGGAAGCTCAGTGGTGGGAATGGGAAGGGGAATGTTGAATAAGTCTGAAAACAACAAACAGAATATTTTCACTCTAGCCAAGTGGTATGGGTTGAATTGTGTGCCTCTCCCCATCCAAAAAAAAAAGAAAGATAATGTAAAAGTGTAAAAGTCTTAACCTCTGGGACCTCAGAATGTGACCATATTTGGAAATAGGGTTGTTATAGATGTGATTACTTAAGATGAGGCCGTACTGGAGTAGGGTGGGTCTTCATAAGGAGAACACTATGTGATAAAGACAGAGATTTTTTTTTTAAGATTTTATTTATTTATTAGAGATAGAGAGTAAGCACGAGCAGGGGTGAGGGGCAGAGGGAGAGGGAGAAACAGACTCCCCACTGAGCAGGGAGCCTGATGTGGGGCTCAATCCCAGGACCCCTGGATTGTGACCTGAGCCAAAGGCAGACGCTTAACTGACTGACTCACCCAGGTGCCCCTGCAAGAATGTTGTTACTTTTTCCTAACCACATCCACTTTCCTCCAGCTCCTATCCTCTTCTTAACTGTTGGCAACCGCTAATCTGATCTCCATTTCTATAACTTTGTCATTTCAAGAGCTTTACATAAATGCGATAATAATATAGTATGTAACTGGGGATTGTTTTTTTTCATCCAGTATACTTCCTTGGAGATTTCACCCAAATTGTTGCCATGGATACATGGTTGGTTCGTTTTTATTTTAATTCTATTTGTATGACCTCTTTGAATCAAAGTATGGGCAACTCCATGACATTTCTGGTCATTCTTAAGTCATAAAACACTTTGAATTTAGTACATAAGATGTGCAGTCTGATGAAAGAGGCAAAACTCTAAACTTGATAGAAAATGAAAATTCTCCTCTCCCCATAGTCCCCAGTCTAGGCCCATTGCCTGGGAGAAGGTTGAAGTTGGGGAAGAAAGTCTGGTTGGCTTCTTTTCCCATCTTGAGCTTCTGGCCAAGGTTTTTTGGCCCTCCAGGTGCTGAGGTTGGTGGTGTAGGGATGGAGGGACAGAAGAGGCCATAAAGACTGATCCTGGTGTATGTGGCTTCATACTCACTGGACTGTCACCTGTCCCATCATGGTGGTAATGCCCTCCCATATTCTTGGTTGGTAGCATACTCTGTCCTCAGTCCCTTGAATGCTCTTGGACCTCTAGCTTCTCTCTGTTGAGGGCTGTTTGCCCTAGGTGACCCTTTTGGACAAGCCTCAACATGACCCCATGCCATTGCTCTCACTCCTTGGACCATACCTAGTACAAGGGAACACACACATCCTTGGCCCTGATGAATTCTGGGGGTGCAGGCTGCCCCCCCTATAGTCTCTTTGAGCAGCTTATCAGCCCATCCCTGGCCCTTCAAGTTCTCAGAGAGGATTCAGTTCACTTCACTGTGAACCCCAATTGTGAGGACACACATCGAGCTGTCTGCATGGGCTTCTTGAAACCCCTTCCTTACTAGGCTTGGGGAGAGATGGGCACCCCCTCTTTTCTCTTCTGGGTACATAGGACTTGGTGCCCACCCACAGCTCTCTGTCTATTCCTGTGTCCCCTCCAGGTGAGTAGGGGTTCAGGTGTTCTAAGCATTTAACCATAACTTCGAAAAATATCCATTTTTTTTTAAATTTATTCATTCATGAGAAGCAGAGAGAGGCAGAGGCAGAGGGAGAAGCAGGCTTCCCGTGGAGCAGGGAACCTGATGTGGGCCTCCATCCCAGGACCCTGGGATCATGACCTGAGCCAAAGGCAGACACTTAACCAACTGAGCCACCCAGATGCCCTGAAAAATACGCATCTTGATCTGACACTTTACTTTGGTATTTATTGTTGATGCCTTGGTAAAATTTTCCATTTCTAATGACTAAATAGTATGTTCATTTAGAAATACTTTTTCCTACTTAAAATTTATGAAGGAGTTTTGTTCAAATTTTCCGTATACCTCTTTGACCTCTGCAGCTGTTTTTGTTGGAAACATTTTGGAGCTACCTCATCCAGTTTTTCAGAGCCCCTCGCCATTACTTCTAAGCGCTGTGAACAAGACACTGTGCTTTTTTTTTTTTTTTTTTTTAAACTCACGCTTGATATGGCTGCTGAAATTTCACCCAAAGCCACAAGAAACCATTCTGGTTTCTTTAGCCCGGGAATGAAGAATGATACTGTTGCTTTCCTTTTCACTTATTCTATCAGATGACCTTTATAGGAAGCCCAAAGTAACATTGATTGAGGTAATTTCAGGTCATTGTGCCTTCTCCAAACAAAATTCCAAATAAACTAATTTTATTACTTGTTCCAAATAAAGTCATTGAAAGAGTGCCTTGTATTAAGAGTGATTTTGTGTTTTCGAGCAAGAATGTTTGAGGACACCCCTGCGTTGTGTTAGAGGGTATGAGAGATTTACTCCCTGGTTCCCTGAGCATCCCTGTGTGTGCTCATTTGCACCTTTAATTACAGCTACATTTTGTTGGGGCTTCCTGTGCAGTTTCTTAGGACAAGAAACACTTCCAACGGCTGCTAAATGGAAAGGAAAGAATAACTCTCTGAAGTCTACCTAAGTGTGAATTTAATTTCCAGGAACACAGAGTTCAAGTAAGACTCAAGCTGAGACAAAATAATCAAATTTTGGTTTTCAGACCTTCTCATTGATTGATGAGAATAGCACCTTTTGTGTTAGTCCTGTTGTTTCTGTGGCCTTCTCCCAAGGCTGCCAATCTTCAGCAGCAATGAGTCTACAAATTACCAGAAGCCCTAAAATGAAGGCCACATGAAGGTCTGGATTAGGGACTAGAGAGTTAACTGCCTGTTTCTCTGTGGAATGCTGTTATTGTTAAGATTACATGGGACTTTAAAAAAAAAAGTACACAGAAGCTTTCTCTAAAGAGCACCCCATCATTTTTCTTGTTAGTAACAAGTCAGTGGGCTCTAGCTGGTGAGGATCACACCAGGTGCTCAGGAAGGGTGGATTCTAGCCTGGCCCTGCTGTTGAGTGGGTTTACTGTTGGTAAATCACTGCCTCTTTGTGATTGTTATTGTGACGCAGAGATTTTTTTTTTTTAAAGATTTTACTTATTTGTTTGAAAGAGAGAATGCTTGGGAGAGTGCAAGGGGGGAAGGAGAGGGACAAGCAGACTCTGCACTGAGTGCAGAGCCAAGTGTGGAATTCAATATCAGGGGCCTGAGATCATGACCTGAGCTGAAATCAAGAGTTGAATGCTTAACTGACTGCGGCCCCGGGTGCCCTGCCAGGCAGAGATTCTTAAACCTAGTGTGCATAAAAATCACTTGTTAAAAGTGCAGATTCCTGAATTCCACCATCAGAAGATTCCTTTTGGTGGGTTTGACATGGAGTCTTGGAGTCTATCTATCTATCTATCCATCCACGCACACATTTAAAGATTTCATTTATTTGAGAGAGAGTGCGTGCGTGCGCACAAGCAGGGGGAGGGGCAGAGGGAGAAGCAGGCTCGCTGAGCTGGGAGCCCCACGCAGGCCTCAGTCCTGATCATGACCTGAGCTGAGGGCAGACGCTTAACCGCTTAACCGACTGAGCCACCCAGATGCCCCAGTCTATCTGTTTAATGAACACTTTCTGTGATTTTGATGCAGGTGCTTCACACTTTCACATTGATCTAAGGGATGGCCTGGTCGACTTGTTAGTCTGAGGAGAGGACAGGTTGTCATCATGTGCACTCCCAGGTTATAGTCCTGAGAATCAAGCAATGGGGGTAGATGTCAGGAGGATGGAAGGGAGACTAGTTCTTTAAGGTAAGTGCTCGGATCATTGGAAGATTTTTTCCCCCTACTCTTAGGGGAGAAACATTGCCTTCAGAATTATTCTTGCAAAGAGAGTTGTTGGGATGGGCTGGAAGGAGGAAGTTAATTTGGGGGATATTGGTACCAGTTCTACCCATCTTTTAATAGCTAGTGTTGCTTAAGGTCTGAATGTAACTCTAATGATGAATAGACCAAGTGTCTTCTCAAACTGAAAGAAACTTAACTCAAAGTTTTATGCATGAGATCATCTGATTTCCTAATTCTTCCCCTGCCAACTGTCTCCATCTCAGTATATATCCTACAGGTAATAACTAAATTATTATTTTTTTATTTTTAAGAAAGATTTTATTTATTTATTTGACATGGAGAGAGAGAGAGAGAGCACAAGCAGGGGGAGGAGCAGAGGGAGAGGGAGAGGGAGAGGGAGAGGGAGAGGGAGAAGCAGTCTCCCCACTGAGCAGGGAGCCCAATGTGGGACTTGATCCCAGGACCCTGGGATCATGACGTGAGCTGAAGGCAGATGCTTAACCGACTGAGCCACCCAGGCGCCCCTCTATGCAGAATTTAAAACATTTTTTCAAAATTTTCATTGAGATTGAGATTAAAAATTTAGACAATATGCACAGTCTCTGTGAGACTTGTCATATACCACCTCTAGTGTCTTGGGCTCCTTTTGCCTTCAGCCTTTTTGGTCGTGCTGTGCTCCACCATCTTCTGGGACTTCTTCTTTTTTTTTTTTTTTTTTTTAGATTTTATTTATTTATTTGACAGAGAGAGAGAGAGATCACAAGTAGGCAGAGAGGCAGGCAGAGAGAGAGGGGGAAGCAGGCTCCCTCCTGAGCAGAGAGCCCGATGCGGGGCTCGATCCCAGGACCCTGAGACCATGACCCGAGCTGAAGGCAGAGGCTTTAACCCACTGAGCCACCCAGGTGCCCCTCTTCTGGGACTTCTTGATACCTCAATAATTAAGGCCTTGGAATTCCACCCATCTGTCACCCGTCTGGATTTCCCAATGTCCCTGAGATGTTTTAAGCCTAAGTGTGTCCTCCAAATACCCAGTATATATGCAGCAGCAGTCCCAAACTAGGGAACTAAGTCTTTATCAAAAGGGCCACAAGCGGTGTGGATATGGAAACATACATAATATATTTAAGTCATTTTCAGCTTGGCACAGGAGAACAGAGAGGGCAAGAAAGACCAGAAAAAGAGATCAGAAAGACCAGTTAAGAGCTAGTTGGCTTTGGGAAGAATTGTGACTGCTTTAGCATGCAGATCTCTTGTTTTAGAGTACGAACAAGGGAGCAGATGGGCAGCTTTTTTTTTTTTTTTAAGATTTTTTTATTTGACACAGAGAGTTCACAAGTGGGCAGAGAGGCAGGCAGAGAGAAAGGGGAAAGTAGGCTTCCCGCTGAGCAGAGAGCCCGAGTCTGATGGGGGGCGGGGGGGAGGCCTCGATCCTCGATCCCAGGACCCTGAGATCATGACCTGAGCCGAAGGCAGAGGCTTTAATGCACTGAGCCACCCAGGCACCCCGGGCAGCTTTAAAAGTACATTCCAAACCAATTTGGTGTGCTTATTAGGCCTTCTTATTGTTAATATCAGGCATCTTTAATTTTGACTATGGGATCATCGTTTACTGTCTCAAGTTATAGAATGTGAAATATAGTTTAAATCCCTGCTGCCCCCTTTTAATCTTAACAGGAGTCTTGTGTTGTCAGGGAGTTCGGCATGTAGGTTGAGCTGAACTCACCTATTATCTTGTTGACCTCATGTTAACGTCAGTATGTTGACTCATATTGAATGTAGCATCTACTAAAACTCCCAAGCTTTTATTTCATGTACTGCTCTTACAATTCTTTTTCATCATCCTTGTTTGATTCATTTAGGAGCTCAGATTAGTACTTTAATTTTACCATTTTAGTTCATCTAAATTTAACTAAAATGTTTTAGTTCTTTGTATCAGTCTGTTAATTTTTTTGGGGGAGGGAGAAAGATCCTGATTATGCCACGTAACATGATTGCTTTCTGTGATACTAACTATGTATCTTCTGTATTTCCATCTAAATTCTCAAAAACAGTATTGAATGGTACAGGGAGAGAAGAAGGTTGGAGATCTTGTTACTAGTGATCTGGTAATTGAGGTTAATTTAATTTACTAGTCAAAACCCTTTTGGAATAGTTGTTAAACTAGATGATTAACTAGAATTCTCACCCAGGTCATTGTTTCTTTATTTTGTTTCCAAAACATTTGGAGGCATTGTATCGGATATTTTACTGAAAGTCAGATATACAATGTCTACTATATCCTAGGCTTGCTGATAAAAAAAGGACAACCTGACATGACTTGTTCTTAATGCATCCGTGCTGGCTCCTAGTGATTGCCTCTGGCCTTCCTGTCAATAATTAATTCTAGTGTCAGGTTGACCAATATGAATTTCGTTGTGTTTTTCTTGTTCCTCTTTTCTGTGTCTCCAGTCTTCTGGTTCCTTTCCTATTCAATGTAATTCCTTAAAGTTTTCCAGAGTTGGTCCGGAATAGTGCTTCTCACACTTCATTGTGTAAATGAATCTGTTGGGGGTCTTGTTACAATGCAGGTTCTGATTCCGGAGGTCTGGGATGGGGCCTAAGATCTTCCTTCCTTCCCTCCTTCCTTCCTTCCTTCCTTCCTTCCTTCCTTCCTTCTTTCCTTCCTTCCTTCCTTCCTTCTTTCCTTCCTTCCTTCCTTCTTTCCTTCCGTCTTCCTTCCCTTCCCTTCCTTATTCCTTCCCTTCCCTTCCCTTCCCTTTTCCTCCCTCCCTCCCTCCCTCTCCCCTTCCTTCCTTCCTTCCTTCCTTCCTTCCTTCCTTCCTTCCTTTCTCTTTCAGATTTTATTTATTTTTTTATTTGTCGTAGTCAGGGCCAGGGCAGGGGAGAGAGAGAGCACAAGCAGGGGGAGCAGCAGGCAGAGGGAGAAGCAGGCTCCCTGCGGGGAGCCTGATGCAGGACTTGATCCCAGGAACATGGGATCATGACCTGAGTTGAAGGCAGATGTGAAACGGACCAAGCCACCCAGGCATCCCAGATTCTGTATTTCTAACAAACTGCTAGATGCTTTTGGTCCTCAGGCTATTCACATTGGGAAGCTAGGAACTAGAAGACTTGGTGTTCTAGATAAGAGTTCTAGATTTTGGGGTGCCTGGGTGGTTCAGTGGGTTAAAGCCTCTGCCTTCGGCTCAGGTCATGGTCTCAGGGTCCTGGGATTGAGCCCTGCATTGGGCTCTCTGCTCAGCAGAGGGGGAGCCTGCTTCCCCCTCTCTCTCTGCCTGCCTGTCTGCCTACTTGTGATTGGTCTCTCTCTCTGTCAAATAAATAAATAAAAAATCTTAAAAAAAAAAGCGTTCTAGATTTTAGTGTTCCTCTAGAGCAGGAAGGAGGTGTCTAGTGGAGGTCTCTTATGTCAGCACTTATAAACTCATCAGTGTCTGTATCCTCCAACAGTTACCTTCCTTGTTGTTCCTTTATCTTCAATGTCTCTTGCTCCTAGTGGCTCCTTGGCCTCCTTTTTGCATTTCTTGCCCTATATTGCCTTTCTTTCTTCTTCGGTTCATAGTCAGGCTTCTTGGGAGAATAGTTAAATTTCATTCTTCCATTTTATCCTCTGTTAATTATTCCTCAGTCAACAGCTCTGATCACGTTACTCTCCTCTTTGGAACCCTTTCCTAGCTCCCCGACATTTCACAACCTGGCTCCTGTTTCCCTTTCCAGCTCACTCATCTTACACTCTAGGAATTCTACTTGTGGTTCCCAGGCTACATTATTCTGTTTCCAGTCTCCTTGCCTTAGCTTTTATTATTCCTTTGTCCATAAAAGCTCTTCCCAGCCTTATTACCTGGCTAATTTCTCTCATTCTTCAGATATTCTTTTCACTTTCTCTCTACTTAGAAACTTAAGATAATATCTCTATTACTTATATGACTCAAGAATGATTGAAATTAAGGTTACTGGGGCGCCTGGGTGGCTCAGTGGTTTAAGCCTCTGCCTTCCGCTCAGGTCGTGATCTCGGGGTCCTGGGATCGAGCCCCGCATTGGGCTCCCTGCTGAGCAGAGAGCCTGCTTCCACCTCTCTCTCTCTGCCTGCCTCTCTTCCCACTTGTGGTCTCTTTCTCTCTGTCAAATAAATAAATAAAATCTTAAAATAAAAAAAAAAAAGAAATGAGGGTTACTGGGGCTTTCCCTGTTTAAGCTGCAGCTATAACTATAGAATTACTGGAAGGAGATGTTACCTTGACATGATGATGGTCAGTTGTATTGAAGGATTTTAAGGATACAAAATCACTTGGTGAAGTCACCATAAATCTTATTTATTTATTTTTAAGTAAGCTCCTCGCCCAGCATGGAGCCCAATGGGGGGTGCTAACCCACAACCCTGAGATCAAGACCTCAGCTGAAATCAAGAGTTGGACACTTAAGTGACTGAGCCACCCAGGTGCCCCACCATAAATGTTATTTTTAAAAAAGGGAATACTTAATCATCGCTCTGTAAATAAAGAGGGAAAAATATTTTTAATGAGTTTATCATTGTGCGAATTAGTCTAGCTGACCTATGCAATATTCATTGACATAGCTTCATGGGAATGAAGCAATAAAATAAAAATGATAAGTTTTATCTGATGAGAATATTTCACTAATGTGATCTCCAGAGGCAGTGTGAATGGTAAGGTTTTCAGATAACAATTCAGAACTTTGACATCTTGCCTTGGCCCGCCCTGAGGGGAGCGGAGTTACAGACAGGGTCACTTGCTGGCTTAGAGGGTGGCCTTTTGCAAATCACTTAACTAATTGGGGTTTCTTTTTTTTCTTTTTTTTTTTTGCAGGCTCCCTGCTGAGCAGAGAGCCTGATGTGGGGCTTGATCCCAGGACCCTGAGACCATGACCTGAGCCGAAGGCAGAGGCTTAAACCACTGAGCCACCCAGGCACCCCAACTAATTGGGGTTTCTTGACAGTAACAGGGAATAGAGATAGCTGCCTGAAAAGATGCAAACGCTGAGGACTTGATGGATTATTAGCTGGTTTCAAACTAGAGGCTCAGGACTTGAAAGAAGTCCGAAAGAAACTAGGCTCTTGCCAGATAAAAATTTTTAATAAAAATTTAAAGTACTTGCCTTAGCTATGGTCATGATCTCTCAGGCAACAAATGCAATTTGCCACCAGATGTGTCGTTGCTATGACACTTGCAGATATGAGAAGGGATGGTGAAAGGTGGAGATTGAAGTGCTAATAGATTTGAAACCTTATTTGCAAGATGATCTTAATGTGTGTGTTTCAGAGATAAGTCTTAGTCCTTTCTGCATAATAGATATTCTGTAAATGTGTGTGGAGCAAATATAAAATATGTGAAATATTTAAAATTAAATGAAGGAAATAACCTTTGCTTTTCTTAAGGAATTGTTCTTTATAGGGTGGTTTTATGCCCACTGGCATGTCCTAGATTTCTGTGACTGTAGAGAAAGGCATGCAAAAGAGAATAAGAATTGTCAGCTTCATTTAGGATATAGCGTGTGCTGATATAATTTCCTTTTCCCCAGGGATGTGGAACTGTTGATGAATTCCTTTCTAGCTAAAATGCCTGAGTGGAAGCTCTGGTCTCCATCCTTTTCACTGATTTCCTGAGAGAGTAATGACTCTCTCAGTTTATGTTGCCTTTCAGCATAATACATTTATTCAAACCAAACTGTGTGTCTGGTGGGTTGCACCAGAAAACCAAGAACCCACAGCCAGAGCCAGAGGCAATGTTTTAAATTATGAAAGCTCATAGTCATAATAGTCTATTTTGTGAAATAGTACTTGGCCATGCCAAACCTGTTTCTCTTTTGAGAATAATGTTCCTGGGATATAAATAGGACTTCAGATAAGAGCAGTATTGGGTGGTGGGCCACAGGGCTCTAGAATCAGATAGTTCTGAGTATAAGTCCAAGCTCAGCCACTTGCTAGCATTTTGTCCTTGGTCCAGCTTTTATTTTTTTTCCCCCCCAAAAATTTTATTTGTTTGTTTGTTTATTTATTTATTTATTTATTTGCCGGCAGGGCAGGGGCGGTTGGTGAGAGCACAAGCAGGGGGAGCAGCAGGGAGAGGGAGAAGCAGGCTCCTTGCTGAGCAAAGAGCCTGATGTGGGACTCCATGCCAGGACCCGGGAATCATGACCCAGGCCGAAGGCAGAAGCTTACTGACTGAGCCGCCCAGGTGTCCCTCAAAGATTTTATTTATTTATTTGACAGAGAGAGAAAGAGAAAGAGCGTGAGCCAAAGGGAAAAGGCAGAGGGAGAGAGAGAGAAGCAGAACCCTCGCTGAGCAGGGAGCCCAATGTGGGGCTCGATCCAGGAACACTATGATGATGACCTGAGCTGAAGGCAAACACTTAATCACCTAGGTGCCCCAAGCTTTTATTATTTATTATTATTATTTTTTTATTAAAGATTTTATTTTACTTATTTGACAGAGAGAGAGAGAACACAGCGAGAGTGGGAACACAAGCAGGGTGAATGGGAGAGGGGGAAGCAGGCTTCCCATTGAGCAGGGAGCCCGATGCGGGGCTCGATCCCAGGACCCTGGGATCATAACCTGAGCTGAGGGCAGACGCTCAACAACTGAGCCACCCAGGTGCCTCAGCTTTTATTATTTTTAATTCTTTTTTAAATTAATTATTTTTAAAACATTTTTCTCATAAAATAGTACAGAATTTTGAAAGCATAAAACGTTATGAAGAAGAATGAATATTCATATAACATGAGCATTTTTTAATATAATTAAATATTCTTTGAAAGCACCATTTCTTACACTTATACAGTTTTTGATTATTCAGTCATTTAATCATTCTTGTATTTTTGGACATTTATGGTGTTTCTTGGTTAAACCATGATAAATAGTGCTGTGATAGATATCTTTTAATTAAAAAAAATCTTTGTCCAATCTTCTTTTTTCATGGGGTAGTTTCTTAGCGAGGGTGTTCTAGAGCTTTGTTTGTATATTTTTATTTATTCATTCATTCATTAATTTCTTTTTTATTTTAAAAGATTTATTTTAGAGAGCAAGCCTGAGTGAGGGGAGGGGCAGAGAGAGAGGGAGAGAATCTCAAGCAGACTCCCTGCTGAGCACGAAGCTAGATGCAGGCCGATCACCTGAGCCAAAACCAAGAGTCAGACTCAGACACTTAGTGACTGAGCCATCCAGGTGTCCCTGTTTGGCATGAACGCACACAGGAGAAAAGGGGAGGGGCCGTAGGAGAAGGGGACTCCCAGCTGAGCAGGGAGCCCGATGGGGGGCTCCATTCCAGGATCCCAGGATCCTGACCTAAGCCAAAGGCAGCCACTTAACTGACTGAGCCACCCAGGCGCTCCCTGTTTGTACGTTTTTAATACTAGCTTTTGAAGCTCTTGATAACCAAAAGCAGAGTAAAGGGTAAGTAATTTAACTGGGCTTCAGTTTTCTTATTTATCTCTCTGTATCCTAAGGTGAGAGGATATGGACTAACATATGCAAAACACATAACACAATGCCTGGCAAATACTATTAGTGTTTTTAGTCTTTGCTGTATCATATCTGTTGTCCCTACCACATGATTAAGTGCTCAACCACCTTCATTATCTGTTTAAAAAAAAAAAAAAAGGAAAATAAACGTTTATTGAGTTGTACGTGTTTATTGTGAGACAAAATTTGTATGTATGAATATCCAGCTTAAAGCTCTTTTTTTTTTTTTAAAACTGCCTTAAAATTATGTATGAAAGTGAAAGGTAGAGGGGAAAGACAGTGTTGTGTTATTAAAACTATTTCTTTGAATTAAATAACAGTGGATAGGAAATTACTGTTCATTGAAAGTTTGGCCTAACTGGCCCATTGTATCTCTCTTGGTTTTAATGCAATGTCAAAGCTTATAATTGACAACTATGTGAATTTAATGTGTGTTTCAATTACATGCATGTTGGCTGATGAGATAAGCAAGAGAGACAGAGAGGGATCAATACTCTTGATACTCTGAATTGTCAGTGTAATGACTATAATTTGAGGACTGTGAGCCACCTCGAAGGAAGGCACAAAATGGTAATTTTAATAGATGAATCACAGAATAATGAAATCTCATGTCTGATGTTTTCTGCTTCCACCCAGTTACTGCACAGAGCAGGGCTGCATTAATTTCTTAGGGCTGCTCTCACAGATTACCGTAAACTGAGGGGTTTAAAATAAGGGATATTCCTTCTCTCACAGTTCAGAATGCTAGACATCTAAAATCAAGGTGTTGACAGGGTTGATTCCTTCTGGAGGCCCTGAGGAGCCCTGGTCCATGCCTCTCTTCTTCCTCATGATGGCCCCCACATCCTTGGGATTTTTTGGTTTGTAGTAGCATCACTGCGGTTTCTGTCTCTCTCTTCTAGGGCCTTCTTCCCTGTGTCTCTTCTGTCTGTGTGTCTGCTCCTAAGAAGAACACTAGTTATTGGATTTGAGGCCCCACTCTAGTCCAGTATGGCCTCATCGTATCTTGATGACACCTGCAAAGATCCTATTTCTAAATAAGATCACATCCATTGCCGGGAAGAGCTGGGGTTAGGACTTGAACATACCTTTTTAGAGGGACATGGTTTAACCCACTACAGTGGCAAATTTACAATTCAAATAGAAACTCACCATTTCTCCTTCCTCCCCATACTCTGCTAGCTTCTCTAACTACAACTTTATCAAGTTGTTTTACTTAACTAACTGGTTTCCCCTTACTTATTGGATTTGTTTTAACTTTTCTGCTTGGCTCTACCCTACTTATCCAAGATGATATTTTACTGTAGGAAATTAGACTCTTTGACCTTCTCTCATAACCTTAATTCCCCTCTTGTGCTGTTACTCCTACATGGAAGGCTTTCTCTCTCTTCATCTAAGTAAATCTCTCTTTTTTTTTAAGAAATGGAGGGAGGAGAGGGGCAGAGGGAGAGAGAATCTTAAACAGGCTCTATACCCAGTGCAGAACCCAGTGAGGGACTCAGTCTCACAACCCTGAGATCATGACCGGAGCCAAAATCAAGAGTTGGACACTTAACTGACTGAGCCACCCTGGTGCCCCGGTAAATCTCATTTCTAAGGGCAGAGAGTGTGCTTTATACTTCATTTTTCCCTGTGGCACTTAGCCCATTGATAGCACGTAGTATGTGCTCAATAGACATTCTGATTAACTGCTTACAGACTCTGGATTGGAAAGAAAACCAAATAATGGTTTTATGTGCTTGAATCCCAAAATTCAAGTTGCTTGAGAATCAGTCTCTCTTGATAGCTTAAATGATTTAGGTTGGCTCTTGTTTTCTCTTTGATTTAGAACTTCTACCTAATACTGTATTTTAGTCTCATTCTGGTGCTATAGCCTATTTTGGCTTAAAAATAGCATAAGGAGATGATCCTGGCATATCCGTAGTCTGTGAGGAGATTTTGTTATTTATTGTCAATACTGGGTTCAGGGTTTGAGAGATAATTTTTTTTCAGTGGTGTAATTTCTGAACACATAAAACCAGCGTTGTAGTTTTGTTTTCTCATTATCATCAGCATTGTTACATAGCTGGGGAAGATTTAAAAGGTTTTCTAATCTAGCCTTCTACCTCTTCAAAAAGGAGAAGGCCTATGGCAGCACTGACTGCTTCCTTTCCCTTGGGTTCTGTGTTATTCCAGTAAACTCCATAGTTGTAGACCTGAAGGGGACATATATGCCAAATGTAGTCTGGGGCCCCTAAAGAGGTCCAGTCAAGCCCATCTATGGTCTGATGGACCTCAGTTCAAATTTGGGTTTCTTACCATTAACAAGCCCAGAGCCATTAAGTGGGTCAGGAGCAGATTTATGTTACTGGTTTTTCATGAACAAAAGGGTGAGAGTCAGTAGAGTTTCTTTTGTCTGGGTTACATTGAGTACTCGTGTATGTGTGGTATTTGGGCCTAGAATAACGAGTCGATATTTGCTAAGCAAATTGACCAGTGCCTGGCACATAGTAAATGCTATAAATATGTTTGAAAAGCAAATAAAAACTATAAATTGCAGTCACAGTCAGAGTGTACCCTTCCATACTGCTTCACTCCGAAGAGTTCTATGCTTAGCATTTCTACAGGCTCTCAATGGCCTGGGGGTCCTCTCCCCAGCCTTCCCTTCACTCCTATTGTCAGATTTTTGTCTTAGGTCAGTTAACTTTCGTTAACTGTAACCTTCTGCAAATGGGGATTGTCCTCACAGAGGACCCCCTTCCGTTTCAGTGAAGTTTCTCCATAGAGACCTGCAGAAACCCCATATCAGAGACTGATGTGAATTGATACTCTTACAAAATAAGTTGACGAATATTGCTCTGTTTTCTAGGTTGGAGCCCCCCAAAACTGAGCTTACTTCTTTTTTGCCTCTATATTCACAGAAAAGAGACCTTGTAAGTTTTTTTTTTTTAAATAAGATTTTAAAAACTTATTCACTTGAGAGAGAGAGAGAGAAAGCGAGAGCACAAGAAGAGGGGAATTTGAGAGGGGGAAGCAGACACCCTGCTGAGTGGGGAGCCCGACACGGGGCTTGATCCCAGGACCCTGGGATCATGACCTGAGCCGAAGGCAGCTGCTTAACCAACTGAGCCCCCAGGCATCCCATGAATAGCTCTTTTTAATATCATTTGTTCACCTGCTATGGACAAGCACTGCTGTATGTACTGGGGATGTAGGAGTGAATCACATGAAGTCTCTGCCTTCATGGAGCCTACATCCTATTTAAAGCTATTCAGAAGTTTCCAATTTCAACTTCTTGGGACCTTAGCATTCTCATGTTTGGGGACAATTTGAGTCAAGTTCCAATATCACCTTAATTTTCAAATGAGGAAAATAGCCTGGGATCATTGTAGCTTTCCTGGGTGTGAAGCAGGATTGTGGAGGAGATGGAATTGCTCTCTGGATTGTCTTCATCTTGGACGTGCCGAGACCCTAAACCTTGTAATGCCCAGAACATTGTATTGTGCCACGAGGGGTGGAAATTAAAGAGCAGAGAAGATAAGGGTCTTCTTGGGAGTTCTACTAGTTCCCTAACTAATCCAGAGGAGGTGACTGTTGATTACTCTTAATTGCCTCATTTATAGTTAACTTAGGAAGCTTACAGAGGACAAGCTTCTGGCAACAGAAGGAATATCAAAGAATTGCAAAAGTCGATATCCTCAAGAAGGGTAAGAAAGGGGTTGGAGAAGCTACTGATGGCAGAGCTCAGAGAGAATAATGACACACAGGCTTGTTGGGAAGAGGGTTTAGGATTCTTGGTGCAGAACCTCAAATCTTTGCTATGGAAAATCCCTGAGCCAGGCTTACTAACAGGGGCTGTGATTTGAACAGGTGAGATTTTCCTTTAGGAAGGTAGGTCCTCAGGAAACTCAAAAGCTTTAGATAAGCGAAAGCAGAAAGAAAAGATAATTTTTTTATTTTGAAGTTAAATGCAAAAATTTAAATGCTGCCTAAGTCCTGCTCAGGGTTGCAGGGCTCTGCAGAAGCTCCGCCCGTGCTGTTTCTCACCCCTTGAGTGAGTGAGTGATTCTCACGCAGTATCCGCAGTATCCGACACTGCTGCTGCCTTGCTCAGCATCATCATCTTAGCAGAGGTAGAGTGTGGACCATTCACTTCTCTGTTTGCCTGGAATATGCATTGCTCCACTCAGGGCCCCGGCCACCTGGATCTTCCTTGGAAGCAAACGCCTACACATTTCTCATACTGGTTTGGAACTTAATTCTTGCCTGCGCTATCTTTAGCCAAATGAAGAAAACCCTGGCCCTTTTCTAGCACGGGAACCCCTTCCAGCTACTTTGGAATGACCAGTGTGTTTCCAGGTATGGTTTTGGATTACCTATCTCACAGTCAGCTTCTCGTGGTTCTTTAAAATACTCCTTCCTGTGATGGGCCCCAAACATACTGAACCAGAGTCTCTGGAGTGGGATCTAGAAATGTGCATTTTTTACAAGTTTCCCAGTGATTTATAGGCACACTAAAATTTGAGAACCACGGGTTTAGACTCACATATGGTCTAAGTTTCCCTGGGATCCGACCTGCTCCCAACTGGAACCGATGCAGCCTGCCTCACCCTGCAGGTAAGCCTGGGAAAGGTTTGGAGCTTTATTTTTCCATTTGAATTAGGATACCCACACAGTCTGGTAGGCCAGTAAGGACAAAGCCCCTTCCCAAGGGTCACTGTTACAGGATATGCTGCTGCTCTCAGACCCAGGTCAATCAGCCGTTACAGCTGAAGGTGAATGTAATTAATTATTTTGTTTCCAGCAGCTAAAGTTTAATTCTATGATTCTGATTCTGATTATGTGATGAAACCTAGACATTGGCATGGTAGTTGACAAAAAAGAGGTCAGTATGAATAAACACTTTTTATGCCCTCGACTTCTGCTGTCACTCTAATGTTTACATGCCATGGGTGGCTTCTCTCAACTTGGTCACATGTGTTAAGTTTTTGTTTAAATTCCAGGTAACATACCTTGTAATATTAGTTTCAGGTATGCAATATAATGATTCAACACTTCCATACATTACCCAGTGTTCATCAGGACAAGTGCCCTCCTTAGTCCCCATCACCTATTTCACCCAGCCCCCCATCCACCTCTCCTCTGGTAAACTCCGGTTCATTCTTGATAATTAAGAATCTGTTTCTTCAAACTGAGGGTTGCTGGGGTGGGGAGCGATGTGGGGGGATGGGGTAACTCAGTGATGGAAATTAGGGAGGGCACAGGATGTAATGAGCCCTGGGTGTTACAAGACTGATGAATCACTGAACTCTACCTCTGAAACTAATAATACACTATATGTTAGTTAATTGAATTTAAATTAAACATACATATAAACTAAAGATTGAAGAGATTCATAAAAAAAAGAATCTGTTTCTTGGTTTTTCTCATTTTTCCTTTGCTTATTTGTTTTGTTTCTTAAATTCCACATATGAGTGGAATCATGTGGTATCTGTCTTTCTCTGACTTATTTCACTTAGCATAATACTCTGTAGCTCCATCCACATTGTTGCAAATGGCAGGATTTCATTCTTTTTTATGGCTGAGTAGTACTCCAGTGTGTGTGGGGTGTGTGTGTCTGTGTGTATCAGCTCTTCAGTTGATGGAGAGCTGGGCTGTTTCCCTATCTTGGCTATAATAGATAAAGCTGCTATAAACACAGAGGTGCATGTATCCATTTGTGTTAGTATTTTTGTATTCTTTGGGTAAATACTTAGTAGTGCAATTGCTGAATTGTAGGGTAATTCTATTTTTAACTTTTAGGAACCTCTGTACTGTTTTCCAGAGTGGCTGCACCAGTTTGCATTCCCACCAACAGTGCAAAGGGTTCCCTATCTCCACATCCTCAGCAACACTTATTCCTTGTGTTGATTTCAGCCATTCTGACAGGTGTGAGGTGATGTCTCATTGTGGTTTTGATTTGCATTTCCCTGGTGGTGAGTGATGTTGGGCATCTTCTCATGTGTCTGTTGGCAATCTGTATGTCTTCAGAAAAATGCCTATTTCTGCCTATTTTTTTAATTGGATTACTTGATTTTTTTCAGTGTTGAGTTTTATAAGTTCTTTATATATTTTGGATACTAACCCTTTATTGGATAATTCATTTGCAAATATCTTCTCCCATTCTGTAGGTTGTCTTTTAGTTTTGTTGATTGTTTTCTTTGCTGTTCAGAAGCTTTTTTTAAAGAAAATGTAGTCCCAGTAGTTCATTTTAGCTTTTGTTTCTCTTGCTTCAGGAGACATACCTAGAAAGAAGTTGCTACAGCTGATGTCAAAGAAATTACTGCCTGTGCTCTCTTCTAAGATTGTTACAGTTTCAGGTCTCACATTTAGGTCTTTAATCCATTTTGAAATTATTTTTGTGTATGGTGTAAGAAAGTGGTTCGGTTTCATTCTTTTGCATCTAGCTGTCCAGTTTTCCCAGCATCAGTTATTGAAGGGACTGTCTTTTTCCCTTTGGATATTCTTTCCTGCTTTGTTGAAGATTAATTGACCATGTAACTATGGATTCATTTCTGGGTTTTCTATTCTGTTCCATTGATCTAGGTGTCTGTTTTTGTGTCAGTACCATACTGGGTTGATCACTACAGTTTTGTAATAAAACTTGAAGCCTGAAATTGTGATGCCTCCAGCTTTGCTTTGCTTTTCAGGGTTGCTTTGGCTATTCAGGGTCTTTTGTGGTTCCATACAAATTTTAGGATAGTTTGTTCTAGCTCCGTGAAAATGCCGTTGGTATCTTGATAAGGATTGTATTAAATGTGTAGACTGCTTTGGATGGTGTAGACATTTTAACAATATTTGTTCTTCCAGTTCATAAGCAGGGAATATCTTTCCATTTCTTTTTGTCATCTTCAATTTCTTTCATCTTTCAATTTCTTTCTTTCATCAGTGTTTTATAGTTTTCAGAGTACAGGTCTTTTACCTCTTTGGTTAAGTTTATTCCTAGGTATTTTGTAGTTTTTGATGCAGTTGTAAATGGAATTGGGTCCTTAATTTCTCTTTCTTCTGCTTAATTATTGGTGTATAGAAACGCAGTAGGTTTCTGCATGTTGATTTTGTATCTTGCACCTTTACTGAATTTGTTTATCAGTTCTAGCAGTTTTTTTGTGAAGTCTTTTGGGTTTTATATATATAGTATCATGTCATCTGCTGATAGTGAAAATTTTACTTCTTTGCCGATTTGGATGCCTTTTATTTCTTTTTGTTGTCTGATTGCCGTGGCTAGAACTTCCAGTACTATATTAAATAAAAGTGGTGAGAATAGACATCCTTTTTCTTTTTCCTGACCATACAAGAAAAACTGTTTCCCCATTTAGGATAATATTAGCTGTGGGTTTTTCATATATGGCTTTTATTATGTTGAAGTATGTTCCCTCTAAACCTACTTTGTTGAGGATTTTTATCGTGAATGGATGTTGTACTTTGTCAGATGCTTTTTCTGCGTCTGTTGAAATGATGATATGGTTCTTATCCTTTCTTTTATTAATGTGGTGTATCATGTTGATTGATTGGCAAATATTCAATTACCTTTGCAACCCAAGAATAAATCCCACTTGATCATGGTGAATGATTTTTTTAATGTATCGTTGGATTCCATTTGCTAGAATTTTATTGAGAATTTTCACATCTGTGGTCATCAGGGATATTGGCCTGTAGATTTTTTTTTAATGGTGTCTTTGGTTTTGGTTTCTGGATAATGCTGGCCTCATGAGTGAATTTGGAAGTTTTCCTTCTATTACTATTTTTTGGAATAGTTCGAGAAAAAAATTAATAACTCTTCTTTAAATGTTTGATAGAATTTGCCTATGAGGCCATCTGGTCCTGGACTTTTGTTTTTTGGGAGTTTTTTGATTATTGATTCAGTTTCTTTGCAGGTTTTTGGTTTATTCAAGTTTTCTATTTATTCCTGTTTCAGTTTTGGTCGTTTATATATTTTTAGGAATTACACATTTCTTCTAGGTTTTTCAACTTGTTGGCATATGGTTTTTTGTAATATTCTCTTACAATTGTTTGTATTTCTGTGGTGTTGGGTTTTTTTTTTTTTTAATATTTATTTGACAGAGAGAGAGAGTATAAGCAGGGGGAGCAGCAGGCAGAGGGAGAAGGAGAAGCAGCCTCCCCGCTGACAGGGAGTCCAATGCAGGACTCCGTCCCAGGACCCTGGGATCACGACCTGTGAGCTGAAGGCAGATACTTAACCAACTGAGTCACCCAGGCGTCCCTGTGGTGTTGGTTGTTATTTCTCCTCTCTCATTTGTGATTTTATTTATTTGAGTCCTTTCTCTTTTCTTTTTGATAAGTCTGGCTAGAGGTTTATCAATTTTTTTTTTAATAATTTCAAAGAACTAGCTCCTGGCTTTCTTGATCTGTTCTTTTTTTTTTTTTTTT
>CM052896.1:53990565-54019481 GCA_028534135.1 Potos flavus
AACAGAATGTGTATTCTGCTGTTTCAGAATGTAACGTTCTGAATATATCTGTTAAGTCCGTCTGGTCAAGTGTGTCATTCAAAGCCACTGTTTCCTTGTTGATTTTCTGTTTAGAGATCTGTTGATATAAGTGGGGTGTTAAAGTCCCCTACTATTGTACTGTTATCTATTAGCTCATTTATATTTGTTATGGTTTTATATATTTGGGTGCTCCCATGTTGGGTGCATAAATATTTACAGTTGTTATATCTTTTTGTTGGATTGTCCCCCTTATGATTATATAGTGCCCTTTTGTTTCTTGTTGCAATCTTTGTTTTATATATATTTATTTATTTATTTTAAATGTTAAATTTTAATTTTTTAACGGTCTTTTTTTTTTTAAGGTTTTATTTATTTATTTGACAGAGAGAGATCACAAGTAGGCAGAGAGGCAGGCAGAGAGAGAGGGGGAAGCAGGCTTCCCGCTGAGCAGAGAGCCCGATGCGGGGCTCGATCGCAGGACCCTGAGATCATGACCTGAGCAGAGTCTTAACCCACTGAGCCACCCAGGCGCCCCTAAGTCAGAGAATCTTTTTTTTTTTAATTTGAGAGAGAGAGAGCGAGAGAGAGAGAGAGCATGAGGTGGGGGGAGGTACAGAGGGAGAAGTAGACTCCTCACTGAGCAGGGAATCTGACGCAGGGCTTGATTCCGGGACCCTGGTATCATGACCTGAGCTGAAGGCAGATGCTTAACTGACTGAGCCGCCCAGGTGCCCCTACAATCTTTGTTTTGTTTTATTTTATTTTATTTTATTTTTTTGCTGTGGAAGAGAGGAGAAGGCAAGGGGGTCAACGATCAGATGAAGACCCTTTGCCTTCTTTGCTCCTGCTTTTATTGGTCCTTCAGGATAATCACAAATCCTTATCACTGTTTCTCAAGCATGTGGTGTGTGACAAGGGGTCTTACTGGAGCTAGGAGGATCTGTTTCTGTGAAAGATATGATATGCTAATTTGTGTATTCTGAGATCTGCTAAACATGGCCTAAGGGACAATGCATACATCTCTTAGATCACAGGCTGGCTGTTTGGGTTCAGAAAGCTTGGGGGAGGGCAACTCCCTGCAGCATTCCAATGGCGGAGTAGTCCCGAAGATCTCAGCATGCCAAAGGCCTAGCCTTTCTCCAAAACCTTCCGTGCCCTCAGCGGCCTCTGTGTTACATTTTAGCAAGCCAGGTATTATGGATGATTTCATGCTCTACGCTAACCCCCACATCTCCCACTTTTTGTTTCTTTACAGCAGCAGCAAGTAGTTCTTGAGATAGTTGTGCTGTGTAGATGTGCTTCACATCTCTGGCAGTGGAGAGGGCATTTATTCCAATTTTGCAGACTAGGATAAGAAGAAAAATAGTAATTATTATTACAATAGCAACTCCTAAGAATCCCCATTTTGTGGAAGAGAACCATGTGGCTGGGTTAAGCCACTGCAGATTGTTGGAAAGAGATTGCCAAGCTTCTGTATGAAGCTTAATGATTTCCCCCGTTGTCAATGAGGCGAGGATTTGATCCTTTAGCGGCTGAACGTCGAAAATTAAATGATCACAGAGTGATCCATGCTTTTGTTTATCTTTTCCCGATCACGTATGGTCTGGTTCCATGGCATGGGGGTAACACAGATGGGCCTGTGAGCCCAGTCACGTAAGAGGCCTTGCCGATAGGCTAAGGCTTCTCCTTTTTCCTCAAGATACTCAATAGCAGCTTCCATTAGTTGAAGACGTTCTAGTATCTTTTGATCGATAGTTTGTTGAAGTTGAAATTCCTTTGTGGTATTAATAGCCAGCTGACTCACAAAGATAGCGGTCTGAACCAAATGAGAAAGAGAGGCAACTGCGACACTAGCGGCGGTAATAATGGAGATGGCCGCGATAAGCGGCAATGAGTAGACCCAAGAAGCACTTGGGTCGGCCGATGTCAGATAATGCCTGATTCAGAAAGCTAATGGATTTGGATTCTTCCCAACTTCTGGTAAGATTAACAGAGATAGTGGCATGGTTGAAATTAGGAAAAGGGGGTATCTGCCCAAGTAACAGGTTTCCAGAGCGGGGATTTATAGGCGCAGTAAAAAGACACGAAGCACCATGGCGACAGCAGAAAGACAAGAATACATACCGTGGTAGAACTGGTTTGTTAAGCACAGGTACCATCATCGTCAGGAACATGTTTTCAGGGGTAGAGGGTCTGTTCCACCGGTCTGTTGTAGAATCTCCTTGGCTTTCTGGGTCATCTTCTTGAGGTCTCTCCAGGTCATGAATTTGGCCTTGTGGGTACTGGGGAGGTGCATGATGGGCAGCTGTTTTTCTTCTAGTGACCGTGGTAATGTTTAATGTTTCTAGCGGGGATCCACACTGATCAGCTCTTAGTGGAAACCCAAGCATAACCTTGCTGCCATGTTATGAATTCTACTGGCCCTGCCAAATGGCCATGTTTGGGTCCTTGCAGAGTACTTGGGCTCGCGTTTTTGGCGAGAAGTGAGGTTTTTAAAATGTTTTTCTTTAGCCAGAGTTTCAAAATTAGAATTTAAATTAAAAAGTTTTAGAGTAAGCAATGCTTTCTATAATTGTGCTATAGGACCCATATCTCCCCCTTTTTGTTTTGTATCATGAGTTTAAGGGTAGAATGTGCTCTCTCAATAATAGCCTGATTATGACTGATTTGTCTCTGAGTAGCTTGCTATAATTTGTTGATGAATTCGATAAAGGGTTCTTGGGGGGCCCTGCTTAATAGGGGCAATTTGCACAAAGAGAGCATTGTTCAAAGACTAGAGGGTCCATAAGAAGTTGTCTTACGTCTACGTATGGATCTCTCCTCTGAAGCGTATTAGCTACTATAGGAACTCCTGCTAAGTGATTGAGCAGCTCATTGTTCACATAAATTGTCAAATTCAGTACGCCAGACTGAATACCGAGGGGCCCCAAGTATTGCTTTACATAAATGCTTTTGTTTACAAGTGAATATTTTATCACATTTCTCTAAATCATTGATATCTTAAGAGAAAATTTCCTTAATCTGGAAGCACAAACATTAGAGAATCAGCAGTGTTTTAAATAGAGTCACAAAACTGGAATAATCTTCTTGTTCATTTAGTCCACGTTACTAATTCTTGTTTAATTTGAATGCAGCTTTAGTTAGTTCTGGAAGTTTTTACCCATTTCAGTTTTTTTGGGTTTTTGAAGATACCAAACACCTGTGTTTGTCCTGAGTCCTTTATATGAATTTCCTTGAAGGTGAAGCTCGTTTTGTAAGAGAATAGGACAATTATAAATGATGAAAACCTCGAAATGGACATTGTTAATGATCTGAGAATTCTTTATGATGCTATTGACAAGGAAATCCAGTTACTTCTGTGATACATAAAACACTTCAATAGCCAGAATATTGAGTGTTGATGACCTTATATCAGAAGGTAACATACCAAACAAGTCTAATTAGTCAGTGAGACTTTGTTCATGATTTAAATCTGGGGAAGTTTGTTAAAACTTTAGAAAGTTTTAAAGCACAGGCCTAAATAGGATTAGGGATATCAAAGACTTGATAAAGGCAAAACATAGAAACTTTTTTCTGGAGATAGCAGATTTTCAGTCTTATAATATATCAGTGTACTTACAAAATTTATTTTAATCTTAGTTTGTCTTGACCATACCTAAAATTCCTTTCCAAAGATTTTCCTTCACAAACTTTCTACACTTTCTTTTGCATTCAGATTTTGTCCTAAGCATCTCTTTCCAAACAACCAATCTCATTTAGGACAAAATTACCTCCTTTTACCTTCAACGAAAATGTATTTCCATTCCTTCTCTTTCTTACATATCTCCTACTTTTCTACATACAGAGTTGCCGAATTTTGCACTCGTAGAAATCTTAGTCTCCAGTGAAGACTAAGTAGTAACCAATTGTGAACTGTTACACCAAAACTTTAGACGGCAAATTTGTGAATCAGTTAAGCACAAAGCACGTTTACTGATAGACTTAAATATCCTTTGCAATAAGTAGTCAAAAGCACAAATCTACCTCCAGTAATCAGTGATTTTGCACCTTATCCTATTTGGAAAAGACCTAGATGTCCAGTGAATTCAATCCCATTTGTCATGCTAACAAAACTTTAAAGTTTCAGGTTATTAAAGACTTTGAAAGCTATCTTAACCATTACCCATGAAAACTTTGAGACAGACAATTAACCATCATTTTAAGTCATCTTTTTTGTTAACAAATTGCAGCAGAGACAACGCGAATTTACTTGGCCTGCAATAAATTTTGGTGGAATAGAAGTTTCATATTCAATGCTGATAACTTTAAAGACATATCTATCTTAATTAAACTGACAAGCTTAACTTAACTTTGAATACTGAATTATGTTCCACCTGGATTGTCAATTTTTACCTGAAACACTGGTGGGGAATTCTAGAGTGAGTGGTGTTAGGTCCAGGGGGTGTCCTTCTTGCTCCTTGATAGTGAAGGGAGAAGGAGCCATGGCACCGAGGATGGTATAGAGGCCAGTATGCGGGTCCCCCCCAAGATGGTGCAGAAAGAGAAAGGGAAGGGGGAAACAGAAGAGGCAAAGTGCTTCCAGAAGGCAGACAAAGGGTTCCCTGTTCTAGAGCTCATCAGCTCCAACAGAGGAGCGAGCGCCATGTTTTCCCACCAACAAGGGGGAATAGGCAGTCCATGTCAGAGAAGACAGGGAATTTCCCTGAAACAAAGGGAGTTTCAGCAGCTGCTTGGGAATATTCTTTAAAGTTCCCTTCCCGAGGTAGACTAACAACAGTTGGCTCCAGGTACAGTCATTAACCTGAGAAATGAGTGAGGGAGAAGCCCCCACATCTTTTAAGAACACAGAGAGAGTCAGAGTCCCCTTTGTCTGGGATGGCCTGTGTTTCCTCCAGTAACCTGGGTTTACTTGGAGGAGGCCTGTTTAGATAATTATCACCCAGTATGTCAGGAGGGAGTTTACTAGCCAAACATGCTTGGGCAAACCCATTCTGCAAGATTGGGGTCTTGGAGTAGAGCAATGAAGGCCTAGGTATGAGAAAGGAGTACCCTAGGTCCATTTACCTTCTCCTACTGCAGAGATCTAACTGATAGAAACCACTGAGGCCATGCAGTGTTACAGATCAGTCCTTTCCTAAATTTTGCAATCCGAATTGTTCCAGTGGGTTAAAAGCACCCCAGAGGAGAGTCCTTGGGAACTGCAGAAAAGAGAAGGTCCATTACGTAGAAAATCCCCGACTCCGCGGTGGTGTTCCATATGGGATGTCAGAAGTTCCTGGTGTCAAAGCGAGCAGAGACATCCCCTGAACAAAATCTCTATGACCGCTGCCACTGATATAGGCCCCTTTCGGAGGGAGTCCTGTCCTCCTCCCCACTTCCCCATCACATTCTAGACAATGATGGGTGCTGGTGTATGGACCTAAATACTGTGCCTTGAAGGTCACACCATGAAGGTCACCCCTTATTTTACCTTGCCTTGAAAAGAATCTGCCGTTGTTTTTTTTTTTTTAAGATTTATTTATTTATTTATTTATTTGACAGAGAGGGAGAGATCACAAGTAGGCAGAGAGAGGGGGAAGCAGGCTCCCTGCTGAGCAGAGAGCCCGATGCGGGGCTTGATCCCAAGACCCTGAGATCATGACCTGAGCAGAAGGCAGAGGGTTAACCCACTGAGCCACCCAGGCGCCCCGAATCTGCCGTTTTTAATCCATGGAAAACGCTAGAAGTTTTACAAGGGGAAATTATCCAATTTTGTAGATTGAGTAGTTAGTAGAGGACATTGACGGAAAACAGTTAAGATAGAAGTCCACAGTGCAAGCAACATTCCAACGCATGTAGTCTTTATAGCCAACTTCCCTAGGAAATGGTCCCCTGAAGTATCGCTTCCCATACGTAGCCTCCAGTAAGGATCAACTAAGTGGGGGGCAAAGGGGGTAGGTGAAAGTTCCTAGTCGGGGGAGGAGGGCGCTCTTCCTCTTTGTTTAACTTGAGAAGTTAAAGGGCAAATTTGGGGAGCCGAAGGAGTCATAGGTTCCCCTTCTTTTTCTTTATTTTTTATTTTTATTTTTTTAAGATTTTATTTATTTATTTGATAGAGACACAGTGAGAGAGGGAACACAAGCAGGGTGAGTGGGAGCGGGAGAAGCAGGCTTCCTGCCAAGCAAGGAGCCTGATGCGGGGCTTGATCCCAGGACCCTGGGATCATGACCTGAGCTGAAGACAGACGCTTAACAACTGAGCCACCGAGGCGCCCCTCCTTCCTTTTCCTTAAAGATGATTGAGGTGTACTCAGTATGTAAAGGGGCCAGGGCAGACCTGACTAGACCCCATGTAGTAAGAGAAGGAAGGGACACCTTTTTACCTTGTTTATGGCAACGTTTCAAGTTCTTTCCAATTCTTTCCCATACTTCTAAATCTAACCTTCCTTGGTCAGGGAACTATGGGTTCTGTTCAATAACCCCTAGAAAACCCTGAAGTTGATCCTCCGTTACAGAGGCCCCGCTCACCTTAAGGAGCTGTTTTTCATTTATAGTAGCCCCGTTAGCCTTTCAAAGTTGCTTTAAAACCTTAATATATTGTCTCTCTTTGAGAGAGAGGCTTTGCCCCATATCTGGAGTTCTTAGAAAACTTTTAATTACATAAAAATACCCAAGCCTGAAACTTCCCCGAACTTGGCTGCAAGCCAGTGTCTTTACTTACTGTGTGCAGACTCTTGGTTTTAGCAGGGGTCCATATGGTGTCTGTTACAGAGACAGTCACATTGGGGTCACCACCTGCCGGGAATGGCCAGCAATCCCTGTACCGGCAAATGAAAGATTACTCCAAACTTTGCTGTGAAAGAGAGGAGAAAGCAACGGGGTCAATGCTCAGAGACGAAGACTTAACAATCTATATTTTAAAGTTTAGTTTGTCTGATATAAGTATTGCTACTCTGGTTTTCTTTTAACATCCATTTGCATGATAAATCTTTCTCCATCCCCTCACTTTCAGTTTGTAGGTGTCTTTATGTATAAAATGAATCTCTTGTAGGCAGCATATTTTTATCCATTCTGTTACCATTTAGTTCACTTTACATTCAAAGTAATTATTGATAGATATGTATTTATTGCCATTTTATTACTTGTTTTGTTGTTGTTTCTAGAGATTTGCTTTGATCCTTTCTTGTCTTTGTCACTTTTGGTCTCTCCTTCCCATTCAAAGAATTCCCCTTAATATTTCTTGCAGGGCTGATATAGTAGTCACAAATTCCTTTAGTTTTTGTCTGGGAATCTCCTTCTATTCTGAATGATAGCCTTGCTGGATAGAGTATTCTTGGCTGCAGGTTTTTCCCCATCCAGCGCTTTGAATATATTATGCCTCTCCCTTCTGCCTTGCCAAGTTTCTTTGGAGAAATCTCCCACTAGCCCTGTAGGGTTTTCCTTTGTAAGTTAAAGACTTCTTTTGTCTTGCTGCTTTTAAGATTTTTTCCTTTATCACTATATTTTCCAAATTTAATATGTCCTGGTGTTGACCTGCATTTATTGATTTTGATGGGAGTTCTCTGTGCCTCATTGAGCTGGATGTCTGTTTTGTTCCCCAGATTAGGGAAGTTTTCTGCTATTCTTGAAATAAATTTTCTGCCCCCTTTCTCTCTCTTCTTCTTCTGGAACTCCTATAATACAAATGTTACTGCATTTGATGGAGTCACTGAGTTCCCTATGTCTATTCTGTTGCATAATTATTTTTCTCTCTTTTGTTCAGTTTCCTTACTTTCCATTACTTTGTCTTCTAGGTCACTAATTCATTCCTCTGCTTATTCCAGCCTACTGGTCATTGCATCAAGCCTGTTTCTAATCTTGTTTATTGCACTTTCATTTCTGATTGTTTTTTTTTTAACTCTTTTATCACTGTGGTAAGTGACTCACTGATGTCTTCTATTCTTTTCTCAAGCCCAGTCAGGGTTTATGGTTGTTGCTTTAAATACTCCATTAAGCATGTTACTTATATCTGTTTCATTTAGGTCTCTGGCTGTAACCTTTTTTTGTTCTTTCATTCGGGATAAATTCCTCTGTGTTCATATTTTGTTTAAGTCTCTGTCTTCTTATGGGGGTTAGAAAAGCCACTTCCATCTCCTGCTCCTGAAAGTAATGGCCTTATGAAGAAGATGTCATGTAGTGCCCAGAGCCTGGTGCTTCAGGGAGTGTCTCTGGCATGTGCTGCATGTGCTTTGCTGTTGTGTTTTGGCTGCTCTGTCCCTCAGGCTAGTCATCTGCAGAGGCTCTCCTTGATTGCTGTGGGTAGTGTTTGGTCCCTGGCCTGAAAGTGGCAGGTTTTAACTAATGTGCTCTGGTCTGCTTAGGAAATGAGACCTGACACTACCTCCACCAGAACTGAGGCCCTGCCGAACTCTCCGGTTGAGAGACTGGTGTGGATAAGGGTTTGTGCTGGTCTTCTGGGAGCGGGGCTCACTGCATTGGGGACTGAGGCAAGTGTGACTGAGAAGGGCAGTCCCAGCAGAGTGCCAGGGTTAGGGCTTGGTGTGTGCAAGTTAGGCAGCCAGTGTTGGTACTGTGCTGCTTCCTGCTGGTGGCTCTTTGCTTATGCTGAGGGGCGAGGAAAAGAAATGGCCCCGACCTTATCCTATGTTCCTGGAGATAGATCTTTGTGAAAGCTGCCTCTCAGGGACATCCTCCAAGGGAAGAGCAGATAATCTCTCCACTCTGTGCCCCAGGCATTTTTCAGATCGCTGTTTCCATGCTGTCTGCCACTGGGTTGTTTCCTTGCCTTCTCTCCAGGAATAGCACAGTGCCCTGTGAGCTGTATCCCATCCAAGCCTACTGACCTTTAAAACTCCAGGCTTTGGGGCACCTGGGTGGCTCAGTTGGTTAAGTGTCTGCCTTCAGCTCAGGTCATGATCCCAGGGTCCTGGGATCTAGCCCTGTTTTGGGTGCCCTGCTAAGTGGGGAGCCTGCTTCTCCCTCTCCCTCTGCCTGCCCTCTCTCCGCACTGCCCCTCCGCTTGTGCTGTCTCTCTTTTTTTCTCTCTCTGTCAAATAAATAAATAAAATCTTGAAAAAGCAAACAAACCCCAAAACTCGAGGCTTTAAGCCCTGTTGGGTGCAAGAACCTATGAAATTCAGCCCTTCTTGGTTTCTAGGCCAATGGCTTTGGGAAACGTTTTTCTTATGCATCCCCCTATGTGCTCCTCTCTCTCTCACCTTTCTCCGTGACCAGGGTTCCCTCACCTCCACAGCACCCGCCATCTGTTTCTCCCCTAAGCCATGTCTCCCCAGTTCCTACCTTCTTTGATGTGTTCTCTTCTCTCCCGTTAGTTGTGGAGTTTGTTCTGTCAATCTTCAGGTCAGTTTCTGGGGGTATTTTGGATGATTTGATAGTTCATCTAGTTATGTTCATGGAATGAGGCAGGGGTAGGACCCTCCTACTCTGCAGCTATCTTTGTCTGCAGTCAGCATGGTCACATTTAAAAAAACCACTTAGCCCTCTGCTTAGATGCTTTTGACCATTTGGCCCACTGTTGAGGGAAAAACAACGGGGATACCTTTAACTTAGTCCAGTGCTGTCTTTTTATAGATGTAAACATCAAGGTGGGAGAGGGGAATGAAGTGACTTTTAGGGGGCATGTTGGGCTGCAATGAGCCCCCAGGTCATGCCACTTCTAGGTGAGTGTTCTTTCCTTCTCAGAGGCTGCCTTCCAGCAGGCGGGAAGTGCTCTTTTACAACTCTCTGCTGAGCCTCACAGTTCTTGGCAGACAAAACCCAATATTCCCATTTCTAAACACCCGTATTGTTTAGCGTTCCCCTGTGAAAGCAGGGAAATTGCATTGAATTGTCTCTTCAGTTTGCGATTGTCTTGTTCTGTGTCACTGAGCATTCCCATTCTAGAGGAGAGGGATGACAGTGCTTGGCTTAAACAACCTAGGTCAGGGGACTGCCCTTTGCGCTTATGAGACCGGGTGCATTGTAATTACCAACTTGTGTGATAATTATGCCATGGTTAATTAATTGGAAGACTTGTCTCTAATTTACTTTGGAGACCTCCAGGTGATTCAGCTAATGGGCTGGAGTAGCTGTCTGTGAGCAAGGAAGTGGGGATGGCTTTGTTTTTCTATTGCACCCCCATTCTTCTTTCTTACCTCCTTTTTTTACCTGATTTGTTCTAGAGACCATCCTCGCTTTTAAAAAGAGTGCAAACACATTTCTTGTGGAATCAGCAGGGAAAACACAACAAACAGCAATGCTAGAGCATTTGTTTGATTTCTTCAGAGGATGCTGATGAACCAGTGACTCTCTAGGTCTTCTTTTCAAAGGCTTTTTGTGGTTGTTACAAAAGTGATGTTTTCTAAGGTGTGGTCAGCCCTTTCGGGGGAGCAAGGTAACATAAGTCAGTCATGAAGAGTAAGTTTGACAGTAAAGTGTCAGGAACTTAGAGCTATTTCCTGGAGAAAAGAACTTCAAAGTCAGGAGACAGTTTGGCATTCAAGTCAGTGGCTTTTTGACTTGTGCAGTTTGAGCAAACCCCTAAAATGCACTTGACCATGTGGCAGCCCTGCCTGTTCCCTGCTCAGAATCCATTTTCATATTGTTTTTTACTTTAAGGACCCTGATTTTGTTTAGGGCAACCCCATACCCAGATAAGAATACCTTCTAGACTTGCTTGCAAGTAGGAGTGCCAGTGTCCCCTGGGCTTGACCAGTGAGTAGTAAGTGAAAGTTCACTGAGTGGAGCTCAGGAATGCCATTTTTTCCTGAAAAGGGACGCACTAGACTGGGGCATGCCTTTGCCCTTGGCCTTGGCCCTTTCCCCTTCTGCCTAGTATACGAGTGCCATCCTAGAGATGGAATATCCGTCTTGCAACTCTAAGGACACAAGCTATATGCTAAGAATGGCAGAGGAGGACAGTAGAAATTTGGGTCCTGGCCTTGATGACTTTTTTGAGCAGCTGCTCAGTCCTTTTTCTGGACTGCAGGTTACATGAGAAAAACAACCTTTTTTAGTTTAAGCTGTTGTAGTTGGACATCTGTTACACAATGTCAAATAAAGCTTTGAGAAATTGCTGGCTAGTGATCCTTATACATGGTATGTGTGATTACAGTCTAATCCAATGGACAATTCAACTTAGTGAGTTGGTGATTTTAGATATGGAGAGATTGCCATTTCTACTAGGCTTGCTTTTTTGGAAGTTATGGGACACAAAGATACAGAAACTTGCCAAGTGCTGTTCTGCCTTAAGTGGTCCCTTGCAGCAATCAGGTATTACCCACACTGGTTGCAGTCCTTTGCTGAAGGAGGATTATGTCAAAAGCGAGAGCAGTCAGGAGCCAGCACATTAGTGTGGCTTCCTTGTCTTAAGGGGGTGGGCCCTGAGGGTTTGCCCATGACAGCTCTGTGGACCTGATCTGGTGACTGTTTCCAAGGGAGGGAGGTCTTTGGACCTCTTTTATTTCTTCCTCTGGGGCAGAGATGGTAGTCTAGGATGATGTTTAAGCAGGATTCTGTTACCTTATTTGAGGCAGTTCCAATGAGCAAAGCTCTCTCTAACAGATCCATTAAATAGCAAATAACCATATTTCTGAGAAAAGATTTGTCATAGGAAATTTGCACCCATTACATGTTCTCTTTTCTTGTCACTGCGTGTATATCTTTTGGATCTTAATGTTACTTATATAAGAAAAATAGATAAGAATTACAGATTGCTAATTCCATTTGTTTATGACAAGAAAGGAAAATAATTATATGTGAATATTTCCAGACATTTAGGCCTATGAAGAGGAAAACTACCCATGGATCACTTAGAATATTGTACAAAGTATTTATGTATATGCCATCATGACGTTTCTGAAACTTTTAGCAACTAAAGACCATGCTTTGTGCATGGATGGACCATGGACCATAATTTGAGGTAAATTTTTTTAAAAGGTCAAAAATTTTCAGGCGCCTGGGTGGCTCATTGGGTTAAAGCATCTGCCTTCGGCTCAGGTCATGATCTCCGGGTCCTGGGATCGAGCCCTGCATCGGGCTCTCTGCTCAGCAGGGAGCCTGTTTCCCCCTCTCTCTCTGCCTGCCTCTCTGCATGCTTGTGATCTCTCTCTCTCTGTCATATAAATAAATAAGATCTTAAAAAAAAGTCAAAAATTTTAATAATAAAAACCATGCTTCCCAACAGGTAAGTAATAAATGTCTGTTAAGCTGAAAAGAAAACCATGCTTGAAAAATTCATAGTAAATGTTTTTCTTATCAGTGAAAAATCTTATTTCCATTTTCTAAATAAAATACCTAATTATTTAGCTAGATGATGAGTTCCATATCCAGTATTTGTTTTTTTCTTTTTCTTTCTTTTACTAAGACAGAAAGTACTTAATAATTAGAGTCTGTTAGGAGTGGCAGCGAATGTGTGATGACTATCATTTGGGGAGGTTGGATAATTCAGATGGAACATGTGTCCAGAAATGATGGCAAGCTTTTTCACCTGAAGAACAGAGTCAGTGTTTCTTTAGAGGCTCAGTCTACAAGTCTGCGAGGACATGTCCCTCAAATTGGCCATCCAGTCTTCTCAAAGAGTCTCCGTAGCTTATCCTCAATATTCAAAATAAACACGTTTTGGTCCTGAATGAAAGGAGGAGGAAAATCAGGATAACTAACTGTATTGCTGACGTCGGCCACTTGAAATCATGAAATCTCTCCTCCTTGGGTGTTACCTGTGTGGAACAGAAACACTTGAGTTTCATTCCTCATTTCAAAAGTTTGCATGAGCACCCCTGACAGCCAGAGTACTTCTGGGGGAACAATCAGTCTGGGGCCCTCCGCACATTTCTTTGCAGAGCACGCTGAGAAAAGAAACGCTCAGGAGCTGTGATTTGATTATATTCACAGTTAAAACTATTTTCGACAACACAGGATTGAGATTAGGTGGCCTGTTGTTATGTGTCACCTGTTTTAGTGAATAAAGCAGTGGGTTTGGCATAAAGGTAAAATTTCATTCATTTGTTTAGTACCCTCCTTCCCTGTTGTAAACATAGCTGGATATTCCATCAGTACAGATCCTAATGTACCTCTTCCAATTTTCATAATAGTTTTAAAAAAAGTTAGATGAAACACCTCTGTAGGTTGGGGTTTTGGGAACAGATATTCAGAACCAAGTGTTTTTAAGCACTTCTGCCTCAAATGTGTCCCACTCATATGATAATTGATATGCCTGCTCTGTGCATCGCTGATTTTGCCTAACTGTGGAACACAATACAAACTACTGCAAATGTGATTGGAATTATTCTTCCGTGTTGCTTGCCGTTGATGTGCGATGCCCAAAAGAGCCATTAATAATTTTGTCAATACTTGTGTAGTCTGATTTTCCTCTGAGCATTTTATTTGTCATTAACCTGGTGTCTGGCACTCTGAGTTTCTTGGAAATAGAGTAATCTTCATTTGTTTTGTATGAGGAGTGCAACTTGGACTATGGCTTCTGTAGTTTTGGTCTATTTTCTGCCCTTTGTGACAAAATGAACCAATTTCATACTGAGAAGCATCATTTTGTACTTGTTTTGAAAAAACTTAGGAAGTTTAATAGGGATGTTGCTGTGTAATTTTTGAAATTCAGTTTGAAAATGGTGTGAAAGTTTTTGACTGCTTCAAGTGAGTCTTTGGTAAATGTTTATGACAAACATGCTTAGAAATGTCCAATGTGATCTAATTCTTAGATATTCCTTGGCAGTTGATTGGACCATCTTCACTGACGTGAAATCATCTCTGTCATAGATTCACAGCCTTTGCTTGTAGTACTAGAATGAAATTCACTGTTTATATTTAAAATATTATTGTAAGTTCTAGTATTTTTGTTGCTACTTTATAAACTTAGGCCTTAGCAAGCACTTGTGAACCCTCCATTCATCTGTGTGAACAGGAGATAAAACACAATATAATTTGTAAGAGTGAAAAATGCAAATTTTGTTAACAGCAACACACAAAGATATTAGAATATGTTAGCAGGGATTAGCTGCGCCAACTACTACCTTTTAAGGCGGGTGTGGAACGTAACAGTATTAAGAACATAGTGGGGGCACCTGGGTGGCTCAGTGGGTTAAAGCCTCTGCCTTCGGCTCAGGTCAGGATCTCAGGGTCCTGGGATCGAGCCCTGCATTGGGCTCTCTGCTCAGCAGGGAGCCTTCTTCCCCCTCTCTCTCTCTGCCTGTCTCTCTGCCTGCTCGTGATCTCTCTCTGTCAAATAAATAAATAAAAAATCTTAAAAAAAAAAAAAAAAGAACATAGCAGAATGGCTGTGAAAAATCCTAATCAGTTTTATATTTCAAATCTGTAAGCTATAGGGGATTAAAACTATTTCTTCCAAACTGCCAAATTGCCACTGGACCACTTACCTGATTCTCTGTACTGACCTGTACCATTATATGTATGAGAGACTGTCACCGGCCAGCCAATGAGAAGCCACTATACCTCAGACTTCCAGTTTACTCCAATGAATTTTTAGTTTACAACAGCCTTCCCAACTCCTGCCTTTCCTGTATAAAGGAGAGAGCCTCCTCTCCCTGGTTCTGCAGACTTACCTATTGTGGTGTCGTTGCTTGCCTGTCCCAGATTGCAGTTTTCTGCTCTTTCCAAATAAACCAATTTTTTTTACTGGTATAAAAACAAACAAACAAACAAATATATATTATGTTATGCCTTTTATTTCATTTATGTATTCATTCATTTGTTTATTTGAATTATAGTTGATACACGGTGTTACATTAGTTTCAGGCATACAGCATGGTGATTTGACAAGTTTATACGTTATGCTCTGCTCACAATGCAGGTAGCTATCATCTATATGTCATGCCTTTAAAAAAAAATTTTTTTTTTAAATTTTTTAAAAGATTTTATTTATTTGAGAGAGAGAGCGAGAGTGATAGAGCACTATCAGGGTGGAGGGGCAGAGGGAGAGGGAGAAGAATAGTCCTGGCTGAGCAGGGAATCTGACACAGCTGACACGAGACTCGATCCCAGGATCCTGAGATCACAACCTGAGCCAAAGGCAGGCACTTACTTAACCAGCTGAGCCACCCAGGCACTCCTGTCATGTTATGCCTTTTAATGGGAAGTTTCCAAATATGTCTACTCATTCTTCAACAGTAATTGAATACTAAGTATATGCCAACCACTTTGTTAGATGCTGGAGATGAAATGATGAACAAGATATAACTGCCCCCCTTAGGGAATCAGCTGACAGTCTATTGGGAAGACAGAAATATAAACAGTTATAATTCCTTGTCCTAAGTGCAATGCTGGAGATACTCCAGTGAGAGCTCACTATAGTACATGGAAATCATAGGCAGTTCAGAGTGGCTAGAGCATAAATTACAGGTCAGAGAGTGTTGAAAGGTGAGAAGGTGAGGCTGGAGGAATGGACAGAAATCAGGTCCCACAAGGCTGAACATGGTTGGTTATGAAGCTTAGAATTTCTCTTCTGAGCCCCGGAACCACAGAGTAGTTTCTTTTCTTTCCTTTCCTTTTCTTTCTTTATTTGACAGAGAGCACAAGCAGGGGGAGCGGGAGAGGGAGAAGCAGGCTTCCCACCGAGCTGGGAGCCTGATGTGGGCTCAGTCCCAGGACCCTGTGATCATGACCCGAGCTGAAGGCAGATGCTCAACCAACTGAGCCACCCAGGCGCCTCCCCCAGAGTAGTTTCAAACAGGGCAGGATAAGGGCAGGTTTGTATTTTATCAGAATCATTCTGTTGACTGTGTGAAGGGTGGACTTGATGGAGATAAGCTTATAGGCAGACAGACCAATTAGGGGGCAGTTGTAGACTTCTAGGTAAGTTATGATGAGGGCTCAGAAAAAGTTGTGGCAATAGGGGTGAAGAAATTCATAGGAGGTGACAAATTCAAGAAATAGAGGGAGATAAGATTGTCAGGACTTGGTGATTGACCAGATATGGGGGTGAAGGTTGGGTTAAGGTGGACTGGAAGAAGACGATTAGTTCTCTAGATTGGGTATCTGTGGTGGTGCTATCCGTAAAGAGAGATTGAGTTCAGAGGGAGAAGCAGGTGGGATAATTCAGGGCATATAGGAGATAAGGTTTTAAGTTTGTTAAAGTTAAATTTGAGGTGCCTATTGAATACCCAGTTAGGTCTAAGAATCTAAAGCTTGAAGATATAAATGTAGAATCATGAGATGAACAATCCATGAAAGTGTAGATGGGTTCACCCAATGAGAGTGTTGAGAAAGCATTTTAAAAAGCAAGTGAGAGGGGTCACATGAAGGAGATGGTGAAGGGATGGTCACAGCGGTGGGAGGAGCACTGTGGTAGTGAAGTACCGCAGAAGCAAAGGAAGCAGAGGATTTCCAGGAAGGAATGATGAGTGGCATCAAACCCAGTAAAGACTAGACAATGTCCATTGGATTGGCAAAGAGGAATGCTTGATGACCTTGCGAGAGAACAGTTTCAAAAGAGTGGTCGGGTCAATTGCTGTGGTTTTAGAAGTGAGTGGGAGGTGAAAAAGTAAGTGTTTCTGAGAAGTTCTGAGTGATTAGAAGGTTGAGGGTATTCGCTGTGTGAGTGAGTGAGTGAAGCGAAGAGAAGGTCAAGTTCATTGGAGTTGACAGGTGCAGGAATTGTAGGTCTGGTCACCCACATGAGACTTGGAATTTATGCTAGATAATGGTAAGGGCTGGGATGGTCTGAGGCTACGGGTCAGGTGCTAAGATCTTCAGTGGGTAAGGAGTTACACTGAGGCTTGCAGATGACAGAAATAAAGAGGGAGTAGAAGGAGATACAGCCAGATAACATGAGCTGTAAGGAGCCAAGGTTTACATGAATTTAGAAGGACAGTGTTCTTCTATGAGAAGTGAGGAATCTGATGACCCAGTTCCCAACCCGAGGTGGAACGCATAGGACAATGAAGAGTATCCAACAGGGAAGCCGGGCACTTGGGTTTTAGTTAAGGCCCAAGGCTACAGGGAAGAGTCTGTGAGGTAGTCAGGACATTGTCAAGTGTTCATGTTAATCGCGGAATAGAAGTTCCAGAGGGTACAGTGTGATGTAAGAGAAGGAAGAGAGAGGAGGAAAGCAAGGTCAGGGAGAAGAAGCCTTGAGCAGTGTAGGGAGGAATGTAAAAGAGTCCAATGTTGGACGTCTGACAGGATGTGAAGTGTGGTAGAATGAACTGGCCTCAGGGTTTCAATAGACATCTTTGGCATAAAGTGCTTTAGGTGTCTGTAGGCATCTAAAAATCGACTGATGACCCATCCTAGCCAGGGATGTGTGACTCCTGTGACCATATTCTCCCACCATCACAGAATGAGGTGAGGTGGGCTCTTCCCTGAGGCAACACCATAATTAATTGTTCAAGGTTTCAGCAGAGTTCAAGACTGGGTTTTAGTCCTACCTCTGCTTCTACCCTGCTTTGTCATCTTGGACAAATCATTTAACCTTTTAAGACCTCATTTTCTTCACTTTTCAAGGGAAGGGGTATGCCAGATAGTCTCTGAAATGGTAGGTTGATCCCATTTGTTCTCTAGATTCCTTCTACTAGATGTGGTGCTTTGGGTACCATTGTGGTACCATTATAGCACTCAATAGCCTCTCACTAGTCTCTAACAGGATGGCCACCTTTCAGGGATAGACACATACATGTATAGCAAGCACTGCTTGCTCTCATTATCCCACCTGTGGTATTTGGGAAGGACCACATCCTCAGAGCCTCAACACATAGAGGTTTCTTGAACATGCTACTCACGTGATTTCAAAAAAAAAAAAAAAAAAAAAAGGCTCTTCAGCCAGCCAACCCTCCCTGACTGTCATTGTGGTTATTAGTATTATATTTTTGGTCCTATTCTGTTCGTTGGTGTAATGATGAGCTCTGTTATCCAAAGAGCTTTAAGGTGGTTTTATAACTAAAGGCAAGAAGTATATGTGATGAAGGAAAATGCACCTGTCTCCTTTTTTTGAACACTCCTTTCAGGAAATACTCTGTGTGTAGTGGAAGGAGCGTGGAGGTGGGAACCAGGAGGTTTAGTGCATCTGTGACCTAGTTCATAGGTGGGTGGTAATTCGATAAAGGGCAATGATACTTAGAAAGGTATTTGCTCACATTTGATGGGGCATCTGTTGTGTTTACAGCCTACATTTGGATTTGGGGGTGGGTCTGGGTGAACATGATAGTAATTGAGTGTTCAGGGATATTTACTTGGACATATCTGTGTTGGTGGGGAGAAGGGAGATCAACTTATTTGGTTCTTAAGCTTTTGTTTTCCATCTTGTTCTTCTGTTTCCTGGCAACAGTAACTTTGATAAAAGAGACATCTCTAAGCCTAATGAGACAACAAGCTAAAGAATAAAAGAGGAGAGAATGTAAATAGCCGCGGGGACTGACATGGATTTCCGTTAGGGGTTCTCAGAGCTGCTAGACTCAGTAATTGGGTTTTCTTGTGAGGCTTTTAATTGCTTTATTAAGAAAAATAGGATAAAATGAAATCAAGCAGATATGGCAGCCAAGCTCTGGAACTGGAAAAGATAACTGGATTTGTGAGTTGGAGAAGAAGCTATCCACCCCTCCACCCCTCCACCCCCTTCCACCCCCAGATTCTAAGACCACTTTAAGGGGACAAAAGATATTGTAGGCCACTTAGAGCATTTGCTTGGCCACTGCAAAAATTTCCCACCAGAATATAAGCTAAGAAAAATGCTAGTTTTCATGAGATACTGGATAGCCCATAATAATGGCAATAGAAATTAAAGTATAAACATCACCAACATAAACATAACACTGTTAACATTATACCTCTACCCCTGGAACAATTGGTAGGACACTATTTTTGAGAACTGCAGCCCACACTGATGTAGTGTTCTAGAAGATAAGAGAGAAGGTGTGTGAAATCCAGTTTCACTGGGCCTGAATTCCCAGTGTACGAGAGGATGCTAGTAAAGAGATATGCTAAGTTCAAAGGGAAAAGAGATTCCTGTAATTCCTGCTTAAAGCAGTGTGGCATCCATTACTTATTTTATATGTTTAATATCAATTTTAAATGCATATTATTGGGACCATGAAAGAGGTCATAGGTATATAAAAGCTGCAGAATTTTTTTTTTATTCTACTGCCTAGTACTCTTCTTCTTAAAAAAATACATGCTGCTTTTTAAAAAGATATTATTTATTTATTTGCTGGGGGATTAGAGTATGTGCAGGGGGGAAGGGCAGAGGGAGAAGGAGAAGCAGGCTTCCTGCTCAGGCTCCCTCCCAGGACACCAAGATCATGACCTGAGCTGAAGGCAAACTCGTAACTGACCGAGCCACCCAGGTGCCCCAAAATACATGCTTTTTTAAAAAAATTTAAACTTGGGGAGGAATATACAATGGATTTAGATACCTGAAAAAAAATACACACCTGATAAACCAGTTGGTGACAGTTGATGACGAGCATGTGTGCATATGTGAGAAACTTCTTTGAGTTAAGCAAGAGGATGGGACTACTTGATGTTTTTATCATACTTCCTAGTTTTTAAAACATTTTCACATATCTTATTTCACTTTTTTCAAAAGACCCATTAGGTAAAGAGGATTGGCATTATAATCCCATTTTATACGTGAAGAAGTTGAGCGTCAGGATTTGGCCAAACTCATAGAACCAGAGTCCTAGATTTGGCCAAGCTCTTAGAATGACAGACTGGAGGAGAATCTCATTGCTGACTCTTGATCTAGGAGTCTTCCTAATACTCTGTGCTATCTGCAGGTATATAGTGTTGAGAAACCCAGTATTGATGAGTGAGCCAAATTTGCTTGTGTGTAAGAACATGTGCATTTTCCCAGGAATGTCTTTAACATGTCAGCTCTAAAAGTGATATGAGAATATTTGTTTATCTAGTGTGAATTATACAAAGACAATTATTTCTCTGAAGACAAATCTGACCAAATTATGATATCTTTGTAGTTAAAGAAACAATAGACTTTGAAATTTGTATTGTCATAGTAATCTAAGATATTTTCAGAAATGGTTGCTTTTACTTTTGTGAGGTTCAAAAAGTGAAATAGCATCTCCTATATTTAAGAATTGAAAAACCTCTGACTTGGGACAGGTAGAAACAAAGCAATGATTCCTAATAAGTGAGCCAATTCTGACTGCTACCAACAGATGGCGGTATTGGTGTGTACTGGCTTCCATTTTCAATTAAAGTCTGCGGTAGACTATTAGTCCGTGGTAGATTTATGTTTGCTGGGCTTGTACCTAATTTTGAAAGGTTTAATGAATGTTATTAACTTCATGTAGTGTCTCTGAAAGTGACAAGAAGGAGCATTCTATTACTTCAAATCTTACTAGCTCTTGTGAAAGTAAAAATGATGAAACATGAAGAGATGGGGTGATGGCTCAGTTGGTTAAGCAACCTACTCTTGATTTCAGCACAGGTCATCATCTCAGGGTCGTCAGATCGAGCCCCCAGTCAGGCTCTGTGCTCAGTGGGGAGTCTGCTTGGGTTTCTCTGTCTCCCTGTGCCTCCCCCATCCCCTTGCACTCTCACTCTCTTTCAAATAAATATTTTTTAAAAACTCGAGGAGATAATGATGAATTCTGCATGCTTGCAAGAGATGACTTATTTGATGCCAGGATGTTCCCGAAGGATGGACAGCACATCATGTAACACGTGTGAGCCCCACTGTCCATATGCAGTTAGAGTTTGTTACTCAAGGAGGGGTCAGTCTATATGAAAAAGGGATGACAGCCTAATATTAATTGGGAGAGGTGAAGAGAAGGCTTGGTCTGGTGAAAATGGATGGTTTCACAAACTTTAGGACTGGTCTCACCAACAAATCATGTACATGAGGAGTCACTTGTGAGTGCCTGATGGGTTGTCAACTCTTGAGGAGTCATTAAGGAGGGAGGTTAATGATTTCTACCACAGGTAAGTGTTTTTGGAAAAAGAGAACAGTCCTAAGGAAGATTGATGAAAAGAAGAGGAAGGTGACCAGTATTAAAGCATTGAACTATAAACCACCTGTTTGTTGGACATACAGGTGGAGACTGCAAACTTAAGTCACTTGGGACTTAATAAAGCCTCATGCTACCTACCTTTTTTTTTTTAAGATTTTATTTATTTGACAGAGAGAGAGAGAGATCACAAGTAGGCAGAGAGGCAGGCAGAGAGAGAGGGGGAAGCAGGCTCCCCGCTGAGCAGAGCTCGATCCCAGGACCCTGAGATCATGACCTGAGCCGAAGGCAGAGGCTTTAACCCACTGAGCCACCCAGGCGCCCCCCCCCTTTTTTTTAAGAGAAAGCGAGAAAGTGTGTGCATTCATGCTTGTGAGCGGAGAGGAGGGGTGGAAGGAGAGAGAATCCTAAGCAGGCTCCACACCCATCCTAGAGCTCCAGGAGGGACTCAATCTCATGACCCTTAGATCATAACCTAAGCCAAAATCAAGAGTCAGAAGCTTAACTTTCTGAGCCATCCAACTGCCCCAGTACCTAACTTTTATATAGTAAGTTTTGAGTTCTTAATCTTGTGAGGTTTGGAGAAAAGCATGGCTAGTTGATTTCATTTTACCCAGTAGCTTTAACATCTGGCCTGGAAAATCTTTAATCAGAACCATTAACAGGGGGTGATTATATCAGTTTAAATTTTACCATGTGGCCTTGTACATTTATGCTTGGCGATGAAGATATGGTTAATGATTAGATTGGTCAAAAGGAGGACCAGGAAGATAATAAGATGCAAAGTAAGTGAACTGAATAGCAATTGTAGGGGTTGGCTGGCTGCTGGTGGCGGTGCAGGCACAGAGTGCTAGGAGAATTATCAGTGCATCCCACCTGGTGTCTCCTCGGAGGGTGACCTTCCACGGAATATCCATCATCGAGGAGAACTTCGGTATATAGGCTGGTCATTTTCTTACAGAGTGAAGTGCTAATGTACAAACCAAGGCCACAGATCCAGTCGTTCTGCATTTGCTACAGCCAGGGTTGGAATTTTCTGTCCTGTTCTGTCATCTTGGTAGTGACACTGTCACAGGTAGACACCTGGACTAGAAATCTTTCAGTATTTGATTTCAGTATCTCTCTTGCCATTTGTAAAATCTAATCCAGCACCAAGTCCAATTGATTTTACCCTCAAAATATTCCCTGTATCACCTCCCATTGCCCTAGTCCAGTCCTTGTCATCTGAGATAGAATAGAGGAAAAACTTGGACTCGGGAGCCTGACCTGGTTGGGGAACTTGGTATTGCCACCCACTAGCTTTATGATCTCGGGCAAGTGACTTAACTTTTCAAAGCCTCCCTTTTCTCAACCCGAAAGTGAGGTTAGTACTAGTGTCTACCTTGTGAGAATGTCTTGAGATCAAATGAGATATTACAAGCATCGTGCTTAGTGTTGAATCACTGTTAGCTATCAGAACCTGCACCACTGTGATGGTTTCAGTTCTCTGAGCTTTTGCTTCTACAAACCATTTTCCCTACTGTTGTTAGAGTTACTTTCTTAAAGCACCATTTGGATTCTGTAACTCTTATGATTTTTTTTTTAAGATTTTTATTTTATTTATTTGACAGAGAGAGAGACTGCGAGAGAGAGAACACACAAGCAGGGGGAGGGGGAGAAGGAGAAGTGGGCTTCCTGCTGAGTAGGGAGCCCGACATGGGGCTCGATCCCAGGACCCTGGGATCATGACCTGAGCCGAAGGCAGACACTTAATGACTGAGCCACCCAGGCACCCCTATAACTCTTATGATTAAACACACACACACACACATACACACACACACACACACACACACACACACACAGCAGCAACAACAGTAACACAGTAAAAGTCCCTTTCTGGCATTTCATTACCTACATAAAGTTTGTCCATTATGACTGCTTCCAGTTGGGTATTCTCCTGCCTTGCCAACTAGACTTCATGTCCTGTTGTCCCAGTTGTCCACTGATGCTCCCCATTCTCACACGGCTCACCCTCTCTGCATCTACTGTGCACTCAGCTTTCCCTCTGCCTTTGCATCCTCCTTTAGTTTGAAGGAAAATTCCATCTGTTCTCATCTACTCATTCTCCAAAGCCCACCAAGGCCGACTTCATACCTTTTCCTCTGCCCCATAATGTTGTTGGTATCTCTGTTAGACAGCGAATTTCTTCCTGCCTTGAAAGAGTTTACTGGATGGTTTTCAGGCCTCTGCCACTGCCACATTCTAACCTTGGAAATATAACAAACTTGCTTTAGGAATCTTTGTATTCTCCACAGGGCCTAACTCAGTGGATTGCATATTTGCAAGTGCTTTGGAAATAAGTATTGAATTAGCTAAAATAATTATAGCTTCATTAGCCCTTGTCCCTTTAACAGAAGTCTCATTTGCAGTGCTAATCTAGGGTTTATTTCTGAGCGTCTTTCCATTTTAGCTTTTGGATCACTCAGTAGGGATCAGTACGTAGCATGGTGTTAACATTAGATGAATGTAGGTGCTTTGAATTCAAAGCAGTGTAGGTTAGATTCCCAGGCAGGCTGGCTTTTTCTGTTGCTAGGAAATCATGTAATAAAAAGGTGTCGCTCCACCAGGCATTGGGCATCTGAATGGGTGGAAAGAGTTTGTGCAGATACTCCTGAGATGAAGGGAGAGGACTTTAATTCTTTCAGGGAAGCTCGCAGAAGGGCTTTGAAGCATTTATCTATAGAGCAATGAAGAATCACAGTAGAGTGTTAGGGAAGTGAGGTCAGGATGACAATTGAGGAACGTAACTTTAGCATGTGGTGGGCACTGCCTGTTGTGTACTGGTACTGTTCAAGGCAGTGACCTACATCGGGGGAGATACATTCTACTGTATTGTTCCCTACAGAAATGCTTTGCAATGAAATACACTGCTACATCTCCACTCTCCACCTTACCCCATATGGTAAGAGATGGAAGAATATTAACAAAGAATGATTTATTAGTCCCTACTTTCTGTTTGTGTGATCTCCCTATTCTTTGCTATCGTGCCAGACATGGACCTCAAAAGAAACATCTCAAAAAATTATTCTTGGGGGCTCCTGGGTGGCTCAGTCGGTTAAGATCTGACTCTTGATTTCAGCTCAGATCATGACCCCAGGGGCATGAGATCTAGCCCCAGGTTGGGCTCCACACTCAGTAGGGAGTCTGCTTGAGATTCTCTCTCCCAATTCCTCTCCTCCCTCCTTGCTCACTCTCTCTAAGATAAGTAAATAAATCTTTAAAAAAAATTATTTTTTGGCTGCTTCATTAAACCCCTGATTTAGTGTTCACCATTTGTATGAGGCACCGGCTTGTTGAGAGTCTGCTGCAAGTTTTGGACCTATTCCTTAGTTAAATGCATATGTGTATGAGCACTCTAAAATTTTCATACAATTTCAGATAGTTTGTTGACCCTCCCAAAGTCTATCCATGTAACTAGTTGCCTGTTCAAATTCCATATTTGCCAACTGTGTTAGTTTTCTAGTACTGACGAACAAATTGCCACAAACATAGTGGCTTAAAACAACAAATTTTTCTGCCTTACATTTTCAGGAGTCGGGAGTCTGGGCACAGGGCAGCTGAGTCCTCTGCTCACAGTGTCACCAGGCTAAAATCAAGATGTCAGCTGCAGCCATGATCTCATCCTGGGCTTGGTGTCCTCTTCCAAACTCATTCGGGTTATGGGCAGAATTCATTTTCTTGCAGTTGTCAGACAGAGGTCCCCATTTTCCTACTGACTGTCCCCTGGGAGTCACTCTGAGCTGTTCGAGGCCACTGTCAGTTTGTAGTGACATGGCCCTCCGACAGCACAGCAGCTTGGTTCCTCACAGTCAGGAAGATCTGTCTCGTGGGCTCTGACTCAGGTCTCATATGTCATGTAAGCAGCCAAGGGGGTGATATCCCACCGTAGCCACGGGCCCCATCCACAGCCAAAGGCAGAGGGTTATACAGGGCACGTACGCCGGGAGTGGGAAATGTTGCAGTCATCTTAGAATGCTGCCTCTCACCCCAGTTCTCCCTTTTGTTAGCTTTCTAGTTTTGGTGTTACGGTACACTGATAAATCAAGATAAGTTGTGAGATGTCAGAAATACTATGTTATTCATAAAGTACTGGAACTTACTGTATTTCCAAGTAGGATCAGATTCATGATTATTCCTGAAATGATGTCACTGACCTTCACTGGCTCTCTTGAAAGGAATAGAAATAGATGGGGTTACTTTAGTTTAGTACCCTGGGGTGGGGAGAAAAATGACTCCCTAAAATAGTCCCATCCTAGTCCTGGGAATCTCTGAATATTACCTTCTGTAACAAAAGGGGTTCTACAGATGAGGTTAAGTTAGGAACTCAAATGAGGAGATTTTCCTGGGATTATCTGGGTGGGACCTGAATGTAATCACAGAAGGGATTTGCCTACGTAGATGTGACAATGGAAGCAGGGGTTGGAGTGACAGAAGGAAGAAGGGCTCTCAACCAAAGAATGCAGGCAACTTCCAGATGCTAGAAAGGCAGGAAAACATTGTCCCCTGGAGCTTTTGAAGGAACCAGCCCTGCTAACACCTTGACTGTAGCCCAGTGAAACTGATTTTGGACTTCCGGTCTCTACAACTGTGAGAGAGTAAATTTGAGTTGTTTTAAGCCACCAAATGTGTGGTAATTTGTTATTTTGTTAACAGTAGTCCTAAGTAACTACTGTACCCCCTAATAGCCCCAGAAGGTTCTAGATACACTAGTGGTACATCATCACCCCACCTGTTTGTTCATCAGATGTCCGCAATGTCTCTTTTTTTTCCTCCAATGCGTTGAGACTGTTTGGAGACAAGTTGGAAGAGGTGAGGGGGAATTTGAGACTTGAATGTAATTGGGGTGAAGGATTAATATCATGCCTTAACAGGGAGGCTGTGAGCCTTTGAACAAGAATTAATTCTGATAAAAGAAATAATAAAAGAAGGAAGGGAATAAAAAGGAAAAAAAAAAGATGGGGCGGTGAAGACGAGGGAAGAGAGAGGAGAAAGGACTGAGAAGTACACTTGGGTTGTGCACACTTGCTCTGCAAAATAGCTTGTGACGAGTGGCTTCTGTTTGGGAGGACTGATGGCTCAAAGCTGGACCTCTGGGAGCCAGGAGACCTGCCAGAAGTTGACATCATGACGGTGCTGTTCCTTCTCTAAAGCTCGGCACAGATGTCACAAGTAAGATGAACTGCTGAATGTCCGAGGCTCCAGATCAAAGGATCTTCATTTTCCCGTTAAACAGTTTTATGGAGGAAAGGTATTGAGTATTTTTAGTTTCACCAAACCTAAGTATTTTTCAAAATACCCATGACAGAGTCCTGTTGAAAGTAAAATTATGGGCCCTAAGACTGCAAAATAAAAAGCTCGCCAAAGGGTTCTTGACCTCTCTTTTTGTTTTTTTTTTTAACTTGCAAAAATAAACAGTGCTGGTACTTTATGAAATAAAAAGGGACGTGTATATACAGTATTTTTGGAACCTTGGATGTCTCAGAAAATGTTTCATAGGGCTAAGGTACTGATTTGAGGACCACTTAACTTCAGTAGCAAGCTCATTCCCCATTTCTGGTGTAATCAGAACGTCTTAGGAAAGCCAAGTCTGTTACCTGGCTGAAGATGGTCACTCAGGTCAAGGTCAAGTGTCTGAACTTGAGACTCAGGCCTGGGGCCTCTGGCTCCTTGTGGTATGCACACTGTCCAGCATTTAATGGGCTATACAGAGGACCATTAAGCTGATTGGTTACTGAAATTTTGGTCTAGTCCCATATTTAATTGTAACCACTGAGTTAATGGGCTTATATTAGCACTAATTAAGGATATATGTCCTAGGGCGCATGGGTGACTCAGTTGGTTAAGTCAGCTTTGGGCCCAGGTCATGATCCCAGGGTCCTGAGGTTGAGTCCCATGTCAGGCTCCTTGCTCCTTGCTCAGCAGGGAGCCTGCTTCTCCTTCTACCCCTCCCCCTAGCTTGTGCTCTCGCTCCCGCACACTCTCTTTCTCTCTCTCTCTCAAATAAATAAATAAAATCTTTAAAAAAAAGGATATATGTTCTAAATAAAGCCTCTGTCTTGAGAACACACAAAAGTCCAATAAAAAAAAAAAAAACCCACCGCAAGCCTCTTAGAAAAGTAGTTTTTAAAAATCACTGTGTACATAAAGTGTTACTCTGCTCAGAGTGACCTCCTTGACTGCCCTTCGCAACGGGATGCTTACTTAGCTCTTATTTTGCTGTAGCAAAAATACCACAGACTGGGTGGCTTCAACAACAAGAGATATTTCTTTCTCATAGTTCTGGAGGCTGAGAAGTTCAGGATCAAAGTGCTGCAGACTCGATTCCTGGTGAAGGTCCTCTTTCAGGTCATAGTCCCCTTCTTGCTGTGCACTCCTATGGCCTTTACAGTGCAAACACACGGAGAGTTGTGCCACTCTCCCTCTTCCTAAAAGGGCACTAATCCCATCATGAAGGTCCCACCCTATGATCTGATCTAAATCTAATTATTTCCCCAAGGCCCCCACCTCCTAATACTATCACATTGAGGGTCAGGCTTCAACTTACGAATTTGGGGGGTCCATAGCACTTAGCAGTGTGCACTTCTGGTGAAGTGATCAAGTAGTTGATTAGGTATTTGGTGTGTTCTATTAGGTAGTTGTATGTTCTATTACAATCCTCTGACCCCTTGCCCCACGGCTTTTCCTCCATCCAGAAGCTCTCCTACACCCACAGTCAGCTTTGGGGCTTGTTTGTTCTTAGGCTGACTTACAGATTGTTTTTGCTGAGAAGAAACCTCTACGGCCTGTGTTCCTATAGCTCACTGATCACTTATTCCTAACCAACAGCCACATTTGTCAAAAAGTGATAAAGGCTCTGAGAGTGTGGAGAAGCCAATTGGTGGGCGGCTGTTCGTTATCCTAGACTCATTTTCCTCTCCAGGGCTAGTGTAAACCTCAGCTCATTCATTTCCAACCCCCTTTGGCTTAGCAGTCTCTAGCCCTCATAACCTGACCCGCTTCTCTAGAAGCATGTCATTTATCCACACGGAGGGTGGCAGGCATCATGACCTAAGTGTGGGTTGGGTCAGCCTAAGCAAATAGCTGGAATCCAGTTAATGTTAAGATTGGAAGAGACGTCAAAGCTCATACAAAATCTTGCCCCCAGGCACCCAAATTGTCTCCTATTCTGAAATGACTTGAGCACAGATGGCAGTTCTCATCCCTGGTTGTAAATGGTGGTCAGGACCGTCAGTGCTCTTCCCTCTGCCTTAGCCCTACTTCCTCTCGTCTCTCTGAATCTTCCCCCACTGTCAGTTCAACTCCCTGAACACTCCTCTAGAATCTGTTCTCTCTTGGCTGCCTTAGTCATCCGATAAAGGGATGCTAGGTATGTTTCTGTGCCTCCCATCTTGCTCTTCTCCAGCTGTTCTAAAAGCCACATCTGATTATTTCATTCAGCTGCTTAAAATCCCCAGCTGCCTTCCACAGTCCCCAGGGTGAGTTTGAACTCCTTAGGCCTTTCACATCTGGCCCACCCCCTGTGTCCCCTCTGACCTGCTGTCTCCTGATTGGTCATGCATTTCCAGACCTCATATCTGGGCACATGCTGTCACATCTCCTCATCCTCTGCCTCCTCCTCACCCTCAAACCTCTAGCTTGAGTCTGATGCCCCTTTTCTGTGGTCCCATCCATCGCACCTTCTAGCAGAGCCCTTAAACCACACACAGCATACTAGTGGTGGCGGTTTCTCCTGTCTTTGGCTCCCTCTGGACATCTAGCCCCATAGCTTATGGGACTGATTGGGATCAGCTGGCTGAGCACCTTCAAGTAAGTTCTGTATTTCCTGTCTTCACCTGCCCCCTTTCTCTCCATTCGCAGTGAGAACCACCTAACTTCCTTCCTTCCTTCTTTCCTTCCTTCCTTCCTTCCTTCCTTCCTCTCTCTCTCTTCTTTCTTTCTTTCTTTC
>CM052896.1:54019981-54044946 GCA_028534135.1 Potos flavus
AGAGAGAGAGAGAGCAAGCACAAGCAGAGGGAGAAGCAGGCTTCCCACTGAGCAGAGAGCCCAGCATAGGGCTCGATCCCAGGACCCTGGGATCAAGACCTGAGATGAAGGCAGATGCTAAACCAACTGAGCCGCCCGGGGACCCCAAGAACCATCTTTCTAAAGCTAATCTTTTACCTGGATTCTGGATTCCTCATGACCCTGTTTGACATGTTATTTATGTTCATATTTGTTCTTTCACTGTCCTATCTTTCTTGCTTAGATTTTAATTCTTTTCAGTCCTAAAACACAGCTTCTCTCCTTTCCCTGATGCTGCTGCTCCTTCTCGTTCCCTCAGTTTCAGAACATAGGTGCCCCTACTGCTTATACTCTCACCACACACCCCCTTTCTAGACTTAACGCCTTCCCCAAACATTTCAATGTTTTGTTTCTTGCCACATTTGTGGTACGTTGAAAATAGTACATTTTAGGAAAAGAAAACGTTTTTCAGAACAAGAGTCAGAATTGGGTCCAAAACTTGACCAACTGAGCCACCCAGGAGCCCCAAGATTTTTTTTTTTTTTTTGTCTCAGACTCTATACTGCCAAGGATTTAGAGTAGTGTGTTCACAAGTCACTTGAAATTATTCTTTTGTCTGTGTGGTTATGATTTTAATTTGAAATACAATTGCATTTGTTTTTTTCTGTTTTATTCAATTATAGTTTGCTTTCCCTGTTTAAGATTATTTGTTAAATATGTAAAACAGTAGCTTTGTTTAAAATTGAGAAATACATAAAGAGGGATAACCAGAAAAGCCCAGGCTCTGTTCTTTCTGCATCCTCCTCCTCCATACCTGGTAGGTAGCCATTTTCATAAGCTTTAGGGTTAGCCTTCTGGCATTTTTTTTTCCCAAAAATAAGCAAATATGTATATACGTTCTTATTTCCCATCCTTTCTTATACAAAAGGTAGCACACTCTATATACTCTACATTTTGCTTCTTAACAGAATATCTTGGAAACAGTCTTTGCATACCACAGAGATTTTTCTCATCCTTTTTTATGATTCACAGTACTTCAACACATGGTTTGTTCAGTTGGTCCCTTATTGGTGGACATTTGTTTCCAGTCTTTTACTATTACAAATAATGCTGCAGTGAATAACTGGATGGATTTATAGAAGTGGGGTTTGCTGGGTCAAAGGGTAAAAAGCTATGTAAATTTGTTAGATGTTGCCAATGCATATGTAAATTTGTGAGATATTCCTTCCATAGGCTTTTTTTTTTTTTTCCTTCCATAGGTTTTAAAGAATTTTGCATTCCTACCAGCAATGTACAAAATTAAGAATTTCTCAGGGTGCCTGGGTGGCTCAGTTGGTTGAGTGTCTGACTGTTGGTTTGGGCTCAGGTCATGGTCTCAGAGTTGTGAGATCGAGCCCTGCAGTGGGCTCTGTGCTCATCGGGGAGTCTGCTTGAGATTCTCTCTCTACCCCTCCGGCCACCCACCTTTGCTCACCTGCACGCACATACACTCTCTGTAATAAATAAATCGTTTTTAAAAAATTTGTGTTTCTGTATAGCCATGCCAACACAGTGTGTTGTCAATGTGATAGATGAGCAATGATATCTGAATTTTGTTTTTAATTCTTATTGTGAGATTAGGCATCCTCTCCATATTTTTAAGGGCTATTTGCCTCTCTTTTCCTTTGAACTGCCTGCCTTTATTTTTTGGGGGAGAGGATGGTACATTTTTTTCTATTGGGTTTTGATCTTTTTCCTTCTCAGTTTTTAAGGACTCTTTATATGTTAGGGACATTAGTCTTTTGTATAAATTGCAGATATTTTCTCCTAGTTTGTGATTTATCTTTTCACTTATGGTTTTCTCATAAAAAATGTTTCTTTTTTAAAATTTTAAGTAGTCAGATGTATCATTCTTATCTTTTAATTGTTTCTGGATTTTGAATATTTCTCACTCTGAAAGAACTCATTTTTTTGTCTAGTACTTGTATGCTTTCATTTTTTACATGTAAGTCTGATCTGTTTAGAATTATTATAGTGTGGAACTAAAATGATCTTTTCCACATGTTATCTAGTTGACCCAGCCCTGCTATTAAACACTCCCTTTTTTGCCAGTGAGTTGTGATGCCATCATTATTATATAGAATTTCCAAATGTACTGGTCTATTTTTTTACTTTCTGTTCTATTACATTGGTTTTTAAAATCTATTCATGCTCAGTACCGCTGATTTATATATTTTTTAAAGATTTATTTATTTATTTTAGAAAGAGAGCATGAGCAGGTGCAGGGGGAGGAGTAGTGGAAGGGGAAAGAACTCAAGCAGACTCCATGCTGAGCACAGAGCCTGACGTGGGGCTCAATCCCAGGACCTTGAGATTATGACCTGAGCTGAAACTAGGGTCAGATGCTTAACCGACTGAGCCACTCAGGTGCCCCAGTACCACTGCTTTAATCAGAGAAGCATCATGGGTTGTTTTACTAGCAGTAGGACTCTTTTCCTCACATTTTTTCTCTTTTTTAGGGTTTTCCTAATTTTTCTGCATTGATAATTTTTTCATATGAAATTTTAAAACCAACTATCAAATTACAGAGAAAAACAAATTTGCCGATTTTATTATTGAATTCACATTAAATTTATGCATTACCTTGAGAGAGCCGCTATCTTTGTGATGTCCAAGAGTCATAGGTAAGAGCAGGCATGGTCTCTTCACTGGCTCAAGTTTTGGTTCAAATTTTTCAGGGATCTTTGAAAATTTAAATAATGACAGCATTTACAAAGATTAAAAATAAATTTTGGCAGTTGGGACTATTCATATCCTATCAAGAGTAGACATAGATATCAGGAATCTTATTCAGATATGGAAAAACTTATCAGTTCTCATTTGATGATCACAAAGTGATTTCAGTGACTTCATTTGTGCTGAATAAACACAAGCGAATGTGAATGATTTTACCACAACAGCTGCTATATCTACTTACAGAGCAGATGGGTTTTTTTTTTATGAATGGGTTTTATAGTCTTGTTGCAAATGTGTGACTTGCAGCTAATCGTAGTGGTCCATTGACTTTTGGAAGGATTCTTAGAATCTGTGTGATTTTTACTTCTGTGGTTTTTATTTATACGCATCAGCTGACATGCCGGCAAACTCATCAATGAGCCTGCTTTTCCTAACAGGGAGAACATCATCACTTTTTTCATCAGGTAAGATAAATGTTTCAAAGTTCTTACCTTTTATTCCCATAGAAAAGCTTTTTCTATTTTAGCAAAATGACTGATAAAACATGAAATCTGGATAAATTCTGGGTCTGTTTTTTGTTTTGTTTTTGAACTTTGGTTTTAACTTGTGCTAGTGAAAATTTAGTTTCAAACAGTATGGAACAAAACACTTCCAACCAAACCAAAAACTATGGAAATATGGACATAGCTTAGTTTCAGATTGTGTATGAGTGTGCTTGAAGGAGGTTAGCGGCTCTCTTTCTTTCTTTTTTTAGCAGCTCTGTTTCTAAGAGCAAGGATGGGGTTATCTAAAGAGCTAGGAACAATAAGTTCTGACCAAAAGTGCCCAACACTGATAGTCGACCCAGAAGAAGTGAATTCTCACTGCAAAGGTAGAGGCAGGGTCAGAAATGGGAAGTGAGCCAAGAGGGTCAGCAGTCAGTCGGCCTGTCTTAGTCCATTCAAGCTGCTATATCAGAATACCATACACTGAGTGTCTTATAAACAACAGAAATGTATTTCTTACAGTTCTAGAGGTGGGAAAGTCCAAGATGAAGGCACCAGCAGATTTGGTATCTGATGAGGGCTTGCTTCCTGGTTTATAGACACCTATTTTAATTGTGTCCTCACAGGAGTCTCTTTTATAAGGGCATAATCCCATTCATGAAGGCTCCATCCCCACAACCTAATCGCCTCCCAAAGGCCCCCCCTCCAAATACCATCTCATTAGGGATTAGGGTTTAGGTTTTAACATAACAATTTGGGGGGACACAAACATTCCATCTACAGCCAAGCCCCTGGAATGGCAAGTACCTGAGGGGTCCCCAAGGGAGAAAAGTGTCCTAAACAATTACCTAGAACCGCGGGAGAATGTCCGAGGGCCTCATCTATGGCACTTGAGTAGTCTTGTTAAAAGTCACAGGTTTTGGGCTGATAGTTTAACACTGAATATAAAAATCTCCAACAGTCATCCTAAAGTTTGATGTGTGGTTGCCATTTCTTCCTGTGAAACATGTCTTTAACATTTTTTTAAAAAATTTATTTAAGAGAGAGAGAGAGACCGAGACAGAGAGAGAGAGAGACAGGGGAGGGGCAGAGGGAGAGGGAATCTCAAGTAGAATCTGTGCTGAGCGTAGAGTCTGACACAAGGCTCAGTCTCACAACCCTGAGATCATGACCTGAGCCAAAACCAGGAGTGCGAGCCTTAATGGACTGAGCCATCCAGACGCCCCGTCTTAAATGTTTTTATGAGACATTTCTGGTTGAAATACTAGCAGCTCTCCAGCTGATAGGTAACTGCTGTGAACTCATGTTAAATTCTTTGCTGGGCAGCATTTGTCTCACTCAGAAAGGGTACAGAAGGTTGTTAGAGGGGGATTGTCACAATCTTTAAAAATGAGATTTCTTCTTCAAATCTTTGTTAAAGGTATGGCTTCTTACCGTATTGACATCAAAATACAGTTTTATAATTATATTATTCAAATACTCTTCATACTGTAGGGAAAGTAACTCTATACTATAGCGTTCCTGAGAATATTTATTGTTATGACTGCATTAAATTATGGTTGACAGACTTTGCTAGTTGTCACGGTTGTGTGGAATTTTTTTTTCTTAGATAAGGAGAGTGTTTGGAGGATTTCCATCTAGAGTTTATTGACTTCTTTCAATTATAGTTTGCCAATGTGTTGGAATTCCTGGGACATTTCAGGGATTTACTGGAGCCGTGATGAACAGAATGCTCCCAATGAGGACTTTGTCAGCTCCTCCCTCAGGAGAGTTTCTCTTCCTCAGAGTAATTGGTGCCAAGTTCTTTAGTGGGTCCACCTGGTTCCTGCTTTCTAAAGGGAGCCCGTTTCTGGATATTCAAAAGTGCCCAGCATCGTAATAATTAAGAATAGAATTTATGGGATGCCTGGGTGGCTCATTCAGTTAAGCGTCTGACTTCGGCTTAGCTCATGATCTCAGGGTCCTAGTATTGGCTCCTTGCTCAGTGGGAACTCTGCTTCTCCCTTTCCCCTCCCTTTGCTCCGCCCCCAACCTATGTGCTAGGCCGCGCGCACGCGTGTGTGTGTGTGTGTGTGTGTGTATCTATGCATGCACGCACGCGTATGCGCGCCCTCGCATGCTCTCTCTCTCTCTCAAGTAAATTCTTAAAAAACAATAGAATTTATGTTTTATTTGCAGGTGTGACTTTAGCTTTGGGAAAATTGTAAACACAATGTAAATATTTAACAGAAGAGCAGTGTCAGCAAGGCTCCTCAGGACCTAGGGGAGCATGGTCCTAAAATCCCCTTCGCAAGCAGGTCTAGGTTAGCTTCTCTTGTCCACACTAGGGCCAGCCTCTGTTCTGGGCCCTCAGGTCTATTTCTTCTTTATTGCCTGCATTCCCTTCTTCTTCTTCTTCTTTTTTTTTTAGCCAACTACATTGCAGTCAGTGACTGGAAAATGATGGCAAATTAAGTCATTTCTCGGCAGACATTCCAAAATTGTAGATTACAGAAGGGTGGAATCTGGAGGCAAAAACACCAGATTGGGAATATCTGCCATTGACCCTGTGTGTGATTCAAACAGGCCATTTGACGCTCCCTTAGAGACAGAAGCAGTCACTCTGGCTTCTGTTGTCCTAGGCACGAAATGTGGAGAATACAGAAAGGGGAGTGCCCTGGGCAGGGGAGGAAAATGTGCTTGTTTTCTCCAGTCTTGGCTGCGCTGAAGAAGCTGTTTCTTGGCTCAGGACAACCTGGCTCACCAACCTGAATCCCTGCCTTTCCCAGGACTCAAAGCTTTTATTTTAAAATCTTCTGTCCATATCCTTTGCATTGCCCATCCTCTCAGCCACGATGAAAAGTGCCTGTTCACGTCATTGTTCATCCCTTCATACCTACCTTTAATGTATTTTTTTTAGCTCTAGTGTTTTTAGTGGAGTATCACTCCCCTTGAAGTCTAAGGAATTAATAAAAGTGGCCTGTGTGGCCAGTTAATTATTTATATAATTAGCAGAAATAGCAATAGCAGTCTGTTTGAATTTAAGGCTTTGGAGGGGGCTACTTTATTTAATTTAAATTCAAATTATTTATTTATTTATTTATTATTTTAAAATTCCAGTATAGTTAACATACAGCGTTCTGTTATTTTTAGGTGGACAGTATAGTGATTCAACAATTCTGTTCATTTTTCAGCCCTCATCAGGATAAGGGTATTCTTAGCTCCCTTTATCTAGTTCATCTGTTACGAATATGTCATCTGAGTTATTTCACTTAGCATTATACCCTGTAGGTCCATCTGTGTAAAAATTTTTTTTTTGTGGTTAAAATCCACATACAATAAAATTTAGCACCTTCATCAGTTTTAAGTGCACAGTACAGTGTGTTAATTATATGCACATTGTTGTGCAACAGATCTTTTCAACTTTTTTTCATCTTACAGAACTGAAACTCTGTACCCATTGAACAAGAACCCTCTCACCACTCCGTTCAACTCTTAGCAACCACCATTGTGCTTTCTATTTCTAAGAATTTGACTACTTGAGATATTTCATATAAGAAGAATCATGTGGTATCTGTTGTTTCGTGACCAGCTTATTTCACTTAGCCTGACATCTTCAAGATTCACCTATGCTATAGTATATGACAGGTTTTCCTCGCTTTTTAAGGCTGAATACTATTCAGTTATATGTATATGTTGTATTTTGCTTATCCATTTATCCACTGATGGATCCCTGGGTTTGCTTCCACCTCCTGGCTGCTCTGAACCTGCAAACATCTCTTCGAGTCCCTGCTTTGAATCTTGTGGACATACACCCAGAAGTGGAATTGGTGGATCGTATGGTAATTCCATTTTTAATTTTTTTGAGGAAACTCCTTGCTGTTTTCCACAGTAGCTGTAGCATTTTACAGTTCCACTAGTAGTGCAAAAGTGTTCCGATTTCATTTATTTATTTATGTATATAATTTTAGAGAGAGAGAGATCATGGGGGGGGTGTTGGGGCAGAGGGAGAGGGAGAAGCCGATTCCCCACTGAGCAGGGAGCCTTGATGTAGGACTCCATTCCAGGACCCTGAGATCATGACCTGCTCAGGCGCCCCCTGGCTTGCTTATTTATTTATTTACCTCAGCTTTATGAGCTATAAAGGACACATAATATTGTGTAAGTTTAAGGTGTACAGTGCGTTGATTTGATACATTTATATATTGTAAAATGATTACCACCATAGTATTAGCTAAGCCCTCCATCCCTTTACATAGGTACCATTACTTTTTTGGTGAGAACATTTAAGGTCTGCTCACTTAGCAACATTAAAGTATATGATATAGTATTATTAGCTATAATCACAATGCTATACATTAGATCCCCAGAACTTGTTAATCTTATAATTGGAAGTTTGTACACTTTGACCAACATCTCATCATTTCTCCCACCCGTGTACCTGGTGACCACCATTCTACTGTTTCTTAGCTTGACTTTTTTTAGATTCCACATAGAAGTGAGATCATACAGTATTTGTCTTTTTTTGTTTCACTTATTTCACTTAGCATTATTCCTTCAAGTTTCATCAGTGTTGTCACAAATAGCAGGATTTCATTTTCTTTCTCATGGCTCAATAATATTTCATTGTATTTCCATATATCACATTTTCTTGATGCATTCATCTGTTGACAGACACTTAAGTTGTTTCTGTATGTTGGTTATTGTGAGTAATGTTGCAATAAACATGGGCGTGCAGGTATCTCTATGAGATTTTGATTTCAATTCCTTTGCACACATACCCAGAAGTGGAGTTACTGGATCATATAGTAGTTCTATTTTTAATTTTTTGAGGAACCTGCATATTTCCCATAGTGGGTAAACCAGTTTGCATTCCCACCAGCAGTACACATAGGTTCCTTTTTCTTCACACCCTAGCCAACACTTGTATCTTTTGTCTTTTTGATGATAACACCTAATGGACTCATTTAACTATGTATCCCAGGTTGCTTTTCCATTAGAAATGGTAGTTTTGAGCTAATTACATATGCATATGTTTTATGTTTTATCAGATACTTAAAAAAATCTGATACAGTATATACTTGTTGGGTATCTAGTTAGGGTTAAGAATATGATTTCTGGGGGTACCCAGGTGGTTCAGTCAGTTAAGCATCTGCCTTCAGCTCAGATCCTGGGGTCCTGGGATTGAGCCCTGCTTCAGGCTCTGTGCTCAGCCAGGAGCCTGCTTCTCACTCACTCTGTCTGCCCCTCCCCCTGATTGTGTGTGCGTGCGCACACGCGCTCTCTCTCTCTCTCTCTCTCTCTCTCTCTGTCAAATAAATAAATAAAATAAAATCTTAAAAAAAAAAAAGGATATGATTTCTGTTTGGGCAAGAGAACAAACTTACAGGCCCATCTAGGATTTCCTCATGATTTTGTTTGCATTAGCAAATACATTTCTAAATAATCCATGGGTCAAAGAGGTGTCTCAAAGTACATCAAAGAATATGTTAGGTTTTTAACTCCTTGAATAGGACGATTGACTTTGTGAGTTACCCAGGAAATAATGGACTATTTTCCAGCTTGTTTTATAAAATCTTAAGATTACTTTTTTACTGCTACAGTCAAACAGAGTGCTGGACTTAACTTTTTGAAACACTGGCTCAGATTCTGGTCCCAGATGGTGAATATATGTCAGTGCTCTTACCAATTCTGGTTGATTGGTTGAAGCTGCCTGGAGTTGGGTGGATGTTGAGAAGGATTCTGAGGTCTTGCACTGAACTCAGAGGGAAAGCGGGCTCTGGTAGATTTTGTGTTTGCCGTGGGTGAGAGAGGGGGAGTAGTAGTATGTGTGCTTTATATGCACTGTAGGGCTATTTGGAAACTTATCAAGCAAGAAATCACAGCTAGTGCGCATGCTGTCTCTCTCTCCTCTCTGCCAAATAAATAAATAAAATCTTAGGGGCGCCTGGGTGGCTCAGTGTGTTAAAGCTTCTGCCTTTGGCTCAGGTCATGATCTCAGGGTCCTGGGATCGAGCCCCTCATTGGGCTCTACTCGGCGGGGAGCCTGCTTCCCTCTCTCTCTCTGCCTACTTGTGATCTCTCTCTCTCTGTCAAATAAATAAATAAAATCTTTAAAAAAAATCTTAAAAATCATTGCCTTCATGATTCTTTTCCCTACTTCTCATAATACTACAGTTGAGAAACTTCGTTCTTTGCCTTTTCTGGGCCTTCAGGAGACATGAGACCAGAAGAATAAGAACAGCATGAAATAAAGGAATATGTAGGTCCCTTCCTTCAGGATCTGTCAGTAGATTATTATTGCCCGGTGAGCTGAATCTGATTATGTGGCCCTGTGATACCCCTGGGCCACAGTACCAAAAGGAGACTATTTAAGGGCAGATAGCAGCCAAGAAAACAATTACAGTACAAAGTCTAATGAAGGGACAAAGCTGGAAATCCTTTCTTGGTCTTGGTCTTCAGTCGCTGTTAACATTTTAGTAACAAAACATATCTGAGACAAAAGAGATGACTGGAAATGACACCAAATCCTTCATGTGGTAAAACGGATGCTCAAAAAAAAGAGAAAAGTGCTACTACTCTTAAGTCTGTGTTCTGAGAAAACCATTTTGGTGTGGGAGATGACAGTTGCTATGGCAACCAGGGGCTGCAGCCCACTGACTCGCGCTCCTAAGGAAAATAAGAGTTGATGTTTATGGATGAGAACCAAGTGCCGCCTTTGAGAAGAAGACTGAGCCCGGGATGTGTTCATTTAAGTGCCATCCCTCATCTTGTGCCTCAGAGAAAATGGATTTTCTAGTACCCCAGGATCGTCTGCCTTTTGGTTCAGGTCTTCCAATTATCTTTCACCAGGTGAAGCATCCACGTCTGACATGAGGAAGAAAACACCTAAACAAGAACCCTAAGTGGAAAACAAATGTTTTAACGCAACAGTTAGCTTGAAATATATTGTTCATAGCTTCAGGAAAGGGGACCCTGTCTTGTTCTGGTATTCATTCATATTCTTTTTTTCTTAAGATTTTATTTATTTATTTGGCAGAGAGAGACACAGCGAGAGAGGGAACACAAGCAGGGGCAGTGGGAGAGGGAGAAGCAGGCTTCCCACAGAGCAGGGAGTCTGATGTGGGGCTCGATCCCAGGACCCTGGGATCATGACCTGAGCCGAAGGCAGATGCTTAAGGATTGAGCCACCTAGGCGCCCTCCTCCCCTGCCCCCAGTATTCATATTCTTGAGGAAAGAATGGAAACAAGGATTTCTGACTCAGCGTTGCTTCCTTGCATTGTTTTCATTTATTTTGCATTGATTATCCAAAGCAACATCACCTGTGTTGAACCTGGAAAGCTCTTCATCTGTAGGGGCAATTATTTACATCCAGATTCTGAATGTTTTTCAAGAACATTCAACTAACTGAACAGTAGTCTGAAATATCCTATGTTTCTTAGAACAGAATCTTCCTCATCTCAGGAAATGACACCCATTATCCATTCAATTGTTCAAGTAAGAAACCTAGGAGGTTTTGACTTTTTTCTTTCTTTCACTCTTCACCAATAGTCCATCAGCAAGTAACTGTTGATTATGACTCCATAGTGTGTCCCAAATCTACCACTTCTCCCTCTTTCAACTCCCACCGTGTTAATTTTAGCCTGTCATTTCTTGTCCAATGACTTTATGTTTACCTAACTGGTTTGTCTCTCGCTCTCCTACTTTTTACTATTCATCCTCTCCATAGCCAACAGGTTGAGATACACATTATATATATTGAGATACATAGATTGGCATGCAGTTGTAAGAAATAATAGAAACTACATATCCGGTTTCCCCCCACTGGTAATATCTTGCATGATTATAGTATAATATCACAACTAGGATATTGACATCAATACATCAAGAAATGGAACATGTCCAGGTTGCCTGGGTGGCTCAGTCAGTAGAGCGTCTGACTCTTGATTTCTGCTCAGGTTATGATCTCATGGATCGTGAAATCGAGCCCTGTGTGGAGCTGTGGGTTCGGCAGGGGGTCTACTTAAAGATTCTGTCCCTCTGTCCCTCCCCCTGCTCACACATGCTCTCTCTCTAAAATAAATACATCTTTGGGGAAAAAAAAGAAGTGGAACATTTCCATCACCATATAAAGATCTTTTATAATTGTACCTCCCTCCCACCTCCATCCCTCCATAACCCCTAGCAATCACTAATATATTACCCATTTCCATAATTTTGTCTTTCCAAGGATGTTATGTAGGTAGAGTCATACAATGTTTGTCTAGTACTTCTAGAATTGTTTTGAGAGTGATGATAGTAGGGATATCCTTGAATTGTTCCTGATCTTAGGGGAAGAGCATTCAGCCTTTTATCATTAAGTATAATGTTAGCGATAGATTTTTGGCAAGTGTTCTTTATCAAGTTCTTTATCAAGGAACTTTATCAAGTTCCCCTCTATTTTCATCTTTCTGAGAGTTTTTATAACGAATGGGTATTGAAATTTGTCACATGTTTTTTTCTGCATTGATTGATAGAATTACGGTCTTTCTTCTTTAGTGTGTTTTAATATATAAATTACATTGATTTTCAAATGTTGAGCCAGCTTTGGGAATGGTGTATAATTATTTTCATATACTGGTGAACTCTTTTTGCTAATATTTGTTATAGAGTTTTATGTATATATGTATATATTCATGAGGGATATTGCTCTGTAGTTTTTTTTAGTACTTAAAAAAAATATTTTATTTATTTATTATAGAGAATGAGAGAGAGAGAGCACACAAGTAGCGGGAGTTGGGGAAGCAGACTCTCAGCTGAGCGCGGAGCCCAACTCAGGGCTTGATCCCAGGACCCCGAGATCATGACCTGAGCTGCAGGCAGCCACCCAACCTACTGAGCCAGCCGGGTACCCCTGTACTTTCTTTGATTTTGATATCAGGATAATAAAGCTTCATAAAATTAATTGTGAAATGTTCCTTTCTCTTCTGTATTCTGGAAGAGATTGTGTAGAATTGGAGTTAATTCTTTAAACATTTGGTAGAATTCTCCAGTGACACTATCTGGGCATGGAGATTTCTTTTTGGGGAAGTTTTCAAGTACAGCTAAATTTCCTTAATAGTTATAGGGCTGTTCAGATGATCTGTTTCATATTGTATGAGCTGATACAGGTTGTTGTTTTTGGGGAGTTGGTTCATTTTATCTAAGTTGTCAAATTGATGTGTACAGAGATATTTCCTTATTATACTTCTGATGCCTACAGGGTCTGTATTCATATCCCCTATTTCATTCCTGGTGTTAGTAACTTGTGCCTTCTCTCTGTTTATTTTGTCAGTCTTGGCTAGAGGTTTGTCAATTTTATTGATCTTTTCAAAGAAACAGCTCTTTTTTTTTTTTTTTAAGTTTTCAAGCTTTTATTTAAATTCTAGTTAACATGTAATGTAATATTAGTTTCAGGAGTAGAATTTAGTGATCCATCACTTACATACAACGCCGAGTGCTCATGACAGCAAGCACACTTCTTAATCCCCTTCACCCATTTAATCCATCCCCTATTCTCCTCCCCTCCAGGAACCTTCAGTTCTTTATAATTAAGAATCTCCGGGGGGCGCCTGGGTGGCTCAGTTGGTTGAGCGGCTGCCTTCGGCTCAGGTCATGATTCCAGGGTCCTGGGATCGAGTCCCACATCGGGCTCCTTGCTCAGCGAGGAGCCTGCTTCTCCCTCTGCCTCTGCCTGCTTGTGCTCTCTCTCTCTGACAAATAAATAAATAAAATCTTAAAAAAAAAAAAAAGAAATCTCAAGAGAATAAAAATGTATTTTCCTATATCTTTACTTTTTCCTTTTTTTTTTCCTTTCTTTCTGATTATTCCAAGATTCCTCCTTTTATCATTTTCTTTTTGTTTCAGAGAAATTTCTTTAGATATTCTTTTAGGGTAGGCCTGCTTGCCCTTCATTTCTGAAGGATATATTCACTAGATACACAATTCTGGTTTGATAGTACTTTACTTTCGGTACTTGAAAAATACTGTGCCCCTTTCTGCTTGCATGATTTCTCATGAAAAATTCGCTATCCTTCTAATTGTTTTTCTAAGTTTGATGTTATTTCCCTTTTGCTTACTGTTTTCAAGATTTTTCTCCTTGTCTTTCTGTCTTTAGTTTTCAGAAGGTTGACTGTGCTGTGTCTTTGTGTGGACTTCTTTGACATTATCCTCTTTTGGGTTTACCCAGGTTCTTGAATCAGTATGTTTATGTCTTTTGCAAAATCTGGGAAATTTTCAGTTATTATTTATTCAAGTGCTTTTTGGCCTTGCCGTCTTTCCCTCTGATTCCAGAATTTCAGTGGTATGAATGTTAGATCTTTTGTTTTAGTTTATGGATCTCTGAGCTTTGGTTCACTGTTTGCGATCTATTTTTCTCTCTCATGTTCAGATTGAGTAATTCTATTGTTCCGTGTTCCAGTTCACTAGTTCTTTCTTCTGCCCCTCTCCATTATGGTATTGAGCCCATTCATTGAATTTTAAATTTTGATAATAGATTTTTTAGTTCTAAAATTTCCACTTGTTCTTCTTTATATCTCTGTTTCTTTGCTGAGACTTTATGTATTATCTGTGTTAAGAATGTTCATAATTGCTTATTGGAGCATTTTTATCATGGTTGCTTTACACTGCTTGTCAAATAATTCTAACATCTCTCATCCTGGTGTTAATATCTCTTGACTGTCTGTTTTCATTCAGTTTGAGATTTTCATGGTTCTTGGTATGATGAATGATTTTTGGTTGAACCCTGGACATTTGGACATTTGGGGAAACATGTTATGAGATTCTGGATCTTTTTATCCCCTTTGTTTTTGTTGGTGCTTTCTGACATTACTGTAACAGGGAAAGTGGGGGGCACCAAGTTCATCACTGTCAGGTGATGGTAGACATCCAGGTTGCCCAATCAGAGAGTTGGGTAGGGTGTTAGCTCTGGTTCTCCACTAGGCCTCGCCTCATACCTTCCTGGGTATGAATAGAAGTGCTGTTTTCACACACCCTGTATGACTCCCCAGATGCCATGGGAGGTGTGGGCCTTGTTACTGCTGGGCAGTGGTGAGAGTCCTGACTGTACTGTGCCTTGTCTGACACCATTCTGACGGGGAGGTGGGGTTCCCCATTACAGCCTGGTGAGGCTAGAGGTCTGGGTTCTGCACTTGGCCTCTCTCGGCATGGGTGTGGGTGGAGTCACAGTGTTTTTCGTGCTATTTGGCTGGAGTAATTGTCTAAAAGTTTTCTGTCTTGTTAGGCTGCCCCTTTGCCCGTCTTTTGCTCAGAGGTGCAGGAGCAGATTCTTTTGTTTGTTTTTAAATCTGCGTCCTTGACATTTTCAGATTGCTGGCTTTTTCAGCTCCAAGTCTGGGATACATGAGGTAAAATGTAAACTCAGAGAATTCACCACTGTACTGTTCCCTGGGTCCCAAGGTCCCAGGCCAGTCTGCCTTCTCTCTACTTTCAGTCTTCTTATGTTTGTTTTATATATGATGCACAGGGTTTTTAATTATACTTAGCAGGAAGAGTAGGGAAAAGTGCATCTACTCCATTTTCTCAGAAGTAGGCAGCCAGAGTGATCTTTTTAAAAAATAAATTAAATCATGTCACTTTCCTGTTTAAAACTCTCCAGGGGCTTCTCTTGTCCCCAAAATTGAGGCTCATCCCGGGCCTACAGGACATGATCCTGCCATTCCTACTTTTCCATCCTTTGCCTTAGACCTTTTCCCCTCTTTCCCACACTGCTTCAGGCATATTGGCCTTTTAAAATTAATTTTTTTAAAAGATTTTGTTTATTTATTTGACAGAGAGAAAGAGATCACAAGTAGGCAGAGAGGCAGGCAGAGAGAGAGGGAGAAGCAGGCTCCCTGCTGAGCAGAGAGCCCGATATGGGGCTCGATCCCAGGACCCTGCGATCATGACCTGAGCTGAAGGCAGAGGCTTTAACCCACTGAGCCACACAGGCGCCCCTAAAATTAATTTTATCAACAAATCTATTTTAAGCCTCTTTTCTATTCCAGGCACTGGCCTAGGCATAGTGTTCCAGGTGCAGAGTCCCTGCCTCTTGGAGCTTACGTTGTTTCTGCCCCAGGAACACCCAGCTCATTCCTGCTCCAGAGACTTGCACTTTTCTGGATGCTCTTTCCCCAGCTCCCTCCTGTTCACTAAGGGCTCAGCTCAAGTGTCTCCTTCTCAGAGAGACCTTCACATTCTGTCCGAAGCAGGGAATTTCTACCTTGGCTGCATGTTGGGATCACCAGGGGAATGTTAAAAAAAAAATCTCAAAGCCCAGGTTTACATCTCAGACTAATCAAATCCAAGCCTTCGAGTGTGGCCCAGGCATCAGTGTTCCTACAGCTTTCAAGGGGACGCCTGTGGATAGCCAAGGCTGAAACCACTTAAAATTATTGAATAGTACCTCCCTCCTGCTTATCACTGTAGGAAATGATCTTCTTTATATGTTAACTGTGAGTTTTTCTCAAACCTTTAGATCTTATCTAGTAGGTAAAGTAAGTTTCAAGTCCATGAATGGGAAACTCAGTTTCTTACTTACAGTAATTGGGTTTCTCCTTCCGATTCTGGAGACTGAACTCACATGAGAGCAAGGACTTGTAATGTGATCTCTCTGAGGTCTCTGGCTAGACTTCACAGTCAGGAATTTTCTACTTTTGAATCAGGACTTGTGGGCCTTGGCCTGGTGTAGAAGTGGCCTCTCAGCAAGTGGTGTCCTGACCAGAATTCCTTCTCCTCTGAAAGCCTTTGGTCTGGCCACACCTGACTTTCTCTGTCGGAGGTTCCCTAGGAGTTGCCTTCCTTGTGCTGTCAATGTGTATGTTCTGGGGAGCTGGCCTGGGGGCGCAGTTAGAATTGAGGGAGAGCAGGGGGACCAACTCATCTCAGCTTGCCTAGGATTTTCCTACTCTGGGCCATGAAAGTCCTGTATTCCATAAACTCCCCCAGTCCTGGGACAACCAGAATGGTTTGTTGCCTGAGGAGAATCTGAGAGACATCTCAGTACCTTTCCTGGTTGGGGAAGGAAGAGGTTGAGAGGGCATTGATGTGGTTTGAGACCATCACTGGGTTGTCCAAGTTCAATTTTTCAAAGCTTTGTACTGCTGAGGGCTTACTAGAGTATATTCTCCTTAAGGCAACAAACCAAGGAAAAATATGGGCCCCTCCTGGGCCGGAATCTATGTATCCTATTGGCTCTTACTCCAAATTCTCACTCTATGTATATTTTTTCAGCGGGACGAGGTGGGGTGGAGGGGCTCCCGCTGGGTTACCAGGAACTGTTTGAAAGAAGATTCTCTGATCTCTCTTTGTTGGTCCCGTCTGATCCTGTGTCTATGGTGAGGACCATGGAGCACTGTCTAGTTGTGGTTCGGATGCTGGGGTACATGAATAGCTAAACGCCAGCTATATAATGTAGGTTGAGGTTGAATACATGTTTCCTAGCAGTGTTTCCCAGAGTGTGGTCTGAAACTACCTTTTTTAAGATCACCCGGGGGCTTATTAAATAAGATTCTTGGGCCCAACTCCACAGCAGGTTTAGGGAGGGGACCAGAAAACTATTTATTTACTTAGTTTTAAAGATTTTATTTATTTATTTGTCAGAGGAGCAGGAGGAGCTGCAGGCAGAGGGAGAAGCAGGCTCCCCGCTGAGCAAGGAGCCCAGGGCAGGACTTGATCCCACGACCCTGGGATCATGACCTGAACTGAAGGCAGATGCATAACTGACTGAGCCACCCAGGTGCTCTGGAAACTACATTTTTAGAAGCAGCTCTTGTAATTTTCACGGATCCTGACATTTGAGGACCACTCTGCTGTTGCTCCATTCTGTTTAGGCCATGTCCAGAGACCATCAGGGGAAATCTGCTCCTGATTTTACTTCACATTGGAAGGGTCATGACAAAAAATGTGGGACTTTGAGGGGCTTTGTTATATATATATATATATATTTTGCTAGTTGTGTGGCGTTGAGGCTTGGGTAGATCTTAGCCCAACAATAGTAGCAATCCTGTCGACGCTTTACTAATGCTTTTCTTTGTACCTTTCGCAGCGGAAAGAGAACTTTAGCGGAAAGTGATAGAATAATATCTTTATAACAGTTTAACAGCTTTTGCTCTCAGCTTTATAGGCCTCCTCTAGGACTGATGGAAAAGTTAAATGAGGAAAATGAGTCCAAATCACAGAGAAAAGAAGATAGCACTTGCTGCCCTATGTTCTGAAACTGGGCTCGATTCCCAGGAGAGCTTTAAGCTATTTTTTGGTTGAAGTCAGCATTTTTCCCCCTGTTAACTGCACCTGCTGCCATCAGATGTCTAGTACGTTAAAAATAATATCTACACTAGGGAGAGATTTATTGCAGTATAAATCCAGAGGACATCTTAGCCGGGAATTTGATGTTTTTCCCCCCACCTCAGGCAGAGTCACATTTATGTAATAATAATCTTTTGCAGTAGCAGAGAGCACCATTGATCTGTGAGTCCATTGGCATGTTCAGGTCCAGATGTGGACTCACTTGGAAAATGTGATTCTGGGAGTTGCTTTTGGATTTCCTGTAACTGGGACTGACCTGGGATTTCTGAAGGCTCTGGTTTAGTTGATGACAACTTTCATGGTGGCCATGGTGCATGGTGTGGAAGTGGCTGGACACCAGCCTCTTAGTATTCAAGATTCCATTGAATCCCTAGGTTGGTCTGATAATGGTCCACACCAAGGATAATAAAAATGATTTAGAAATGTGAATGTCTTTTCTTGGTTATGAATTACCTTATAAATCCGTACAGGTGAGGTCATTTTGTGCTAGATTTTGTCCCCAGCTTGCAGGGCACTAGCCCTCTTGAAATTCTTCTCCCCACCCTGTGTTTTTCTAGGATTCAAATGGGGGCACGTCACACATGCTCTCAAAAATCTAGATGTCTCTGTGACAGCCACATTTATTTCCTCTTCCATTTCAGCCCTCAGGCTCTGATTCCACATCTGTGGGTGCCTTCTTCGTTTAAATTGGATCTCCTCTATTCTTTCTTCCGGGCTGAGATGACCTCCTTCTTCCCCCAGAGTCCCAGAAATTTGCCTCTTTTCATCTCCCTGTGTTCAAGGCACTGGTTAAAGTTTCTCATCAAGTGTCTGAATTTTTCTTTTTTTGAACAGAGGGGCTTGGGCGAGACTATGGGACTGGAGTGCTCCTAAGATAGGGTGGTCTCAGGTCCTATATTATATGGTGAGTCAGGAACACCGTTCTCAGGTGATACGAGTGTACATTCACACATCACAGTGGAAGAGACAGCACAGGTAAAAATGTGTTCTGAGGGTATTATGATCTGGTGGGGAGCTGATGGCTCCAGTTACCACCCTTCCAGCAGAGCATGGCAGATATATATGCATTATCTTAATTAGCCTGTGCAGTTAGGATGATTTCACAGATACTTGCTTCAGTTGACTTTGATAAGAAACTACATGATAATCTTCTCATATAAAATAATTCTACAGTGACTGTTTAGGTATCACGATACTTTATTCTTTAAAGTAGTGTCCTATTTGCGACAACATGGATGGATCTAGAGAGTATAATGCTAAGTGAAATAAGTCAGTCAGAGAAAGACAAATACCATATGATTTTACTCATATGTGGAATTTAAGAAACGAAATAAAAGCAGGGGTGGGGGAAGAGACAAATAAAAAAAACAGACTCTTAGCTATAGAGGGCAAAATGATGGTTATCAGAGGGAAGCTGGGTGGGGGATGGGTGAACTAGGTGAAGGCACTTCAGAGAACACTTATGATGAGCACTGAGTAATATATAGAATTGTTGAATCACTGTATTGTACACTTGAAACTAATAGAACACTGTATGTTAACTACCCTGGAATTAAAATTTAAAAAAAATTTTAAAAACAAGTATGTATCTTCTAAAAAGAAAATCCATATTTGTCTCTGGTATCAAATATTTGTTATAAATTATTATTATTAAACAAAATCTGTTTATTGAATAAAAGTAAAATTATTGTAAATCTTTTTTACTTATAATAATTTGTTTACCTAATCTGTTTCTTATATAAAGAAAGCACTTGATACATTATTTAAAACAATTTAAGCCAAATCACACTCATCTAAAGCCTACGGAGCTTGTGAACAGTCTACTTTCTCCACTGTGCCTGGAGATTATTTGATTGTCTAGACCTACTTAGATTATTGCAGATGGAAATAAATCCTCTCTGAGAGCTGGTTCTGCACAGGGAGTTGGTGTGGAACCCACCAGATTCAGCACAGTAGCTCATTTAAGCATTGTTCGATGTCTCCTGTGGACTGCTTCACACGTGCCTGAAGTGTGGGGACTTGTTGGCAGTAAGAATTGTTTTCCTTATGCATTTAGTTTTTTGCTTAATTATTTTTTCTTATAGTTTTATTTATTAGTTCTATATTCAAGTACTTACTTGATAATATTCTGGCTGTTGATAGGCCCGGACAATGGCATCCTTTCCCAAACCTGAAGCAGAAGAATTCAAAGGTAAAAATGTACCCCCAAAGTCTACATGACGGGGACGAACTTTAATGGGCCTGCATGTGCACAGTGTGGAAAAACCCACTTTCTCTGTCTCTTGATACATTTTATTAAAAGAAGTGCCTTGGGGCAGCTGGCTGGCTCAGTCGGTAGAACATACAATGCTTGATCTTGGGGTCGTGAGTTCAAGCCCCAGGTTGGGCATGAAGCTTACTTAAAAAAAAAAAAAAAAAAGTGCCTTGTGAAGGGTCTGCCCAGAGTAAAAGAGATGAGTATTGTTAACTGTGGCAGAGACTATGGAATGTTCTCCAGCAGCCTTTCCCACTCTTTCCATAACAATAGAAACCCTGACTTTTAGATGGGCACTGGGCTGCCCAGAGTAAAGATAGGCTCTGTGACAGCCTGTGTGGTCATGTGACCAGTGTAATGTGTCACATGATAGCTTCCTGGAATTTTCCTTAAAGACAGTTGGCACATGCTGATGGGAAAATTAAATGAGGGAAATGAGTCCAAATCACATAGAAAATAAGATAGCAGTTGCTGGGTTTTGTCAGCTTCTCTGACCCTCCTTCTGCCCTGCTCCCCGAAATACAAATATGTTGGGGGGAGCCTTAGTTGCTACCTTGGGCTGTGAGGATGGGGGCCCTGTGTTTGGGATGGTAGGAGAGTGAGCTAGAAAGATGTTGAGAATTTTATGAGGCACAGCCCCTGTAACCCGTCCTCGCTTTTCATATGAGGCCGAAAGACATCTTTGTCTCGTATTTCCTATTTGGCCAAATCCAATCTTAAGTGATACAGCGATGCTACCCTTTAGGAAAGGAGATTTCACAACCTAGTTCCTGGAAACTTATTATAGGGCAAAATCATCCTGAAGGACAAAATATTCCTTTTTGCTTTTTAAAGAGTATCTTTGAATCAGTCTGTTCCTGTTTTCTCTTGTTCGGGTCTCTGAAAATGAACTGTTGGTTGACTCCTTATAATACATGTTTGTGTTAGAAGATTTTTGTTTTGCCTTGATTTTGTAGCTTTTTGTCAATCAGTGAATTTAGAACTTGAAATAATGATCATTATACTTTTTGAAAAATATTCATAATACATTCCTTTTTTAGTGAGAGAATCGGCTGTGCTAGGCTTGGGGGTTCTAATTATGCTTGTGATTGGTTATTAGGGATTACAGCAAGCTGGCTCTTAGCAAAATGAATAAGCTGTTTGCTGAACTGTGAGGGGAGGAGGCCCAGAGAGAATGTATTGACCCTATAATAGCTGAAGGAGAGTTAAGAGAAAAGGACTTTCTCTGTGTGTGGATGTGAGTGAGAGAAAGAAAAGAGAGAGAGTATCTTCAAAGCGGGAACTCTTCCTATGTTTAATTGCGGCCCTGTCTTACGGCTTCTTGGGGAGCAGAAGGCTCATGCCAGCACGCAGCCATGTCAGATGCCTCTGGTGCATGAAATTGGGGCCTGTGTCTGAGACGCCAGACGCATTTCTGTGCCAGCTAGCTGTCTTTATACTCTGACTCATTCAGGAGACTACATTTCCTGCAGAAGTCACTAAAAGCATCCTTTAAAGGTAATGTAATTATATATATATTAAGACTTCCCTCATTCATGTGCCTCACACCTTCAGACACACACTGACTCACCTTTTTTTTTTTTTTTCTAAATAACAGCTTTATGGAGATATAATTTTAGCACATTCAGAGTGGTACACCTATTACCACAATCAATTTGAGAACATTTTCATCACTCCAGAAAGAAACCCTGTACTCACTGGCATCCCTCTTTCTCCCAGCCCCCTTTCCCTTCAGCTCTAGGCAACCACCAGGCTACTTCCTGCCTCTAAGAACTTGCCTGTTCTGCATCTGTCAGACAGAGGGAATCATACAACATGTGCTCTTTTGTGATTGGCTGCTTCTCGTAGCATATGTTTTTGAGGTTCGTGCACGTATGAGTGTGTACCGGAAATTCATTTCTTCTATGGCTGAACAATAGTGCATCGTGTGGGCAGGGCACGTTGTCTTCGTCTCTTCCTCAGATGATGAATGTTTGGGTTGTTTCCACTTTTTGGCTCTTCTGAGTAGTGCTGGTATGTACGAGTTCTTGGGTAGACCCCTGGATTGGAATTGCTGGATGGGGCAGGCAGCAGAATGTCCCCCTGCTCAGAGTCCAGGACAGAGGAATGGGTCAGCTTTGTCCTTGAGGACAGCTTTGTCCTAGTCTTCAAGGGGCGCCTGGGTGGCTCAGGTGATTATCTCGGGGCCCTGGGATGGAGCCCTGTGTTGAGCTCTGCACTCAGCGGGGAGTCTGCTTGTCCTTCTGCTCCTCCCCCTGCTCTCTCTCTCTCTCAAATAAATAAACAAATATAATCCTTAAAAAAATGAAAAAAAGAAGTCTTCACGTTGGAGCTGTAGAACCAGGTTGCTAAGTTTTCAGGTGAGGGTGGGGACAGTGCTAATAAAGTGAAAGCAAGTATGTCTTGTTTTTTTTTTAAGATTTTACTTATTTATTTGACACAGAGAGAGCGTGCAAGCAGGTGGAGTGGCAGGGAGTCAGAGGGAAAGGGAGAAGCAGGCTCCCTGCTGAGCAGAGAGCCCAAGGGGGGACTCCATCCCAGGATCATGAGCTGAGCTTAAGGCAGACGCTTAACCCACTGAGCCACCCAGCTGTCTCCACAAACACATTTTTATAACAGGAAATGTAGTCAGTGTGAGTTCCATCATATAGATTTGTCTTAAGGAGCTATTGCCTTTTAATTTTTTAAAAAAATTTTATTTATTTGAGAGAGCACATGAGCAGGTGGAGGGGCAGAGGGACGAGCAGACTCCCTAATGAGCATGGAGCCTGATGTAGTGTTTGATGTGGGACTTGACACGGGCCTTGATCCCAGGACATGACCTGAGCCCGAGTCAGATGCTTAACTGACCAAGCCACTCAGGCACCCCCTCATTTTAATTTTTGGTCAGAGTCTATCAAGCAACATAGGCTCATAAGTTCTTTCTTATCCCAAGCCCACCGTTCCACCTAGGGTGAGTCACTTTTCCCTGCAGGCACCTGTAACCTCACTCCACAAGGCTAGATTCCACCCCAGAGCATGGGTTATCGTAGTAAATTCCTTCCTTTCTGCGTGCACATCCTACCTGGAACCTTGGCATTCTTTCTGATCTCATCGTTTCCTTACCCGTGCCACGCTTTTTCATAGATCCAAGCTGCCAGAGTTGAAATAGTTTCCAGGGACACGTCTCTGTCTTTGTTCTCTGCATCCGGGGGTACATTGCCGTGTGTTGGCTCTTCCTGCAGAGGTCGGGTGGTATAGCGATGGCATCCTAGGCTTGGCACTCTCCTGCTTAGCCTGGGCCTAAATTCCAGCCCCGCCACTTCTTATCTCTATAGACTTGGGCAAATCACTTAACCATCAGTGCCCTCCTCTGTAAAATGGGGTTATAGAGGACCCATCTCATGGAGTTCCTGTAAAGCTCACACGATACATGTAAAAACTCAGGCAGTTAGTGAGGACTCACTAAGTGCTGTCAGGTAGTTTCATTCTTTCCAATGTCACACGCTTTGCTCACATTCCAGCTACTCCAGCCTGGACACAGAGGTCCACATACGATGTTCGGGAAGGCAGTTTGGCTGCACACTCACTGGGGCTGAAGAGCCTCTGCCCTCAGGTTCGCATCCTGGTGGCAGCAGATTTTTTTGCCCCTGGGGCATGCCGGTGTGTCTTTCAACTCCTTATTGATTCACCTGGTTCTTTATAACAAGGGCAGGTCTTTTCCTTTTACTGGAGCAGGACAGGATCACACTTTTCTGATGACTTGTCCTGTTCCCTGAGTTAATTGCAAGAAATCATGTCTGGCACCTTTGATCTCCGCTGTTCTCTCGGCTGATGCTAAATCTGTGACCCTTCACAATTCCTGTTGGCTGCCCTTCTGGCTGTCAGAGGGCCAACTCCAGGCTTGTGCTCACCCCCTCAGAGAACCAGCAGGGAGACCGGAGTGGCACCCGATATAACGCTGGCCTCAGGCAAAGCCAGCAGGTGCCTGTGCCCCATCAGCCCTTCTGTTCAGTGTTCTTCTCTCTTGTTTGGTTCTTTCTCCCCAGACAAGGTGTCCGTGTCAGCAAGGTGCGTGTCAGGCAGCCCAGGAGCCTGGGGCCTTCTCTCCCGTCTTCTCTGCATACATACCTATGTGCTAGTTCAGGATGTTCCTCTCGGCCTGCTGTCACTGCTGGAAAGCAGTCAAACATTATCTCTCCCGTCCCGCCCCAGGTGTTGAGGGCCAAATAACTTCAGGAGTATTTGTTTTTAACAACAGAAATTTGGAAATAGACAAACTAGCCCTCAAAGGTGACATTTTTCCACATCATACTAGCCTGGCTAGAAATAGAGGGGTGTGTGTGTGTGAGAGAGAGAACGAGAGAGAGGGTGAGAGCCCATGCACATTTTCCCTTTCACTTCATTAGTTTAGAAACAAACTTAAGTTGCACACATTTATTACGCCATCCCTTAATTCCATTTTACTTGAGATAATCAACGTTGACAGCCTGGGATGTACCTTTCCACATATTTCTCCGTGTTCCTGTAGAGACGTGCCACAGTTTTTCCTCAGGATGGACATTTGGGCTGTTTTCAATTTTGGGGTCACTGTCAACAGCCCTTCAGTGAACACTTGTGAACATGCAGCCTTGTATATTGATCCTTTTTTTTTTTAAGATTTTATTTATTTATTTTGACATAGAGAGACATAGCGAGAGAGGGAACACAAGCGGGGGGAGTGGGAGAGGGAGAAGCAGGCTTCCTGCTGAGCAGGGAGCCTGATGCGGGGCTCGATCCCAGGACCCTGGGATCATGACCTGAGCCGAAGGCAGATGCTTAATGACTGAGCCACCCAGGCGCCCCATTATTGATTCTTATTTGTAGGATAGTTCCACAAAAATAGGGCTGTTCCAATGTCAACAATAGCCAAACTATGGAAAGAACCTAGATGTCCATCAACAGATGAATGGATAAAGAAGATGTGGTATATATACACAATGGAATACTATGCAGCCATCAAGAGAAATGAAATCTTACCATTTGCAACAATGTGGATGGAACTGGAGGGTATTATGCTAAGTGAAGTAAGTCAATCAGAGAAAGACAATTATCATATGATCTCTCTGATATGAAGAATTCGAGAGGCAGAGTGGGGGGTTGTGGGGGGTGGGAGAGGGAAATGAAACAAGAGGGGATCAGGAAGGAGACAAACCATAAGAGACTCCTAAAC
>CM052896.1:54045446-54118089 GCA_028534135.1 Potos flavus
AAGAAGAAGAAAATCAGAAAAAAAAAATAGGGCTGCTCAAGGTCTGTGCATTTAACGATAGTGTAGGTTACTTTCTAGATATATATAGCCATCTGCTTGCCCACCAGAAACATGAAAAGAGGTTTATATCTCCATATGCTTTAATACTGGTTCTTACAAGTTTTTTTTATTTTTGCCAAACAATGGTAGAAAAGATTTTCTCCTTTTTATTCTAATCTGCATTTCTGCCATACCCTAACGATGCACCAGGTCAGTGGTCACAATTCTTCCTTGGAAACTGGCCCTGATGACACCTTTGGGCCTGCTTTCAGGTGCACACTGGCTTCCGTGTTCTCTGGGCAGGGGCTGAAGAAGCAACTTCAGTGATGACAGTGGATTTTAATCACAGCAGCTGATGTATGCTGTATAAATTGAAAACTATCACAAAGATGAATTTCATGTAAATGCCATTGGAAAGGTTACAGGAACGAGGAAGAAAGAGTAGATAAAGTGTGTTGCGCAGATACTGGGAGTGTTTCGGCTTTCCCCCAGCTCTGTGTAGTGGTCACCGTGTGGGTGTGCCGCCCTCAATGTCTTTAATGCATAGTGGGTGGATTTTTCTAAAAGTGACTCCCCATCTCCATGGCCAGCACCCCTAAGTGCCTCATCTCCTGCTCTGCTCCGGCTTGCTCAGGTGGACCAGGGTTGCACAACAGGCCTGGGGACTTGCTTGTTGTGGATTGTAGCTTCCTCGGAGGCATAAGGTTTCCTTCGTTTTCCGTCTCCTGCCACTCTGTCCTCCTTCTCATCCAGCATGCTATGAAGTAGGCACCCCACCCCCGCAGATGCAGAGAATGTGACCTGGGAGACAGAGCACTGATGTAGGAGAGTCTGTCTGACCCAAGCAGAACTGTTAGTGAGCTTCTGGTAGACTAGAGCAGTGTTCAACCCCAGACGGGCTGGATTACCTTCCAGAAATGTGAGAGTAATCTACTCTGAAAAGTATATGCCCCACGTCTGATGCCTTGTCCATGAAGCTCAGGCACTGGACACAAGGACTACTTGTTCTGGGTCTTCATGTAATGTCTCTCCCAGGGATTGGCAAAAATCAGTGAGAAGTGATAGCACCTGCTGCAGGAGGGAATTTTGGAAGAAGAGGTCCTATATGCATTGCTGGTGGAAAGGAGAAATCAGTATCATAGAAAGAAAAATACCAGGAAATAAGCATAGAGGAACAACAGTATTTATTGCAATATTGTTTAAAATGGCAAAAAAAAAATTTACTTGACAGAGTATTTATTTACTTGACAGAGAGAGAGTACAGGGGGAGCGGCAGGGAGAGGGAGAGGGGGAAGCAGACTCCCCACTGAACAGGGAGCCTGACGTGAGGCTCTATTCCAGGACCCCAGGATCATGACTGAGCCACCCAGTTGCCCGGGAATTTTTTGATTACTGATTAAATTTTCATTGCTATAATCTGTCAGTTCAAATTTGTATTTCTTCCTGATTCAGTTTTGGAAAGTTATGTTTCTACAAACTTATCCATTTCTTCTGGGTTGTCCAATTTGTTGTCATATCATTTTTGATAATGTTCTTTTATAACCTTTTATATTTCCGTGGCGTCAGTTGTTACTTCTCCTTCATTTCGGATTTTATTATTGGAGTCCTCTCTCTGAGTCTGACTAAATGTTAATCAATTTTGTTGATCTTTTCTAAGAGTTAGCTTCTGGTTTTATTGATCTTTTCCTTTTTTAAGTCCGTATTTCATTTCTTTCTGCTCTAAATTTTTTTAGATTTATTTGTCAGAGAAAGAATGAGAGAGAGCACATAAGCAGGGGGAGCAGCAGGCAGAGGGAGAAGGAGGCTCCCCACTGAGCAAGGAGCCTGAAATAGGACTGGATCCCAGGTCCCTGGGATCATGACCTGAGCTGAAGGCAGACGCTTAACCAACTGAGCCACCCAGGCGTCCCTATTTATTCTGCACTAATTTTTATTATTCTCTCCCTGCTACTAGCTTTGTTCTTCCTTTTCTAGCTCTTTTAGGTGTAAGGTTATAGTGTATATTTGAAAATTTTCTTGTTTCTTGAGGTAGACCAGTATTGCTATAAACTCCCCTTAGAGCTGATTTTGCTACATACAAAAGATTTGGATCATTGTGCTTTCATTTTCATTTGTCTCCATGTATTTTTTTTTTTTAAGATTTGCTTTATTTATTTTACAGAGAGAGAGAGAGAGAAAGAGAGAGCACCCACAAGCAGGGGTAGTGGCAGGGAGAGGGAGAGAGAGAAGCAGACTCCCCGTGGAGCAGGGAGCCCGATGCGGGGCTCAGTCCCAGGACCCTGAGGTCATGACCTGAACCAAAGGCAGATGCTTAACTAACTGAGCCACCCAGGTGCCCCTCCATGTATTTTTTATCCTATTTGGTTTGTTGGTGACCCATCGATCCTTTAGTAGCATGTTATTTAGCCTCCATGTATTCGTGTTTGTTCCAAATTTTTTCTTGTGATTGGCTTCTAGTTTCATGCTATTGTCAAAAAGGATGCATAATATGATTTTAGTGTTCTTGAATTTATAAGACTTGGTTTGTGGCTAAAATGTGATCTATCCTGGAGAATGTTGCGTGTGCACTTGAAAACAATGTGTATTCTGTTGTTTTGGGATGGAATGTTCTGTATATATCTCTCTTAAATCCATCTGGTCTAGTGTGTCATTCAAAGCCACTATTTCCTTGTTGATTTTCTGTCTGGATGATATATCCACGATGTAAGTAAGGTATTAAAGTCCCTTACTATTTTTTTTTTTTTTTTTTTATGATTTCATTTATTTGAGAGAGTGAGAGAGTACAAGTGGGGGAGGAGCAGAGGGAGAGGGAGAAGCAGGCTCCCTGCTGAGCGGGGAGCCCTATGCTGAGCTCGATCCTTGGACTCCAGGATCATGACCTGAGCTGAAGGCAGACGCTCAGCTGACTGAGCCACCCAGGCGCCCCAAAGTCCCTTACTGTTATTCTATTACTGCCAGTTTCTTTATTTCTGTTCATAGTTGGTTTATGTGCTCCTATGTTGGATGCATAGACCTTTGCAATTGTTGTATTCTCTTGTTGAATTTTTCTCTTCATCATTATGTAGTGTCCTTCTCTGTCTTTTGGTACAGTCTTTGTTTTAAAGTATATTTTGTTTGATAGAAGTATTGGTACCCCCAACTTTATTTTTGCTTTAATTTGCATGGTAAATGTTTTTCCAGCCATCCACTTTCTAGCTGCATGTGTCTTTGGGTTTGAAGTGAGTCTCTTTTAGGTAGCATATAGATAGGTCATGCTTTTTTACTCATTTAGTCACCCTGTGCCTTCTGATTGGAACATTTAGTTTATTTACATTTAAAGTAATTATTGATAGGTCTGTACTTATTGCCATTTTGTTATTTGCTTTATGGTTGTTTCTGTAGTTCTTTTCTGTACTTTTTTTTCTTCCCTTGCTCTCTTCCCGTATGGTTGGATGCCTTTCTTATTGTTTTACTTGGATTCCTTTCTCTTTTTTTGAATGTGTATGTGTTACAGGTTTTTGATTAGTGGTTGTCATTAGGATCATACATAATATCTTATGTATACAGCAGTCTTTATTTAGTTGATGGTTGCTTAAGTTTGGACACATTCCAGTAGCACTAAATTTTTACTCTTCCTGCCATGTTTTATGTATGATATGAATATCATATGTATATGATATTCTACACCTCTTTCTTTTTTTGAATACTTTTGACTGACTTTTGTAAATAAAATTATTTCACTGCTTTTGTGCTTTAACTTCCGTACTGGTTTTGTAAGTGCTTAAACTACCTTTATTATATGTTTACATTTACCTGTGAAATTTTTTCCTTTCATAATTTTCTTACTTTCAGTTACAGCCTTTTCTTTTCCACTCAAAGAATTACCTTTAACATTTGTTATAAGGCTGTTTTAAGGGTGATGAACTCCTTTAACTTTGGTTGGGAGAACTCTGTCTCTCCTTCTATTCTGAATGATAGCCTTGCTGGGTAGAGTATTCTTGGTTGCAAGTTCTTTCCTTTCAGTGCTTTGAATATATCATGCCACTCTTTTCTGACCCACAGAGTTTCTGCTGAAAAATCAGCTTATAGTTTTATGGGGTTTCTCTTGTGTGCAACAGTTTTCTTTTCTCTTGCTGCTTTTAAAATTCTCTCTTTATCATTGCTTTTTGTCATTTTAATTATGTGTCTTGGTGTGGACCTACTCGGGTTAATTTCGTTGAGGACTCTCTGTGCCTTCTGGATCCTGATGTGTTTCCTTCCTCATATTAGGTAATTTTTCAGTTATTATTTCTTCACATAAGTGTGTGTGTGTGTGTGTGTGTGTGTGTGTGTAAAATGGTGTTTTATTAAAGCACGGTGACAGGACCCATGGGCAGAAAAAGCTGCTGAGCTGGGGTCTTGAGGAATGGCTCTCAAATAAATTTTCCCTCTTCTTCTTTCTTCTCCTTCTGAGGTCCCCTTAGTGCAAATGCTATTATACTTGATGATGTCAGTGAGTTTCCTTAACCTATTTTCATTTTTTATTATTTTTTTTTCTTTTTGATGCTCAGCTTTGTTGCTTTCCATTATCCTGTCTTTCAGATTGCTAATCCATTCTTCTGCATCCTCTAATCTGCTATTGATTCTCTCTAGGGTATTTTTACTTTAGTTGTTGAGTTCTTCATCTCTGACCAGTTCTCTTTTATATTTTCTATTTCTTTGTTGAAAGATCCTCCACTCTTTTCTCAAGTCCAGTGAGTATCTTTATGAACATTACTTTGAATTCCTTATCAAACATATGACTTACCTCCATTTTATTTAGCTCTTCTGTGATTTTGTCCTGTTTTTTCATTTGGGACATATTTTTCTGTGTCCTCATTTTGTCTAAGTCTCTGTTTCTATCTATTAGGAAGAAGAAAATGACAATTCCGAAATGTAATATGTCACTGTTTCCTTGATCATTGTGTAGATGCTTATCTTTATTTCCATACTTGGGGCAATATTAAAATTTGTTGGGGCGCCTGGGTGGCTCAGTGGGTTGAGGCCGCTGCCTTCGGCTCGGGTCATGGTCTCAGGGTCCTGGGATCGAGCCCCACGTCAGGCTCTCTGCTCAGCAGGGAGCCTGCTTCCCCCTCTCTCTCTGCCTGCCTCTGCCTACTTGTAATCTCTCTCTCGGTCAAATAAATAAAAATAAAATCTTTAAAAAAAAAAATTTTGTTGGCCAATACTTATTGGCCAATGTTCTGCCTTTATCCGTGGTATTTACATGCTGGAACCTTTATAAGAATAATGTCAGGGGCAAGACTAATGGAAACTGGGGCTTAATGAAAGTAAACAGATTTTATATTTTATCTTATTTATTTTATCCACATTGAATCAGTGACATTGATTGCACTGTGAAAGCCAGTAATTTACAAACCCATGGAATGGAAAATCAATATTTCACAGAATAGAAAAATCTTCCCCCTGCCTTTTGTTTTATAATGGGAAAATAAGAGGTCACATCTCCTCATTGATCTTAGTGCTTTAACAAGCTAATAGCATTTCATGCTGATTTTATTTTGAACCAGCAGGAAAATTACATCATAAATAACTCAGAATTATTCAAAGCAATTAGTATTAAAGGGAAAATGCAGGAATTGGAAGCTGATTATTTATGAAATATTCAAATGTTAGGAGAATTCTTCTCTGTTTATCTGTGTCAGTGTGGTCACCATAATTATGACTCTTGGATTCGTAGAACATGATACAAAGCAAAGAAAACTTTTGTCTAGTTTTCAGGAATGTGGCTAATGAAGATTCAGGCGCAGAAGGCCTGGATTCCCTTAAATAGTCACTGGGAAATGCACATATAAAATAGGGCTCGGCATGAGAGATAAATGGAACTAAAAATCATTCTCCCTATTATTTTACTCTCAATTTTTGCTCTCTTCTCCTCCTGTTTCTCCATCCTCACTTACTACTTGAGCGAAATGGAAGAGGAAAGGAGAAAAAGAGAAGTGTTAGGATTTGCTTTCTGAAAGGTGTTATTATTTTTTAAAGATTTTATTTATTTAATTGACAGAGAGAGAGAGACAGCTAAAGAGGGAACACAAGCAGGGGGAGTGGGAGAGGGAAAAGCAGGCCTCCCGCCGAGCAGGGAGCCTGATGTGGGGCTCGTTCCCAGGACCCTGGGATCACGACCTGAACCGAAGGCAGATACTTGACGACTGAGCCGCCCGGGTGCCCCTAAAAGGTATTATTTTTGCCCCTGCTATGTGCACTTCATTACAAGTACTTCCAAAATCATGTTATACCTGTAGGTCTCTTAAATACAGCCTGCTGGTTTCTGTGTTGCCTTGCAAGGAACCATATCAAAGTTCAGAGTCTAGATTGAGGTTGTTTCAGTTATCAAGCTCCTTTCATGTTACCCGTGTGCCGATCTAATTTTTTCTTACTTACTCCCTCCTCCTTCCCATGGACCTCTTCGTTTCTAGTATTTTGTCTGAACATGTATTCCATTTTCTTATGTTGTCAGTTGTCCCAATGGGCTATGTGTAGTAACTCATCTTTTCAATGCCTCTTAGGATCTGTTCTCAGTGTTGCTGTGACTTTAAGATCCATCACTTCCTTATAGAGCCTTCCTTGCCTTGGCTATCTGTTTTTGACCTTGTCCTGGATCTGGCCGCCTCCAGCTTTTGTCCCATCTGCTGCCCTGGCTCTCCTAGTCCCAGCTCCTCACTCTACAAACAGCCCTCTGTTGTTGACCTTCTTCGTAGAGAAGGGAGAAAGTGGTGAAGGGAAAAGGGCAAGTCTACTGTAGAGCAAATTTAGGCCCTCCAGTAGTGGGATTGTGGCCCAAAATCTGTTAGAATTAAAATACCACTCCTTGCTCTTCATCCTCCAGTTCCTTCCCCAAATTCAGCTACAAAGAAAGGAATGGAATTTTCACCTTTTAATCAATGTCATTGTCAGATTGTGCCAGATCATAAGGAGTAAGACACTCCCCATTTCCGAAATCTTATTCCTCCATCTCACATCAGACATACTGGGTCCCCGTGGACTGAAGCAGAATCAGGCTCACTTTCCTTTCTTAGTCCGCTAATTATCTTGCCCTTGTGTTCTTTGGAAATATTTCCAACATAATTTTCTCTTTCAGACTCCATAATTATAGTTACTGGAACAGAGGGAGTAGGAGAATAGAGTGCATGAGTATTCTGTGTACGTTCACTAGACTAATTATAGTATGGCATGATATATCGTTGTCAAATGCATCTCTCCCAAGCCTCTCTGATAGTGTGTATTGGCAATGGGGAGATAGTAAACATTCAGCTTGTTGATGAGAGGCAGTTGCCATCAATAGGTGTACCTACAAAATTCCTGCTACACATGAAAGAAGATTCTGGTGATTCTGATAAAGTGATAACAAACTTCAAGCTTTTATTTATTCATTTATATTAAGTATTAATGAAGCAACTCTTAGATAAGAAAGTGTGATTAGGGGGCGCCTGGGTGGCTCAGTGGGTTAAAGCCTCTGCCTTCGGCTCAGGTCATGATCTCGGGGTCCTGGGATCGAGCCCCGCATCGGGCTCTCTGCTCAGCAGGGAGCCTGCTTCCCCCTTTCTCTGCCTGCCTCTCTGCCTACTTGTGATCTCTCTCTGTAAAATAAATAAAATCTTAAAAAAAGAAAAAAAGAAAGTGTGATTAGTACTCATGAGGGTCAACAGAATTTTCAGATAAGGTTCTTTCTTTTCAGGCTTCATAATCTTCCTGTATTTTAGGGGAGATACAACCCCTCTAGGCTGAATGCAATATGAGTGGTATAGAAGATGTGGACCCTGCCTTCCTAGATTCCACGAGCAACCTAATATAGGCAAGGATTTCTTAGTGAGGTAGCCTGTGTAGTAGCTATTGAGGGCAGTGAACTACCTCACCTCCACCCAATCAAGAATGGCTTGTTTGGATGCAGATGCTTAATGATATTAGGTAATTTGTTTTGTCCTCTTCTCTGGAAGCTTTCTCCATATACCTGTGGAGGAAGAAAAGGAGCCTGAGCTTATTAAAGGATTGTGACATTGTCAAGGTTAGATGGGAGCAATGATAGACTCTTGGTATGGCTTTTTAGGGAGGTTAATACACATAATGTGAAAGGTCAGAGAGCAAGGTTATCTCGTGAAGCTATGAACATTTTCTGGTTGATTTATATGGAAAAAAATTGAGTAGTTAAAAAAGGAGAGTTACCAACTTCAGATTCTGTGTTTCTTCTTTTGTACATCTGTGTATATCTTGCTGTGTGTTAAGAGATGTGAGGGACTGAGCTTATTTCAGGGGCTTTGTGACTTGCCATTGAGAAGAGAGCCCCTAGGATCATTTTGTCTTGATTGTGCTCAAGTTTGCCTTACTGTTTGGGGTACCACTGTTGTTAAAACCTATGTGCATTTGCTGTAGACTCACCTAAAATCCTTTCTGCGACTTCGCAGGAGCTGACTGGAAGAGGCCATCGTTGAAGTCTTTTTATCTATTCCTATGTATTACTAAAGTGAATCTTGTTAATATTTTATCTGAATTATTCATTGTGGACAAGTATTTCAAGGAGAAATCATCCAAGGTTAGATTGGGGATCTATTTTTCATAAGATACTTTTCATTTAAAGTGATTATTTAAAATTCACCATGAATTTTAATAAACTTACTGCATAGCTTCTTCCTGCTAATTCAATTCCTGCTTAATTTGAGCCTCCCTTATCATTTCAGAAAAGCCTCTGGAATCAAATTAATTGTAACTAAAGTAACAATTTTTTCATGCTAATAGAGATCAGCTTAAACAGAGTTGGGCAGATATTAGATCGTTTAATCACAACTTATAGCAAATTCACTCTTCATTAGTGAGGGAGAAGCTCAAATTTTTAGATGGGGAGGAAGAGCAAATTGTATTAAAAATCACCAGACACAGTGCTCTGGTATAAGCTGGTTTCTTCCTGACATTCTTGTTGGCCATAATTCTGATACTGGTGGCAAAAAAAAATTACTTATTACCAGCCACTGCTGACTCTCTGGGTAGCTAAGAAATTTACCCATGTAGATTAAAGAAAGTTTTTTTTTTTCTCTTTTAAATCAGAATAAAATAGAATCCTTATTGAAACTATTTAAATTTTTCTGTGGAAGTGTGAACTTTTGTTCCCTACTCCCAGGTCCACAGTGCTTAACAGTGTCTTGTTTTAAACACAATTTGCCTTCTCTCCACTGAGGAGTTCTTTATTCCCCTCTGGACTTTCCCTCCCTCTGCATTGCTCTCTCTCTCAGTCCTTCTTAGGAAAGGGAATTCTCCCTAAGGGTTTTGCTTGGGCAGCAGATTGCAGAGTTCAGAGAAAAACATGGATTTGACCTTAGATTTCCAGGCTCATTCCATTCTGTCATGATGCTACAACTTTGGGTAATAAATGTCGGGCCACCAGAGGTCATATCTTAAAGGCTGATATATGATGTTGGGAAGTTTGGATTTGTTTTTTTCTTAATGGAAACTTTTGAATGCTTTTGGTAAAATGGATCAAGTTACTTTTGTACCTCTGCTCTTCTTTACTTTTTTCTTTAAGATTTTATTTATTAGAGAGAGAAAGAGAGCACACGAGCAGGGGGAGGGACAGAGGGAGAGGCAGAGGGGAGAGAATCTCAAGCAGACTCCCCGCTGAGCAGGGAGTCCAACTCAGGACTCCATCCCAGGACCCTGATGTCATGACCTACATTGAAGGCAGACACTTAACCAACTGAGCCACTCAGGTGCCCTTACATAGCTTTTTTTTTTTTTAAGATTTTATTTATTTATGACAGAGAGAGAGAGATCACAAGTAGGCAGAGAGGCAGGCAGAGGGAGAGGGGGAAGCAGGCTCCCTGCTGAGCAGAGAGCCGGATGCGGGGCTCTATCCCAGGACCCTGAGATCATGACCTGAGCCGAAGGCAGAGGCTTTAACCCACTGAGCCACCCAGGCGCCCCTACAAAGCTTTTTAGTACTCATTATTTTAATGCCTACAATATTTTATCAAGTTTTATTATAAATTTACATAGCTATTATCTTAGTGAGTACTTTAGGTTTCCATCTCTTTGCCGTTATAAAAACATTGTAATTAGCATCTTTTTTAATGTAACTTTTCTTCTATTCAATGAATTTCTTAGGATGAATTTGCACAAGTGAGATAACTGTGTCAAAGAGTATGTGTATATTTTATTTTATTTTTTATTTGAGTATAGTTGACAGTTTTAATTAGCATCAGGTGTACAGCTTAGTGATTTGACAAGTTTATGCATTATGCTATGCTCACTGCATTGTTGCTACCATCTGTCCTCATACAATGCTAGTACAATATCATTGACTGCATTCCTTATGCTCTGCCTTTTATTCCCATGACTCATTCATTCCTTCAACTGGAAGCCAGTTCCAGTTCCCTCTCCCCTTTACCCATGCCCAACCTTCCACCCTCCTCCCCTCTGACAACCATCAGTTTGTTCTCTGTATTTATAGGTCTGATTCTCATTTTTGTTTGTTCATTGCTTTTTTTTTTTTTTTTAGAGTCCACTTATGAGTAGAACCATATGGTATTTGTCTTTCTCAGGCTGAATTATTTCACTTAACTTCATATCCTCTTGGTCCACTCATGTTACCACAAATGGCATGATCTTATCTTTTTTTATGGCTATGTAGTATTCCAGTGAGTGTGTGTGTGTGTGTGTGTGTGTGTGTGTGTGTGTACCACATTTTCCTTGACCATTCTTCTATCGATGGACACTTAGGTTGCTTCCATATCTTGGCTATTGTAAATAATGCTGCAATAAAACATAGGGATGCATATATTTTTTCAAAGTAATATTTTCATTTTCTTTGGGTAAATATGCAGTAGTGGAATTTTTGGATCATATGATAATTCTATTTTTAATTTATCGAGGAACCTCCACACCTTTTTCTACAGTGGCTGTACCAAGTTACAATTCCCACGAACAGTGTATGAGGGTTTCTTTTTCTCCACATCCTTGTCAACACATGTTATTTGTCTTTTTAATTTTAGCCATTCTAATTGATACAAGGTGATATCTCACTGTGGTTTTGACTTGCATTTCCCTGATGTGAGTGATGTTGAGCATCTTTTCATGTGTCTGTTGGCCATTTGGATGTTGGATTTTTTAGTTGGATAATTTGTGGATTTTTTTGGTATTGAGTTGTATAAGTTCTTTATATATTTTGAATGTGAACCCCTTATCATATATTATCTGAAAATATCTTCTCCCATTCAGTAGGTTGTCTTTTATTTTGTTGATGATTTCCTTTGTTGTGCAAAAGCTTTTTATTTTGATATAGTCCCAATAGTTTATTTTTGCTTGTTTTCCTCACCAAAGGAGACCTATCTAGAAAAAATGTTCTACGGTCAATGTCAGAGAAATTACTGCCTATATTTTCTTCTAGGACTTTATGTTTTCAGGTCTCACATTAGGTCTTTAATCCATTTTGAGTTTATTTGTGGGTATGGTGTTAGTAAGTGGTCCACTCCCATTCTTTTGCACGTAACTGTCCAGTTTTCCCAGCACCATTTATTGAAGAGACTGTGTTTTCCCATTGTATAGTCTTGCCTCCTTTGTCATAGATTAATTGACCATATAAGCAATGGGTTTATTTCTGGGCTGTCTATTCTGTTCTATTGCTGTATGTGTCTGTTTTTGTGCCCACACTATGCTCTTTTGATTATTGCAGCTTTGTAGTATATCTTGAAATCTGGGGTTGTGATACCTGCAGCTTTGTCCTTCTTTCTCAGGATTGTTTTGGCTCTATGGGGTCTTTTGTGGTTCCATAGAAATTTTAGGATTACTTTTTCTAGTTCTGTGAAAAATGCTATTGATATTTTGATAGGGATTGCATTGAATGTGTAAGTTGCTTTGGGTAGTATAGACATTTTAACAATATTTGTTCTTCCAGTTCATGAGCGTGGAATGTCTCTCTGTGTCATCCTCATTTTCTTTCATCAGTGTTTTATAGTTTTTAGAGCACAGGTCTTTCATCTCTTTGGTTAAATTTATTTCTGGGTTTCTTATTCTTTTTGGTACAATTATAAATGGGTGTTTTAAAAATTTATCTTTTTGCTCTTCTGCTGTTGGTTTATAGAAATGCTACTGATTCTGGGTATCGTGTATCCTGCCACTTTACTGAATTCGTTACTACTTCTACTAGTTTTTTGGTGGAGTCTTCAGGATTTTCTATGTTTTTATTCTTGCTATAAATTACTGTTTGCACAAATTCATGTTTTTTTTTCTTTTGTGGATTTTGAAACAAAATTCATTCTCAAATTTCTTAGATTCCATTTTTGATCTTTAGTACCTTGCAGTTTCATATAGCTCCCAGTTCATAATAAAATGTTAGCCAATATTTGAGTGTTTACCGGCATTGTCTTAAAGTCATTTTATGGATTTTGCTTTCATAACAACCATTTAAGTTTTATTACTATTTCTACCCCTGTTTATAAAAATAAGGAAACTGGGGTTTAACAAAGTTAAATAACTTGGCAAAGATTACATAGTTGGTAAAGGTCTTCTGACTCCAAAGCCTGTGCCCTGAATAATGTCTTGCTGACTTCAAGCTGTTTAGATAATTGGATTTAAAGCAGTATCAGGCAGTGACCATTACTTTTGAGATTTTTTATTTTTCTTGATGAAACCATGCCAAGATCATTGATTCCTTTTTTAATTTTCTTGACCCTTAGTGGTTTTTAATTCACTTTGGTGCTGTATTAAGATATATCATGGGGGCGCCTGGGTGGCTCAGTTAGTTAAGTGTCTGCCTTCAGCTCAGGTCATGACCCCAGGGTCCTGGGATCCAGTCCCTCATTGGGCTCCCTGCTCAATGGGAGTCTGCTTCTCCCTCTCCCTTTGTGCTCTCTCTCTCTCAAATAAATAAATAAAAATGTTTTCAAGAAAAGATATATCATGTTTGTGTGCTGCTGCAAGATTTCCATGGGGTGTTTGGAATGTTCTTCTATGGCCTTGATGGATTCTAGGAGCAGGACTCCATCTGGAGAAGACACATCCTTGATCTGAGACCTCTCATGTGCAGTGCAAGTGGAGGCTGGATGTTCTACAAAGTGGCAGATGTTGGGGCGGCTCTTGGCTCCCTCCCTTGCCCAGACAAGGCTTTGGTGACATCACTGACTCCAGATGATGGCGAGGAGAGTGGAGACAAGCTGTGTGTCCTGCAGGCCTGAGGCGACAGCTCTGAGTTTTCTACAGCTGCATCAGTGCGATTGTACCAAGCCCCTGTCCGGACCCAGTGGGACAATCTGCTGTGATTCTGCCCAAGAAGCACTCCCCAAGAGACCTCCATGGGTTAAACCTGGGTGATTCTTCCTTGGCATATTCCACCCTTCCTTTTGGAACCGGAGGCCCAGCAGTCCGACTTTGTTTCTCAGTCCTGATTACTTTCAAGTCCCTCTGGTGAACTGTCCTCTTCCATCTTGATACATGACCCCAGGTTTCTTTTCCTCTGGGCCAGCCTCTCATCTTTTTCTGTCATACCTCTTCTTTGTGCAACTCATGATAACCGTAACATAGAACACTTACCTAAAATGTATTATGGACTAGAAGCTGTTCTCAGTGCTGTTTGTATATTACTTGTATTGTTTCATTTAATCCTCACATTGCCCCAAGGATGTAGGCATTGTTAGTGTGCCCACTTTGCACGTGATGAAACTGAGGCACAGTAAATTTAATTCATCCAGTATCACACAGTTCCTAAATGGTAGAGGTGGGGCTTGAATCCAGAAGTAAGGTTTCAGAGTCTGTGCTCTTGTGCTCTTAGTCATTAAAATATCCTGCCTCTCCCTAGGAAAAAATTTCCCTACACACTTTACCTTTCTCAGAGTAGACCTTCAACCATACTGTCTTTTATTTGCATACAAAAGTGCAACAAAGTACTAAATATGTGTTTGGCTAGCCACTTGGAATAATTTTTTTGTTGTTAAAGATTTTATTTGTTTGTTTGTTTGTCAGTCAGAGAGAGAGAGAGCACACAAGCAGGGGGAACTGCAGGCAGAGGGAGAAGCAGGCTCCCTGCTGAGCAAGGAGCCTGATGAGAGACTTCAATTCCTTGCAATACTTCTATAACCAGGAAATATAGCTTCCCAGGGAAAAACAACTCCCACAAATGATGTGCTCACAGATAAACATTAAAAATCATATGAGGGGGGGTGCCTGGGTGGCTCAATGGGTTAAAACCTCTGCCTTCGGCTCAGGTCATGATCTCAGGGTCCTGGGATCGAGCCCCGCATCGGGCTCTCTGCTCGGCGGGGAGACTGCTTCCCCCTCTCTCTGCCTGCCTCTCTGCCTATTTGTGATCTCTCTCTGTCAAGTAAATAAATAAAATCTTAAAAAAAAAAAAAATCATATGAGGGGCACCTGGGTGGCTCAGTTGGTTGAACGTCTGCCTTTGGCTCAGGTCGTGATCCCAGAGTCTGGGGATTGAGCACCAAAGAACTAGACACAGCAGAATAATCTGAAAAGAACTATGAGCATTTAAAAATATGATTACATATTAAAGAAGGAACAGAAGCCCATGGTAAAGTAACTGGACACTGGGAATCAAGAGTAGGCAGTTCTACTGGTTTTAGATCCAAACTTAGATTTCAAAAAGCTTCATACTCAAGAAGCTATTTAAAAAAGTATGATTTGGGGTACCTGGGTGGCTCAGGTGGTTAAGTGTCAGCCTTTGGCTCAGGTCATGATTCCGGGGTCCTGGGTTAGAGCCCTGCATCAGGCTCCCTGCTTAGCGGGGGAGTCTGCTTCTCCCTCTCCCTCTGCCCACCCCCGCCTCGTGTTTTTGCTCTCGCTCTCTCTCTCAAACAAACAAACAAACAAATAAATAAATCTTTAAAAAAGGTTTGGAAGGATAAATAGTTTAAGCTTACAGAGAGTTACCACTAGGTGGATAGTTTTTACTTTTTCCTTTATTATTTATTTTTACTATCTTGTTTATTCTTTATTCTTTCTTTATTCATTTTCTGAATTTTCAAAATTTTGTGTTGCCTTAATAATTATAAGAAACAATGAAGTGTTTCACTTGGGAAACACAAAAACAACTCCAAACAAAAATGGTGCCCTGAAGTGCTAGACCCCCCAAGTAATTAGAGCAATCCTAATGGCCAGGGTATAAATTATATTACACAATAATCAGAACTGTAGCCTGGAGAGCAAGAGTCTTGGGTTTCATTCTCTTTGTTTCATCTTGCCTTCTCCTTCCCTGTGCAGCTTTCAGTAAGACACTCTATTTTTCAGTTTTTTCCCTCCTCTTCAGAAAACAAAATATATACTCCTAATATACTCTATGACTATGGCATGAATGAGTTCATTTTTAAAAACTGGAAATAAATGGATTGAAGTTAATTAAAATGTCTATCCTTTCTGTTTCACCAATGATGGTGAGCAGCTGGGAAAGATGCCACGAGTCGATGAGCGTGGGTAATAAAAATTGGTCAGAGATGTCATCCTTTCTTGTACGTCTCCTCTGGTAGGAAGAGCTGTGTCTGCAGGCCATGTTGAGAAGCTGAGCAGCGGTCTAGCACTGATCACTGACCAGAGAAGGAGTTCCTTGGGGCTCCATAGAGATTATAATTAGAGCTCAGTGTGACTTGGCATGTTTTTGCTTTCAGTACCGGGGAAGGGCTCTCTTGATATTTGGGAAAAAACCAAACAAACAACGAGACATTGAGATGCTTGGTATGGTGAAGGCTGACGGTGAGTGGCTGCGGGAGTGCTCCCTGGCTGTCATCTGAACTTCCTACTGAGCACATACAATTAAGGCGCCCGGGTATTTCAGCATTCTTGTTCGGTTGGGCTGAGACCTAGGAGTCTGTATATTAAAAGCTTCCTGGGTGATCCCAATGACTATGAAGATTTAGGAGCCGTAGGTTTGTGGCATGGTGTAGTAACACAAGGTATCTACTCCACATAAAATATTTGTATTTCTCAGTACCCGGTCTTCCTTTCTTTCCTTATCTTCCTTTCCTATTCTCTCACTTTAAAAGATTATCAAATATATTATTTCTTGGGGCGGCTGGGTGGTTCAGTCAGTTAAGCAGCTGCCTCTCGATTTTGGCTAAGGTCATGATCTCAGGGTCGTGAGATGGAGCCCCACTTGAGATGCTCTCTCTCCCTCTTCCCCTTCCCCTGCATGTGAGCATGCTATAAATATATAGATAGAGAGACAGATATCTTAAAAAAGAAATAAATCTATCATGAAGACAGAGTACATGTCATTTGTACATGTACAAATGTACAGAGTACATTTTCAGACACACTTCGAGAGAATTAATTACTAGCAGACCTGCCCTACAAGAAATGTTGAGAGAAATTTTTCAGGCATGAGGAACATGATACCAGGCAGAAACTTGGATATACACAAAAAGATGAAGATCTTCCAAAGTGATTAAAGTGAAGATAAATATAAAAAGCTTTTTTCTTTTATTTTAAATTACTCTAAAATTAATCAAAATACATTGCTGAAAATAAAAATTTCAGCAATGTATTTTGGGTTTATAGTGTATACAAAAGTAGTGTATGACGGGAGTGCAAAAGTTAGGAGGAAGGAATTAGGAATATAGTGTTAGAAGATTCTTACACTACATGTGAAGCACTATAATAGAATTTGAAAGTATACTGTAATTAAAGATGTAAATAGTAAACACAGGGAAACCACTACAAACATTTTTAAAAGATGTGTAAATAATAAGACAACAGTGGAAATAGAATGGAATTCTAAAAAATATTCAATCCAAAATCAGGATGATAAAGAGGGAAAAAGGAACAAAAAATGGATGGGACAAATAGGAAACAACTGACAAGATGGCAGATTTTACTCTACCCATATCAATATTTACATTACATGTAGATGATCTGAACACAAAAGAGATCATCAGATCAGTTAAAGAAGTAAGAGCCAACTCTTTGCTGTCTATAGGAAACCCAGTTTAAATAAAAAGGCTAAAAATCATTCCTATTATGATCTGGCATGTTAATTAAAAGCATTTACTCATATTATTTTTACATAATTCTTTTAACCTAAGAGACTCTGTTCTTGGTTATTTGGGGGGTGGGGGGAGTGCAAACCGAAGCAAAGAAGGAATTTAAAATTCCAATCTGCACAAAGTAGTTGTCTGTTCTGTTTTTTCTTTTATGGAGAGATAGAGAGAGAGCCCAAGCAGGCAGAATGGCAGGCAGAGGGAGAAGCAGGCTTCCTACTGAACAGGGAGCCCGAAGTGGGACTCAATCCCAGGACTCTGGGACCGCGACCTGAGCCAAAGGAAGACTCTTAACCAACTGAGCCACCCAGGCGTCCCATCTTAGGATTTTTCTTATAATTTAACATTCGCCTCCAGTGTTCATTTGCTTTTTTCAAGATTCATTTTTTAGAATGTTCTGGGTGGTATGTTAGCTTTCTGGAAAAGCATGACCATGAATTTTTTCGCTGCTGTAAGTCTCTGGGGAAGTGGATTGTTTTTAAAGAGTAATTTATCTGTTTTCCCAGGAGGATTCCCTGAAGCATACTCTTTTCCAAGGTACTTTTGGAATATTTCATTTTGGTTATTAGTCCCTTTAACACAGGATTGTTACTCTCAAATATGCAAAGCCTGTGAACCGCTTAAAAAGGACAGCCACAGTCAAAATTTTTTAGAGGCAAAATTTAGTTGGTAAAAAATTGCCTGGTTATTTCCTCAAGGTCTGTCAAACACTATCTGTGAGTAGTAGTTAGTTGACATGGCTATGTCTTCAACATCAGTTATTTTTAAGTAGCAAGTGTATGTGTAAAGAGAAATCTTTATTTGTATTTTAGATTGGGAGGAATGGTAGAGTAACAGTAATCCCAGGGAAGGTAGGTTTGTCCCAATGCCATCACCCTCTACCTCTTGTTCCCCTCTTGGTTGTGTGTGCTGTGAGTTGCCGTGCCCACAGCTTGGCCACTGAACGTTGTCATGGAATCCAGTATTAGAATGTATAATGAGTATATATAAGGAGAGATAATGGTACAGAATTTGAATTATTTCCAAGGAGGATTAGGTGATTTAGAACATGATCTCTAAAATAAAAAAGTATCTAGAGGTTGGATAGTATATTACTTAAAATATATACTGAGATATCCTTAGGATGCCTTATAAAGCTAGGAAGAATCTAAAGTGCTAATAAGGGGCGCCTGGGTGACTCAGTTGGTTAAGCGTCTGCCTTTAGCTCAGGTCATGATACCAGGGCCCTGGGATCGAGCCCCGCATTGGGTTCCCTGCTCGGCGAGGAGCCTGATTCTCTCTCTCCTTCTACTGCTCCCCCTGCCTGTGCTCTTTCACTCTGTCTGTCAAATAAATAAATAAAGTCTTAAAAAAATTAAGTACTAATAAGATGAAATGATCAAATATATAATTATTTTATTGTGTATTTGTGTGCATGAATGTGTGTGCGTATGCTTATGTGCTGGTAGGTGTATGTGTGTGTGAGAGAGAGTATATATACACATAACTTTTTTCTTATGTGTGGTCAATTAGAGATTGAGTGTGGATGCTCCTCTTCTGATATTGTGGTCTAATTCAGTTTCTTAGAACCAGATAAGTCAGTTTTTAAGTGAGGAGAGAGGTAGTTTAGAAAATGGGAGGAACACAGGCTTCTTTAGCTTCAGTTTCTTTTTTTTTTTTTAAAGATTTTATTTATTTATTTGTCAGAGAGAGAGAGAGAGAGAGTGAGCACAAGCAGGGGGAGCGGCAGGCAGAGCAGGCAGAGGGAGAAGCAGGCTCCCCGCCGAGCAAGGAGCCCGAATGTGGGACTCGATCCCAGGACCCTGGGATCATGACCCAAGCCGAAGGCAGTCGCTTAACCGACTGAGCCACCCAGGCGTCCCTAGCTTCAGTTTCTTAATAGACAAAGGGATTAGGCTCCAGATGCCACCTACAGCTTTATAAATAAGTAGAGATAAAATGTGATTATTGCAGTCTCAGGTTTTTCAATAATAAATCATCGAAAACAAGTTTCCTCATTCACAAGTGTGAACATACAAATAAAATGTGTGATTAGAAAAAAAAGCAATAAAATAGCATGCCTGACACAACTGGGAGGGAGAGGGAAAGTAGAGTATGAGAAATGATGGTAATTAGCTTCAGTTAAGTTTCAAAAGAATCTACTGTGTGCTGGAGAGATCCTGGCCCACAGCCTGTCCTCTGCTTTGCAATGAATTTTCCTGTTTGTTTGTTACTCACAGTGTTTTATTCAGCATAACCTATCAAACTAAGAAGATTGACAGTGATAAGAGAAAAAGAAAATCCTAAAGATCTTGATTTAGATCAAGGAAGGATTGTTACAAGAAGTCCCCAGTAGATTAGAAATACCCTTGATTTTGACAACTGAAGATACTGTGACATGTACTCTGTCTTCATGATTGATTTCTTTTTTTTTTTAAAGATATCTGTCTATCTATATATTTATAGCATGCTCACATGCAGGGGGAGGGGCAGAGAGAGCATCTCAAGCAGACTGCCTGCTGAGCATGGAGCCCCACTGGGGGCTTGATCTCATGACTCTGAGATCATGACCTGAGCCGGAATCAAGTGTCTGATGCTTAAGCGACTGACTCGGGCGCTGGGGCAGATTTCTTTAAGTGGGCTATATCATGGTTGGGTGGTTGCCAGAGTTGAGGTCCTCTCTGTAAAACTTAAGTGAAGAAAGATGCTTCAGCCAGATTCCAGTCTGTGCTTCAGTGGGAAAAGGCCAGGGGAAAAATTCCCCAAATCAGCAGAGCTTCAAGTACATCGTTACTGCTCAGTCTCTCACTTTACTGACAGGAAAGCTAGAGGGGGCATGAGGTGGTGGTATTCGTATAAGGCCCTCTTATACTGAATAAACGTGTATATATTGACACTGCTGGTTTCTTCTCAATGAGGCAACATACCAATGTAGGGAAAGTTTGGGAGAGAATTTCCTGGAAGGAGCTGGCCTACTTATCTAAACACAGTGGCTATTTTTTTCCTTTTGTCTGGCAGATAAGAGGTAGCTATAGAATATTGTGTTGGAAGAGAGACTCTTGACAGGAAGTTATGTCAACATCGGAGGCACTGAGGCAGGTCCTTGCAGTGACCGGCTGCAGCCCCGAGCCCTGCTGGTCCTTCCCTGGCACTCTCACTCCCCTTCCAAGTGAGGCTGAGCTGTGGGCTCAGTGTTAGAGCACATTCTCTGAGCACGTGCACAAGAGGTAGCTCTGTCCTTGGGGGCATGTCTGATTGACCCAATGGACCTGACTGACTCTCTTGCCAGGTACAAGCTTTACTAGTAACGAAGGCTGCCCTGCTTACCTGAAGCCTGGGACCCTGTGGGATTGCTGGGTGGGAGCTACCTCTGTTTAGGACTGGCATTTCTGAAACTTCCCTCTGGGGGCCAACCGGATCCAGGGTACTTGTTATCAAGTGGAGAGTCCCAGTTCTATACCATTAACTGTGGTTCAGTATGTCTGGTAGAGCAATTCTGATGCCCAGTGAGGTTTGGGAACTACTGACTTAGAATATTCTCACATGCTGTACATACTACCAAAGGTGTATGTATTTCTCTCTCTCCAATAAATCTTTTTTAAAAGTGTAAAAGAAAATGTACACGATGGACACCTGGAATGAATTTGATGTTATATGGCAGTTATATTTCAATTAAAAAATGCATACCAAATTTCAAAGACAGTACAAAAACAAAATTGAAAAGTATCTTATTAGTACTTTTTTTTTTTTTTTTAAGATTTTATTTATTTGTTCTAAGGAGAGAGACTGAGAGCACAAGCAGGGGGAGAGGCAGGCAGTGGGAGAAGCAGGCTCCCTGCTGAGCAAGGTGCCAGACCCAGGACTCGATCCCAGGACCCTGAGCCGAAGGCAGACGCTTAACCGACTGAGCCACCTAAGTGTCCCTCATCAGTACTTTTTTTTTTAAAGATTTTATTTATTTATTTGACGGAGAGAGACACAGCCAGAGAGGGAATACAAGCAGGGGAGTGGAAGAGGGAGAAGCAGGCTTCCCGCTGAGCAGGGAGCCCAATGTGGGCCTTGATCCCAGGACCCTGAGATCATGACCTGAGCGGAAGGCAGACACTTAATGACTGAGCCACACAGGTGCCCCACCTCATCAGTACTTTTAAAAGTAATGATTACATGTTGAAACGATAGTGTTTGTGATACATTGGGTTAAATAAAGTATACCCTTAAAATTTCACCTGCTTCTTCTTATTTTTGCAAAATATGGCTGCTAGAAAATTTTAATTACATGTATGGCTTGCGTCATATTTCTCTTGCAGTTTGGCAACATGGAGGTCATTTCCAAACTTGGTAAGAGTAGACTGCCTGAAATTAAGTAATACCTAGCAAATTCTTTGTATACTCAGATGAGACTGAGTCATCATCTAATACTGTTGTGTCAGAAGCTAAATAATAAAACTCACCACCAAAAATCCTTCCAGACTTTTTGATGTGTACATAAGTGATTTAATACTTTCACATAAATTGACAATAGAATATGTAAGTATTTACGTGAAATCCTTTGAAATCAACTCTCGAATGTGGTTTTTCGATCTTTTTTTGACCTGTTCCTTTCTTTCCTTTTTTGTCTTCTTCCTTTCTTTTCATTTAATTTCTTTATTTTTAATTTTAAAACCTTTTTTATTTATTTTATTTTATTATTATTATTTTTTTTTTTTGCATATCTGGCCAGGAAACTTCATGGTGTTATGGTCAACTTGCCGCACAACCGTGTTCAAATCTGTCACCAACAGGTTCATTAAAAACCTGGCCTGCTCTGGGATTTGTGCCAGCCTAGTCTGCGTGCCCTTTGACATCGTCCTCAGCACCAGTCCTCACTGCTGCTGGTGGATCTACACCATGATCTTCTGCAAGGTCGTCAAATTTTTGCACAAAGTCTTCTGCTCTGTGACTATCCTCAGCTTCCCTGCCATTGCCTTGGACAGGTAAGGTGGGGTAGCCAGGGGTTCAACTGTTTTTTTTTTTAAGTGCACTGAAAAATTAGCATCACAAAACAGGGTGACTAGTCAATGTTCCACATACTGCTTTGTAGTCCAGTAGTGGTCAACAGAAAGAGAATGAATAGGGCGCCTGGGTGGCTCAGTGGTTAAGCTTCTGCCTTCCGCTCAAGTCATGATCCCAGGGTCCTGGGATCCCAGGATCCTGCTCGGCAGGAAGCCTGCTTCTCCCTCTCCCACTCCCCCTGCTTGTGTTCCCTCTCTCACTGTGTCTTACTCTGTTAAATAAATAAATAAAATAAAAAAAAAAAGAAAGAGAATATCTGAAACAGATGCCTTACAAAAGACACGTTGATTGCACAGCAGCTATGGAAAATAGGACCTTGAGAAAAGATGTGGCATGGGGGTGGGTGGGGTTCATCATGAGGTTGCTGGAGCAGGCTGGATCGTGGTGTAGCTTCAGCTTTGGTTGGAATCGGTGGTATTTGCCTTGCAATTTATAGTAGATGGTTCATCTGATTGATAACTCTGCAATTAGTGCTTTTTAATGTAGGATTAAAACATTTCTGGAAGAACAAGGGGACAATTCAGTGGTTATTTAACAAATGATTAGACAGCCCAGTTGGACCTGGCAAGATAATACCAGAATTCCTTTTGGTGGATTGATTTCCAAGCCTTTATACTGTGGTGGTGTTTTTTTTCTCTTCCCATCCTCCTTAAAAGAATGTTCACTTGGAAAAGAATCACATCTTAGCTACTGCTGTCGTACATAATTGGATCAAATTGATCAGGGTCAAGTGTACAGATCTCAGTCATCAACAGTTTCCTGCCTTCTCCTTTTGTTGTGAGCACTTCATGAATACAGTTTGAGATAATAATACATTTTAGAGAATAGAACTAAATAAGCAAACAAGAGCTGAGGAGTCTTCTGCATCCGTGAATACTTTTGATTTCAAGATTTGCAGAGAGGAAGCCTTGCTGAGGGGAAAGTCCGGGCTCTTCTGACTTTATCCCCATTGATACATTTTTACTAGCTTTTAGTTGAATTTGGAATTTTTACTTTTTATTTTTTATTTTTAAAAAATATTTATTTGGGGGTGCCTGAGTGGCGCAGTCTTTAAGCGTCTGCCTTCGGCTCAGGTCATGATCCCAGGGTCCTGGGATCAAGCCCCGCATTGGGCTCCCTGCTTGGTGGGAAGCCTTCTTCTCCCTCTCCCATTCCCTCTGCCAGTGTTCCCTCTCTCACTGTGTTTCTCTCTGTCAAATAAATAAAATCTTTAAATATATATATATATATGTGTATATATATATATATATATTTATTTGAAGAGAAAGAGAGTACACAAGCAGGGGGAATAGCAGGCAGAGGGAGAGGAAGAAGCAGGCTCCCCGCTGAGCGTGGACGTCCCCCACCCGATTTGGGGCTTGATCCCAAGACTCTGGGATCATGACTCGAGCCAAAGGCAGACATTTAACCGACTGAGCCACCTAGGTGCCCCATGAATTTGGAATTTTTAAACTCTTTATCCATTCGAAACTCTATACCCTAATGACCTATGAGGGCTTGGATTAAAGAACCAATCTATGGAATCACTTCAGCCACAGGCCTCAAACTCTGATTCAATCTGCTGTCCAGGGTCATCTGCATGGAGGGACACAGAGTCCCACAAAGTCCCCAGCATACTAGGAGAAGTCATTGACTCTGTGGTTAAGAGAGGGGAGTCTGGAGCCCCAAGTGACTTTAAGCCCTACCTACACACTGCTTTTGTGCTGGGTTGCTTTGGGCAAAATAGCAACCTTTCTGAGCCTAAGGTTCCTCCACAGGAAGAAAAATTAAATAAATTATTTATGGCCTGTGCTTGGATAGGCCACATCAGTATTCGTCTTTCTCTAGGCTTCCCTTTTGATGGGCACATTTTCCTGTAGATATATCATCTGCAACCATCGAACCATCAGATCTGCCTGGGAGCCACTCTAGCTTTAGGGAGTTTCTCACTAGAAATTCACCATCTCCAGGGGCAGATGAAACAGGTGACAAAGCCAAGTGTCACTGGCCAGATTGGGGTTTTGTATCTGCATTCTTGCTCATAAGGGTCAATAACTCAGCAGATGCAGCTAATAGTTACTTTGTGGGTATCTAGACTCCATCCGCAGGACTTTCTGTTTTCTTAGAAGAGATGTCAGAAATCTGGAGTTTTACCACTTTTATTTATTTTTTATTTTTTCCAAAGTGTTTAATGTTTAAGTGATTTCTACACCTAAGTGGGGCTCGAACTCACAACCCTGAGAACAAGAGTCACACACTCTACCAACTGAGCCGCCTGGTGCCCTGAATTTTATTGTTTTTAAATGTCGACTGATTTTCATTCAAAAAAGATTATGGGGGTCACTCAATCCCTTCAACAAGCTGAATGTGCTCCATGTGATGCCATTTTGCTGCGTGTGTCTCTTTTCATGCTTGGCAAGAGGTCTTTGAATATCTGGAAAGTGCACTAAGAAGACATCTCCTGCTCATTTTGCTCATTTACGGTCCCCCCTCCCCCCGCCCACCGCAGATAGAGGCACCCACTAATCTACTCTCTCTCTCTGTATGTTTGCTTCGCTGGGGGGCGGGAGGGCATTGCATATTGTGGAATCATGCAACGTGTTCTTTTGCGTCGGCCTTCTTTCACTCAGCTTCATGTTTTCAAGGTTCATCTGTGCCTGAGCATCAGTGCTTCCTTCCTTTTTTCCCCAGTTGAGGTATAATCGACATATAGCAATGTGTAAGTTTAAGGTGTACGGCAAGATGACTGGACTTGCATGTATTGTGGAAGGACTAGCAGAGTAAGTTTAGTTAGCATTCATCATCTCATACAGATACAGATAAAAGGAAAGAAGAAAAAATGGTTTTTTTCTTGTGATGCGAACTCCTAGGATCTACTCTTTAAAGTTTGCTCCATTCTTTTTTTATTACTGAATAATATTCCATTGTATGGCTATACTGTATTTTGTTCACCCATTTACTGGTTGACATTTGGGTTGTTTCCACTTTTTGGCTCTTGTGAATAATGCTGCTATGAATCCTGAAAGATTTTTACAACAGGATGGAACAAGAGTGGGGACACATTATTCAGAAGAGTTTGCTACCCTACCTCGAAGCAATGCAATAATCCCCTTGGGTGGTTTCTAGGCCTTTAGTCTTAGACAAGAAAACATGTAAATGATGAGAAATTCTTATTTTCTTTCCAGCAGAAAATCGATTATATTTTTGCTATCATTTAAAAAAAAAGTAAATATGTGCTTTTAGTAGAAAAAGAAGGCTGGTAAAAAAAAAATCCTATTTTATTAGACAGGGAAACCAATTACTGGCAGGTGCAGGGTGGTGTGCATGAAGGTGAAGGGAATATAATCCTTTCTCTCACTTCTTCCTCGGATACTTGTTTCCTGGCTCCGAGTCAGCGAGTTCATTGGGAGGCCACTTCTGGCCTCATCTTCTAGAGATGTAAACATTAACAAGATGATTTCTAGTGAGCCCATGTGCTTTCCCAATACATAGTGGAAGCGTGCTTTTGTTACCTGTCGGTTGACCCATGGGAACATATTCATGTGTGGGTGTAGCACCTTGACATTGGGATTAAGGAGCTGTGATTAGAAAAGTGTATCTATATTCAGAGAAAAAAAAATTGAGAGCATGCATAACCTATGCACTTCTTTCTCTTTTTTTCCCCTCCCAGAAAGAGATCTAGGACACATTTCACCATGCTCCATCCATTCCTGATCACCCATGGTTATGTTGTGCTTACCTCGTATCTCCCTCAGCCTGGAACATTCTCCCCCAACTTGTCCCCTGCCAGACTCCACCACAGTGCCACCTTCTGTTGACGTTTTTCCAGGTGCTCCTTTTCGCCATCCCTCCTTTATGCATACTTCTAGAAGAGCCATCATCTCCTTGGTTATAACTGCTCGCTTGCATGCCTTTTCCCCCATGGAGTTTAGAGACATTCCCATGTGTCTTTTCATCTTTGTAACCCATTGCCTGGTGCAGTACCTGGCACAGATCTCATGACAGGAAGGCATGCTTGCTTCCCTGGCCCCAGAAGTGATGCCTGTTAGTAGAGTTGTAAGGTCGACTCTGGCTTTAGATGACCGCGGAGATGTACGCCCACCGTAGGTCCGATGGCTAGTGACAGCCTTCTCATGACAGATGTGGTCCCCGGGGTCTGAAGAATTACTCAGTTGCCCCAAATCATTGGTAATATTGAAACAAGGTGCTTTTGGAATTCTGATTACAGAATAATCAAGTGAAAGTTTGAAGGAAGCAAGGTCTGATCTGATTTTAGCAAAAATCTAATCATGCAGGCATTGTAGACTTACTAATTCTAAGGGTTACTGAGTGATCATCATGGGAACAATGGCTATTGAGCAGGCATAATTTTTGTCAGTTGACTTGATTTTGTGCAAGGACCTTGTCAGAGTCCGTCCCTCATACAGGGTTCTTCTGCCCTGAGCAGCTATAAATGCTAATGATATCCATGCGTGCATTATGCCATGAGTCTGCTTTAGATTCGTGCGTAGCCAAATTTCTTCCCATTAGTGGCTTCGAAAATTGCCCATAAGCTCCTCTGGCCCCTGTAATTTTTTTTTTCACAAGTTACCCTTTACCCGTAAGTTGAAAAGTCTATGTCTTTACAGCAGATGGAGACATCCTTTATATCGAGGGCACTCCTCGGGATCTAATGCTGGTGGCAATATTTATAAAGTTAGCTATGAAATGCAATTATTTACCTATTTTCCTGATAGTCTTGAGAGTCCCATACAATGGGGCTCTTCTCTGCTCATTTGAAAAAGGTCTTTGTTATTATTATTATTATTATTATTTTTTTTTTTTTTTGCCTAGTGATGCTTACTTTGTACAGCAAAGCCCTCAAAATTTAAGGTCTGGCTTCCCAATTCCCCCAGTGATTCCCTCAGTCTGAAGCAGAATAAAAGAACTTCACCCGTTCCCCACCCCCTGCCCCGCTCCTACTTTAGGTCAGATAGAGGCCCCTCACTTAATCAGTATCTTCTCCTGTGCAATGGAGTTTGCTTGTGCATTTTTCAGGTACTACTCCGTCCTTTATCCACTGGAGAGAAAAATCTCTGATGCCAAGTCCCGCGAGCTGGTGATGTACATCTGGGCGCACGCAGTGGTGGCCAGCGTGCCCGTGTTTGCGGTGACCAACGTGGCTGACATCTATGCCATGTCCACCTGCACGGAAGTCTGGAGCAACTCGCTGGGCCACCTGGTGTACGTGCTGATCTATAACGTCACTACGGTCATCGTGCCCGTGGCTGTGGTCTTCCTCTTCCTGATTCTCATCCGCAGGGCCCTGAGCGCCAGCCAGAAGAAGAAGGTCATCATCGCAGCCCTCCGGACCCCACAGAACACCATCTCGATCCCCTATGCCTCCCAGCGGGAGGCGGAGCTGCACGCCACCCTGCTCTCCATGGTGATGGTCTTCATCTTGTGCAGCGTGCCCTATGCCACCCTGGTCGTCTACCAGACCGTGCTCAATGTCCCCGACACGTCCGTCTTCTTGCTGCTCACGGCCATTTGGTTGCCCAAGGTCTCTCTGTTGGCCAACCCCGTGCTCTTCCTGACTGTGAACAAGTCTGTCCGCAAGTGCTTGGTGGGAACGTTGGTCCAGCTGCACCACCGTTATAGTCGCCGGAACGTGGTCGGCGCAGGGGGCGGGGTGGCCGACGCCAGCCTGGAGCCCAGCCTGCGCTCGGGCAGCCAGCTCCTGGAGATGTTCCACATCGGGCAGCAGCAGATCTTCAGGCCCACGGAGGATGAGGAAGAGAGTGAGGCCAAGTACACTGGCTCGGCCGACCTCCCGGCCAACGAGGTGCTCGGGCCCTGCCTGGAGGGAGAGCAGGGACCGCAGCGGTCACCTGCTGCATCTCTCCTGGGTGCTCCGGACTCTAGAGCCCAGGGGGGGGCGGCGGCGCCTGTGGAGCCCGAGACACTGCCTGACAAGTACTCCCTGCAGTTTGGCTTTGGGCCTTTTGAGTTGCCGCCTCAGTGGCTCTCAGAGACCCGAAACAGCAAGAAGCGGCTGCTTCCCCCCTTGGGGAACACCCCAGAGGAGCTTATTCAGACAAAGATGCCCAAGGTAGGCAGAGTGGAGCGGAAGATGAGCAGAAACAACAAAGTGAGCATTTTTCCAAAGGTGGATTCCTAGTCAGGATTGTTGAGCTCCCGCAGTCCCGCCTTCCCTTCGCTCTGGCTCTCCCGGGATTTGGGGGATTTCATTGCAACCAAGTACGGGCTGCTTCCTGCTGTGTGGGCCCACTGCTTTTTGATTGAGAGGGAAATCTATAGAAGATCAATTGTCCTCTTTATCGAGGGAGTATATATATGTATGTCCATGATCTGTGTCCTTAGTGAAGTGTGTGTTCCTCTCTGTAGACACAAAAGCTGGGCAGTGTGCAAGGGGTCTTGGAATGGGTACTCCCTGTGCATTTTCTGAGGACTCCTTGGTTCCTGGGCCCGGAGAGTACAGGGAGACAACATCTGGGAGCTCGAGGGGAGCAGGGGCACCCTAAGGGAAGCCCAAGATAATTATGGAGTGGTGTGGCCACAAAGGCCTATTTGATTGACTAAAATAGGACAAATATTAAAAAATGTTTCATAGTGATCTGTATCTTCAGAGGAGATAGGGACTGGGATTTGATGCCTTTTCTCTGGAAGGCCTGATCATATGACTCAGTTTCTCCTGAAGTCCTTCATCTCTTTCACTGGGATGTACGTGAGGAAAGGCGCTTCCACTCCCATTTGACAGAGAAGGCAATAGATGTGCTTGGGGGTCAGGGAGGAGATACTATGTCTTGATCATCCTGACATTCTCCCGACACCACTGAAAACCTCAGAAAGTTCTGTCTGCAGTGTTGATTGGAAAACACTACAAGTGCTTTACTAGGTCTTTCCCCCTTAAATTAAATTTTTTTTTTCAACTAGTGAGAGAGAAGCTAAGAGGTAGAGAAGAAAGACAGAAATGTCTGTACCCTGTGGTCTCTTCTCTTCCAATGTTGATTTCATGTGAAAGGGGCTATGTCAACATCAGTAGGAGTGAAGTATATTGAAAAAAAATTATCTCGTGCGAACTTTTGGAATTAAAAGGCAATTTAAAAGTGCAGAGTTAGTGTGCACTGGGCCCTCTGGAAACATCATGCTAAAAATACTTAATTAGGAAAGGTGCTGCTGCCCAGAAGAGTGACAGAAGTCAAAGATGGCTTCCTTCTGATGAGGACTCCAGAACCCAGGTGTGGCCAGCCTCATTTTCAGTCTCTTTTTGCAATTATGGTTCTCCCTTCATTTTGGACACAAAGGAGGAAGAGACCAGAAAGATTTAATCATTTTAAAATGCCAAGGTGGCACCTAGCCCAGGGGAGCCCTTCACTTCCTTTTTTTCTGGTGAAGTTTTAGCAGGAGTCAGAGTGGATAGAGGAGGAGGACAGTGTCCTCAATAGATTAGTCTCCTGGCGGGTGGTGGGAGTACGGGATAGGGGGTGCTGCCACAAGCAATTCAAGTCCACTTTGGGGTGGATTTCACCAGGCTAAACTCAAACCATTGATGACATTTCACTTTTAATGACGGCAAATCAAGTGCCAGCTCCACTCCTCTCTAAGACATTTTGTTCTTATTGGTAGTATGTTGCGGGTTGGGGGTGGGGGGGGCACAATCCAGTGCCTTGAGCAAGCTTGAATGAAAGTGGGCATTCTCACCGGCAGACTTCCTTCCGCATCCCAAAGGCAGTGGCCCTCATAGATCACTTCCCGTTGTCCCTCGGAGGAAGCTCAGACTATGTGTAGGGAGTTTCCTTTTCCTGTTCTCTTCCTGGGTGTGGTGTCTTGTGATTCCAGAATATGAACCCAAAGTCCCTTCCCTGAGAGAGGGAAAGCCTTCCTCTTCGTGTTGTGTCTCCTGCAGTGTTGTGTGCTCTCAGCACAAATGGGGGGGGAGGGGAACTGCCACACCCTCTCTTGGCCCCCTCCCTGCCCCCAGGCCCTCTGTGCATGCCATCTGTAGCTCTGTGCCCTCATAGTTAACTGTGGCCCTTCAAGCTTATCTTTCAAAACCCTCACAATTGTTACAGCGTTCCTCCAGGGGAAGCATAATCTGTCAGAAAATTGTGTCTACTTTAGAAGCACCTGTCAAATGTAGCCACCTCGGTGTTGTTCTGATAATATGTATGTACATCTTAGTACATTCTAGTGAGGCAGAATTTAGGAGTTATTTCTTATGTATATTTGAAGCAGATGGTTGACTTCTAACAGGTCATTGCCAGGTGTATTTCTATAGTCTTTGAAGAATTCCATTTTAATAAAAAACTGAAAAGCTGTTTCTGAACTCAAAAAAAGTTGAATGAGCTCTGTTTTTTGTTTGTTTGTTTCTTTTCCTCTCGAGTGGGCGTGTTAATATAAATGCTGAATGTCAATTTGATCAAAGTCACAATGATATTGGGGAGGTGGAGGAGAAGTCGAGGGGATGATCGTGCAGGAGAGCAATTCCTCATCTACCCTGACAGGATGCAGGTGATGTCCAGACTGGATGGTGCAAAACAGAGTAGAATACACGTATTTAGAAATACAGAGATGTGTGACTGGCTGAAATTATTGCAGGTCCTCGTCTCTGGGACTGTTTTGGGTGTTTTAAGCCTTTTTGTTATATTTAAAAAAAACAATCTACATGTATAGATAAAAATGCTAATCAACTTAAAAACCTTCTGAATTTTGCAGCACACCATCAGACTAAACAAAAGAAAATAAGAAGAAACCATAAGCATCATTAAAGGAAATTGAGAAAATAAGACGATTTAGGCTTTCGGAGTCAGAGCAACCAATGGCTTTCTGCTGATATGCTCATATAATGTCAGTTTACTCAGGTAATTCCTTTGATTCAGCTCTATGAACTGGGCACCTGTAGGCTGTTCTGAATTCCATATTTTCTCAGTAACTGAGAAGTAATATTTCTTATTTTGTGTGTGTTCACTAAAGTACATTTTAGAATTATTGCTACTTTTTTTAAAGATTTTATTTATTTAGAGAGAACGAGCAGAAGCAGCTGGCAGAGGGAGTGGGAGAAACAGACTCCTCATTGAGCAGGGAGCACAATGCGGGACTCGATCCCACTACCCTGGGATCATGACCTGAGCCAAAGGCAGCTGCTTAACCAACTGAGCCACCCAGGTGTCCAAGAATTATTGCTATTTTTTAAGAGCAAGGTTAAGTAATGCTAGTTTGCTTTAGAAATTTAGAACCCACCTAATATTTCAGATTGATACAAAAATGTTGAGTTTAACTAAACTATCTCTGGACTTGATTTACTTGTTTATAATGTGTGTTCCCATCTACTTAAGACAATATCAGAAGTGAACACAATATAAGTACCATTGCATTAACTACTTCCAGTTGTTAGGACATTATCTAGAAGATCTCAATTAGTTTCAATTTACAGTACTCTCTGCCTTAAAGTTTATTCCCTTGGCAGCATTTGGCTTCTCAATGCCTGCTTTGTATGTATATGTGATGTTTCACCGGAGGATATTAACGCATAGCCCACAGAGTTTCTGTAGGCAATGATATCATCTCTATTCTGCAGCTGGGGGAACTAGAAGCACAGATGGCCACGTCATTCGCTCTCAGAGATGGAGCAAGTAGAGACAGAGCTAAAAACAGTACAGAAGGCATTAGGGCCCGATTCTTTCACTGCACCCTCTGAAGTACTGATCATCATTATCATCTGTTATTATGATTATTTTTGAATACCCACTTGGCACATATTATTAAACCGTACTTGGGACTGGATTAGAGCCCTTAATGCCTGACAGCTGTTTTTCTCAGCATTATTCCCCAAATTTCCTTCGGCTCAATGATCTCCCCAGTTTCACTGTAGAGTAATTGGGTGTAGAGTAAATGTTAAGAAACTCTTAATGGAATGCCAAGATTGTGATCATTCGGCTGAGAGTATTCACAGACATTGTCCTCCTTTTTATTTCTTCACCGAGGTTTACCTTTAGTTTGATTTAAGAGTCATTGACATCAAACACTCAGCCATCACCCACACTCCCGCAGGGACACTCGACACTGTTTTCTGCAAGTATCTGAAATGTTTACAAGATTCATTCATTCAGAACAGTAAATATTATAGCATTTAATAGTGCTATTATAGCGGAGTAGAAAGTACTTAAGATGTGGTTCCTGCCCTCTAGATGGCTTGGGGGGAGAGAAGAAAGCCCCTGTAAGAGACAGACAGCAGTAAATGCTCAAATGCTAACAAGAAGTGCTGAAGGAAAGGGAAAATTACGTTTCACTGAGTACATCTTCCTCAGCGATTTTATTTGATGGATGGCAAGGTTTTTCTTTAGATTCAGAAAATGTCTCTCTCCATAAAATGCCCATTTACTTCACATAGTCATAGCACTTAGAATATGGAGGATCTTAGCCTACTTATATTTGAAGGAATCAGGGCCTAGGAGACTGATTTTTTTCAAGACCTTGGACCGGAACTCATGATTTTTTTAAACAAAGATTTTACTTATTTGAGAGCGAGAGAGCACAAGCTGGAGGGATGGGGCAAAGGGAGAGGGAGAAACAGACTCCCTGCTGAGCAGGGAACCCGGTGCAGGGCTGGACATGCGGCTCGATCCATCCCAGGACCCTGAGATCACAATCTGAGCTGAGGGCAGATGCTTAACTGACTGAGCCACACAGGCGCCTCCGGAACTCAAGATTGTAAAATATGCCAAATCCATAAGCAAGATGCGGGGAGTGGAGATCAGCGCTTTTATAAGTGTCCTTTTCATGATGAAATGTAATAATTCAGGGGCACCTGGGTGGCTCAGTGGGTTAAGCCTCTGCCTTAGGCTCAGGTCATGATCCTCAGGGTCCTGGGATCGAGCCCCGCATCGGGTTCTCTGCTCAGCAGGGAGCCTGCTTCCCCCTCTCTACCTGCCTCTCTGCCTACTTGTGATCTCTCTCTGTCAAATAAATAAATAAAAAATCTTAAAAAAAAAAAGTAAATAATTTAGTAGATAGCCAGTTGAGAGGATGAAGACACATTTTCCTAACTAAGGCTTTCCATTTTCCTATCTGCTACTTGTTGCAGATAGGTAACTAGGACTCTGCACTCAGAAGTCCCCCTCACCACTGACTCTGTGTGTCTCAAACGAGTGGGGGTGAGGAGTTGGAAGGGATTCTAGCCTCTGCTCCCAGCAAGATCACTAGACATGGTTAGAGAAAGGCTGAAAAACTCACTTGCCCAGAAATAGTTTGCTGGAGGATTTGACTCAGTACCTGAACAGTGAAACATGGGACAAAAGAGCACACGAATGCAAGTGTACCACCTGAATCCAAAGTCCTCTCAAATTCGGGCCAAGGTAACAATCTCTAGATTCATAACAAAAAACACAGTTGGCAGTTTTCACAAAAATACCAAGTCATCTGTAGCAAAACCTGTAAGATAAATGAACATTTAATAGATGACAAATGTGAACTAGGCCTGGTAATTCATTTTTCTTTCATTCTCCAATATTGATTGGAAGGCTGCTTTTATTTGAAATAAAAATACTCATTTTATTAACAGTTGCTGTGAAACCTTCCATATGGAATCTCGAGAACATTTTAACTTCTCTCTACAAATTCAGGAAAAGTGCTCAAGGGTTACCTCCCCATTAATCAATAGAGTGGCTGGTAAATTGAAGCCTGCAGAAGTGAAGGGCCTTGTCTTTCTGAAGTCAACAGTAGAGGGGGATGGGAATCCAGATCTCATAAAACCTAACCCAATTTTCAATGCATTCAGTTGCATCATGCTAGAAAAATAGAGCACACCAATTGCCGTTTTGCTTTGTTTAATTCTTTGCTTGTAGATTGCAGAGGACAAGACTGATGGTTGTTCCTATTGCAGTTCTTGCTGTCCAGACTGTTGAGCAGGTGTCTTTCATGCTGGTAAAGATACTGTTGGCAGTTCAGGCTGGGACACACAGCAGGTCATTTCCAGAGGGAGTCAAGCCTGCTTAAATTGGGTGATCCTGGAGTCTCAGAGCTGAGAGTAAGCTCAGAAGCCTTTATCCAGCCCTTCTTTTACTAGACAAAGAAACAGGCTGAGGGAGGTCAAAAGACCAGACCCAGGTCAACTCCTGGCAGAGCCCCGATGAGAAACCAGGGATGTGTAATTTAAAATGGTTATATGTCAATGTATGAATTACATAACAATGTACGAATTATAGAACATTTCGAGCCAAATTAGAATATTAATTCCAGTTTGTTCTGATAAAATGAAGGGAAAACAAATCAACTTCTGTTAAATAAGGAGTTTTCATGATCAAAGAAGAAAGAGGTTTGACAAGAAAGCCAATAGTCATCAAAATATCGAGTAGTTCTTAGTGTAATAAACACCTTGTATGTTCAGATGGAAACATTACTTAGAGATTGCACTAAGAAAAAAGATGTGTGAGAAGGAAGTGAGATGCTAAGAAGTTCAGGATGGGAGCCAGCCTGGCTGCTGACTGATGGACAACCCCTGTGTTTTTACCGATTTCTTCTTTATCTCAGAGACCTTAAGCCTGAGAGAACAAATTTCTCTATGGTGCTGCTTATGACCCTTGAAGTTTGATTTGAATTCATTTCTAATGTGCTATGTGAATCACTTTTAACTGAGTCAAATCCTCCAGCAAACTATTTCTGGGCAAGTGAGTTTTTCAGCCTTTCTCTAATCCTGTCTAGTGATCTTGCCGGGGGCAGAGGCTAGAATCCCTTCCAACTCCTCACCCCCACTCGTTTGAGACACACAGAGCCAGCAGTGAGAGGGACTTCTGAGTGCTGAGTCCTAGTTACCTATCTGCAACAAGTAGCAGATAGGAAAATGGAAAGCCTTAGTTAGGAAAATGTGTCTTCATCCTCTCAACTGGCTATCTACTGAATTATTTACATTTCATCATGAAAAAGGCATTTATACTCTGCAGCCAATTAAGCTGACTGTGCTCTTTGTCCATGGGGGCCCAGTGTGCCATGGCTGCAAACAGTAGCCTCCCTGGTAGTGTATGCAGCCTGTTGATTGTACGGGTTGCCCAAAGGGACCTTGGAGACAGCCCTTTCCAGTGGACGTTGAGGTCTGACCTCGTGGCTATCTCCAATTTAGGCTGCAGACAGGTATGCAGGGTGCCTTTGGAAAGCCTCAGGGCACAGTAGCCAGGGTCCACATTGGCCAAGTCATCATGTCCCTCCATACCAAGCTGCAGAACAAGGAGCATGTGATTGAGGCCCTACGCAGGGCCAAGTTCAAGTTCCCTGGCCGCCAGAAGATCCACATATCCAAGAAGTGGGGCTTTACTAAGTTCAATGCAGATGAATTTGAAGGCATGGTGGCTGAAAAGCGGCTTATCCCAGATGGCTGTGGAGTCAAATACATCCCTAATAGTGGCCCCTTGGACAAATGGAGGGCTCTGCACTCATGAGACCCTTGGCACTGCCCCCTCTGTATTCATGGCCACCAATAGTTTTTTGACAACTTCCTGTCAAAAAAAAAAGACATTTATAAAAGCACAGGTCTCCACTCCCCACATCTTGCTTATGGATTAGGCATATTTTAAAATCATGAGTTGCAGAGGCGCCTGGGTGGTTGAGTGGGTTAAGCATCTGCCCTTGGCTCAGGTTGTGATCTTAGGGTCCTGGGATTGATCAGCCCCGACGTCCAGCCCTTTATTTATTTATTTGACCGAGAGAGACACAGCGAGAGAGGGAACACAAGCACAGGGAGTAGGAGAGGGAGAAGCAGGCTTCCCGCTGAGCAGATAGACCGAGGCAGGGCTCAATCCCAGGACCCTGGGATCAGGACCTGAGCTGAAGGCAGACGCTTAATGACTGAACCACCCAGGCACCCCTGTTTTTTTGTTTTAAATTGGGTCTCCTGATCTATGTACTAAAATGCATTTTTAGTATCTGAGTTATATAATTTTTTTATTATTGCATAAACTTTATTTTAAATAAAATCTTTAAAAAAACAAAACAAAAAGCTAAACCCTACAGGATCAGAGACCTAGCTCCATATCGAAGTTATGGTTTGGAATCCAAGGAGAAGCATGAAGCATGACACTCAATGCCTGGACAGTGTTCAGAAACAGTGGGTTTCAGCCCAGGATTGATTGCTGCAGTGAAATTGCTAAACTTCTCTTCAGCTATTATCCGTAAGCAGTGTCTGTCTCATCCACTCCTGTGGCCGAGGCGAAGGGCCAGGAGTGGAGCACTGTCATCTCAACTGGCATCCAGCAATGGAAACTGCAGCAAGCCTCTGGAATGTTCTGGCAACTCTTTGATTCTTTATAGATACGGAATTGCTACAGGTGACCAAACTTTGGCGCCAGCCCTCTCACTAGAGTGACTGCCAGGGAATTCTCTAAGAGAAGTAGATTTCTCCCCTGCTGGTGAATGACTCACTTGGCAGAGCTTCTCCGTTACTGGCAGAACCGAGATGACTTCCCCCCAAAATTCATTCTGGATTTTAGATGATATCTTCATTTTTTATTTAATTTACTATCTTTTCAAAAACAAGCCTCTATTAGCTTTCTGGGTAATACATGTAAGGCTGCACTATGTGTGTGTGTGTGTGTGTGTGTGTGTGTGTGTTGATTTTTGTGCGTCTCCTTGGTCTCCTGGCATAGTTTGGGTTTTCCCCCACCACACTGAAATTCATATCACTTGGACAAGTTAAACAAGGTCACATGACAATGCCTGGGCTTGCTCCTCTCGCTTAAATAATTGAAGAGGTATCGTTATGTGTTTGGGCCAATAGATATTGAGAAGTGGCAAACTTGTTCCTCCCTCAATGTTTAAAAGGGGGACATTCTCTAGCTAGCACTGGATTCTCTGATTCTCTGATTCTCTGTAGCACTCCACAATAGACAGGAAGAGGGAAGAAAAAGTTCAGAATCAAGGAAGTGGGAAGGGAGAACATTTCCCAGTTTTTTTCATGACTACTTACAAAGGAGGTCCTGGGGGGGATCTCAGTGTCTCGCACCTCCAGGGGGCTCCATGGCGCCTCGAAGAGCAGTGGCCTCCTTACCATTTACTCTTTAAAACAGTGCTTTTAAGCTAGTGTTTTTCAAAGCACACTCATGGTTCTACTGCACTAGAATCACCAAGGTATTTGTTAAAATGCAGATTCCTGCACTTGACCTCGGACTTGCTAAGTCAGGGAATAGGGATGAAAATGAGCATTATAGGGGCGCCTGGGTGGCTCAGTGGGTTAAAGCCTCTGCCTTCAGCTCAGGTCATGATCTTAGGGTCCTGGGATCGAGTCCCGCATCGGGCTCTCTGCTCAGCAGGGAGCCTGCTTCCCCGTCTCTCTCTGCCTACCTCTCTGCCTGCTTGTGATCTCTTTCCCTCTGTCAAATAAATAAATAAAATCTTAAAAAAAAAAAAAAAAGAAAATGAGCATTATAAGTAACACATGAAATGATCCCTAGGAACAACAAAATCTGAGAACCCATTTTTAGCAGATTTATTTCATAACTTTGAAGTATGAAAAAAGTACAAAAAAAAAAGTACTAAACACATACTAAACTTAAAGTGCATTTTACTTTGAAGAAAACTAGGGTCACCTGCTGCAGAACTTGCTTTTTGTTCTTTAAGTCTTTGTTTACTTGCCTGTTCATGCCTCTTGGTTATATGGATGGTACTGTGGCCACGCAGGGTTGGGAGGTAGTCCAGTTGGTATAAAAGGGACAAATGAAATAAAACACGGACTTCTCTTTACACCTACAGATTTTCTATAAATACGAATGTGTGAGAACTTCAGTCTTTCAAAGTTACCCATGGTTGAGATTAGATATTTATACCATGTACTAGGATATTAAAAAAAAAATCCATTCTGTTTTTTTGAGATTTATTTTTCACTTTTCCAATTCTGATGGCTATTTAAACATGGATCCAAGCACAGTTCAAACATACAGGGTATTTGGTTTCAGTGGTTTCTTGAATCACCCCTAAAATTGAAGGAAAGTGAGTTTGAGTGTTTTGTTTTAAACAAAAGACAATCAGCACCATCTAGTGGATACAAATAACCTCTCTCTCTCTCTCTTTTTTTTTAATTTGGTTCCTTGAGGAGGTGAAGAGAGGTAGCTTAGGGGGCACCTGGGTGGCTCAGTTGGTTGAAGCCTCTGCCTTCGGCTCAGGTCATGATCTCAGGGTCCTGGGATCGAGCCCCGCATTGGGCTCTCTGCTCGGCGGGGAGCCTGCTTCCCCCTCTCTCTCTGCCTGCCTCTCTGCCTGCTTGTGATCTCTCTCTCTCTCTGTCAAATAAATAAATAAAATCTTAAAAAAAATAAAAATAGAAAAGAGAGGTGGCTTTGGAACTGGGTTGGAAATTCAGTACCAGTTAGTTCCCGAGTGACTTCAGAAAAATTACTTGACCTCTCTGTGCTCTGCTTCTCAACTATAAATCTGCGTAATAATAGCACCGCCTCATAGGAAGTTATGGAGTGAGATGATACATCGAAGGCATGTCCCAAACACTCAGTACTTGTTATTTTTTAATAATGCTAAGCCATAGATGTGGGAGCTGTCCAGTGGCATACATTTTAAATTGCCCTCCAAAATAAATGGCTATTTAGCTCGTAGAATCTATAATAGGAGGCTTAATGAGGTTCTGTTCCTAGTGTGCTGTCACATTTGGCTGAAACTTATTAGGTAAGAGAAGGGGAATTGGGGCAACAAAGATAAAATGGTAGTTGGGACCCAGATGGAATACAATGTGGGCTCACTCTCATTCATTTGAATCTGACTCCACTTAGCAGGGAAAGGTCAAGAGTGGAGAGAGACAGATTTAAAACAAAAACCAATTCTGAAACCAACACTACCATATGTCACTAACCTGGAATGAGACCAGGGGCGTTTTAACTTAGAATATCTTGACTCTGGAAGAAATCTTTATAATTATTTTGAAAGGCACAATACTTTTATAGACTATGTTTGGACTTTTTGAACACAACCCTTCAGAAAACGGCAGAGAAAAATATGGCACTCTCTGCTGAATATGAATTATTTGGAGGGTGTCACCTGCAACAGCAGACACAGAAGTATTCAGGAAATTAAAAACAAAGACATAGTATATTGTGTGTTAATACACAACAAATACAATTTGTTAAGATTTGCTCTTAAGGCACTTACAGCCTCTGGCAGTTCACAAAAGGTAACAGCAGGAGGTAAATAAAGTGGGAATGACAGAAAACAAGATGAGTTTCATGCAAAATGACATTGATGGGCACTTAGTTTGGTAAGAGGACTGTGAAGCTACATTAAGTTTCTATTCTTTTTTCTAAGTTTCTATTCTTTTCACTTGCTTTTTATGTTTCTTCTGTTGTACATATTTTAAAAGCAACAGTTGAAAAAAAAATGAAAGTCACAGGTCATAGCCTTGATTTGTCTTAATTTTCTCTCCCCACATCCCCAAGAAATCTGAAATATGTTATTTTCTCAGTGAGCACCATTAGTCGTCAAAAATAAAAATGGAAAGAGTGGCCTTTATTCATGGAATATTAGAATTGTGCGGACATCTGGAGTTTATCTATTGTCTAGTTCCTCCAAGAGTGGTCGGTGGACCAGAAGCATTGGCATCACCTCGGAGTCTATTAGAATCTTGGGTCCCACCGGACACACTGAATCAGCATTTTTTTTTTTTAAGATTTTATTTATTTACTTGACAGAGAGAGAAAGATCACAAGTAGGTAGTGAGGCAGGCAGAGAGGGGGAAGCAGGCTCCCTGCTGAGCAGAGAGCCCTATGCAGGGCTCGATCCCAGGACCCCGAGATCATGACCCGAGCTGAAGGCAGAGGCTTTAACCCACTGAGCCACCCAGGTGCCCCCCGAATCATTTTTAAAAAAGATTTTATTTATTTGAAAGAGAGAGAGAGAGCGGCATGGGGGAAGGGGCAGAGGAAGAGAGAATCCTGAAGCATACTCTCTGCTGAGCTCGGAGCCCAACTTGGGGCTTGAGTCTCTCACAACCGTGAGATCATGACCTGAACCAAAACCAGAGTTGGATGCTCAACTGACTGAGCCACCCAGGCGCCCCCGATTCATCTTTTAAAAGCGTTTATAGGTGTTTACAATAACTGTAGCCTATAGCAAATATTCACATACTGGAGAACACGGAGATTATTGAGTACCATTTGAATAATGTAACGTACAAATCTTCAAGCAAGGCTAACCGCACTTCACAGAATCACAGGTTGGGAACTGCCAATTTAAGGACTTATTTTTGTGTTAAAACTTATTGTTTCTTGGAACAGCACTCACAGAGTTTGTATAAAGTATACAATGAATATTAACTTATTAATATTTTATTTGCAAGAATGACTCACTGTTAGCAGCAGACGTGGCCAGGAAAACGCACTTAGAACACGGCACCAGCTCCAAGCAAGACTGACCAGTCGGATTGGGACTGCATCTCTCTCATGTGCTCCAATCCAGGTTCCCAGAATGTTAACCTCAACTTCTGACACAGGGTGTTAGCATTTCCTGCTTTTGCTTTTGACTGGACATCAGTGGATTTCTTCAGTAACATCTCTATGTTGATTGATAAAGTTTAATTCTTATAGGAGAATTAGAATACCTTTTCCATTTTTCCTGATTTCTCTCTTTTTTTTTTAATTTAGAAAAACACACAAATTTCCTAATCAATGCTGGGAAGAAATTCCTGCGCAGAAACACTAACAAGGAGGACAGCGAGGCTGGAGCAAAGTTTACTAGAGAGAGGGTGGTAGGATTAGAGTCTAAAAGTAAACAGGGGGCCTGGTCCTTTAGGATCTGTGGGCATTGTAAGGGCTCTGCAGGATAGGGGGAGCCACGGAGTGACATGGTTTGACTTTGGTTTTGAAAGCATCATTCAGGCTGCTGTTTGAAAGTAGTAAGGGCTAGGAAGGCAGCAATGAGGAAGAAGGTTGTTGCAAAAATCTAGGTGAGAGATGATGGCAGTATGGACCAGAAGGTAAGCACAGAAGGTGCTGAGAGGTAGTTAGATTCTGGGTATATTTTAAGTGTAAAGCTGATGGGATTTATCACAAATTGATTGTAGAGGGTGAGGGGAAGAGGAATTGAGGACAACTTCAAGGTTTTTGTTCTGAGTCTGGCAGGATGGAATTGCCATTTACTGAGATAGATAAGAGGGTGGAGTGGGAGTGGGGTGACTGTGGAGAGGTTTGTTTTTCGACATGATAGGAGCAGGATATGAATGGCCAGGTTTTTAAACCCAGTTTTTAAACCACTGCCCTAGATTGTAGCTGTGGTTCCCTGAGCAACTCACTTTACCTTTGTCTATTTGCTTCACTGAAAAACACTTAAAGAATACACATCCTACCTACCTGATATAATGAGGCTAAAGGGGCCGTGTATGGGAAAATGCCTTGTAAATTGTAAAGTGCTGTCCATACTAGAAAGCAGATAGTTGATGGTACCGAGGATGAAGAAAATCAGTTTGAGGACCCATGGAAAGTCTTCGTGAGCTTAAAATGGGAGAATCCACAAAAAAAAAAAAGAAAAGTGCAAAACTAGTATTTTTTATTTACATGTAATCCAAAATATAGCAAGAACTTCAAATACATGATCTTTTTGAGCTGCACAACAATCTTGTGAGGAAGGAATTATTATTCCCATTTTACAGAGAAGGAAACTGAGCTCAGAGAGGATGCCAGACCTACGGAGCATCATATGAATGGTAGAGAGCTACAGAAGCCTCCAGACGTCCTCCTTTCGCAGTTCAATCTAAACGCGAACAGCCCTTACCCAAGCCACACCGTCCGCAGGAAGACGGAGGAGACAGAAGGGCTGCCCCAGCTCGGGAGGGTCCAACAGCGGTCCTCGCCGCTCCTGGCCCCCACACCTTATTTCCTCATGGTACAGCCCTTTTCTCTTATCGCGAGACTGGAAGCGTAGCGCTTCTGGTTGCCAAGGGAACAGCGTTCCTGGAGGCAGGAGGGCTTTGGAAGCTCAGCTCCTTCCCCCTCCAGAGAAGCTGTGGTGGCGGGAAAGACCCCTCCCCTTTGGGGGACAGGGGGTGACGCTGAGTGTTAGCATTGCGCTTCTGCGCCCGTCAATGATCTGCCGACTGGTGACTGCCTCCCAGAATTTCCGCGGGAAAGGTAAGGCACCACACCTGTTAGGACCCCACCTCTACCGCCGCGCGACCGGCCGCAGTGTGAGTCGGAGCGATTCGCGTCCGGGACCGCGGAAGGGTTGGCGGGAAGAGGGGCAGGGCCAATGAGAGGGCGGGGCGGAGTCGTGTCTGACTGCTGGACCCGGAGACTGGCTGTTAGGGCGAAGGGGCAGGGCCAGTAGGCGGCGGGCTCAGCCAGGGGTGGGCGGGGCCTGGGAGGGAGCGGGCATGCCCAATCCCGACAGAGGCATCTTCCTCTACGGACACCGTAGCCGGCATTTCCACATTCCCGACCTTAGAACCTTCTATCAGGGACTCCTACTGTGCCTTCTGGACCTTAAGATCTAAAACTCATTTGAAATCGACTGTATAGCAAAGCGTGCGAATAGGTATGTCACAGAGGGGGAAAAAGGTGGCCAGTAAACATTTGGCTGCAGACTCCATTTTCCATTTCTCTCGTAATTAGAGAAATGTAAATCAAACTCACAGATACCAGATTGACAAAGGTGGAAAAGCTGTGGTGATAACCAGATTGACCCCAGGCCAGAACGGGGAAAGAGGCACTTTCTTCACACCCTGTTGATAGTGTAATTTGGTACAACCTTTTTGGTGGACAGTGTGGCGTCCTACCAAAAGTTGAAACGCAAGTATTCTTGGACTCAGTGTAGTTTATCTAGGTGTATATTTTGTTTAGTATCGCTAAACAAAGATTCACACAAAGAGCTTAGCTTGAAATTGTGTGTGCCATTTGTGTGTGTTTGTGTTGGGGAGGAGTAGGTAGTTAGAAAGGATAGAGGTTTGCATATGCCTAAAAAAAGTGAGATCCCCCAAGTCCGTTAACAGTGGTTCTTGGGGTGAGGAAATTTTTGACTTTTTAAAAAAATTCTTTTTTTTTTTTTTTTAAAGATTTATTTATTAGAGAGACAGCATGCATGGGGGGAGAGACAGAGAGAATCTTCAAGCAGACTCTGGGGACTGGGAGCCTGACTTGGGGCTCATCCCTCAACCATGAAATCATGACCTGAGCCAAAACCAACAGTCCACCACTCAACCGACTAAGGCACCCAGGCACCCTGGGAATTTTGACTTTAAAAAGTTTTACATTCTTCTATATTATTTGACTTTTTGCTTCTCATGGGCAAGTATTTCTTAAATAATAAATATATAAAGTAAAAAATGTTCTATGGTAAAATAACTTCTAGACATTAAAACCATGAAAATAAATATAATTCCGTTTTTTAAAGATTGGCTATTTATTACTAAACAGAGGAGGGTTCATTTTCTTTCAATTCTTCCTTTCATCCAAAAATAACCAAATTACGGCAGCTATGCGTCCCCATTTTGGTTTTAAATGATTCGTGGTGATCGCATTTCTTACAAGCCTGTACGAAAAAGGCTTTAATTATTTATTATTTTTATTTTTAAAAGATTTTTATTTGACAGAGAGAGAGAGCATGAGAGAGAGCACAAGCAGGGGGAGCAGCAGGCAGAGGGAGAAGCAGACTCCTGGCTGAGCCGGGAGCCCGATGCGGGACTCTATTCCAGAACCCTGGGATCAGGACCCGAGCCGAAGGCAGACGCTTAACTGACTGAGCCACCCAGGTGCCCCTGAAAAAGTTTAAATTAATCTTGTTTGAAATGAATGTTATAAAAAGTTGATATGTGTTCGTTTTAATTTGTTACAATTTAGAATCTGGTCATATATCATCTGCTTAATGGAATATCATGAAGTAAATAATATTTTATCTTTGAAATACCTTTAATGCAATAAGAAAATGCTTCATCATGTGATGCTAAGTGAGAAATATACAAGTCCAATTTTGGTGGAAACACAGAGCAAAAATTGATAAGTAATATGCCAACGATGTTTAGCGCAGAGTGGTGAATATTGGGTGATTTTTATTTATTTTTGAATACACTTTAATATATTCCAGACATTTTTCTAAATAGATAAATTAATTACGAATTCAAGATATACTTATTAGAAAATCAGAAAATACATAATGCAAAAGGTAAAATAAAAGACCAAGAACAGCCTGGGTGGCTCAGTCAGTTAAGCGTCTGCCTTCGGCTAGGGTCGTGATCCCAGGGTTCTGGGATCAAGCCTCATATTGGGCTTCCTTCTGAGCAGGGAGCCTGCTTGTCTTTTTTCCTCTGCCTGCTACTCCCCTTGCTTATGCTTGTTCTCTCTCTCTCAAATAAATAAATAAAAATCTTTCAAAAAAAAAAAAAGACCAAGAACATCCATGAACCCACCAATCCAGAAGAATCCACTTCTGTTACTTCTCTGGTTTGTTATCATCTTTCAGGTGCCTTTGTGTATATTTCTTTAATTAGAGAATTGAACTTTTTTTTTTAAGCAAGATATTGAGATTTCACAAGATATTTTCTTTTCTTTCCTTCTTTTCCTTTTTTTGGATATTTTCTTTCTCTCTATCTTTCTTTCTTCCCTCCCTCTCTCCCTTCCCCCCTCCTTTCTTTCTTTCTTTGCCTATGTGGAAAAAAGTAATGGAGAAGGGGCATTGAATTAGGATCTTATAGATGTATTTTCAATGTTTAAGAAGAAATCCCAGGGGCACCTGGGTGGCTCAGTGGGTTAAAGCCTCTGCCTTCGGCTCAGGTCATGATCTCAGGGTCCTGGGATTAAGCCCCACTTTCTGCTCAGCAGGGAGCCTGCTTCCCTCTCTCTCTGCCTCTCTGCCTACTTGTGATCTCTCTCTCTCTCTGTCATATAAATAAATAAAATCTTTAAAAAAAAAAAGAAGAAGAAATCTCAATAGCTACATAGAAGTTCCACAAGAAAAATAAAACATTGTCAAAGAAAGTAATCAAATGATAATTAAATACTTAAGATGACAGAAGCACTAAATGTTGATTTAACCAAATCCAGTGCCTTAACTATATAGTGAGTGTATGTGGGGAAGAGTGAATTCCTCTATGTGAATTCCTTGTTTATGCCCTTAGCCAGTTTTCTATTGGAGTGTTTCTTTTTTTTTAATAGATTGGTAAGATTTCTTTAAATATGTAAATTCATTAATCTTTTGTGTATCATCTGTGTTGAATATATTTTCCTTAGTTTCTCAGGTGCCTTTTAGTTTAATTTAGAGTTCTTTTTGTTTCTTCGTTTATTGACGTTCAAGTGCATTAAATGTTATGTGATCAAATCTGTTAGTCTCTTCCTTTTTGATTTATGCTCTTGGTATTATCTTTAGTAAGTCATTAACTTATTACATAAAGTATCTTTATATTTCCTTTCAGTCCCTTGGAGATTTGTTATTTTACATTTATTTATTATTTTAAAAATTAGTTTTTACTTTTATTAAAGTAGTGTAATAAAAAATGTCAAATTCTACTATAACATTTACAATGGAAGAAAGTAGAAGCAATACCTAGCCTCATTCTCCAGAGGCAACCATCCTGAACTCATAAATATTATGCTTATTTAACTATGGCTTGGCTTTATTAATTTTGGGGCATTCCCTTTGATTTCCTATTATGACAGACTAATATCTTATACTACCTCTCCTTTTACGTACTCCTCCCCACATATACTCAATGTAGATAAGGCGCAGTATTTGAACCAACATTTAGTGCTTCTGTCATTATAAGTATTTAATTATCATTTGATTGCTTTCTTTGACAATGCTTTATTTTTCTTGTGGAATTTCTATGTGGCTCTTGAGATTTCTTCTTAGACATTCAAACCCATCTATAAGATCCTAATTCAGTGGCCCTCATCCATTTTCTCTACATAGGCAAATTCGTAAGATCGTCAGTTCCATACCTCCCCCCACCCTGGGAACTGTATTTTATTTATTATTTTCAGGAACAAACATAATAGAACAGACCTATTTCTAAAGCAAACTGAAAGATTTCTGGAGCCTTTTAGATGATCCATGTCATTGACGGTTCTCTGTGCTTCTCCTCTCTTTACTGACGAGTATTATACCGGCTCTGCAAATGCTTCCATCTCATTGCTCCCTCTGTAAGCTGCAATCAGTCTCCCTTGACAGCCTGCTCGCGGCATTTACAAGACTTTTGGCCTTTTGGTGACTTATGCTTTTTGATTGTGACATGATGGGCCAGGGTGATCCGTCATCCCACAATAATAATGTCAGCGCCTTCCTGAGTGAGCCCAGATGCTTTTGCAGAGCTTGAATAATGTCGAGATCAATGCCTTTTTCATTTGCTAAGATGGAAAGAGTTGACCTACTGGTCCCTTAAGCATCAGCTTTGGCACATTGAATGGTTGGAGGCCAAATCATATTATCCCTCTGTGCCTTGGAAGAGCAATGGGTTGTTGATGTTTATGCTTCCTCCTTATCCAAAACTTCCCTGGACTCTGCCTCTGCTGTTCAAAAAAAGAAAGAAAGATGAGTCATTTTGTAGGATCAAAAAAAAAAAAAAAAGGGCATTGTTTACACTCACTGGGGCCAGAGGCAATTGTCTTTCCTCTTTCTGTTATGAGAGAAATGGTTTAACTCATAATTAGTAGAAGTTTAGGGAAATTATGAAATTTAGGGAAGGATCATTGGAAGATCCATTTACATGTAAAGCTAAGTATGAGAAAGCAAAATCTGGAATTCTCCTATTTCTTCCGTTTTCTCAGCATTACTGAGCAGATCTGTAATGGTCCTGATTAAGAGCACAGTTTGGAAGGATCAAGGTGCCTGCAATGCCCAAGTTCTCCCACTAGTTTAAACCATCTTGCCTAATAATCCTTGCTTCAGAAAGCAGCACTGGAAATAGGGAACCAGAGGGGTGACAGGCCTACGGATGGTGTCACACAAAAAATAGGGGTTGGCAATATGGGGCCAGATAGTAAGGGTGTGTCCTCTAGCAGAGAAAGTAGGTTTTGTTCTGAGTAGGTTTGTTTCTGAGGGTGAAGTAGAATCATGGGTTTCAAAAGTGGGGAATTGGTAGAAAAAGAGCGGTAACCGGGAGTGGGGTACTCCATGAAAATGTGGTACCAAGGAGGAGAGGAGAAGTTTGAGCTGAGAGCTGAGCTAGAATAGGAAGTGCTAGATAGAAAAAGGAAGGCAAAACCAGAAGAAAGTAGAGGCCTTACGCATCATTACGATGAATTGAATTTGGGTTGAGAGGCTTGGTGCTCCATGAGTATCTTCTCAGGCCAAGGACATGGTAAATGTTTCTTTTTGAAGCACAGGAAGCCCTTGAGATAGCAGTCAGTCTGCATTCTTTTTTAGCCACTCTCCGAATCTAACGTTCTGGTCAGAAGGGTTTCCACCTATAGTAACAGAAAATCCCTGGACACAGACGTCTTTTGATGGAATTAGTGTAGGGTGACTTTGATGGCAACATAATCCTTATTAACGAAGATTCTGAGCTAATTGTGCATTAACTCTAATGAAACATGTAAGCATACAGGTCATAACTTGCTTTAATTTCTTGTTTGTTTCAGGATATCAATGGATATTATAAAGGGAAACTTAGATGGAATTTCAAAACCAGCCTCAAGTTCAAGAACACGTCCTGGGAGCAGAGATTCAAGTACTTCTTTGGAGGTGCTCTCACCGGAACCAGCATCCTTCAAGGTACTTTGCTGTTTAGAAATGATTTCAAGTCCTTCTCCTGAACTCTAGCACTTGATAAATCAAGGCTATTGTTAATATCCCACTTAAAGGATCCTCTTGAGAGGGTATGTTTTGGGAGCACTCATAGATTTCTTCTTGGATTTTACTTTAGATCATTTGGCACATCACAATAAAGATACAGGACAGTTCTATCACCCCTCAAAAATTTCTTCATGCCACCCCTTTGTACCTACTTAATCTCTCCTTTGCTTTAAAAAAAAATTTAAATTCAATTAATTAACACATAGTGTATTATTAGTTTCAGAGGTACAGTTCAGTGATTCATCAGTTGTATATAACACCCAATGCTCATTACATCACATGCCCTTCTTAATGCCCATTACCCAGTTACACCATCCCCCACCTACCTCCCCTCTAGCAACCCTCAGTTTGTTTCCTATGATTAAGAGTCTCTTATGGTTTGTCTCCCTCTCTGATTTCGTCTTATTTTATTTTTCTCTCTTTCGCCTATGATCCTCTGTTTTGTTTCTGAAATTCCTCAGATCAGTGAGATCATATGATGATTGTCTTTCTCTGATTGACTTACTTCGCTTAGTATGATATCCTCTAGTTCCATCCACATTGTTGCAAATGGTAAAATTTCATTTTTGATGGCTGTGTAATATTCCATCATATATATATACACATGTATGTGTATGTGTGTGTGTGTGTGTATGTATCACCTCTTCTTTATCCATTGATCTGTTGATGGGCATCTGGGCTCTTTCCATAGTTTGACTATTTCACTTTCCCCTACTCTTAATCCTGGAAACTCCTGATCTATTCTCTACCTATTGTTTCTCTTTTTCCAGAGAGTTATAGGAATGGAATTAAAAAGTATGTAGCTTTTGAGTCTGGCTTTGCCTGTTGGCACAATGCATTTGCGACTCCACTATTGTTATACGTATCAATAGTTCGCTCCTTTTTACTAGTGAGTAGTGTACCTTTGTGTGGGTGTACCACAGTGTGTTTATCCATTCACATGTTAATTTGGATTGTTTGCAGGTTTTGGTGATTATGAAGAAAACTGCTATTAATATTTGTATACTGAATTTTTTGGGAGGGGAATAGTTTTTTATATTTCTTGGGTAAATACCTAGGAGTTGGATTGCTGGGTTGTACGGTAAGTATATGTTTAACTATAAGAAACTGCAAAACTGTTTTCTGTTCCCATGAGAAATATGAGAATTCCAGCTGCTCTGCCTCCTCACCAGCAGTTGGTATTGTTAGTTTTTTTTTTAAAGCTATTCTAATAGATATATAATAGTTATCTCATTGTGATTTTAACTCACATTTTCCTGGTGACTAATAATGAATGTATTTTCACGTGCTTTTTGTAATCTACATATCTCTTTTGGAAAGTGTATGTTTAGGTTTTTTTGCCTAACTTTTAAAATTGTATATTTTTTCTTATTGTTAACTTTTGGGAGTTCTTTTATATATATATGAAATTGTATTTTTTTTCTTATTGTTAACTTCTGAGAGTTCTTTATATATCCTGGAATTTTTTGTCAGATATATGATTTGCAAATATTTTCTCGTGGTCTGTAGCTTGACTTATTATTCTTTTAATTGTGTCTTTTGAAGAGCAAAGACTTTAAATTTTGTTAATTGCAATTTGTCAAAATTTTTTTGAGGTTTGTGTTTTTTGTTGCATCCAAGAACTTTTTGTCTAAGCCAGGGTTCCAAAGACTTTCTCCTATGTTTTCTTCTGAAAGTGTTACAGTTTTATGTGTTACATTTTTATGTTTTGCATTTAGCCTCTATTGTTGCCAGTAAGAAGGCTTTTGTACACCAGATATTCATTACAGTGTGTGCTGTGTAGTTTAGATATTTTTCTCTGGTTGCTTTCACTTTTTTTTCTCTTTGTCTTTGGTATCTACTGTTACTCACCTTTGTATGGATTTACTTATTTTATCCTTCTGGAGACCAGAACTTCTTCAATCTGAGGATTTGTATGTTTTGTTTATTTTGAAAAATTCTCAGCCATTGTTTTCTTATATGTTTCTAATATTGCCTCCTTTTTTTCTCTTGCATCATCCTGAAAGTCATATTAAATATCTGTTGAAATTTTCCCTTCTAATGCTTTATGTCTCTTATCTTCTTTTTAATATTTTTTATTCATTTCTTTCTCTGTACTTCATCTTGGGGACTTTTTAACATATATTTTTGGATTTTTGAATTCTTTCTTATACTATGTCAAATCTACTCCTTAATCCATTGAATTTTTAAAGTTAATGACATTTTTAATTTCTGGAAGCTCTTTTTAGTTTATTTTCAAATAAGCTAAAGATAGTTGATGCTAATGGAGTGGGGAGCTGTGGGTAAAATTATAAAATGGGCAAAGTTTGCCTTTTGTTCTCCAGTTTCATCTTTTTGCTTCATTGCTTCCTGTTCATTCTGAGAGTTAGGGTCATATGGGATGATATATATGAAAGGTCTTTTTGTGTCCTGAAGTGTGTTATTATCCAAGTATGTTGCTAATATCTAGTTATGTTTTCTATATTCTCTATTCCCCTATATAAAAACCATTCTCTGGGAAAGGTTGGCCAAATTCATTTATGCCAAGATATAAATAACCGACAGGGCTCATGTGATCTCTTCCAGCAATTTCAGCGTTTTCACAGAACTCTATAGCCTCAAGGATTTACTATGGAATTTAAGGCTTTAACCCGGCCTTTCACAGAAGTGTGTTTTTGAGCAGGGAAGCCTCTTTAACACCTCCAAGATTACACAGAGGAGGCATTGTTTTTCTTATTTGTAAGTTAGGCCTCCACTGGTTTTATTCTATACTGGATCTGTTTTCTTTGTTAAATCAGGCTAGTAATGCCTATACCATCGCATCACTGTGAGGGGTGAATGAGGCAAAGTGTAAAGTACTTAGCACAGGGCCTGCCCAGTATTAATGCCTCAGGAAATTTTGACATGGGTTATCCCCCCCGCCCCCCACTCGGCTCAGTTCCACTGGGACTTATGTCCTAGTCCAGGTGAGCAGAGATGCTGGCATGCAGTCCTGTGTCCCTGGCACTTTAATACTCCACACAGCCCACCTTCTGCCCTGGAGATTCACAGGGGAGCACAGATTCCCGTGGCCAAGAGTTGACCACGTGGGTGCAGAGACACCTGAAAACCCTCCAAGGGGTGGATTCCTCCGTTGGGAGGGGAAAGGTATTCCTATCAGCAGCAGCCGACTCTCTCTCTCTCCCTGAGGTTTCCCCTCCCCTTGGGCTGTGTTCCCTTCCATTGTGACTCTCACTGCTGCTCGCAGCTGTCAGGGGGCTACGATCCGTTTTTACCCCCATGAAGCCATGGATGTCTTTTCTTGTTTTCTCAGGAAAACACAGCTGTCCCAAACTGGTGTTTTCAAAATGAGCATTGCTAAAATAGAAAGAGAAACCAAAATGAAATAGAAGAACTGTAAATAGCTTAAAAATAATCACGAAAGCACGGGGTTCTGACTTGAAGACTCTTATTAGAAACACATCTCTATTCACACTCTTCGCTTTTCAACTCTTCCATAGCCAGACGTGGCTAGTGGCATTGTATGGGACAGCAGAGCTCTAGACCTCTGACTCTCCATCCGAGTGTGAGCTCAGGGAGCGGGCACCATGATGCCTCATCTCCAGGGCGGGCGGAGAATGGTTCTTTTTGGGACTGATTCCTGACCCTTCTCTATATTGCTGGAAATTGCTGGACAATGGGGGATATCTCTTTGGTGCAAATGTTATTAAATTTAGTTGCGTGGTTAAATTATATTTAATTAAAAACATAGTATTTCTAGACTAGTTTAACACTAATGTAAGTATGTGAGGACATACACACACTAGTATTAAACTAGCCTGGAAATGTAAAGTCTTCAAGAATACGTTATTTACGAAAACTATTTCTTTGGAAATAATTGAGGTTGATACTGCAATCAAGTTGAACTCTGGTAAAGAGAACCACTCAGACAGCGGTAATGCAGAGGAAAGTAGAAATAATAATGATGATAAAGGGGAAAAGGACTCTGAGAAACCAAAATTAGTGGAGGATGGATCAGATGAAGATCTGAACTTTGTTCAACATCAGACAATCCCTGACTGTTCAGGTAGGATAATCACTAGGTGATTGGCTAATGACAATGACAGATATTAGAGTTCAAATATTAGAGTTATATATGTTTTTTTATCAGCTGTGTAGAAATAATAGTTAAGAGGCATACCTTTGTTAGCACCAGTTTTTATTTAGAATAATGTGGAGTCCTTAAAATCACTTAGAACAATAATGAAATTTGTCATTGAATAAAATTGTTATTGTGGTCATTTTATGTTAATCAAGTAGGAAGTGTTTCTGCATTTTATGACATGGTTTATTGATCTTTTTGATGACTAAATTATGCAATAAAATGTATCCTGTAATTTATACATGCCTTCTTCGGGATAATCCTATTTGATCTTAATAACTTTGGGATTTTAAATGACTCCTTTTTTCCCCCTTGGTTATTAAATTAATACTGGTTGGAGTGAATTAGGACAGCATTTCTAAAAATGTGGTCTGCAGAGCCCTGAGGGATTGTTGAGACCCTTACAGGAATTTTGCAAAGTAAAAAACTACTTCATCATAATACTGATATATCAGTAATATAATTCATTATAATACTGAAATAACGCGATTTGCCTTTTTGCGCACTGAATGGGCATTTGCAGTGATGGTACAAAAGCATTGGTGAGTAAAATTGCTGGTGCTTTTGCATGAATAAAGGCAATATATCCCATTGTACTAGTAGTCATTGTGTTCTTCACGACCAGGCACTGGCAGAAGAAAGAAATAGGCAGTGTCACTCAAGAACATCTTTGATGGAGCAGTAAAAATTATTAATCTTATTAAATCTTGATTTTCGAATACACATCTTTATAATTGCCTGTTAGGTAAAATGGGAGGTATATGAAACAATTCTGCTGCATACCAAAATGTGAAGTTCGCATTGAGGAACAGTACTTGTATGGTAATTGAAGTTGAGAACTGAACTGCCCACTTTTTAATGGAACACCATTCTTATGCAAAGAATGACTGACAGACAAACTATTATCATTTACACTTGGGTATTTGGCAGCCATTTTTTTTTAAAGATGAAATGAGCCTGCTACTACAAGGAAAATAATTGACAGTATCTTTTGTCAATGATAAAATTTGGGCTTTCAAGTGAAAACTAGAATTTTGGAAAACTTGTGTATGCCATTCCAATACTTAGACTTTTCTGATAAAATTTGATGATGGTATTAACCAATGAGATTTTTAAAAATACTGAATATTTTTAAAAACTTTAAAAATATTTTAAATACACCAAAATGTGTTACCATTTTGAAGGTCTGCATAATTCAGTGAACCACCATTTTCCATTCCAGGGTAAAAGATCCATTCAGCCTGAAAGACAGATGCATGGATTTTAGTAGAACAAATACATAAATCTCACTGATATGGTTACAAATTTCACATTATAGCTACTCTTTAAGAAACTACCCCTTCTCGAATTTTAACATAGTATCAAAGAAGAGTATCCACAATTATCTGAGCAAGTTAATACATTTCTCCTCCCCTTTCCAAGTACATGTCTTTATGAGGCCAAATTTTCTTCATATACTCTAAGTGAAATAAGAGATTGCAATAGATTGTGCAAGCAGATTTGAGAATCTAGCTGTCTTCTAAGCTAGATACTAAAAATGTAAAACAATGGCATTCTTTTTTTTTTTTTTCCTCTGGGAACTTTTGAGGAACTTTTCTTTTTTTTTTCCCCCAAATACTTTTATTTTATTTTTTTCAGTGTTACAAGATTCATTGTTTATGTACCACACCCAGTGCTCCATGCAATACGTGCCCTCCTCAATACCCACCACCAGGCTCGCCCATCCCTCCCCCCAAAACCCTCAGTCTGTTGCTCTGAGTTCATAGTCTCTCATGGTTCTTTGCCCCTCCGATTTCCTCCAACTCACCCCTCCCTTCCCTCTCACAATGTCCTCCATGTTTTTCCTTATGCTCCACACGTAAGTGAGACCATATGATAATTGACTCTCTCCGCTTGACTTATTTCACTCAACATAATCTCTTCCAGTCCAGTCCATGTTAAAACAAAAGTTGGGTATTCATCCTTTCTGATGGAGGCATAATATTCCATTGTATATATGGATCATATCTTCTTTATCCATTCATCTTTTGAAGGGCATCTTGGCTCTTTCCACAGTTTGGCGATTGTGGCCATTGCTGCTATGAACACAATGCCATTCTTAATAATTTTTTGGAATATATAGTTATTTGTCATAAAAATGTTATGTTAATATGTAATTACCAGTAACATTTTTAAATGAATAAATCTGTATAATATTTTTCAGTTTTGATTTCTAACGTGGTAGTTATCAATAGATGTAACATAAGCGAAAGCTATTTTGGGTTCTCAATAATTTTTAAGGCTATAAAGGGAAGCTGAGGTCATAAACTTTGAGAACTGCTGACTTAGAGTATGTCTGGGATGCAGTTAGCTCTCAAAGTTGGGCCGGGTGACTCAGGATCACAGTTATCAGGAAATGAGGCATTATAGTTGAGATTAGCTGTTGACCGAGTATAAAGATTTCTTTTCTTTTGTTTATTTGGGATAAAGAGAGAGAGCGCACATGTGGGCGCAAGTGGGGGGGAGGGCAACAGAGGGAGAGGGAGAAGCAGACTCTGTTGAGTGTGGAGCCCAACTCCCTGATTTGATCGCACGATCCTGAGATCATGACCCAAGCCAAAATCAAGACTCAGAGGTCCAACCCACTGAACCACCTGAGGCGCCCTGCTGTTGGCCCAGTTTATGCTGTGCTTGTTTCTACTGTTTCAGAACTGAGTGAGTTCCTTCATGCATGAGTTCCTGCCATATAGTCCACCTATATAATATGGAGGCTGAGAGCGCTAGGATTGGCAGTGAGGAACTAGAACTAAAGGCTGTTGCGTTTGAAATAAGTAAGCAATAAGGTTTGCAGAGCCTCCTTATTAAAAAGATCAGTATTCTTTTTGGGTAAGCGAATTCCTTTTTTGGAAATATCTCCTTTTCCTTAAAGAGGAAGTGATATACGTTATAGAGAAACACACTGCACTCTCTGGATTTTAAAAAGTTGCAAAATTTGGTCTTAGCAGAATATGCCATTTCTAATGATCTAACCTCGAGTGGCTGAGACTTTGGTATTTGAGCATTGATGCTCATTGCCCAATTATCATCTTTCATATAGCTATACTTGTAAGCATAGCTATACTTGTAAGCATATAGTATGTTGTGGAGTTTTGAATCAATATGTCGTACACCTGAAACTAATGTAACATTGTGTGTCAAGTATGCTTAACTTAAAAAATTTAAAAAAAGGGAAAAAAGAAAAGACCCAGTTATTTCAACTTGAAACAGAGATAAATGTCTATTTCACAGGGTTGTTAGATAATTAAATGAAAAAATACATGTGAAAGCACTTTGTAATGAAAAAATACATGTGAAAGCACTTTGTAAATCAAGATACGTGACACCAATGTTAGTTATTCTTGTGAGCCATAAACATTTGTTGAATGAAAGAACAGTAAATAAAACACAAAATAAAACTTTATGGTTGTACTAAACTTCAAGCTCATTCCTACTTTCAACACAATATAGATGAACCCGAATTAAAAGAATTAGATTCTCAACTTCAAGATGCTATTCAGAAGATGAAGAGGCTTGATAAGATATTGGTGAAGAGACAATATAGAGAAAAAGAAATTAAGAAGCAAAGTCTAGACATGAGAATAAAGCTGTGGGAAGAACTTAAGGTAAGAATCGTTTAACCATATGCTGACATGGAAGCAAGTTTCCTCTAAGATGGGTAAGAAAAGCATGGACTGTGGTCGTATCAGTGTGGTCTGCCTTTATTGATTTATTTTGTGGAAGTAGGACAGTGGTGCATATATGTTCATATTGGGTGGGCGGGTGAGGGAGTTTTCTGGAACTCGACAAGGTAACTTCACAGCATTCCATATTTCAGGCACTGTACTGGCATGTTCGTTTCCCACGGACAGCGCAGTAGACCTCTCTTCCCTGTGTCAGGCTGGCGTTCCTCCATCTCTGAAAAAGAAAGTCATGTGGCGCTTACATTAGAATATTTATGTCTGCTTTTTCTTCAGCAAGCTTACAGTTTGGAGATAAATACGTAAATATACTAAACATTTAACCTCTGATGACCATTATTATTTGAATAAACTTTTGTGATGAGGAAGTGGGGAGTTCACTGTTTCATATGCTGGTCAAGATCTCTTAGAATGTGTAAAGGGCTTGTGGTCTGTGACCATGCTCTATTTGCTTCTGCCTCAATACGTTTCTAGTGCTCCGTTAATGTTCCTTGGCCTTCTTGGACCTTTTATTCTCTGTAGAATTGAGGGGTGGAAGTTGACCAGATGTTTGCGCTGACTTGAAGTTTAGCCATTGACTCATATTTGAACTTTGCCCCTTAAAGGAGAGCGCTTTTAAAGTAAGGAGTATTGTAAAAACAGATTGGTGGTTTTGGTAAATTCCTCCTTGATCAGTTGACTGACTTCAAGGAAATTTTCTAGATGATAACATGAATTAATAATGAAGTAAGTAAGAATACATTTTTATAAGATACCTAGGTGGGCCACGGGCTAGAAAGAAAGCACCATACAAAATGCAGTGCTTTAAACTAGAGAAATGATTTGTGTAAATTTTAGCAGAAAAAGTTAGTCTGTCATTTACTCTTATTGAATCTCAAAGCAAATTTTTACTTGTTTGGATATAAGAATGATAACTAGACCCATAATAAGATACAGCATCAATCTTGAAATGTCTGAAACTAATTTGATGATGTACCTTTAGGTTACTCATTAGTTATAGAAATATTAAACAGAAGCTGAAGAATATTTAACCAAGATAATTATGTAATGATAGACATATATTCTAGCTCTATTGGGAATATTAATTGCTAGAATTTGGTGGGAACAGGAACACTAACAGATTTACTAATTCAAGAAATACAAATGACCTGAGCCTTCTTGTTTGTATGTACACAGTTTGGAATCCATGGAATTAAAAAAAAAATATTGATGAGTATAGTTGCCTTCTTTTTCCATGTTTAAACTTGTTTCTCTTTTATTAGTCTGCAAAAACTAGTGAAACTTTGCAAAGTAATGAGGAGATGGAAAATACAAAAAAGTTTCTAGCTTTGACTGCTGCATCAGAAGAAACTGCTGGTGAGTAAAGTTTGTCTTTGTTTTTATCTTAGAGTTATAGATTATTTGGATTAAAGTAAGATTTCTAGTTCAGCTATTTTTTCTTTTTCTTTGAGCCTAACTGTTCTTTAGGGGAAATGATCACATTAGGCAGGATTATATGGAACTCTCCTGAGTGTAGCTAAGTTTCATAGGCTTCTAGGGTTTGTTTCTGCTCAAGGGTGTGGGGGCAGAGCAGTGAAAAATTGGGAAAGAGACAAAGTGTCTTTGCCTTTACTTCTGTGTCTCTTAGATACCTCTAGACACCCAGTCTATGCAGACAGCCTCCTAACTGCCCAGAATCATCCCATGGAGGGTCCCACTCACGCTTCTGCAACCCCTTTCATAAAAATCTATTACCGATTTGTCCTATTTCCTGTTCTCTTCTAGTCTTGCTTTTGAGATCAGCCAATTAATTGTGCATATTTTTACGTTCCCACCTTGTGTTTATGTGTATCTATGATCCTTCTTTTCCTCCTTCTCCTCCTCCTTTATCTTTTCTTCCTCCTTTTTCATCTACAGAAGTATTATGGAGTCAGGTAATCTTTAACTTACTTATACAGTGGTGAAAATTTTAGGGATTGGGAAGCAGGTGATACGTTTTGGTGGGACACTTTGCAAATCCTTTAATCTACATCCTGTAACTGGTTCTCCGGTACTGCTTGGGGGTAAGACTGACTCTGAGCAAAGGCCTCTGATTTCTCTGAGAATCCTGGGATCCATCTGTCTTTTGCAAAGTGAATGTCTAACATTGTAGAAGCCCGAGAATCTGACTCAGACTTCTGTAGCTGTTTAGCATGAGCTTTGATATGAATGAAATTCCTTCAAGTTTGTTTCTTTCTGGATCCAGCATTTTGGGAGCTCAGAAGCTGCTTGGGCCTGAGGGATTTAGGTTTGGAATATACCAAATGTTTCTCCCCAAGAGAGTGGGTGGGTGCCTATCTGGGTTGCCTTTTCTATGACTGATGACTTTTTTTTTTTTTTTAAATGAGTCTTTCTGAGTTTCTCTTTGATAGCTCTGTATCTAGATTGGCCTTATGGAAATTTCTCATTTGTATATCCTAATTAAAACACCAAAAACTCTTTGCCTGTTCAAATCATGGATCATTTGCTTTCTACTTCTTCTATTTTGTTATAGAAATAACACATATGTAATCTGTATTAGAAAATATTAGTAAACAGGACGAAAAAAATAATCACCTAAATTCTTAACTTGCAGAGATAATCATTCTTAATATTTTTGCTTACTCTTTATCTTTTGAGACATTTTTAGTGCAAATATCCACATATATTTTAAAAATAAAAATGAGATCAAATTATATATATGGTGTTTTGTAATTGGTTTTCTGATTTGTATCTCATGACCACCTTTAGTAGTCAGGAAGAACAGGGCTGTGCAGTAGTTAGTTTCCAAGATGTTTGCCATCAATTCTTTCCCTCTATGTTCATTCCAGTCCTTGTAGAGGGGCGGAGTCTGTGTCTTCCTGTATTTTCAGGCTAGGCTGAGCTGGGACTACTTGAACCGTTAGATTACAGCAGAAGTAATCCTATACCGGTTCCAGCCCTAGCCATTAAGAAGACTAGCAGTTTCTGCTTCTCTTCTTGGAAGGCTCACTTAGAGGAAAGCCATCTATCCTGTAAGGGCTCAGACAATGCTGAAGCTGCTGTGCTATGAGAAGGTCCAAACAAGCCGCATGGAGAGGCTACACGGAGGGAGTGATGCTGGCCAGTTCCCACCTAGAGTGAGTTCAGTAGTGTCCCACCAAAATTCATGTCTACCTGGAGCCTCAGAATGTGACCATATTCAGAAATAGCATCTTTGCAGATGTAATTAGTTAAGACGAGGTTGTACTGGATTAGGTGGGCCCTAAATCCAGTGTTTGGTGTTCTCATAAGAAGAGAAGACACATAGAGACACAGAGACACAATGACACAGGAAAGAAGGTCGTGTGAACATAGAGGCAGAGATTAGTATGATGTAGTTACAAGCCGAGGAATGCCAAGGATGACCGGGGAGTCATTGGAAGCTTGATAGAGACAAGGAAGGATTGTTTCCTAGAGATTTCAGAGGGGCATGGCCTTGCTGACAGCTTGATTTCAGATATCTAGCTTCCAGAACTGTGAGAGAAGAAATCTCTATTGTCTTCAGCCACCCATCCCATAGTTATCTGTTACAGCAGCCCTTGGAAACTAATGTAACAACTGTTCTGGTATTTCAGTGGAGGCACCAGAGATAGGAGGACAGTTCATTCCTGTCAAACATCACGTAGAGAATAGCCAAGGCTAGACATATGGTCTCAGGTGAGCGGTTACAGAGACTTCCTGCGTGAGCGGGAAGGGCGGAGGGAGAGGGAGAGAGAGAATCTGAAGCAGACTCCTTGCTGAGGTTGGAACTTGATGTGGGGCTTGATCTCACATCCTGAGCTCATAACCTGAGCTGGAACCAAGAGTCAGATGCTCAACTGACTGTACCACCCAGGCACCCCCGTATGATTTTTTAAAAACATTTTAAAATTTAAATTAAATTAATTAACATACAATGTATTATTGGTTTCAGAGGTCCAGGCCTGTGATTCTTCAGTCTTATATAATATCCAGTGCTCGTTACATCACATGCCCTCCTTAATGTCTATCATCCAGTTACCCCATCCCACTGTACTCCCCTCCCCTCCAGCAACCCTCAGTTTGTTTCCTACGATTCAGAGTCTCTTATGGTTTTTCTCCTTCTCTGGCTTCGTCCTGTTTTATTTTTTCCTCTCTTCCCTTATGATCCTCTGTTTTGTTTCTTAAATTTCCCATATCAGTGAGATCATATAATTGTCTTTCTCTGATTGCCTTGTTTCTCTTAGCATAATACCCTCTAGTTCCATCCATGTTATTGCAAATGGCAAGATTTCATTTTTTGATGGCTGCATAATATTCCATTATATACACCCTCCCCCCCACATCTTCTTTATCCATTCATCTATCAAAGGACGTCTGGGCTCTTTCCATAGTTTGGCTTTTGTGGACATTGCTGCTATAAATACTGGGGTGCAGGTGCCCCTTCGGATCACTACATTTGTATCTTTGGGGTACATTCCCAGTAGTGCAATTGCTGGGTCATAGGGTAGCTCTATATTCAACTTTTTGAGGAGCCACTGTACTATTTTCCAGAGTGGCTGAACTAGATAGCATTCCCACCAGCAGTGTAGGAGGGTTCCCCTTTCTCCACATCCTCGCTGACATCTGTCATTTCCTGACTTGTTAATTTTATCGATTCTGACTGGTATGAGGTGTATCACATTGTAGTTTTGATTTGTATTTCCCTAATGCCGAGTGATGTCGAACATTTCTTCACGTGTCCATTGGCCATTTGTATGTCTTCTTTGGAGAAATGTCTATTCATGTCTTCTGCCCATTTCTTGTCTAGATAGTATGTTCTTTGGATGTTGAGTTTGATAAGTTCTTTATAGATCTTGGATAGTAGCCCTTTATCTTATATGTCATTTGCAAATATCTTCTCCCATTCTGTTGGTTGTCTTTTGATTTTGTCAACTGTTTTCTTTGCTGTGCAAAAGCTTCTTATCTTGATGAAGTCCCAGTAGTTCATTTTTGCTTTTGTTTCTCTTGCCTTTGGAGACATGTCTAGCAAGAAGTTGCTGTGGCTGAGGTTGAAGAGGTTGCTGCCTGTGTTCTCCTCTAGGATTTTTTTTTTTATTATTAAAAAATTTTATTTAGTTATTTGAGTGAGAGAGAGATAGAAAATGCGCATGAGAGAGAGCACAAGCAGGGTGGAGAAGAACAGGGAGAGGGAGAAGCAAGCTCCCTGCTGAGAAGGGGGCTCGATCTCAGGACCCCGGGATTATGACCTGAGCCGAAGGCAGACATTTAACCAACACAGCCACTCAGATGTCCCACTCCTCAAGGATTTTGATGGATTTCTGTCTCACATTTAGGTCTTTCATCCATTTTGAGTCTATTTTTGTGTATGGTGTAAGGAAATGGTCCAGTTTCATTCTTCTGCATGTGGCTGTCCAGTTTTCCCAACACTGTTTGTTGTAGAGACTGTCTTTTCTCCGTTGGATATTCTTTCCTGCTTTGTTGAGGATTAGTTGACCATAGAGTTGAGGGTCTATTTCTGGGTTTTCCATTCTGTTCCATTGATCTATGTGTCTGTTTTTGTGCCGGTACCATAGTGTCTTTTTTTTTTTTTTTTTTTTTTTTAAGATTTTATTTATTTACTTGACAGAGAGAGAGAGATCACAAATAGGCAGAGAAGCAGGCAGAGAGAGGGGGAAGCAGGCTCCCTGCTGAGCAGAGAGCCCGATGCAGGGCTCTATCCCAGGACCCTGAGATCATGACCTGAGCTGAAAGCAGAGGCTTTAACCCACTGAGCCACCCAGGCACCCCAATACCATAGTGTCTTGATGATCACAGCATTGTAATAGAGCTTGAAGTCTGGAATTGTGATGCCTCCAGTTTTGGTTTTCTTTTTCAACATTCCTTTGGCTATTCAGGGTATTTTCTGGTTCCCCTTATGATTCTCTCTCTCTTTTTTTTTTCCCTTATGATTCTCTTAACATTCTCTTTTCTCCTGCTTACTCTATTTAAGAATACAGTATATAATACTTAAAACATACAAATATATGTTAATCGACTGTTTACATTATTGGTAAGGCTTCTAGTTAACAATACGCCATTAGTAAAGTGTTTGGGGAGTCAAAAGGTATACATGGATTTTCCACTACATGGGGAGTCGGCACTCCTGACCCCCATGTTGTTCAAGGGTCGACTTTACAATGATCAACAGTAAGAAGGTAATGTTGGTATAATACTATTAATTAAACTATAGGCCTTCTTAAAATCCCACCAGTTTTCCCACCAGTTTCCTTTTTATTTTCCAGTTTCCAACCCAGGATCCCATTTTGGATTTGGTTGTCCTATCTTCGTAGTCTCTTCTAATTTGTGTTAGTTCTTCAGTTTTTCCCTGTTTCTTATGGTCTTGACACATGTAGACAGTACTTGTCAGCTATTTTGTAAAATATCCTTCCATTTCAGTTTGTGTGATGTTTCCCCTTGATTAGGTAGAGGCTATGCATTTTTGGCAAGAATACTCCAGAAATTACGGGGTCTCACTCAGTCACACTAAGGGTACCTAAAGTTAATGTCTCATATCACTGGTGATGGTAACCTTGAAAACTTTGTTAAGTTGGTGTCTTCCAGGTTTCTCTATTGTAAAGGTACTAATTTTCCTTTTATAATTAATAAATATCTTGGACGAGATACTTTAAGATTATGCAAGTATCTTGTTTTTTCTCAAACTTTTGTCCACTAATGTTAGCATCCATTAGTAGATCTTGCCTGCAATAATTATTACTGCATGGCACTAAGTTTTGTGTGATTTTTTAAATGTAACAGTAGATAAATGGTATGATTCACATCTGCATTTAAAAAATTTGAAAAATTTGAGTATGGTTGACACACAATGCTACATTCATTTCAGGTGTACAACATGGTCATTCAACAAGTTTATACATTATCCTGTCTTCACCACAAGTATAGCTCCCATCTGGCCTGGAACATCACTATTACAATATCATTGACTATATTTCTTACACTGTGTCAGCATTATTTTTAATGAATTCCTACATGGATGTACCATAATTTATTTAACTAATATTCTGCTGTTAAACATTTAGATTATTTTCTTTGTTTTTCAATTTTTTCAGTTATACATAAGGCTGTGATAACCTCCTTGGGTAATTATTCTTATGACCTGCAATAATTGAAAAATTAGGTTGAAAACTAGGTTGAAAAAATGGCACCTCCCCAAGAGATATCCACATCAAATCCCTAGAAGCTGTCAATGTTACCTTATATGGAAAAAGGGTCTTTGCAGATGTGAGTAAGTTAAGGATTTTAGGATGAGGAGGTAATTGCGGATATGGAGGAGGCCTCTAAATGCCATCAATAGTACCCTCATAAGAGAGAGGCAGAAGAAGAAACACATGAAAGAGAAGGCCATGTGCAGGAGGAGACAGAGGTTGAAGCCCCAACAGTGGATTTAATAATTGTTTTAAACTTCAGTTATTCAAAATGGAGTTATAATTTATATCTCTGTGATAATTAAGGAGTTTGAATATTTATTCTTTTAGCCATTTTGTGAATTACTTGTTCTTTTGTAAAATGAGGTGCTCCTTTTTATTGATTTGAAGAACTACTTACTTATTAAGGATACTAATTCTTTGACTATAATAAATACCAAAACATTTCTTTTCTAACTATTTTTAGTTTTGTGGTATTTCTTGCTCTCCCAAACTTAGTATTTTTTAATTTAGCTAAATCAGTCATTTCTTTTTTATTTTTTTCATTGATTGTTGCTCTCCTTAAAAAGGCCTTTTCCAGTATAAGATGACATGAAAATGTACCTGTGTTGGGTGCCTGGGTGGCTCAGTTGGTTAAGCTCTACCTTCAGCTCAGGTCATGATCCTGGGGTCCTGGGATTGAGTCCCACATCGGGCTCTCTGCTCAGCGGGGAGTCTGTTCCTCCCTCTCTCTCTTCCCCTCCCCTGGCTTATGCTCTCTCACTCACTCCCTCAAGTAAATAAATAAAATCTTTTTTAAAAAGTGTACCTGTGTTTTCCTTTAGTATAGTTATTATTTTATGAAAAAATTAAAATAGTAATCTAATTTAGAACTCATTTTGTTGTGATATATAAGATAGAGAGTTGATTTGGTGGGTTTTCTCCCCAGTTTGTTAGCTTGCATCAAAAGATCAGAAATAACAGAAATAAAACCAATGAATCACCAAAGTATAGTTAGTAAAAGTTTATTGTGCACACATCAAAAAGGCAGCTTGGAAACTGGGAACACTAAAACCAAAACATGGAATGAGGCTCAGGGGCATTTTGTTATAAGTAGAATGGGTACTTCATATCAATTTCGGAAAACACTTGAGGTTTCGCTTATGATTTCCGGAGACATAAGCAAGAGATGACCCAGGTCAAGTTAGCCTTGCAAAAGAAGCTAAATTAGGTTTCGTTTATATGACTAAGCTGGTTTTGTCTGCTCAGATAATTTTTAAGGCTTGTCTTCATTTGTTGTTTTTTTAATTTAATTTTTAAAAGATTTTATTTATTTATTTGACAAAGAGAGGGAACACAAGCAGAGGGAGAGGGAGAAGCAGGCTCTCTGCTGAGCAGGGAGCCCAATGTGGGGCTCAATTTCAGGACCCTGGGATCATGACCTGAGCCGAAGGCAGACACTTAACGCACTGAGCCACCCAGGCAACCCTTTTTTTTTTTTTTAATTAGAGAGAGAGAGAGCAAGTGAGCATGAGCATGAGTCAGGGAAGGGGGAGAGTGAGAGAGAATCTCAAGCAGATTCCCCACTGAATGTGGAGCCTGATGCAGGGCTCCATCCCAGGACCCTGAGATCATGACCTGAGCTGAAGTCAAGAGTTGGCCACTTAACTCACTGAGCCACTGAGGTGCCCCAGTCTCCATTTGTTTTTTATTTTAACACTAGTTATCTCAGTACCTTTTATTTGATAATCCATCATTTCCTCACTTATTTGAAATGCTGACTTTATCATGCACTATTTGGGTCTCTTTCCAAATTTTCTGTTCTCTTCCATTAATACTTCTGTCTGTGCTGATGTCACTATTATACTGTTTTTTTTTTAAATTATTGTAGCTTTGTAATACATTTTATTAGGGCAAGTGCATTGTCTTTTTCAAAAAGGTTTTTGCAATGACGTATTTTTCTCAAGCCCATTTTTCTCTTTGAGAGTTGTTTAGCAGGGAGTCCACTATTTAAGAAAAAAAGACTGCAAAGCACCTCTAAACTTTTAGCTTATAGAATGCCATTTTACTAACTTAAATGTCTGAAGGCTATTGTCTGAAGATAATCTGTCTTGAAAAGTGTGATTTCTTAGATTTTCTTTCATGTCTGTCAGTAATTCTGTACCTTCATAGAACCAAGACTGTATTCGTTTTTCCAAATGAGAAACATGGACAGTATCAGGAATATAATTCTGGATATGACTGTATCTCAGCATCTGTATTTCAGGAAGCTGGAGCTAAATGCTGATTTCTCTAGTGGACGATGCATTTCTAAGAGGCCATACCTACCTCCCGGGGTTGACTCTGGAGCAGGGACTGTGAAACAGGATCCATGGTGGCTTTTTGACATTAACCTTTTCAGGCATAGAGTTCACTACCAAATGAACTTTTTGGCCCTGCAGGGCAAGACTTGTATTTTCAGTTGTCTTATCTTCACAATCAAACCAAAACTATCAAATACGGTTCACTTTTAAAGGTCATGCCATGTGTATTTGGTTTAAACCTGTAGAGCTCCCTGTTGTAGCTTGGGAGTCACGTGACTACTATAGGCCTTGCAGACATTTGCTACTGATCAGATTAGTACTGATGTTCTAACATGGAAATTAGTTGGGCTTCATGAGCTGAAAGCCTAAGTTACGGGACTCAAAACCTATGTTCAGGGAGAATCACCGGTTTAAACATTATCATGTTAGAGTTTCAATGTTTAGATTTTGAATTCTTAGTCCATTATCATGTATTGGCAGTGTTTATTGTGCTCAGAGCAGACAAGATGCAAAAGTAGGGTCAATGGAAAAGGAATGGAAATAAAAAATACTGTTAGGTAAACCAAATGTCTATTGCTTTTCACTCTCGCTGCTGTCTGTAGCTCACACCAGACCTGTGTGCCCAAGGGAAGAGATGGTGTTACTGTATTCCTGGTTCTGCAGATTTAAGTAAATTCTTTTTTTTTTTTTTTTGGTGACTGGTCTTTTAGAGAAGGCAAATTCCTTAGTGAATTTTCCTGCTGGTTTTTTTTATATCATAGGCATATTTTTAACAGTCACACGTATCTGATTTCTAAACATCTTAAAAACCAAAGGATATATTTACTTTGGACTACATTATTAGGCTAATTACACATTTTTTCTTTACATTTTATATAACATAGTTATTACTTCATTCCCAAAGAGGAAACTTTTGGAAACTTCAGTCTAAGAAAGGTATTATTAGCAGAGGATTTTCACTGTATGTATAAATGAATAGAAATGTAAGAGTCCAGTCTGACCACATAGCAGTGATTTTAGTCTCTAATTTCTCCTTTACAACATAGTTACATATTATAAAATGGCAGTACTTACACTTCTTCCATTCTGAGACTAATTTCTTTCCCATGTTATTCACTGAACTTCGGCTACTACTCTTAATTAAAAGTATGAAATTAAAACAAACAATTATTTGATCAAACCTATACATAGCTTCAAGTGTTAAAGTAAAATGTTTCTATGAGGCTTTTGAAAACAGAAATCTTTTACCCTGTTCCGCTCCGTAACTTTTTCTTTGTTACTGGGAAAGCACAAAGCCCTTATAAATTATCCAGTAGGTGGCAGCATCTAGTTAAAATACGTGCTTTAAAAAGCGTCTCTGGAAGAATTTAGAGCCAGACTTATTTAGACTTGAACTTCATTTTTTTTTAATTAAAAATTTTTTTTTTAGATTTGAACTTTAAATGCATATCTATAAACATACCCAAACCTCCCTTCTGCCTCTTTTCCCTTTAAGAAAAAAGGGAGAAATTCTTAGGATGAACGTTCTTCCTTATCTCCCCTAGTCATTTGCTTAACCTTTTATATGAGAGTAATTTGAGGGACTTTGGGCTGATGGCACAATGGCAATTTCCAACCAGCTCCTCAGACACAAAATACATCCTAGCCCCTTCTGACATCACAAAGAACCATCAGCAAAACAAATGAAAAGATACTGGTTGTTGAGTTATATATTTAATTTTATTGATAGGTATAAACACAAGTGGGGCGTTGACACCAAGGGAAAGATAAAAACAACATTAAACTGATTTTTTTAAACACATTTTGACTTGATAATCCAGAGTTAATAACCTCAAGTTTAACCATTGAGATGCTGAAGTAGATAATGTTGCACTTGCTAGAAATGTTTAAAAAGTCTTTCCACCCCATTTTGAGGGGCCACTTTTAAGTTTTTATAGAGAAATCAGGTGAAAATCAAATCCTTACCATACCAGGAGTTTTCCCTTAGTTTTTAGCATTTCTCTGATGGATAGAGACAGAATTCTGTACTCTCTGGGGCAAACACATCTAATGATAGAATTGTTCATCATCAGTGTTTTTGATGGAAGTTATTCTTTTTTCCTTTGTCGCATTGGCCTCCGTGTTTCCAGTTCTAAATTTATAAGTGCATGTAAGCACAACACAGCAGCAACTTAATCAAGGACACTTCTACTGATCTGAAAATACCTCTTTGAAAGTGCTTTTCTGAAAAAAAAAAAAAAAAAAGTGCTTTTCTGTGAAATTCAGGTACATGCCACTTCTGCTCGTGGCTGTTAAGATTCACTGTTCTAAGAAAATATGGTAGTTTCTTTCAGCTCTGATTTGCAGAGGATTGAGGGAGAAAATTAGTTGTGGTAATCTGGACGGTTAAGGATTTTTGGTTTTTAAGCTCTATTACAGGCTTACTGTTGCCTAGCAATGTGTTTTGCATTCTCCAAAGTGGTTATTCCAAATGCTTACTGTGTTTTTAACTCCTTACTGTGCAGAGAAAACAACCACCCGGAGGGGAATCCCTTCCACATTCTTTCCTTCTGTCTCTAGACTGCAGTCTGTTCTCCTCCATCCCCCATCTTTCTTACCTTAGATTGAGGGAAGGTGCTGTTCTCCAAGGCCAAGGTCAATGACATCCCATCCCTTTCATTCTGTCCCTGGCTCCTGATCCATCCATCATTCTGTGTCTCCCCTAGAGCATCTGTCTGTCCTTTGTCTCCTTCCCTTCAGCTTACTATGTTTGAATCTTCTGGTCCTAAAACAGAAAGAGCCATTAAACCAGCCAAACATACAAATAAACCCTCCTCCTTCAGTTCTTCGCCCTATACCCAAGCAGGTCCCATTCACTTCCCCTCTTCTTAAAGGTCAGACTTCTTGAAAGAACGGTCCATACCTACTGGGGCTACCTGGTCAACTTCCATTTACTTCTCAACTCTTCAGTGGTCTGTGTTTTCTCCTTCACTACAGAAACCACTTCATCAGTAGTCCTCTTAAATTCTAAACCTAGTGACATCCAGTTTTTATCCTACTTGACCTCTCTGTAGCATCTAGCACCGTTGGCCAGTCTTAGACTAGTGACATTTCTACTGGTGTCATTATTCCCCACCGGCTCTCCTCTTTTTCTTCTCTCCTCCCCCTTACTTCTCATTGCTGAAATCTATTTCTCCCTCTGTGTGTATTCCTCTATCTGGGTTAATGGTTTCATCATCCATCCAGACTTCGTGATGGTTAATTTTACATGTCAACTTGACTGGATCGTGGGATGCCTAAATGTCTGGGTAAGCATAATTTCTGGGTGTGTCTTTCAGGGTGCTCCAGGAGAGACTAGCATTTGAATTGGACTGAATGGAGTGCATGACCCTCCCCAGTGTGGGCGGGCATCATCTGATCTGTTGAAGATCTGAATAGAACTAAAAAGTGGACAAAGGGAGGATTTGCCCTCTCTGCTTGACTGCTTGGAACACTGATCTCTTCTAGGCCTCAGTTATAATTAAGTTATCTTATTAATTCTAACTATCTTTAAGGTTGTTTGCTTTGAATCTTGTTAGTTTATGATCACCTGGAAATAACGTTAACTTTTGTGTCCTTTTCAATAATTATTCCTGTTCTGAGAACTTTATAAAGAGTGTTGAAATTTATAAATACATTTCATTATCTAATATGTAACTACCATCAAGTTTTTCTATCTTGACAAACTTATTTAATGTTTTAGATTATTTATTTATTTATTCGACAGAGAGAGAGAGAGATCACAAGTAGGCAGAGAGGCAGGCAGAGAGGGGAAAGCAGGCTCCCGCTGAGTAGAGAGCCCAGTGCGGGGCTCGATCCCAGGACCCCGAGATCATGACCCGAGCCGAAGGCAGAGGCTTTAACCCACTGAGCCACCCAGGCGCCCCTTATTTAATGTTTTAAAATCAATATGTTTATTTATTTATTTTTAAAAGAGTTTATTTATTTACGGAGAGAGAGAGAGAGCCAGCTAGAGAGAGAGCATGTGTCGAGATGGGGAGCAGCAGAGAGAGAGGGAGAAGCAGATTTCCCGCTGAGCAGGGAGCCCGATGTGGGGCTCGATTCCAGAACCCCGGAACCATGACCTGAGCTGAAGGCAGATGCTTAACCGACTGAGCCACCCAGGTGCCCCTAAAATCAATATATTTAAATACTAAATGAGTTTTATTTTTGGTCAGTATTTCTTGGTTATAAGGATTATTCTTTTAATTTAGTACCAGATTTGAATGGCTGAATTTGCTCAGAATTTTTGCATTTATATTTATAAGTGAGATTTGCTGTGTGTGTGTGTGTGTGTGTGTGTGTGTGTGTGTGTGTATACATACCCACGTGCATGTGTGTTCTGGTGTTGATGGCAGAGGTTGGGTTGGGAGGGTGTGTGTATGCTTTGTTAGGCTATGTTAACTTCACAAAATGATTGGGGCTGGCTGTTCATTTATTTCTATGCTTTGAAATAGTTTATATAATGTGGGGATTATCTGTTCCCTAAAAACTTGAAAGATTTCACTGGAAAAACCATCTGGTTCAAATAATTTCTTGGAGGCAATTCTCTGACTCTTTTCTCAACTTCTTTCATATTTACTATTATATTTCAGTTTTCTAGTCTTTTGAGTCAATTCTGGCAATACGTCCATGTCAGTGAGATTTCAAAGCATCCCCTTCACCAAGATTTAACATTTTACTAATAAAATTTCATAGTGTATTTTAAAAGAATTCTCCTTATTGTTTATTATGCCACATTTCTTATTCCGGATTTCATCCTGTTTTCCTTCTCTCTTTTCTATCTAAGTTTTTTTTTAAGTTAACTTCTTTTAAGCACAGTTTTAGATTTACAGAGAAATTAGGACAATAGCGATATTGATAGTAATTTCCCATATACCTGCAACCAGTTTCCCCTATTGTTAGTATAGTATGATACATTTGTTATAATTAATGAACCAATATCAATACATTATTATTAACTAAGCCCTACACTTTCTTTGGACTTTTAGTTTCTACCCTTTTTTGTCTGTTCCAGGGTGCCATCCAAGATACCATGTTACATTAGTACACGCGTCCTCATGTCTCCCAAGCCACTCTTGGTTGTGCACTTTCTCAGACTTTTGATGACTTTGGCAGTTATAAGGAGTACTCATTACGTATCTTGTAGAATTTCCAGCAATTGCGATTTATCCATGTTTTTCTTATGATTTGATGAGGGTTGTATATTCTTGGGAGGACAACCACAAAGTTAAAGTGCCATTTTCATTCCATCACATCATATTATCCACAAAACTTATCAATGTGGATGTCAACATTGATCACAGAGGTGTTTATCAGATTTCTCCACTATAAAGCTCTTCAATTTTTCCCCCTTTCCATCCTGTCTCCGGAAGGAAGTTACTATGTGCAGCCCATTCTTGAAAAGTGGGGAGTTATGCTTCACCTCCTTGAAGGCGGGGTATTGACATAAATTATTTTGAATTATTCTGCATGGGATATTTGTCTATTCTTCCCATGTATTTATTCAATCATTTCTTTATATCAATATAGACTTGTGGATATTTATTTTATACATTGGATTACAGTAATCTAATATCCCTTTATTTTGCTGCTCAGAGTTTTCCAGTTTTGGTCATTGGGAGTTCATTCAGTTGACTCCTGTGTCCCTTTTTTTTTAAGGGGGGGCACAGAGGTAGAGGGAGCTCAATCTCATAACTCTGAGATCATGACCTGAGCTGATTCTGAAACCAAGATTTGGACACTCAACCGACTGAGCCTCCCAGGGTCCCCTACTCCACCCCTGTGTCTCTTTGATGTACCTCCAACATTGCGAGTTTTGTTTTGTTGTTGTTGAGCACTCCCTTACTTTCTGACACTATAGGATGCACCAGACAGCTTGTATATTTCCTTTTTTTTTTTTTTTTCAGATTGTATATTTCCTTTCTGAGTCCTATAATCAGTTGTCTCTTCAGGGAGCTCTGGTTCCTCTGATTGGAGAATGGTATTAGAAACCAAGATCTGGTTGCTAGGTGTGCTTTTTGCTACTGGGGAGTCATTGATTCTAGTCCTTCTAAGGAAGGAAATATTCGTAGGTATACTAACCTCTGTTATATACCTTAACTATAAATATTTCTATGTGTAACCATCTGTATCTATATTAAGCAAAACATGAATTCATACTGATGTCTCCAACTTCATTCTATTACCACATGAATCATTCTAACCTGTTCCCCTTGCTTATCTGTAACCCCTACTCCAACAGTGAGAAACCTGGCTCTCGCCAACTGGCCCTCCCTTCACTTGTTGCTCAATTTCAGTATATGTGTAGTGATATTAAAGTTGTTAACCTGTACTGCTGTAGGAGACAACTTAGTCACCTGGAGTTCTGTGCTCAGGCGCAGTCCTGCCTTTAGTCTTACAGACTCCACTCATTTTCACAGACACAGACTTAACATGAGCACCTTTCCCCTCTACCGCCCTCAGTGAGATTGTTTCAGACATTTGTAATACAGTTAGATTGTTTGGTCACATTCAGCATTCCATCTTGGGATTCTCCGACATCCTAAATGTTATTTTGAAAGCTTTCATGCATTAAGGTTCACTCTTTGTGTTGTGAAGCTATAGGTTGTCAAAATGCATAGTTTCAGGGAATCAGCGTTAAAATATCATACAGGATAGTTTTATCACTGTGAAAAATCCCTGTGTGAATTCCCAGTCAACTCTCCCTCCTCTCCCCACACCTCTAGACGCTTCTGATCTTTTACCGGTCTCTATAGTTTGCCTTTTCCAGAATGTTACATAATTGGAACCATACAGTATGTAGCCTTTTCAGATTGGGTTCTTTCACTTAGCAATATGCCTTTAAGATTCATCAGTATCTTTTTGTGGCTTGATAACTGCTTCCTTTTTGTCACTGAGTAACATTTCATTCTATGGATGTACCACAGTTTGTTTATACCTTCACCTATTGAAAGGTATCTTGACTGCTTCTAGTTTTTGGTGACTATGAATAAAGCTGCTTTAAACATTCTATGTAGGTTTTTTTTGTGGACGTAAAACTTCAATCTACTTAGATAAATATCTAGGAGCAGCATTGCTAAAACATATGGGAAGGCTATTTAACTTTGTAAGAAACTGCGCGTCTTTCATGTTGGCTGTACCATTTTGTATTCCCACCAGCAAAGAATGAGAGTTCCTGTTGCTTTGCAACCTTGGCAGCAATTGGTATTATTTTCTGGACCTTAGCCATTCTAATAGGTATACAGTGGTATCTCATTGTTGTTTTAATTTGCATTTGCATTTCCCTAATGGGAAATGATGTTGACTATCTTTTCAGGTGCTCATTTGCTCTCTGTATATTTTCTTTAGTGAGTTGTCTGTTCAGATCTTTTGCCCATTAAAAAAAAATTGGATTGTTGTTTTCTTACTGTTAAGTTTTAAGTGTTTTGTATATTTTGGATACAAATCCTTTATCAGATATGTGTTTTGTAAGTATTTTCTTCCAGCCTGTGGCTTGTCTTTTTGTTCTCTTCACAGTGTCTTTGTAGAGCAG
>CM052896.1:54118589-54161080 GCA_028534135.1 Potos flavus
AGTTCCAGGTGTGTAGTGAGGCAGAGCCCACTCTGCTCTGGGTTTCCTCATTTTCTTTGGGTGTTTCAGTCCAATTTCGGGATGCCATCTACCTCAAAGGGAACCCGTATCAGGTAGCAGCCTCCCACTTGTGTCACTCGTGTCTACTCTAAACTCATTTCCTCTGATGCTCTTCTAGATCCATCTCCACTGTCTGGGATGGGCTCTAGTTTCTTCCTTAGTTGGCATGAAACAACTTAAATTCCATCCTGCAATGTTTCTCTTTTAAGACTCTTATTTAAAGTGTGCTCAGTCCTTCAAACTCTGATTCTTGATCTCTGAAGAGAGATTTTTTTTGTCCCCACATAAATATTTGTAGTGAGGAGAAGAATCTTTTAAAATTTCCTATTACATTTAATTTTGATAGAATTTCAGACTTAAAGTCTCAAGAAAAGCACAAAGAATTTTCAAAAACCCTTTATCCAGGGACATCTGGGTGGCTCAGTCGGTTGAGCAGCTGCCTTTGGCTCAGGTCATGATCCCAGAGTCCTGGGATTGAGTCCCACATCAGGCTCCTTGCTCAGCAGGGAGCCTGCTTCTTCCTCTACCTCTGCCTGCTGCTTCCCTGCTTGTTCTCTCTCTCTCTCTGACAAATAAATAAATAAAATCTTAAAAAAAAAAAAATAGTCGTTGTTACTCTCCATTAAAAAAACAAAACAAAACAAACAACAACAAAAAAACCCTTTATCCAGTTTCTCCAAGTGTTAACATAATGCCACATCTGCATCTGTCTCTGTCTCTGTGTACATGTCTCCCCTCTATCTCCCTCTTCACACAAGAACATGTGCCCGTGTGCATGCACACACACACACACGTCAGGAAGTCAGCATTGATTCAGTACGACTCTCCAATCTACAGGCTTTCTTCAGATGTGGCCAGTTGTCCTGCTAAAATCCTTTCTATCAAAAGAAAATCCCTGATCATGTATTGCACTGAGTTGTCATGTCTCTTTAGTCATTCTTTGTGTTTTACGACATTGGCATTTTTGAAGACTATAGGCTTGATATTTTGTAGACTGTTCCCCAGTCTGGTTTGTTTCTATTTCCAGAAGATTAGATTCAGGTTATGCATTTTTGGCAGGAATCCCACTGTGTCCTCAATGGATCCTATCAGAAACTGCGTGACGTTCATTGTCTCCTAACTGGTGAGGTGAACCTTGATCACTTGGTTAAGGTGGTGTCTGTCAGGTTTCTCCACTGTGAAAGTACTAGTTTTCCTTTGGTACTGAGTAAGTCATCTTGCGGGGAGGAACTATGAAGCTATTGTGTTATTCTTCAAATTTTCACCCACTACTTTCACCATCCATTGGTGATTCTTACCTGAACCAATTATTATGATGATGGTGACCCACTGACTATTTTCTAATTCCATTACTTCTTGTATAGTAATCCATTTTGTTTTTGTTTTTGTTTTACTGTAAGGAAGAGTTTTCTAAAGGAGAACTTTGGAAATTCAGAAAATGCTTTTTCTTTTCTCTTGAGGAGTTAAGCTCCTGCAGTTGAATAACTGACTTTCAAAAGTGTTGTCCTTTAAGCTCAAAGCTGAGCTGTGAGGCCTTTTGCTCTAAGATGTGCCCACCTTCCGTCTGCGGTACGGAGGGTACAGAATACCACTGAGACCACTGGTGAAGAGCCACAAGATCACAAGAATAATTTTAGTCTAGAAAAAGCCTGTAGGTTAAAATTATCTCCAAATACCACCTTGCTGTAACAGTTTTTAGTATTGCAACGTTTCATATTGTTTTGTCTTTCTAGGTGCTTGGTGTAAAAGTGAGTGAAACTGCCAATAAGAAGGAATTATGAGATCAAAAATAAATATATTACCACTTGAAAAGAACTTTAAACCCTTCTGTCTTTTACACAAAAGTAGCTTACCCCTCTCCCACCCAAGGCTTACACCACTGATTTGCTAGATTAATTCCTCAAAGATTATGCAGGATTAACATTGTAATGTCAGTCCCAGTGATGCTCCATTGTTTTGAATTCCAAATTAGGGAATTGGAATTGATACATTTCTTTTTTCCCTCAGACGTTGTATGTTTTGAATTGGGTGATATTTGTGTGTTGGGTGAATGACTCTTCTGCCAACTTCCTTTGCCTGTATCATCTCTAAGGGGGTGCTTGAACCAGGTTTGTTTCAGAGATAGGTAGAGTCTCTCATGTTAAGACATAGAGACTTAGAAGAAAAGGATACTTGTTTATGTTAGCAATTTCTTGCAGATATACAGTGTCTACATTAGCTAATGGGAGAAGATAAATTACACTGAAAGAAGAAGAGTTGAAAAAAACACGATTTCCTTATTTCTTTATGGGTATTAGCCCAAGACCACAAATCCCAAAGCTATCCCTAAGAAAGAAAGCTAACTGCTAAGAGTCTCCTGGTTTTCTCATTCAAATGCATGTTTTTATCTTAATGACCATATATCTGAAATCTTTATTGGGGTCTAAAAGAAAAAAGAAAAACGCAAAGTTATTCAGCGTGCATATTCTCTATATTATGAGTGTTGGAATTTGGGTTAATGTGATATTTTAGCATACACTTGTATATTCTCTTTGCATAGAAGTCCTAGGGAAATGCTTTTTGACTATCTTGATTTTCTGCCATTTGTTTCAGTGGCTGATGTGTATAAAGATGATTATCATTTCTACCTGAAAGTGACGTCTTAAGAAATGTGTATGTGGGGGGGATTGAGGAATATTGTGGAGAATGTTAGATCTTCCTTTTAAACAACTGTTTGTGTAGGCAACTTACTTATTTTGTATATTGAACAAGTGATTTTTTTAAATCAGTAGATCCTTCTCACTATGAGCATGAAGACACTTTTTTCTCAGTGTTTCACACTCAAGTCCCTCCAGAAGAATATGAAAACCGTATACAGAATGGCAATCAAGGTATGTTTTAATTTGTGTGATTTAGCATATTGTCATAAGAAAATACTAGCTATATGCAGAAATATTCACAGATGAAATAATTTGATATGATTTAATCCAGAGGTAGGTAAAAGTAGGTTAAGGTTCTAGATGAAACAAGGTTGGTCACGAGTTAATCATTGTTGAAGTTAGTTTTTGAGGGTTTATGATACCATTCTTTCTATTTTTGGATATTTAAATTTTATGTAATGAAGTGTTAAAGAAAAGCTGGCTTCAAGTAATAGAAAACTAGCTTAAGCAAAAAAGAAAATTTATAGAAATAATCCTGGAGCTAGACAGCTTTTTTGATTCTTAAGAGCATATTCTGTGGCTAGTCATTGAGAGGGAGACTCACTTTCAAAATTGCAGAAAAGACAACAACTGATCCAGCTTGGGTTAGGTGCCTATCCCTGGTCCAACTAACTCATCCAACCCAGCAAGGGTTGGTGTTAATATAGGAATGTGGCAGCTTCTACTGTTGGTCACCACCAAGGTGGAGAGGAGAGGACATTTCTAGTGAGATGGTTCTGACCAGACAACCCAATGTTTTTTACTACAATTTAAGAAACTTTTATTTTATTTATTTATTTTTAGATTTTTATTTATTTATTTGAGAGAGAGAACACAAGAGAGAGAGAAATTGAGAGAATGAGTGAGGGGAGGGACAGAGAGAGAAGCAGACTCCCTGTGGAGCAGGGAGCCCAATGTGGGACTTGATCCCAGGACCCTGGGATCATAACCTGAGATGCTTAACCGACTGAGCAACCCAGGCATCCCTAAGAAACTATTTTAAATGTAGATATAAATGCATTTAATTTGAGTTATTTTAATGTTGTATTGTTTAAGAGTATACGAAACTTAAACTGAATGAATAAACCTCATATTTCAACTTAAAAGACTATACACAACTTGGATTATGGGAAAAAGTTGCATATTTTATATCTAAGGAGGCCACTCACCAAAAAAGTAACTCATACTTTAACTATTGGTAGTTGACTAAAAAATGTGAGTGATTAAAGAAATAAAATCCCAATGATAAAATAGATTGATTTGCCTAGAAACTTGTAACTTAAATTTGAGTGAAACTTTTTTCTTACTCACATTTATTTTTGTTTGAAAAGTATTTACAACCAGAGATCTTACGCTTTTCCTGGTTCTTTCCAGCTATTGTTATCAAAATATATTCTTTAATTATTAAATTTGTATCGAATCTTTGACAACTAGCTATAAATATACCAACTGACTAGCTCCCTTAATCCTTCTTACTGACATAGCCTCTCTTATAAAACAAAGATAACTTTTAAGCAAACTTTGTGTGGATTGAGCTGCTGGCTGGTGTTTTTCCCTTTTGGACTTTACTGTGGCAATTTATCCTCTTTTGTAGTGTGGGGACTCCATTTGTCGTTTAAAAAGACTCTTCTTTATGCCCATGTTTAGAGCGTTAAAGAAGCAGTCACATGATCTTGTTTTAAATGTGACCGCAGCGAAAACAAGCTATTTAATACAGGGAATAAGAGTCCAGGGGCGCCTGGGTGGCTCAGTGGGTTAAAGTCTCTGCCTTCAGCTCAGGTCATGATCTCGGGGTCCTGGGATCGAGCCCCGCATCAGGCTCTCTGCTCGGTGGGGAGCTTGCTTCCCTCTCTCTCTCTGCCTGCTTGTGATTTCTCTCTCTGTCAAATAAATAAATAAAATCTTAAAAAAAAAAAAAAAGAGTCCATAAGTCTTTTTCTTACCCTTGTTTTGAGCACCCATAGTCTGAACAACTCAGAAGTTGACTCAGGCCTCTTTTCAAAGGTCACGAAAAAAATGACAAACTGAGATGAGCTTTCAGGGTCTGCGCAGATGGGATTTTGAACATCCAGGACCCTTATGTCCAGACTTTGCTTAGAAGACAGGTTTGAGGGGTGCCTGGGTGGCTCAGTCGGTTAAGCGGCTGCCTTCGGCTCAGGTCATGATCCTAGGGTCCTGGGATGGAGCCCCACATCGGCCTCCCTGAGTGGAGAGCCTGCTTCTCCCTCTCGTCTGCCTGCCGCTCTGCCTACTTGTGCTCTCTTTCTATCTCTCTGACAAATAAATAAATAAAATCTTAAAAAAAAAAAGAAAAAGACAGGTTCGAACAAAAAGTTACTGTTCAGAGAGGGCGATGGTATATTAATAGAATAGCAGGAAATGACTCTAGTCTTTAGGGAAAGTTTTGTTTCATATAGAGACTGAGATAAAATATATTGTATTAATTAGTTTCATTGGAGTATAGTTGATACATGTTACACTAATTTCAGGTTATAGCATGGTGACTCAACAAGTTGACATAGTAATCTATACTCACCACAAGTGTAGCTCCCCTCTGTCACCGTGCTACACCATTATGATACCATTGACTATATTCCTTATGCTGTACCTTTCATCCCCGTGATTTGGTCATTCCCTAACTGGAAGCCTGTATCTGTCACTGCCCTTCACCCATCTTGCCCATCCCCTCACCCTCCTCCCCTCTGGCAACCATCACTTTGCTCTCTGTATTTATAGGTAGGATTCTGCCTTTTATTTCTTTATTTATCCATTTGTTTTGCTTTTTAGATTCCACCTATGCATGAAATCATATGGTAATTGTCTTTCTCAGTCTGACCCATTTCACTTAGCATAATATGCTCAGGGTTTATCGATGTTGTCACAAATGGCAAGATCTTTCTCTTTTTTATGGCTGAGTAATATTCTAGTGTCTGTGTGTGTATGTCTGTGTGTATCACATCTTCTTTAGCCATAAGAATAAATCTCTGGATTTGGGATTTAGAAGTTATTCTATATGTGCCTTATTTCTTACATATTTTAATGTATGCTTATATATTTCAGTGCTTGCTTTATTTCTTATATATTTAATGTTTATATATTTAAGTATGCTTAATTAATTTAAAATTATGCTTAATTTTATGCTTAATCAAATTCTTAATTATGCTTAATCAATTTAAAATTATGCTTAATTAAAATTTTAGCATAATGGACAAATTATAATTATGAAAAATTTTAAACTTTTTAAGTATTAGATTTTACCTATGATGTGGGAGGAAACGAGTCATTGATCAAAGCAGAAAAGAAACCTTTCTCAAATACAGAAAAGACTGAGCTCAGGGGTAAACACAGCCAGGATTTTATTAAGCGAAACATTGAGGTATGTACTTAGAAGTTTAGAAATCAGAATGTGGGGTTAAATGAGTTATGAAAGTGAAAATAGTTGTGTTCACAGTCTTTATTTAACTTTAAATATTTAAATATTTCTTGATACATGATACATGTATATGTAATTGAAACAGGATATACAACTGAAAGAAAAGTTTTATGGACCAGTACTTAACTTTGCTGTTTTTTATCCCATCCCATCTTATTTTACCCCTTTTAAAAATGCTAGCCGCAATTCAGTACGTTTATTTCACTACCCAGAAACGAATCTGGTTCCTGCAGTTTGAAACACATTTATTTAGATTAATAGCTTCAGACAATGTTTCCTGGATTTTACATTGTGTATTCGTAAAATTGGCTTTTTTAAGTAATGAGACTGAGTTTATAGCTGGTGTAGTGAGAAATTTGCAAAGAAAATGCTCCTGGCAGAGCTGGAGAGGCCAACAGGTTGTCTACCCTTGCCCCCTCCAGCTGAGCCTCCAAGAAGCCTGTCACTTGTCACTTGCTTTGATTAGCTCCCTGCGTCAAGGGCTCAACCTTGGTCTTACAGACCCTACAGCCTGACTTGGTATGTCCTCAAGGCAGACTAACCCAGGGCATAGGGGCTCCTCTATTAGACCAGAATGCTGATTGATTAATTTACAGCAAGAAATGTAGGTGCAGTGGACAGAAGGCTTGTGGCAAACCACCCAGGCAGTTACCAGATGAGTTACTAGGTGAGTGTGATGTTATTCACAAGAGGAGAGAGTTAAATAATTCCTCATGGTTCAAACCTGATGCTCCTTCCACAGTTGGCACATCATTTCCAGGCAGATTGGATTCATGGGTCAACGTGCCAATGCCAGGGTTGGCTTCTGGGACTCCCGCTTTTTCTCTTCATGTTCCTCTCATCTGAAGGAAACTTCCAGCTTGATCTGTCTCTTCGCACTGGCCTGTGTTGATTTATTTAATTTTCTTAGAGTGGTAGCGTTTTTCTCAAAGCCAGGTTCTTGCTGACACAGACAGCAGCCCCACCATGGTTTTCCTTTTTCCCCTTTTAATAATAGTAGCTGACTCTTTATTCAAAGTCCTGATATAACAGTCTTGAAATGTAAAAGCAAGTTCATTTAGGAGAGAGCAGGACATCTGGCTTGCAAGCAGGCACCTTCATTTTGGGTGTGATGGAAGAGCAGTTTTGAAATGGATGATGTTGAGAAGGACAAGAAGAGTTTTGTTCAGAAGTGTGCCCAGTGCCATACAGTGGGAATCGGAGGGAAGCACAGGACTGGGCCAAATCTCCACGGTCTGTTTGGGCAAAACACAGGGCAGGCCTCTGGGTTTTCTTACCTGGATCCCAATAAGAACAAAGGCATCACCTGAGGAGAGGAGACACTGATGGAGTATTTGGAGAATCCCAAGAAGCACATCCCTGGAACAAAACCGATCTTCACTGGCATTAGGAAGACAGTAGAAAAAAGGGCAGACTCGATAGCTTCCAAGGCACAATAGTTGATCACTGCCTTGTTTATTACAAAACAAGAATGTCTCATGACTTCTATGTGTACTGTATTTAAATTGATCTCATACACCAGAACTCAGATCATGGTTGGCTGATGGAATATTTGTTTTGGACAGTCCTGATTGAAGTAAGATTGACTTGTGTTTAAATGCATCTGATTAGCTTTTTGGACTTCTGTAGTAATTCTGGTTCAGCAAGCGCCGTCACTGTTTTCCCCTTCTAGAGAGATGATTGGAATCAGTTGGTAATGTTCAACTTTTCACAGAGATGGTAAATGCCATCTCTAAACCTGTAGGAGATGGGTTTTCTATTTAGATTTATATAAATGTTACATTTGAAATCCCTTTACTATCTCACGGAACAGCAAGACTCAGCTGTGTTTCATGTTGTGTTCGTTAGCTTGTTAAAGGCAAGGGCTGAAGACAAGCTGGCAATGACACTTTCTCTTTTTGGTCTTAACTCTGCCAATTTAATGAAAAGTCCCTGCATCTAAAATGTTGCCTTTTGCTTAATGAAAGGCATTTTCATGTGGTTTATGTATAATATTAAATCAATAATATTTAACACTTTTCACATTTTATGGATGATCTATAATGTCAGATACTTTTAGAATTCAGTGACAGGATATAGTAGCAAATTTGTGAATTCTTCACTAAGTCAGATGAAGTTATAATTCAGGATTGTCTTTTAAACAGCTTTTTGAAAACATAACTGTAGAATTACCATATATGTGTGATTGGTAATAGTGTTCTTACCAACTCATTAGAAGGATTAAAGTTGAGATATATCATCAGCACGAATTTGGAAATTATGTGATAAGGCTTCAAATAATTAAAAATAAAATTACATATTAAAAAAATAAGAGCAATTTCATTCAGTAGATACATGTCACATAGGAAGTGGCAAAAAGCTCCTTTCCAAATACCTCAGTATGTTATTACATTGATAAATATTATATAAAGAGAGGTTTGCAAACTGGCCCATGTTTGCTTTATATTATATTTTAAATAAAATGTTTGTTGAAATGGCTAACACGAGGGCCTGCTTATAGCAAGAGTATCTTTGCTTGGAGAATGGACCTACAGCAAAAATTTGGCATAAAAGAAAACTATCTCACAAATGAAAAATGCCCAATCTCACAGATTTTACCTGAGTGTATCTGTGCTATAGAAGCCTCAGTTCCCATTTTTATTTTCCTGAACTATGAATTGTCTTGAGTATTTACTATTTTTTTATTAATACATTCCGTAGTTGGCCAAGGATTCAGGAAAGCCAGTGGTTATGATGGACAGAGAGAGGAAAAGGCTGACCGAACTTTTGAAGGACTTAGATGACAGAGATTCGGGGCTGTCCTATCCTGAGGTATGTAAGCTCTGATATTCAATGACCTCTACGCTTCATCTTCTTTTTTTTTCCTGTAGTTTTGACTATTTATTTATTTTTAAAAGATTTTTATTTATTTATTTGACAGAGAGCACAAGCAGAGGGAGCAGCAGGCAGAGGGATGAGGGAGAGGCAGGATCCCCACTGAGCAGGGAGCCTGATGTGGGACTCGATCCTAGGACCCTGGGATCATGACCTGAGCTGAAGGCAGCCACTTAATCAACTGAGCCCCTCAGGCATCCCTCAATTTTTTAATTTAAATTCCAGTTAGTTAACAGAGTGTAATGTTAGTTTCAGGTGTAGGACTTAGTGATTCATCACTTACATACAACACCCAACACCAGGGGCTCATCACAGCACAGGCCCTCCTTAATCCCCATCACTTATTTAAACCACACCCCCCCCATCAACCCTCAGTTTGTTCTCTATTGTTAAGAATCTGTTTTATGGTTTGCCTCTATCTTTTTTTTCACCCCTATGTTCATTTATTTTGTTTCTCAAATTCCACCTATGAGTGAGATCAGATGGTATTTGTCTTTTTCTGAATTATTTCACTTAGCGTAATTCTCTCCAGCTCCAGCCACTTTGCAAACCATACCTAATCTTGTCTGATCTAGGAAGCTAAACAGGATTGGGCCAGGTTAGTACTTGGATGGGAGACCTCTACATTTCTTCATTTTTATTTTTTATCATGTTATTGACTTATTAGCACAAATTTGCAGTACATTTTCAAATTATGGGACAATATTCTCTGACTTAAAAAAATCCTGTTTTACAAATTGATGTTTATTGAATTTTTCAGATTTATTCTTAGTCAATTTGTTATCAACTCTCAGAGGATTATCTGATGTCACTATAAGAGTGACTACACGTTAGCTATCACAATAATAGCCTCTGCCTGAGATGTAATAGGGCTTAGTCCCTGATGACATATAAATGTGTTTCTCTGTTTCCTTTTATTTTGGACATTTCCTATTACCCCTAAGCTGGCTCCAGGATATTTTGGTGTCATCATCAGTAACCTAAAGAACACTATCCTGCTTCTGCCTTGAGCATCCAGGTCCCTGAAGAGTCCAAGGAGGGGAACAGCATGCAGTCCAGGGTTCAAGTGTGGGGTTTATAGGGCATGGGCCGGTCCGACGAGCAGGGCAGTGGCTTAGCATTTGCCCTTGTTTGCCTACTAAACTTCCAGCAGTATCCTTTACTTCTACAAAGAAATGCATTCTCCTGGGTACCTTGAAGCCTCTAGCCCCGTCACCTAGTTTTATTTCTGTACGTTTAATAGAGGCATGATGGAGCGAAGGCTGATGGCATCCTGCCCAGATCCCTTTTACCTGGTCCCTTCTGTGCCTCCATCCCCCTACCCTGTGTCAAGGCTACACAACCGCCTCCTTCTCTGGAGTCTGGCCATGCGTTACAATGGGAGCCAACAGCCTAGGGTAGCTCCCCCTGTTCAGTCCCACCCCCTCCCGACTCAAGACAGGCTTGGTTCTGCGGCGCAGTGTGTCCTCCAGAGCTTCCCCAGGGGTCAGCTGAGACCACATCCTTGCCTGGTTGTGTTTCCCTTGTCCTCGCCTGCTTCCCTCACACCGCTTCTCCTGGGAGCGCTCCCCCAGAAAGTCACTGGAACAGGAATCCCTGTCTCAGGTTCTGCAGCTAGACTGGCCTCAGATAAGTAGGTGCAGAGGGTCGATTTTGCTGTAGGGACACAAGCTGTGCGTGAGCAACAATACCTGTGGCCAGTGGGGGAGGGCGTGCCAGGTCTCCGCCGCCCTCATTTCCACCTCCGCTGGCGGCCACGGCATGGAAATCTCAGCCCAGGGCTGCCTGGATCCTCCAACGTATCAAGAGAAGCTAGAAATTCAGATTTTTATGGGAAATACTTCTCTTTTAAATGTTGACAACTAATTTCATTTAAAAATGTTCTGTGTAGGCAAAGTTGCTACCCCCTACCCTCACCCCAAACCACAGGCAAATCTACAGAACATCACAGACTACAACCTTGAAATATTCTTTCCTGAGAGGTTGCAGGCCCAGCGGGAGCTGTGTCTAGGACTGTAGGAAGAAGATGTTGCTCTGTCCGGGGCTGGTGAGATTGCCCAGGGAGATCCATCCCCTGACAAGGCAGAGGGTAATAGCGAGGCCTCGGAACATCTGGTATGTTCTCTGAAGCAGAGGCGAGAAGTAGGTAAGGCAAACTGCTAACCTCCCACAGAATTTGGAAATATTTTAGCTTTAGAATTTGTGGTAATTTATTTTATTAACAAAAGCTAAGATAACAGTAAGGCTTTTTTTGTTTTCTTAACAGTAAGACTTAAGGGACCTGCATCTCATTCCTGGTTTTCTTATTAATTATGAAGTTAGGCAAACTGCTAGCCACTAATTCTCTGAGTTCCAAACTATGGCATGGTAGATCTTCCTTATGTACCCAGGAAGGATTTAACAGTGAATTTTTATTATTAAATATTGCCTTTTACCTATTATTTTTGTTAGTATTTGTGTCTTGTCCCTCTATTTTAAACTCTTTTGTATCCTTTACTTTTTATTTTTAGGTAGATTATTTACCTAAATTTACCTAGATTATTTATGTGATTAATATCACATAGCTGGATTTTTGTTGTTGCTGTTGTGTCTTTGTTTCTTTATCTGTTGTTATTATTTCCTTATTCTTAATCTTTTAATGAGGATATTTAATTTATTCATATATATTATGAATATATATATATAATGACTACTGACAGTGTTTGGACCTTTTTTTTCCATCTTATTTGATAGTTCATTGATTAGATTTATTTTGTTTTTTTTTTAAGGTTTTATTTATTTATTTGACAGAGAGAGAGAGAAAGAACACAAGCAGGTGGAGCAGCAGGCAGAGGGAGAGGGAGAAGCAGACTCCCTGCCGAGCGGAGAGTTGGATGTGGGACTCAGTCCCAGAACCTGGGGATCATGACCTAAGCCAAAGACAGATGCTCAACTGACTGAGCCACCCAGGCGTCCCTAGATCTATTTTGTTTTCTTAACTTCACCTCCTTTACTCTCATAGTTTGAGGATTCAGTTCAGTATCTTATATCTGATCTGGTGCTGCTAACCCTCAATTTCTTAAAATACATTAAAATGTCTATATTTTTTCAACTTCAGTAATTAACTATTTTCTAAAATCTTGTATCTTAACAAGGCAGGACCCCAGGACCATGACCCAAGCCAAAGGCAGAAGCTCAACTGACTGAGCTACTCAGGCACCCCATCTACTATATTCTTAAACCATACCAAACTTCTTCAGATTCCTCAAATTTGCTATAGTCTTTGGCCCTTCTGTGTCTTTTTCTTTCTGGAGTGCTAACCCATCCTCCCATTTCTGACAAATGACTGTGCAACTGAAAGAGAGTGACTAGGGTGGTAATTATGTTTTAATTCCCCAGAACTCCTGCCCTCAGGTGGTTCTCCATAGTGGCATGTTTAATTGTGAGGCTGGGATATTCTCTTGAATCTAGGATACTAAGAATTTTATTTATTTATTTGTTTACATACTAAGAATTTTTAAAAGGTTTCCTTCTTTTTAAAAAAAAATATTTATTTTTTAAAAAATTATTTTTATTTATTTATTTTTAAAAAGATTATTTACTTGAGAGAGAGTGGGAAAGAGAGAGAGCTAGCACAAACGGGGGAAGGTAGAGGGAGAGGAACAAGCAGACTCCCTGCTGAGGAGGGAGCCCAATGTAGGGCTTGATCCCAGGACCCTGGGATCATGACATGAGCTGAAGACAGACGCTTAACTGACTGAGCCACCCAGGCCCCCCTAATTTATTTTTTTAAAGTAAACTCTACACCCAACATGGGGCTCGAACTCATAACCCGGAGATCAGGAGTTGCATGCTTCTCCCACTGAGCCAGCCAGGAGCTCCTAGAAAAATTTTTTTTCTATTTTGGGAATTTACACTTAAAATGAATGGCACTCCCCAAAGCCAGATGCCTGTACTGGCAAAGTGAGTTTTGCATTGTATCTCAAATTACCCATATTTAAATTAGTGTTGAATGTGTGGGTTTGGTTGTAGACCCTTGGTTACCAGCCTGAGCACTCGCTGTAAAGGAAGGTGGTGAAGAAAATTTTCTGGGTTCTGTCTAAGGGAGGCAAGACCTCTAAAAGCTAAAAATTTCCCGCACTAGTAAGGGTGTCTAGAAGGTGCTAGATGGAAAAACATGATACCATCTACTACATATTACATATAATTTCCCTCTGTGACAGAATAGTATGTGAAACATTTACATTTCTGTTGAATTTAATCTGACATGCTCTTTTATTTCCAGTGTCATTAAAAAATAATTCCATTCAAACAAAAATTTTAAATTTATCGACCAAATATTTAGTCATTGATTCCATAGTTTCATTATTTGGTGACTCATTATTTCTCATTTAGATCATACAGTATTTGTATCCCTTGTATTTAGGAAAAATTAACTGGAGTTTCTTATTTGTGACTAATTAAATACTATTTTTTATAATGATGTATAATAACTTTCATTGCCAACTCACAAGTGTATTTAAAATGTTTATTAATATATCATATCATTGTGTAGATATACTATAATCTATTCACTTTTAAATGTCTTTTTAAAATGTCTAATTTTAGACATTTGGACTTTTCGTAATTATTTTTTACTCTAAATGACATGGCAAAAACATCTGAGTCAGTGTTCTGGGTTGCAAGAAACAGAGATGGACTTTGATGAAAAAGCAGAATAAATGTATTGGGAGACTTGATGGGAAGTTTGGCAGATATCTGGGTCCCCAGAAACATGGTTATTGAAACTCCTTAGAAATAGGCTGGTTAGGGGCAGCATCATAGCTACCAGACATCCCCACTAGATGATCACTGCTACCAGTACTGGTAATCCCAAAGTTATTGCCATCGCCGTTAATTACTGTCTCACTTCCCCTGCATCTTTGTATCTCTCTTTCCCTCAAGAGTCAAAAGTCCAGGGTATTGACTTCTGACTGGCTAATTCTGGGTCATTTGCTTGTCTTCCTGATGCCCAGGGTGGGCAGAAGAGGTGTCTGGTGGGGACCTGTCTCTTACTCAGGCTCATGCAGTGTTTGATTTTACTGAAACAGGAAGGGAGATTGGATCCTGGGGTTAGAGGGAGACATTTCATTCTTGCTGCGTGAGTTTTTGCATGTATCTCTTCTGGTTACTGCCTAGGGATTGATTCCTAGTATTAGAGTCATGAAACCAAAGTGTATGAAATTCTTAAACTTCCTTGCCCTCCATTTGCCCTTTTATTCTTAGTGTTTTCATGATTCTTCTGTCCTTGTGTTACATGTTTCTCTGGGTGACCTCATCCATTCCCATGGTTCAAGGGTTTGAGCCACTATAGAGATGTGGGTGAGTCCAAAATACTTATTTCCAATCTAGATCTCCATCTTGAACTTCAGACAAAAGTATTTAACTACCTAACGTAATTTGTGGATATCCTAGTGACATCCGTGAATATCAAAAGTTCTCAAACAGAATTCCTCATTTTCCTCCTTGAACCTATTATGTCTCCTGTATTGCCTCATTTGGTCAATATGACCACTATACACCTAGTTCTCAAAATCCAGATTTTGGTTTTTATCTTTGGTCCTTGCTCCTCCTTTCACTCTTCCATCAAATTATCTCCAGATTCTGTAAATTCTACTTCCTAAATATCTCTGGTATCTGTCCCGTATTCTGTATTCCTTAGTTCAGGTGCTCATCATTTAGTTCTAGATTATGGCTTTTGCTTCTTTTTTTAAAAAAAAAAGATTTATTTGAGAGAGAAAGAGAGCGCATGCACGTGCATGTGAGTGGGGAAGGGGCAGAGGGGGAGAGATTGAGAATCCTTGAGCAGACTCCTCGACGCAGGACCCTGAGACCATGACCTGAGCCCAAATCAAGAGCTGGCTGCCCAACTGACTGAGCCACCCAGGCGCCTGCACTTTTGCATCTTAACTGGGTTTTCTGCTTCCAGTCTTGCCCTCACCAGCTCTGGTTTTAAAGATTTTATTTACTTATTTTAGAGGTAGAGAGTGAGAGAGAGCATGCATGTGTGCGCAGGAGGAGGAGTAGAGGGAGGAGGGACAAGCCGATTCTGTGCTGAGCACAGAGTCCACCATGGGGCTCGATCCCACCACCCTGAGACCATGACCTGAGGTGGAATCAAGAGTTGGACGATTAACCAACTGAGCCCCCCAGGTGCCCCACCAGCTCCAGTTTTAAAATGCATAGCCAGTCATGTTGTTTGCTTGATTAAGATGTGATGAAGATAGATTATTTTTTCCAGGAAGCCTTCTCCAACCACTTTGTCTCTCTGCTCCTTCCTGTCCGCAAAGGTTAGTTGACCCTTACTGGTCCCATGGCACCTGGGGCTCACCAGCATTCTTCATACCTTGTTAAAATCTTTGCTGCTGAAAGATTGAGAACTCCTTGAGGGCAGAGCTTATGAGATTCATATGGAATCAAACAGTGCCCAGTGTAATAATGTGTATGCACAGTGGGTGCTTAGTACAAGATTTCTGAGTGAACGTTATGAATGGATTTTAACCCTTATGAAACAAGTGTTAGTTGAATAGGGAATTAGATGACCAGCTGAACTCATGAAACCCAAACAACTGCATTTATAGACCCTATGTTACCTTTCAGGGACAGGTTGAAAATACCATGTCCATCATGGGGGAAACATGATTTCTTCCTATTCAACGTATCAGAAACCGCTTTTTCAAAGTGGGGAAATGAGAATGCTATAAGAACCAGACTGTGAGGCCAAGAGATTTATTCCACAGGGGAAACTCCCCACAAAATGTAGAATATACTTTGTACAGATTTGGTAGATAATAAAACCATAAACTATTCAATTTTTTTCTTTCACTATCCCACGTTACTTTTTTTTTTTTTTTTTTTGGTATTGTTTTGGGGTGTGTGTGTGTGTGATGAGCATTGATGTAGCAGTCTGAAAGGTATGTTTTGGAAAAAACATAACATGGGAATGACCTGGTGACCCTTGTTTCCTCTTAGGGCGATCAGTCTGGCTGGCTGGTCCCAGGAGAAGGATACACACTTGCAATCATCCAGCACCAGAAGCTTGCGGAAATTGACTCAAAGCTCCAAGAACTTTCTGCAGCCTCACCAACAACTTCCAGCTTTTCTCCAGGACTTGAAAACCAGAGTGATCAGGTAGATTTAATTTAAGAGCACACAGACTGTTCAGGTTTGTGTGCTGAAGCTAGTTCACAGGATTTGACAATCTGCTGTTGACTAAAGAGGTTTCTTCCCAAATGTTTTTTCTCCATGACTACAAACACAATGATAGTAATTTTCATAAGTGTGTTTATTGTGTGTATTTTTCTTTGGTGACTTCACTTCCTCTTCATTTTCCTTTCAGTTGGTAATTTGCTAGGAGGGGTCACTTAGGAAATATTTGTTTTAATGTTATTATGTCTTTCTGATTTAAGCTAATTCCTGATCATGATCAGAAGACAGGCTAGGGAAGAAAATTGATAAAAAGCTCATTTGTCCTTTAAGACCCTTATTTCTCTTAATTCCTCAGGTTCTAGATATCAGCAATGGCAGCTGCCTGTCCCTTACACTGCCAGATTCTTCTTTTAATTTAACATCAAGCAGTGAGTTCATTACACTGATGACTTCTCTCCTATGAGGATTTTGAAATCAATGTGTTTCCTCTCTTGCTACCTCTCTCACATAATCTTTTACAGTTTTCTGTGTAGAAAAACAGAAGAGTAACGGCAGCTTTGTAAAAGTAAAATTCTGTTTTTCACCTCTCGATGCTTCATGGGATCTAGCTTGGGGTTGCGTGGTAGTTTTCACCCAGAGAGAAGATGGCTGGTCTTTTGTTAGTCTACCTCTACCAGTTTTGTAGACATTTCACCAAATCATTTTCTGTACAGTCTTAGACGCACGTGACTTTTTCGGTCATAAAAAAAGATCTAAAAATAAATATTCTATAGGTAATAATTCTGCTTTATAGTGAGTCTTGAAGGCATCGATTGAAGGTTGAGGATCTGGCTTTGGGCCAGTTGAAACTGCTTCAAGGGAAAAGAGGAGTGTTAAGATGTTCCAAAGCAAGTTTGATCGCTGGCAAAACCTGTATGGAGCCATGTCGGCTTCCTCAGCTTATTATGCTCGCAAGGGCCAGGCACAGCTGCTTCTGAGCCCTCTACACAGCCAGGGTGGTGGTAGTCGAAACCACTCGTTTCTGGACTGGGCTAAGAGTTCTTGGAAAAGAGACACTCAGAATCTCTGACCCTACCCAAATGTACCTCAGGACTTTGACACCAGTTACGCCACTTGTTTATTTATGTTCCTGGGTGTCATTTCCCAAAAGCAGGAATCCGAGATGGGGAAATAAAATTGTTCAGGGATTTTCTTTGTTCTTTTTGTGTTACAGCTGATTTTGTTGTGGTCGTTAGTGTTACTGGACTTCAAAGGTAGTTGAGTTCTCAAAACCAAGTAATGATCCTAAAGATTAAAAAAATTACCTTTTCCATGGCAGTCAAACGTTATTCTTTAAGGAGAGATGGAGAATTTGGAGATTTGTTTAGCCATTAGGGCTTAGATAAAGTGACGATGGTAAGATTCTGTCATCGTCATTTAAAGCACATTTTCAGAGTTCACATTTATAGTTCAGAAAAATATTTTAAAAATACTGAAAGGGAAAACCAGTGTATTACTTAGTTGTCACATACTGACATTGTATGTTTTTATGTGAAACAACATATGGGTAGAGAGAAAAGAGAAAACTGCATTTTGGGACTCCCATTGGATGCAGAAACAGAAATGTAACATCATAGCTGATGAAAAGAAATAATAATTAATGGTTCTTGCATGCAAAAAAAAAAATGTCTTTTGAGCTTTTGTTCAATTTCCTCTTGGCATTGCCTCATTTCTAACTAAAACCAGCATTGCACATTGAATTTTCAAGCCAGAAATGCTAACATGGCAAATTATTTTGCAGATATTATTTTTGGATTGGAATCCTTTCTGGATAAATATACTGAAAAGTATCTTGGTTAAACCTAGCGTATCTGTGTAGTTGATGAATGGGCTCCAATCTGTTGGAGAATTTATGCTGAACCACAAATATTCATAGTGCTTATTCACATTATTTTTATTTTTAACCCTTCTGCAAACCATTAACTCATCAGTAATTTTTCCTCCATGCTCCTTATGAAAGAATGTCTTTCAAGTGGAATATGAATTCTGTTTTTCAGCAATTGATTCCACAATATTAATCAAGTGCTCACTGTGTAGGAATTGTAGGGGACTGACCGACAAGGCAGGCGAATGTAGAACTGTAGAGTCAAAAAGTCTCGTGTTGAGCTCTGGCTCCTCCACTTACTACGTCTGAGGCCTTGGGCATTAATTAGAAGCGCCTGGAACCCTAGTTTCCTTGTCCGTACGGTAGTAATAATAATATCATTCTTTAGGGCTCTTTTTTTTTTTTTTTTTAAAGATTTTATTTATTTATTTGACAGAGAGAGAAAGATCACAAGTAGGCAGAGAGGCAGGCAGAGGGAGAGGGGGAAGCAGGCTCCCTGCTGAGCAGAGAGCCCAATGCGGGGCTCCATCCCAGGACCCTGAGATCATGACCTGAGCCGAAGGCAGAGGCTTTAACCCACTGAGCCACCCAGGCACCCCCTTAGGGCTCTTTTAAAAGGTGGTTGAGTTGATTTGCATAAAGTGCTCAGCACTGTGTCTGACACAAAACTCAACGAATGATGTTATTATAATAATAATAAGTGACTTAAGGAACACCTTTCTTTCCTTATTTACACATAGATAACTGTGGTACAAGTCAACATAGGTGAGCACAATAGAAAGCTCTAGAAGCAAAGTGCTGTGGTGCTTCCCAGGAGAGAGAGAAAGCACACCCAGAAGGAATATCAAGAAAGTCCAGTTCCACAAGAGAGGGACAGGAGAAGAAAGAGGAACTAGAATGAATGAGGTAGAAGGGCCAGAGGCCCAGAGAAGACCGCCATTATATAGCACGAGGTTGAAAGTTGGTGGCCTGCACGCAGGCAGATTTGACTCACACACAGGTTTCCTTTAGCCCACATAGGGTTTACAATTTTTTTTTTAGCCGACATTTCAGAATTAGGTGAATTCATATAAATGTCTACATTTCTAGTTTTTCTTGAGAAATGAGAGAACCCGGCAACATTAAACCTGAATCCTTGCTTGGCAACCTACAGGACTGCTCTGAGTAGCAACTGTGGCTTTGTGTGGAGCACAGATTGTCCCGTTTGCTACAGTATTCATGACTCCATATCGTACTGCAGGCCCTGAGGCCTCTTGCACGCACCAGGGTCACTTGCCCAGCCCCTGCGCAGACCGTCAAAACATAGTTGAATGCCTGCTTGTTTCGTCGGGAAGAGGCTGTGGTGGCAGACATCGAGTGTCCAGATCGGTACGTGCCTTCATCTCCGACCTTCAAGCAGCTTATAGCACCTTGGAGGATAGTTGTGGAGTGGCCATACAGTGAAAGAAGTACCACAATATGGAAACCGATCTTACCAAGAGCAGAGAAAGTGTGTACTGGCGGGGAGGGGCACAGAGAAAGGAAAGGTTATTTGCTGAAGGCATGATATTTTAAAAATTCCTTTGGAGATTTAATTTATTTTGTTTTGTTTTTATTTTGGTCAAGAAAACAGTTTCCCAAACAAATTGAAATGTGTAGACTTTCCGATTTACCGACAGTGGCAGCTCAAGGGGGCTAGGCCCATGAGCCTAGGAGGATAAATGTACTCGAGTCAGAATAATTTGAGGGGCTCCAGAAATGTGACTCAGGGATTAAGGAAGTTGTTGTGAAAGGAGCAGTTAAAAAATCTTCTTTACCTCTTGAGCTTGCTGATTAGGATATTCTCAGAGGATATCCTGGCCTGGCTCTTAAGTTTATGGCAATATTTTCAAAGCAGAATTTGGTTTTTACGTATCTGATTTCCTTACTGTAAAACAAAGCATGTGGTCACATTCAGAAGGAAGAATGGCGTATTACTACTATTGCTGTAATGTGAATAATATCACGTGGGTGCCGCTTTTACATCTGTTTTTTATTTTCATTTCATCTTAGCAACAGAGAACTAATTGAAGCAATTTTTTTCTTAAGATCTGTGGTTTAACTGTGTGTACCTTTCCCTATCCATCCCCTAACCCTCCAACAAATCAGTTAGTTCTTTCCTCATATTGTAAATCCCACTGTAAAATTGAGTGATGTTCTATAATTTAGTTGCCATATTTCTTATTTGTAGCTGTCTTAGATTCCAGCTTTCTCCAGAAATATCTAAGATATAGGAGTTATGTGGGTATTTAGTTTCTTAAGTCCTTAACAACTGGATTCAATCATAAATTCTATTCAGTTTGGCTCTTGTAAAGAAGTGTAATTTATTCATGTCTCATGCAATCAGTCTTACTAAATCTGGAATTCCAGTTCTATGGTTAGATTTTTTTTTTTTCTGGTTGGGAGAGGGTCTTCCAATTATCCTCATTGACAAGAGGCATTTCTTTGTTCCTAAACCAGCTAGTTTAACTGAACATAAAGGCCTCCCTTAATTTGATTTATTTATTTTTTTGTTCTTAAAATGTTGATTCAGTTGTACTCATTTTGGTAAGACCAACAAAAAATTAATGCACGTTTGATTGGTGAAAATTGTAGTTGTATTCATCTTTTTTCTTGCCAAGAGCATACTGTTGCTGACAGCAACAATTAACTTTTTTTTTTTTTGTCTCTTCCTGTTTCAACATTAGCTAAAGTTGAGGAAATAGAAAATGTTATTTGACATGTAATCTTGGAAGATGTTTCATTGTTCGGTCCAGGGGTTTGCAGAGTCCCAGTGAGGGCCGAGTAGTCTACTTGATGTCAGATTACTCAATACACTGGTCGAGGGCAGGAAACTGGGAATTTTTTATGTATGCTAGTCACAAGCACAGAAATCTTATTGACCATTTGCTCATTTTCAAAAACTATAGATGTATGCTACAAGAGCACGGATTTTTGGATTGAGGAATAAACAAGAAGTTGCTTCTAAGGTCGTTGCTAACCTGTCAAACATTCCCAAATAAATCTGGGGAATTCTTCTTGCCTCTTATGTTTTTCGGATTATTTTAAAGTTTATATTTATATTTCTTTATTTTTCTTGTTAAGTCTCCTGTGTAGTCAAGGCTTCTTTCTTTTCATGGCCATATTCTAAAATGGTAAAAACAATTTGGCTGAAAGATTTTTTTCCCTACTTTTTGTACCACCTGGCAAATGACCCATCTGATGAGAGAAATATAGCAATGGCCTTTGGAGAAGTATAGCTTTTGTTTGAAAACACGAGGCATGCTGGCTTTATTTAGGCGGGTTTGTATTTTCCTGTTTAGTTAGCTTCAAAGTTTCCTGTTGGCTCAGTCAACACCACAGATATTTTTCTAAGGTTGAACTTAGAATCCCTTGGCAGTCAATTAGTCAAGTCAACAAATATCTATTGACCTCAGGGACAGTTCTCTCTTGGTGGCTTCTTGGGTACTCCGTGCATATCACAGAGAGCTTTTCGTGAACTGAATTTTACTTTTACTGAATAAAAGCATTCTTGTATGCCTCAGAAACGCAGAAACCATATGGCTCGTCAGAGAATCTGCTCAAACATTACTACCATAGGAAATCAAGATATTTCCTGAGGATCATGAAAACAGATAGTACTGGTTGGCACTTTGATGTGACAGTAGAACCTCTCTTGGTACCACAAGAGCTTCTTGAATATGATGCCAGTGGGAAATTTTTGTCAGAATCAATAATTACCTTTTTTTTTGCTCCCTCTTGGCCTCTCTTTCCTTGCATGCTGTCCTGCAAATATTTGAACTATATGGTTATGCTGTCAGACCATGACTGAGGAAGGATGTTACATATCCTTGGGTCCAGCTGTAGAGAATTACACACTCATAAACTGTGAGAGTTGGAAGAAAGTTCTTTTGGAAGAAATTGAGACCTAGAAAGAGAAAGTAACTTGCTTGAAAGTATATAACTGGTTACACCAGTAGAACTGGGGCTAACATCTAACCTTTGGGCCGATACCTTTGGGTACAGAGAGTCACATTGTCAGAGCAGAACAGAAATAGCCTCGGTAGAATATTTCTCTTTTCCTAAAAATAAAATATGACTTCTGCTTATGAAATAAATACATGGATATTTTAGAAAATTTAGGAACTACAAAAACATCTAAGAAAAATAAGATGAAAGAATCAAGATTTTTACCATCAAGTTGAATTTCCTTCCAGTCTACTTCTCTACAAATAGACACACACACACACACACACACACACACACACACACACACACACACAGTCTAGCAGTTAGAATTTTGGGCAAGAAAGAGAAAACACCTAGCTTGGATTTTGAAGATAAGTAAATGAAGGAACTATTAATAGATTTAAAGGAGCCAATAAGGGATGTTGGGACACCTAGGGACTAGCAACAGTGGGTAGGGGGAAGAAAAAAAGTGTATCAGAGCTCAGGGAAAGCTAAGCTTTGGGAAAAGAACCAGCCATCCAAAATCGTAATCATAGCAGGCGTGGGCAAAGGATTTACCAACCTTTCCCCCTTCGGCATGAGAATCTGAGCTGTAGTTAACTTCTTCACTATTTTCCTGGCAGTCAGATGAAAGCTGGAATGTTAACAAGGATTAGGAAGCAACTTTGCTTATGCTAAAAATGACCCTGGGATTGGGAGAATTATGAAGACCTGGGGAAGCCATACCTTGAGTCTCTCTCAGTGCAGTGATTGTTGAGACTGGCATGTCCCTTGCCAGGACCCTGTGGGGGAGTGCCTGTGGCGTCATTTCCAGAGGTGATGTTCTTATGAGATAGGAAGGTTTTAAACCAGGATAGCTTCCTTGCTCCTTGCACCTGAGCTGCCATGGCATGGTCTGCAGCAGAAACCCCCGCTGAGGAGGGATTCCTGACACTGCCTTGGTGTGTTTCGTGTCCTCTGTTCTCAATACACTTCTCTCTGTGTGTGGCCTCTGTCTTTGAGCATGAATATGCAGTTGAATCTAAGAAACTCTCCTGATGGGCACCTGATGGGATATATTGCTGCCAAAACTATCATGCCAAAGCAGGGAGGAGAAGGGGAAAATACTGCCAGCTCTCTTTTCCCGCCCTCCAGTCTCTTGCCACATCGATTAAACCTAACCACAAGACAGAGGTCAAGGAGAAAGAGTCCCATTGTCCTAGCTTGTGTCAGGTGCTCCCCATAGTTTGTTAGTTTATCATTCTCTTGTTGATGGACATTTGCCTGTATGCATAAAGCTGCTATGAACATGTGTGCACAAGGTTTTAGTCATGTTTCCATTTCTCTTGGATAGATTCATGGGAGTGGAATTGCTGGGTCCTAGGATAGACAATGTTGAACTTTTCAAGAAACGACCAAACAATTTTCCAAAGTGGTTGTACCATCGTATACTTCCACCAGTAACACCTGAGAATTCCTCTTGGTCCACACCTTTCTAATATTCGGTGTTAACAAATTTTTTCATCTGGGCCATTTTAGTAGCTGTTTAGTGATATCTATTGTGATTTTACTTTACATTTCCCTGATGACTTACTGATGTTAGGACTTCTTCATGTGCTTGTTTGTCATTCACATATCTTTTATGAAGTATCTATTCAAGTCATTTTAAAGCTAGATTTTTTTTAGTATTTATTTTTCTTTACTTTATTATTGAATTGTGTGAGTTCCTTACATCTTATGGATACAAATCCTTTGACAAGTTCATGTGTTTTAATACTTTACTCTCAGTCTGTGGATTGCCTTAATGGTGGCTTTGAATAAGCAAAATTTAATATATTGATGAAGTCTGATTTAGAAATGTTTTTCTTTCTGTGTCTTTTCTTTGCCTACTCAAAGATTAAAAAAAATCCTAGTTGTAGATTATTAAAATGCTGTCATTTTTTAAAAAAAGATTTCCATTTAAGAATGAAGTCCAGTTTGGATGCTTTTCATCTCACTACATTTTATAGACTGAATGCTTGTGTACCCTCAAAATTTATACGTTGAAATCTAATCCCCAATGTGATGGTATTTGGAGGTCAGGACTTTGGGATGTGATTAGATCATGAGAGTAGGGCCCTCATGAGTGGGGTTAGTGCTCTTTTAAGAAAGACCCAGAGAGCTCCGTTGTCCCTTCTTCCATGTGAGGACCCAGCAAAGAAGATGGTCATCTAGGAGACAGGAAGCAGCCCTTTACCAGACATCAAGTCTGCCAGCGTGTTGATCTCAGATTCCCAAGCCTTCAGAACTACATTTCTTTGTTTAGAAGCCACCCAGTGTGTGGTCTTCTGTGTATCTCTACTCTATATCCTACTTCATAGTAGGGATATCTCTATGAAAGTTCTGAGATCCTGGATGCTTAAAGCTGCAGAGGGACCTTCATACCATCTTTTCCACATGCCTCCCTAACATTAGGTTTCCTTCTTAAAAATATTCCTGATATTAATTTACCCTCTGGGTGCTTCTAGGGATTGAAGCTACTGGAAATGAGTCCCGTTTTGGGGAATACAAAATGTAAAAGATTCGCCTCTTGAAATTAATAGTCCTCTCCAGTAGAATTTTATACAATATAAATTTCATTGAAACATTAGGGCGATCAGAGTTCTGAGAACCAAATCACAGTTGACCTTTGAACACTGTGGGGGTGAAGGGCACTGGCCCCTCCCCCCACGCAGTTGAAAAATCTATGTGTTACTTTTGACTTCCCAGAAGCCTAACTGCTAATAGCTCACTGTTGACTGGAAGCCTTCCCAATAACATAAAGAATCGATTAACGCGTATTTTGAATGCTCTATGTATCATATACTGCATTCTTACAATAAAGTAAGGTGGAGGAAAGGAAATCATAAGGAAGAGAAAATATGTTTATAATTCCGTACTCTATTTGTTGAGAAATAATCCACATGAAAGTGGACTGAGCAGCTCACACTCATGCCGTTCAAGGGTCAGCTGCACAATCCTTGGACCAGTGTCCAGCCAGCTTCAGCAGTATAGTGATTGGGATCAGTCACGATCCCTGTCTGAGCAGCACAAGTATGGTTAATACAATGAGGGACAGGTGGCATTATCGAGAGAACAACTTCTCTTCCTAAGCATGTCAGGGAACATTTCCCAGGGCAAATACACCTGTGCTCAAACAGAGCTGGAGGAAAGAGGCATGGAGGGGTGGAGAACTAGGAGGAGTGAATATTGCCATGCCTTTGGGTGTGAGACCCCAGCAATTGGAGACGACACTGAAGAGCTAGCCCAGCACAGCCCAGGAATGGGTGAGGACTTGGAACCTTGCTCCGTGGCTTCTCTGCAGAGGCTGGAGCGCACGGGGAGACTGGTGGCACCCAGATCAGTGAGGAGGCCCGAGCAGTCACTTAAGGTGACAGTTCTCAAATTTTCAAGTGGTTGTGCTTCAGGCTGTCAGTCCCCCATTGAGTCAGTATGTCCAGTGTGGAGGCGGGACTTTTGAAAATTTTCCCAGGCTCTGTGGGTGAGTCTGAAGCATCCCGGGTTTTGAAAACCAGTGGTTCAGGGGAATGACGAGAGAGTGAGAAAGAGAGGAGGGCCTTGATTAAGAGGTATTAGAAAGTGAGATGGCCACTCCACTTGGCGACCAACCGTCTGTAAGGCGTAAGAATGTGGGAGGATTCTGGTTTGAGCAACTTCAAACGTGACATCACTGTCAGGCTCCTGCATGGTAATAGGGAGTCGGAGATCTGTGGGAGAAAAGTGGGAGGTTTAGCTATAGACAGAAGGCCAACTTACTGTCAAGAAATACCCATTTTTATCACCTAGAAATAATATTAACTTTGGGAGGTTATGGTTCTGTCCATTCAAATATTGCTGATAATAGTGAAATACTTTCACCATGTTGTTCATATTCTTTTCAAAGGATGTATTTCGCTCACATTTGTTAGGTACTAAGATTTGTTGCATGCCAGCTACGTAGTGTGATGACTTTTAGGCTAGATATTATTATCATTCTGCAGATGATGAAACTGAAGCTCAGAGAGTTGAATTGATTTCCCTAAGGTCATCTTAGTCAGGAACCAGGTAGAGCCAGGGTTCAAAACTCCTAACTTTGCCAAGCCCAGTTCGCTCTTGAACCTCGGTCTCTCGTAGCCGGAATGGGTAGGATTTTTTTCTTGTCATTTATATATGATGAATGTAGAGTCCAGAGGAAGTGTGATTTGCCCAAGATCTTAAGCTGGTAAGTACAGAGCGGGGACGAGAGCCCAGGTGCCACTTCCCGGCCACTGCTCTTTTCACTCGAACTTCTTGCTTTCCAGATGACTGAGTTTATTCCCCTACTTGTTTCACGTACAGTTGGACCTTTCCCTCTCAAATAGGAAGAGTTTAGAGAATTATGAATATCATTTTGAGGGGCAGAAATATTGTCTGAGAAGCAAAACCAACTTTCAAAGCTCATTTGTTTCGGAGCAGTGTATGATGGTACATTTTCAGCCTGTGCATGAATTTTTTTTTTTTTTTTTAATTAGGAACCTGACCTTCATGATGATGATAGAAATATGGAAATAACTCCAGGAGAAAAGGTGCTTCGGAATACCAAAGAGCAACGGGATCAGCAAAATCGGCTGAGAGAGATAGATGACAGACTGAGGAAACTGAAGGAAAATGTGGTAAGTCTTTTTTTTTAATTTCAATTTTAACTGTCACCAGCGATTGTCTTAAAAAAAGCTTCCAGTTTCCTTGGACTATTTTATGACTGGTTTTATATTTGTTGAGTCCATCAAGAAAACTGACAAGAGAATTTGTCGTGACAATTTGAATAAAAATGTGATTCATAGAACTTAATGTAATATTATACCTACTTTATGTGGTGTAATAAACCTGTGAAAAAGACCTGAGGTCAGAATTAATGATCCATACGCCTAATATTCTGTGCCTGATGGTGACATAAATGTTTTTTTTTAATGGAAAAAAATTGGTAGTTATTCTCCATAAAATCGTCTTTATATATTGAAAGTGCGGCTTAAATACTCCCACTTTTTGTTCATAATTCATAATATATTGTTACTTGATTTTAATGTTCTAAATCCTTCTTGTGCCTATCTTATGTTTTAAGAACTTGTCATGTAAAAATGTTATTGCTGATGAGAGAAAGCTCCTAAATCAACTAAATTGTGAGCTGGTTGATATTTTGAACCTATCGGAAAGGCTCCATAATACTATGATTTTCCAGCTACCCAGAGCATACTTCCAACTGGATACTTGGCTTTTACCTAAAATGAAACATGACAAGGCTCAACTTGTAACACTCCCTACATCCTCTCTCCCAGGCTGGTCTTGTCACAAATGCCAGCAGCACCTCCTTTCTGTCTCCTACTAAATCCTATTATCTTGGGTGATCTTCAAGCCTCATTAAGTTTTAACCAGTATGGCTAATTTGCTGTCATATTTTGCCCCCGTTCTTTATGACTCTGAAAAATCTTCTCTCTCTTGTCCTGGCGTGTATGACCCTTCTGTCAGCATTGTCACCTCCTGTCTAGCCACTTAAACCTGGTCAGTCTCTTCTCTCATTATTCCATTTTATATGCTGTTGCATGGGTGTAAGCATCAGGTAAGTGATTTTGATTAAATTCTGATCTCCTTAGAGCTCTCCCAGAGTGTTCACTGATCCCGATGGAGATTTTTCACCCCTCTGCTCATGTGCAGCTGAATTGCTCTTAACCATTTGCCAGCCATGGACACCAGCCCTGACTCGGAGCCTAGAGGATAGGCAGGTCTGCCTCAGAAGAGTCAGGCAGCAGATAGAAGGGGACCGAATGCATTGGGCTTCTCTTTATAATTCATTTTTGTTTACTTTTCATGGGAAATGAAATGGGAATTATATTTCAGAGATACCTCCATTTTTATCTTCTGAGGGATTTTTTTTCTCCTTGAGGCTGTTGATATGGGGAAGAAGTAGAGGAAGTAAGAATGGTTAGGGAGTGTAAAGAGGCTCTTGGCCAATAGTTGTGGTGGGAGTGATGGGACATCGCAAACTTGGTAAATACAATGTTTGTGGCTTGACTGGTTTTGAAAACTCTTGGCACTTCTCATCCCATACCTGCCAATCCAAGGCAGACAAAGCCTGTCATTCTCCATAATTCAGCTCTCCTGATTTCTGACCACTTGTCATATGCCTGGGATGTATATCCGTTATTTTCTGCTATGTCTCTACTATTATTTAATTTTGGACTCAAAACCAGGATCCTTTAGGAACTCTTACATTTTTTTTCCATTGTCATGTGAAAGTTGGCTGGACTTACAGAGATATGATAAATATCAAGAGTTGGTTGTTATCTAAGTGGAAAAGAATAATACATAAGTAGAGAAGAGCAACTACTGTGTGCCTACAGTAGCAGGCACTGTTCCAAGTACATTATAACTTACTTTGTAGTCTTTATTAGCACTCTTGAGGTAAACATTACTATCCTCACTTTCCAGATGAGGAAATAGAAGTTGAGTAACTTTCTTGAGTAGCTGTAGCTACTAAGTGGAAGAGACAGGATATCTTTTAACAACTATCTTGTTTTATAGTCAACACTTGGAGAAACTGATATGATAAAGGCATATGAGTGTTGATCTGATTCATCTTTATGTTTTAATTGCTTAGTGTTTCACAGTATCTTGTGGACCACATTGTGTACCACATGTGTGTACTTTTTAGGGAAGATACTGTGTCTGTTTCGAACTCTGTAAAGCCCATTGTACCTCATAGATTTCTAGGTACTTTGTGGATGGGGAATCTGGAGACCTGAGTCCTTGTTTCAAGGTTGTCGGTGGTCTGATCTGTCACCTTGATAAATCACTTTTTCCTCTTAGAGTCTTGGTTTTCTTACTTTAAAATTAAGGGAGTAGGGCTAGAGGACCTCTGTCCTTTTGCCTGTGATTGCTGGGGTATTTTTGGTGAAAAATGATATTGGTAGTATCTAAAGCTTAGTGTGTATGCTTGACAACTGGTATTAATTGGTTTAAATATTCTGTTGAAAGTTACTTTTGAAAAAAAAAAGTCACTTTTGGAAGTCCAGTAACACTTTTTAGGAGAATGTGAGATTGTCTTCCGTATATAGAAAAAAGTTAGCTTGCTACCTACAGACCAAAGAGTATGTTTTCTGAATGATCGCTTCTGGAAATGGCTAATTTTGCAGCTTTGTCTTATTTTTCCTATTACAAGAGAATATTGTTTCAAGATCACTGGGTAAAGCAGTAATCTGTGGCCATGAGCTGGTGATTTAGGGATAAAATTCATACTCAGTTTTAGGGATGCCCTGGGAAGGAACGAAGGAAGGGGCAGCATAGAAGTCCTGGGGTTAGTCCTGGAACCACTTGAATCCCAGGACTGATTTGTCCATAAGAGCTGGAAAAGTGACTTAATTTTGAGGCTGTGAATGCACATTTGCCTTGGTCAAGATTGACTGAGGAAGTGGGATCCGGTTTAGTCTGAAGGAGGTAATGGTATTGCTGGTGTCAGTGGAACCAGCTGTCAGGAGCCAGGGGAGGCAGGCACAGTGAGATGAGGCTGAGGCTCGTAAGTGTAGTATGAACTTCAGTGGGCAGACAGGAGTCCTGAATACCAGCGGCATAAGTAGGGAAAGGATGAGCTGTGGCTGCTAGAAGCTAGAAGCAGCATATGTGAAGCAAATCTTTAGAATTTGCTCGCTATGAGTCAGCAATGGCATGGAGACGCTATGCTGCCTGTATGGGAGAGGTGAGCAAAAGAGATCTTATGGATAGTAGAGGGACAAGGATGAGGAAGAGATTTAAAAGCGGGTCCTATGAAGGATTGTTGGTGGGACTGAGTGTATGCATTTAGCTTGGTGAAGAAGAGGTGTGTGTGTATGTGTGTGTGTTGTGGGGAAGAAGGGGATGGTTTGGTAGAAAATCATACAATATTCCTCTCCCAAAGATATCTAAAGGACTATTTGAAGTATTAGTTTTAATCTTTGATAGCTTAGGAAAAAACGTGGTGATCGGGAGGCCATGAAGAGAGAGATTTCTTATTAAGGAAGACTTAGCATGATTCGGGATTGATCTGTGGGATTGACCTGTCTGGGGCAAGGTTTTCAAGGCTGGAGTGAGTGGAGAGGGTTTAAGTATCCAAAGGGTGGCTGGATGGTTTAGGTGCCCTCCAGCACAAGCAGGCAGCTTGCATATGGCAAGTATGTGGAGGCGCTGTGCTTCGAGCTCATCGTCCCACGTGGTGGGAGGATTTTGTGCTCAGCCACTCATCTCTTGCCTGGTTGGTTCCCATGCGCTGAGGAGTATTGGCTCTGACCGTGGATAAGAGTTCGTCTGTCAGGCTAACTACTTGTATATGGAGATAATTTGAGATGATAGAATGAAGAGAAAATGAAAATAGCTATATTCATGGAATAGGCAACACAAGACAGACCTCGCAGACAACCTCTCTGTCACTTGCCATACGGTGGGCTCTGGTCCCTGTCCCCTGATTTTCCTCTCTAGCTCAGAGTCACTTTCTGTTGTTTTAGGTGCTCTACAGGCCTTTCTGCCCCTTCACTCTTCGAAACCCACTCTGCTTTTTATTTCCTCTCTGGGTTATAGTTCTGCTTATGTAAGCTTCTATACATGGGACATAGTGGTTAAGAACCAGACACTGAAGCAGCCTGTTTGGGTTTGAATCTCAATTCTGTACTTCCTAGCTATGTGACCTTGGACAGGTCTCCTGACCTCTCTGTGCTTTAGTTCCTTGATCGGTAGAATGGGATCGTTGTAATTAATACCTACCTTATAGGCTGTTATGAAGATTAAATCAGTTAACATATGAAAAGTGCTTCAAACAGGGTTTGGCACATTTTGAGTGCTATACAAATGTTTATTATTAGTATTGTTACTCTTATTATTAACATTATTAAGGTGGCATTTACATATGCTTGTTTCTATGATAACAAGGAGGGGTATAGCAGAGAGGATGAGATTGAAGATGACGGGCTACAACTTAGAAAAGAATCAAGATGCCCCTTTTCTGATTCAGGATGAAAGGAGAGAAGGATGGGCCTTGAAAGGCAGGTTTGGAGCAGAAGAGAAAGTGAGAGAGGTCATCCCTGCTCTAGTCTGAATTAGAGATGAAACTATATGATCAGAATGAGAGGGCAGGGGCGCCTGGGTGTCTCAGTGGGTTAAAGCCTCTGCCTTTGGCTCTGGTCATGATCTCAGGGTCCTGGGATCGAGCCCCGCATCGGGCTCTCTGCTCGGCAGGGAGCCTGCTTCCCCCTCTCCCTCTGCCTGCCTCTCTGCCTACTTGTGATCTCTCTCCTCTCTGTCAAATAAATAAATAATCTTTAAAGAAAAAAAAAAACAAACAAAAAAATAAAATTCATCTTCAAATAATCTCTAGGCACTATATACACTTATCAGACCAGCAAAAATAATGATAAATATAACTATATCATATTGGGAGTGGTATGCAGATAGAGACAGCAGTATTTGAGCAGTATCAATATATTAGCTATTTTTTTTTATGATGATGAAACATTTTTAAAAAAAATTTAAAATTCCAGTGTCGTTAACATACAGCGTAATACTAGTTTTGGGTGTACACTATAGTGTGGAATCACTCAGTGCTCATCACGACAAGTGCACGCTTTAGTCCCCTTCACCTATTTCACCCATCCCTCACCCACCTCCCCTCTGGTAACCACCGGTTTGTGCTCTATAATTAAGAATCAGTTTCTTGGGGCGCCTGGGTGGTTCAGTCTGTTGAGCGTCTGCCTTCAGCTCAGGTCATGATCCTGGGGTCCTAGGATAGAGCCCCATATCAGGCTCTCCGCTCAGGGGCAAGTCTGCTTCTCTCTCTCCCTCTATGATTTCTCTTGCTTTCACTCTCTCTCAAATAAATAAATAAAATCTTAAAAAAATTATCTGTTTCTTGGTTTGTTTCTCTCTTTTTTTCCTTTGCTCATTTGTTTTGTTTCTTAAATGCCACATATGAGTGACATCATAAGGTATTTGTCTTTCCCTGACTGACTTATTTCACTTAGCATAATACTCTCTAGATCCATCCATGTTCTTGCAGATGGCAAGATTTCATTCTTTTTTATGGCTGAATAATACTCCATTGTGTATATATACCACATCTTCTTTATCCATTCATCTATTGATACACACTTGGACTGCTTCCATTATTTGGCTATTGTGAATAATGCTGTTATAAACATAGGGGTGCATGTATCCCTTTGAATTAGTGTTTTTGTACCTTTGGGGTAAATACCCAGTTATTGGTTGCTCATTAAGTTGGTTATTTTTCCCCTGAAGAGCAGTTGGTCAATTGTTGACCTGTGACATTATTTCTATTTTTGATCTACACAATTCCACTTTTAGGAATATTTACAAAGAAATAACAGCCAAGGGGAACCAAACTGAACAAAGTAAGAAGCAGCTTAAATGCTCTCAAATAGAATGTCAAAGCAATTTATACATAGTCTTACCTATTTAATACAATAGTAGGGTAATAAAAATGACAAATACATGGATTTTGTCAACAAAGGACTTTTAGTTGGAAATGAGTGATCTAAAACAAAAAGATAAAAATTCTAGATAGATTGTAAGTATCAACTATAACTATGTAATATATATTATATATATTTATATCTATAATTACATATAATTACATATATTATATGCATATATATACACACATGACAACAATCTGAAGGGGAATAGAATATAAATGTTAATAGCTTAGTTCTATTATTTTCCACTTTCTATTAAATTGCCTTTAATCCTAAAGAAAGTGATTGATAATTGAGGTAATTTTATTATTTCCTTGTTTTATTTATATATAACTTAACCCTTTACTATAATGATAGGCTTCTTGAGTAACTTAAATAAATAGTAATAATTCATGTTCAATCTAATTTTTCAGAGGTGTTGAGTGTTCCATTGTGATAATAAGACTAAGGGGATTTTTTTTTTCAAATAAAGAACATCTTTAACTTCTAGAATTAGGTAAAAATGCTTTTAATGAAATTGCATAATAATTCTAGCTTTCGCAAATCAGAATTCAATTTTAGTTTTTGCATTTTCCAAGAAAGACTCATCACTCTGATCTCAACTCATGGACTCCTTTAATGATAAAATATTTTCAAAGATGTTTTGTTAGTATTGTTAGCAAAAGCTTTCCATGGTTCCAATCATTCTAAATGCATTGACCACACTTTTTAGGTCTTTATTGTGTCTCTTTTGATTCTCAGTTTGAACTTCATTCATTTTTTTCATCATTTGAAGTCTCTGCTATTTCTTTCCACATTCTTTCCCTTTTTGGTTTCCCGGAAACCACTGAGCTTGGCCTTGTTTGGTGAACTGCATTGTCATTATTGCATCAAAATGTTTTAGCACTCTAAGCCTTGTTGCTGAGCATTGTGGATAAGAATGTGGTTCACAAAGGATGATAAATCCTTGTGTTCTGATTCTTATTTCGACATGCTCTTGCCGTTTAACCTAGTATAAGAATACGTGGACCCCAATCAGAAGACTGGACGGTTTCTTCTGCTCAGTGAATGGTGGAAGGTCTACCTTCAATTACTAAACATGCCATAGAATCAGAATTATAGAATGTGAGAGCTGAAGGGTTCTTACAGGTCACGTGGGCCAGTCCTATGGATTAGAAACCGAGGTCTTGAATAGCTAACTGATTTTTCTAAGACTCACAGTTAGTTAGTGATAGACTTGGGCCAATCTCTAATTCTTTTGATGCTTCAGTCCGTGAGCTTTCCATTACATTCAGCCGCTCTAAGTCACGCCTGCTCAGACCAGCCAATTTTCAGCTAAGATTTGGGGCCACAGACAAATGTGGGCTTCATTCTAAAGGCTTTAAGCTGTTACCATTTATACATCTTTCCCAAATTCAGTAGAACTCCAAACAAACCTGACATGTTTGTGGTTAAACTGGATGATTAACTAGTGTGTTTTGGTATTCATACATTAACTAAGGCCTGAGTTGGAAAAGGAATTATACTCTCTTTGGTGTCATTGTTCAGAACTGTAGAAATGATTTAATTTTTCTTTGTCATTTGTAACAGCTTTCAGGAAGGTAGATGATAACAATGATAATGATAACAATGATATCATTGACATACACATTATTGGTATTTTTATAGAATTTACAGCCTTTACTTTTCCTTCTGTAGGTGTTGGCAGGATGTGCAATAATGATGCAAAGTATTTGGTTGTGAAATTTTGAGAGTGAGATTTGCACATCCATAGTGGAATAAACCTTGAAAAATCCATTCTCAAAGTCATAGGCAAAAAGAAACACATTTTGAAACAAGTAAGTAGAGCACAGAATTTTCGGAAGCACATTATCTGATAAAATTTTTTTGCAATTGAATAGTATCATTTAATGATTGCAGAACAGCATGTAGCAGTTAGAGATACATGGCCGGTGTTGCAGAATTGTTCTAGAGTGAGTCAATGAGCTAGTAACCACTTTAAAGCTATCAACTATGTATAGTATTCACATATGTTGTAGAATAAATTGAAAGCACAATTTAGCTGTATTGCTTTGGGAATAAAATATTAAAGGTAATTGGATTTTTTTTCATTAACTTCTTTTGTTTCAACCATCACTTTAAAACACTTATAAAATACATTAATAGATTTCAGTTTCAAATATATTTTGGAACAAGAGAGATTATATATATATATGTATATATATATATACCTTATATTCTGCCTACATAATAAAACATTTTAAAAATTATTAAGGATATTTTCTTCCAGATTATGATTTTATGATTTTTCACATGTATTATAATAATGCAGACTTGATCTTATCATAGAAGTGTAGGTATTATGCTGTTTCTGAATGATAATGTACAAGTCTTGAATGTCATCTCAAAAATGAAAATTTTGGTGGCAATCTTGTTTTAGAACATTACCCGATTTTAAAAAGCTTTATTGTTTTATTTTTATTTTTTAATTTTTAAAAAATGTATTAACATATATTATTTGTTTCAGGGGTATAGGTCTGTGAATCACCAGTCTTATACAATTCACAGCACTCACCATAGCACATAGCCTCCCCACTGTCCATCACCCAGCCACCCCATCCCTCCCCTGCCAGCAACCCTCAGTTTGTTTCTTGAGATTAAGAGTCTCTTATGGTTTGTCTCCCTCCCCAGTCCCATCTTGTTTCATTTTTCCTTCCCTTCGCCCCATGAGCCCCCACCCTTCCTCTCAAATTCCTCATATCAGAGAGATCATATAATTGTCTTTCTCTGATTGACTTATTTCACTTAGCATAATACCCTCTAGTTCCATCCACGCCGTTGCAAATGGCAAGATTTTGTTTTTTTGATGGCTGCGTAGTATTCCATTGTATATATATATACCACTTCTTCTTTATCCATTCATCTGTTGATGGACATCTAGGCTCTTTTCATAGTTTGGCTATTGTGGACATTGCTGAAAAAGCTTTATTGTTGAGCAGAATCTCTAGAAATAGACAGTGAGACTAGTTAGGTTTTAACATAACATGTGGTGGTAATACTATTTAATTTCTTTTCCAATACTTGAGGTCATTTTTAGTATCATTTAGTGTAATAAATTCTTGAATTGATTCTCAGCGGGGATGATGAATTCCCAGTGGAGATATTATTTGTATTCATAGTTCGTCTTTAATCCTTTCATTTTTTTCTTAACCAGCTACAGTCAGGGTCTGTTTTTTTTTTAATAGACCTTCAGGATTCTAGATCTACTTCTTGTTATGGTCTAAGGCTATCTCTGGCCAAAGCAGGGATTATCTAAAGCAGTGATTTTATTTTTATTTATTTATTTGTTTATTTTTAAAGAATTTATTTATTTTTAAAGATTTTATTTATTTATTTGACAGAGAGAAAGAGATCACAAGTAGGCAGAGAGGCAGGCAGAGAGAGAGAGGAGGAAGTGGCTCCCCGCTGAGCAGAGAGCCCGATGCGGGGCTCAATCCCAGGACCCTGAGATCATGACCTGAACTGAAGACAGAGGCTTAACCCACTGAGCCACCCAGGCGCCCCTAAAGCAGTAATTTTAATGTGGATGGTCAAACAACTGTTTGTTATTGGAGGGAGGTAAGGAACTTTTACCAGAATTTAAGTGCATGTACTCCTTATTTCATCGAGAAAAGCTTGCTTGGTGAATCAGTTGATTTAAATTCTGGCATAGCTTCTTGTTGCATAGCAGATCTGCAACAAATAGTTTGAGAGCCAGCCCTGGCTGGCAGGCCACATTTTGAGGAGTGCTGAGAAATAGGCCCGTTCCTGATCTCTGATGTTGAGCCCATGGTTCTAAGCACCCTCCCTCCTGGATCTTAGTCACCAAACGTGGCTGGCTTCTCCCTTCTTCACCTTCGCTTTGTGTCTTCTGGACCTGTGTTCTTACTAGATAATGATGTCTTGATATCATCACTGATTTCTGCCCTGGTCTTCGGTTTTTAGCCCTTTGGCTCATGTATATTATAGGGAACTACAGAGACCTTCATCTGTAGTTTACAGGGTCCAGAGATTATCTTTATCTATTAAATTTTTGTTCTCTATATACGTATCAGGATAGCTAAAATAAAAAACACAAGAAGCAAAATAAATAAAAAAATTAAAATTAAAAAGAAAACACAAAAGGTAACAAGTATTGGTGATGTGGAGAAAAAGGAACCCTTGTGCACTGTTGGTGGGAATGCAAACTGGTGCCGCCACTGTGGAAAATAGTATGGAAGTTCCTCAAAAAATTAAAAATAGAATTACCATACAATCCAATATTTCTACTACTGGGTATTTACTTAAAGAAAATGAAAACACTACTTCAAAAAGATATATGCACCCTATATGTTTAATTGCAGCATTATTTACAATATCCAAGATATGGAAGCAACCCAAGTGTTCAACAATAGATAACTGGATAAAGAAGATATATACACAGTGAAATATTACTCAGCCATGAAGAAGAATGAGCCCTTTGCATTTGTGACAACAGGGATGGGTCTAGAGAATATAATGCTAAGTGAAATAAGTTAGTCAGAGAAAGACAAATACCATATGATTTCATTCATATGTGGCATTTAAGAAACAAGACAAAGGAACAAAGGAAAAAGAGACAGACAAAAAGACTCTTAACTATAGAGAACAAACTGGTGGTTATCAGAGGGGAGGTGGGTGAAGGAAGGGGGGAATAGGTAAAGGGGATTAAGAGTACACTCAGCATGATGAACACTGAGTAATGTGTAGAATTGTTGAATCCCCATATTGTACATCTGAAACTAATATAATGTTATATGGTAATTAAACTGAAAAAATTCATGTTCTCAACATTCTGTCTTATTAACATGATACCATTGCCTACTGACACTAGATGCTAGTGTTTTAGGAAAAAACATATATGATTCTTAAAAAACTGCCTATAAAATTTGACCTGAAAGTTCTATTTTATTTTATTTATTTATTTTTAAAGATTTTATGTATTTATTTGGCAGAGAGAGATCACAAGTAGGCAGAGAGGCAGGCAGAGAGAGAGGAGGAAGCAGGCTCCCCGCTGAGCAGAGAGCCCGATGCGGGGCTCGATCCCAGGACCCCGAGATCATGACCTCAGCCGAAGGCAGAGGCTTTAACCCACTGAGCCACCCAGGCGCCCCTCTATTTTATTTTTTAAAAAAGATTTTATTTATTTGAAAGAGGGAGAGAGTGCGTGCATGAGCGGGGGGAAGGGCAAAGAGAGAGGCAGACTCCCCACTGAGCAGAGAGGCTGACACGGGGCTCCATCCCAGGACCCTAGTATCATGACCTAAGCTGAAGGCAGACGCTTAACTGACTGAGCCATCCAGGCGCCCCTGAAAGTTCTATTTTAAAAACATAATTTAATGTTGATTTCTAGTCAAGATCATGTATTAACCTAAGTTTATACTTACCTTGGCTCCAACTATATAAAAATTTATGAAAGCAACATAATAATAAAGCAAGATGTATATCTCGGTGGAATGCACTAGAACACATGTGAAATGCAATAGAAACACAAAACTTAGCTGACCTGGCGCTGGAAGTCTGACTGATGTGAGGTCAAATGATCTATGTGAGGCCGGGGACCAAAAGCAGATTCACTGTGTGGAACTGGCATTTCCATGGCCATGGCAGCAAGTTAGAGAAAGCTCAAACTAAGAAATGCTGCTGGGGACTGTGAATTACATATAGCTTCACGGGAGAGTCCTACTTCTAGGTATACAGCAGACTAGATATTTAGAGAAACCCCTCTTAGTAAAGGAAACCTAAATATGGTATAAGATGTATTTGTTTTTGATGTAATTTTTAAAACATGAATGAGCTGGCAGAAAAGGGTATTCCTCAGAGGACAGAAATGACAAGATAAGTGAGGGGTAAGTGACCCCTGGAGCCAGCATTTGTCCCTGAAGTATATGTTGATCTTCAATGGCCTAAAGCCTGGGTTTCAACAGACTGCGTGTAGGGGGCTGAGGAGATGGGGCCTGAGGCTGAGGAGGTCAGATCAGAACTCCCACACAGGGTCGGTTCACCAAATTGTTAAAAACTCAATGAATGAACTAGAAAAAAACCTGCCTTGGAGAGGGGATGGTGTCTGTGCTTTGGTTGTGTGTGGAATGGAAAAAAAGTCTCCCATGAGAATTCCTAACGATAAGCCTGCATGAAGGTAGGTTTTGAGTTTGAGTTCACACTTACAGGGTCTGAAAAACCTCAAGTTGAATGTTTAGCTGAAAGTGGTCTTAAGTTGGCAGTACTCCTGGTTTCTGGTCGAAGGAAAAGGAAGGGTCTCTGGAAGAACACAGTTTAAATCTAGATCTTAAAGAGTTCTCACAAATAAAGTGTAAGGACCACAAATTCACAATAAAGAACTCCCCTCCCCAAATGCCTAAGGAAATAAGCCATCACAAGCAAGAGTTAATAGAAAAAACACACACAGAATCAGTTCCACACAGACTGCAGTTTGGAACAGACTATTTCGGAATGTAAAATAAGTCTGCTTAACATATTTAAAGAAATAAAAGGGGCTTTTGAAAGTACGGCAAAGGAAGATTTGAAATGGAACCAATGAAATGAAAATATAATGAAAGTGGAAATTCTTGGAGTTAGACCTTCCTGATCCCTATACAGGATTCTGGCATTTAGGCTTATTTTCCCTCTCATTTTTCTTAACTTTTCTAAAGCTTTCCATCAACCCTGTAATGAGAACATGATCAATAGCTTCAAATTAGCTAGAGAAAAATTGTGATGTGGCTTTTCTAGAACTGCACATCTGCCTCTGAACCATAGGGCAGAAGAAAGAAAAAGAGATACAGTATAATCACATACAACCTACGTTTGTAAGAATACATCTCCAAGTAATAGACTTTTTTTTCCTGTTTATCTGCCTTCTCTTTTTTTTTTAATTTTTTAAAGATTTTTTTTTTTTTAATTTATTTGACACAGAGAGAGCACAAACAGGCAGAGAGGCAGGCAGAGGGAGAAGGAGAAGCAGCCTCTCCGCCGAGCAGAGAGCCCGATGCTGCGGGGCTTGATCCCAGGACCCTGAGATCATGACCTGAGCCGAAGGCAGAGGCTTAACCCACTGAGCCACCCAGGCGCCCCTATCTGCCTTCTCTTAACTGTAGCTTTTTAAAGCGTTAGCTCTTACGACTTGTAATTTTTATGTTGAGCAGTTTCTTAATTGGAACACATTGAAACACATGGAAAAACAGATTTAATAAAGAAGTGTGTTCCCTGATACATTACGTTTTTAAAAAATAGACTTGATTTTTTAGAATAGTACTAAGATTCCAGAAAACAATGTGCAGAAGTACAGAGTTCCTATACATCCATCCCAACGACACTTAGTATTAACATCTTGAATTAGTGAGGTTCATCTGCTACAGTGGATGACCAATACTGATACCATTAACTAATGCCTGTATTTTAGATTTAGGGTTCACTTTTCGTGTCTTCTAGTTCTGTAGTTTAATAAATATGTGCTATCGTATTTCTACTATTCTATACTATCGTATTTCTACTATTAGAGCAGCATACAGAATAGTTTCACTCCCTAAAAATCCAGTATTCTACCTGTTCATTCCTCCTATCCCTCGGAACCCCTAGCAACCACGATCTTTTCTCTTTGGTTTTGCTTTTTCCAGAATGTTATATATTTGGAATTATATGGTATGTAGCCTTTAAAAATTAATAGATTATTTTGGGGGCAGTTTTAAGTTTACAGAAAAAATTAAGCAAAAATACAGGGAATTTCCATGTACCCTCTCACCCTGACTCCTGCTCCCACTTCCCCTGTTATTAGCATTTTGCATGGTACCTTTGTTACAACTGATGAACCAATATTCACACATTATTATTAACTAAAGTCCATTGTTTGCATCAGGGTTCACTCTTCGTATTGTACATTCTATGGCTTTTGATAAATGTATGACAAGTACCCATCATTACAATATCATACAGAATAATATTTTCATTTCTCTAAATGTCCCCTGTGCTCCACCCTATTCATTCCTTTCTTCCTTTTCATAAATTGCTGGCAACACCTTTTTTTTTTTTTTACTGTCTTCATAGTTTTCCAGAATGCTATATTTTTACTGTTTTCAGATTTCCAAATGTCTTATAATTGAAATCATATGGTATGCAGCATTTTTGAATTGGTGTCTTTCACTTAGCAATATGTATTTAGGATCTATTCTTATCTTTTTGTGGCCTAATAAGCCATTCGTTTTTATTGCTGAAAAATATTCCATTGTAAGGATGTACTACACACATCTACTAAAGTGCATCCCAATTGCTTCCAAGTTTTAGCAATTATGAATAAAGCCGCTATAAACCGTTGGGTGCAGGTTTTTATGTGGACATAAGTTTTCAGCTTATTTGGGTAAATACCTAGGAGTGTGATTGTTGAATCCCATGGTAACCTATGTTTAACTTTGTGAGAGGTTGCCACACTGTCTTCCCAGGTGGCTATTCTGTTGCTTTCCCACCAGCAATGAATGACTGGTCGTACTGCTCTATATCATGGTCAGCACTTGGTATTGTCAGTGTTTTGGATTTTAGCCATTCTATTAGGTTTGTAGTGGTGACTCATTGTTGTTATAATCTGCAACTGCCTAATGACTACGAAGTTGAGTATAATGCTTATTTACCATACAGACATTTTCTTTAGTAAGATGTCTGTTTAGGTCTTTTGCCCATTTTGAAGCTGGATTGTTTTCTCATTGTTGAGTTTCAAGAGTTCTTTGTATATTTTGGATACAAGTGCATTATGAGATATGTATTTTGTAAGTATTTTCTTCTTTGTATTTTAATACTTTTTATTTTGAGTATTTTAATCCCTGATCCATTTTTCACTGCTTTAAGGCCTATATATTTTTTTGTTACAAATCAAACGTTTCCAGATTGTAATTTAAAAAAATACAAATACTGTAGTTTAAAAAATATTAGTTTGAACTGTATTGGATTTCATCTTTCATAGGTCAAAAATGATAGAGTATTGGCAATTTTGTATAGTTCAATCTAATAGAAGCCAAAGCTTCCTCTCCACAGTTCTCTCTGTGTGTACTGCCCATCACCAGCAAATCATTAATATGTCTTTGGGATGATTCTAGGCAGAAATTAAGCTCATATTGGAATCAAAAGCAGATGTAGGTATTATAATCACACAGCTTCAGTTTTCAAAGGCAGCTTTGGTTTCATTTGCTCTGATCACCAAGCACTGAAATATCCCAGTTAGTGTCAAAGACTTTTTTTGCTACTTACAGCTACATTTTGAATGGGAACTCACCTGGAAATGGCACAGGATTCCTATGTCCTCATTTTTATTTCAGGAAATCTGTTCATTCTCTGCTGAAGCTCAAGAAACTTTGCTGTATAGGATTCTGCTGCTTAAATTTGGTGGTGGTGGTGGGTAATGGGCTACATAGTAGAATAGTGAATGCCTTGTGTAGACATTCTTGGGCAATCTTTCTTCCCTGCTCAAAGCCATCCATTCAGATATATTTTAATAGTTTTCTCTGGACCTCCAAATGGAAAGCAACGGGCTAATTATTATTTTGAGGGTCATAATTCATGACCAGATTTTAAAAACCATGGTGGTGACTGATGTTGCAGGATTAAATTATTTTGTCAAAATAAAAAAAATCCAGATTTAATTAAATGCAAACAAATTTCTATGTATTTAGTATGTAGAAAACTCTCTCTCAAAGGCAGGGTAGAGTTAAGCCTTTGATCCAGTGGAGAGCATAGGACTAGTAAACAAATATCATATAAAGCATAATAAAACCAGTGACAGGTGACAAGAAGTGCTGAGAAAGTACTGTATTTGTTCAAATTAGAGAATGATTGTAGTGAAGGGATCCGGAAAGACTTTGCAGAAAATGTGAAATCTGAGTTGAAGCTTGGGGAATGAGGAGGGTTTCACTCTGTGTAATGGGGGGTAGGCCTTATAGAAAGAA
>CM052896.1:54161580-54211561 GCA_028534135.1 Potos flavus
TTTTTTTTTTTTTTTTAAAGATTTTATTTATTTATTTGACAGAGATCACAAGTAGGCAGAGAGGCAGGCAGAGAGAGAGGGAGAAGCAGGCTCTTGATTAAATTATCTTTTCCTGTCAGCATTCTTTATTTATATTTTTGTTAGACTTTGTAGAAAATCACCATAATTCAAAGCTCTGAGAGGGAACCACTTGTGAGCATTCTGCAAAATTTCGCATTTTCCGGACAGCGTAAAATTAAAAAACCCAATTTTTTCACTCTTTGGCAAATAATTGCTATTCCACTTCCTTAAAAAGACATGCCTTTAGGGGCGCCTGGGTGGTTCAGTTGGTTGAGCGTCTGACTCTTGGTTTCAGCTCAGGTCCTGAACTCAGGGTTGTGGGGTCGAGCCTACAATGGGCTCCGTGCTCAGTGGGCAGTCTGCTTCAGATTCTCTCTCTCTCCCTCTCCCTCTGCCCCTCCCACTCATGCACACTGTTTCTCTCTCTCTTTAAGATAAATAAATAAATCTTTAAAACAAACAAAAAAATCCAACATGCCTTTAAATCTATGTATCTGTATATCTCTATCTTTATCTATCTCACAGGGCTTTAAGCCTGTTTAAAGGATTGTGAGGAAGCTAGTCTGATGACTGTGCCCTTGAGAACTGACTATTCAGAGTGGGCGTGAGAACTACGGAGACTTTCTCTTTCCAGGGTAGAGCTAGGTAAGCATCAGATCAGTTGGGAGACATGTCAACTTCTAGTCCCCCATGAAAACACTGTGCATCCATTAGTCCTTTCTGCCACCTTCTCTTACTTCATTGAGATTTCTTCTTTTTAATAGAGGAGACTGGATAGGAAGGACCTTCACTTGTCAAGGTCAGAGACTCATCCTGCAACCTTACTTCTTGAAGAATATGCAGCCCTGGCAGTCTCAGGCAGGGTTCCCGGGTCCCCTGTACACTGCCAAGAGGTGTCCAGCTAAGGGCCAAGGAGGGGCTGAAATCTGCTGTGCTCCTTTGGTGAGTCGTGCTCACTGGCATGCTGCCGAGTTCTCCTGGAGGAAATGGAGATGTTCTCTTTACCTGAAAGGCTCTCCTGGCCACGCCCTTCAGCAAGGTTGCTTCCACCCAGACCTATGCCTTTTCCGATTTGCCCCAAGGCAGCCCATATGCAGGTGCTGCCCCGTTGATGGGACTCAGGGCTGGGGCAGGCACTGCGCATCTTCTCTTTTCTTTTTCAAGTGGAGCAGAATGTCTATGCACATTGCTCTTTAGGTGGACATGGAACGTCCCTTTTCCCTAAACACTTGACTGGACTCTATTAATTATGCAAATATGAGGCAAGTAACTAACCTCTATTCTGGGAGAAAAGCGACAGGAAATTGCTGACTTGCCCAAATTACGGCCGCTAGTACCCGTATACACTGCTGATTGTTGGTATAGGAGCCAGGGAACCCCCTGAGAGGAGAGGGAACCAGATCCCTTTCTCTTTCTTGGCTCGCTTTTACCAGAACCTCCCTAAAGGACTGATGTTGCCCCAGCTGAGATCCCTTGGAAGGAAAAATTCTGACGGCCCCAAAGGAAAACTCACTGTGGAGGATGGAGGAGGTTGAGTTGGGGACCCAAGCTTAACATCAGGGCCTCTGGAGGATCGTGGGGGAGGTTCTGCTGACTGAGCCTGGGTCCCTGGCACAGTACTGGTTGTTTGAGAGCTATTTAAGTGAAGGTAAAACAGCAGTACGCTGGGGTCCCTGGGGTGAGGCACTACTGTAATCTCTGCAGAAATCTGGTGCACTAGGATTCAGGCAGCAGCAGACCAAAATGGCAACTGTGAGACTTTACCAGGAGCCACAGCAGCTAGAAGTGTGGAGCCACAGCAGCTAGAAGTATGGACCCATCATGGACGAAGCAAAGTGTTCATTCTCTTTCAGCCTGGTGTTTGGAAGAAAGAACACAAAGTTTTTGAACAGTTTGGGGTAGGGATGGGGAAGTGGCTTCTAGAGAAAGATACTGGAATTGCTCCTAATATTATAGGTTTACGAGGTCTCAAAAAACAATGACTTGGAAAAATAAGAGATGGGATGATCATTTTTACCCCACCATTATGAAGGGAGTCATACCAGGAGATTCTTCCTCCTCAGTGTCTTTCAAATCTTTTCCTGCCTCACCAAATTAGCAGGCCCCCCTACAGCCATCTCTCTAGTCCACTTACACACTGCCTCAAGAATGGTCTTTCTAGACTACAAATATGGCATGTCACTCTGCTGCCTAACCAGTTATCATGGCCCTGTAACCTTTAGAATGATATCCAGATTCTTTGGCTGGGTATATATGGGCCTTCACTCCTTAGTCAAAGCCTTCTTCCAACCCACCTCTTGTAACAGCCCCCGGTCTGCCTGGTACACCCGCCACCACGAACTACTTGCTGTTCCCCAAACATACAAGGCTTCTTCATGCAACCAAGTCTTAGCGTATGTGTTCCTCCCCCTATATTTTACTTTCTCACCCTTAAATTCAGACTTATTCAAATTCAGCCTTTGGGAATCTTGTTCTGCCACATGTCAGTTTTTCCTATAAGGCTATGGATAGGGACTATGTTTTATTCATTTCAGGATGAATGAATATACCTGACACCTAACCGCATGCCTGGAAATGGTTAGACTCTGTTAACTTTGTGAAATGAAGAATAAATGTGGAGACTATGTCTGTGGCAGGAGTGGAACTTTCCCAAGTACTTTGTACATCATAGTAGTTAGATTTGTCCTCAAGCCTGAGTCCAAGGCTTCTTCCCTGGCCCATCTAACAATCCATTTCCAAAGAGGACGAATGTTCTATTGGCAACCCTGCCTGGACCACATTTTCTAGGTGTGACTGTATGCCATGTTCTCTTTCTTTCTTCCAGGGGCTGGAGTTGGGCGAAGTGAATTCTCTGAAATGGGAAGAGGCCTGACCTGGTCCCTCCCCATTTCTTTTTCTCTCTATTTCGTTCCTCATCCTCATCCAGAGGCAGGTAGATTCAGGGGGCAGTGCTCTGGCCAGAGGTGGCCTGGAATGAGTGCCCGTAGGCTTCAGGTAACTCTTTCTTGTGGTCTGGCTCAATGCTGCCTTTTCCTCCTCTGCTGATGAGCCTGCCCTGTTGTTCCTGTGCTGTGGGAAGTTCCTCTGAGGCTTGGATTTGGACACAGCAGAAAATAGGGCAGCTTTGTGCCTTGTGCTCATTGGAAAAAGGCCTTTTTCATGGGTCCATTCAAATCTCAGCTGACATTTGCTCAACGGTCTCTGAGACTGGGCCGAGACAGGATTTCATAATTCAAGAGAAAAACTCCAAACCATCAGAATCTAACCCTGAAAGCCTAGTGCATGGGGGCTGGCCCGTTATCTATCAGGCAAGTTTTGACTGATGGTTTAGGTGTTGGTTAAAGGGAGAGCAGAAGAGAATATTTCAGACATGAGAAATGCATGACTTAAGAAAACCCATCCTGGAAGACAAATGGTGGAAATAAAATTATAATGTGCCCAAATGATGCTTCTTTTACTTCCAGCATTTTCTCTTGGAGAACTTTGGCAATTTACACCATTTGTTTGGACATTAAGGAACTAATCTCTTTATTATTATTATTAATATAATGTGATTTCAGTATGGCTTTATCTTTCCGATGAGAGGGTTTGCTCTTTCTAGATATTCTAATCCTTATCTCCTGGCTGCAGTGTGGTTTCTTTATTTTTTAAAAACATTTTTTAAAAAAGAGTTATTTGACACAGAGAGAGAGAGAGCACACAAGCAGGGGGAGTGGGAGTGGGAGAGGGAGAGGCAGGCTCCCTGCTCAGCGGTGCTCCATTCCAGAACCCTGGGATCATGACCTGAGCTAAAGGCAGAGGCTTAACTGAGCCAGCCAGGCGCCCCAGTGTGGTGTCTTTAAAGTACTTATTTGGTGAATACATATGGTTGCAACAACCTGGGAGCAAACTGGTCTGATTTTCTTAGTAGAGACAAGTCAGGAGACATAACATACAAGCAGAGTATGTAGCTGCCTACAGAAATGGTTTTAGGGTTGCTGGGAAGGCACCGGTGCCCAGTAATACACCTGCTTTCTGATTCCTCATACCTAAAGTTCTTTAGCATAATTTGGTTCCAAATTTTTGGACTTAGAGACCCCTTTAAGAATGTGATGAAAACTGCGGATCTCTTTCCTAGAAAAATGCTTGCATATGTGTACATAAAGGCTTGTTCTTGAACGCTGTCTGTTTTTCCCTCTCCCTCTGACCCTCTGCCTCCTTGTGCTCTTGCGTACGCGTGTGCCCTCTCTCTCTCTCAAATGAATAAATAAAAAAATCTTAAAAAAAAAATCCTGCATGAAATGGAGATAAAGTCTTTCCACAGAGAAGAAGCTTAAAATGTAAATAGGGCAAGAAAAGAGGATACATCCGTTAAACAAGCATTTTTTGGAAAACTTATTACTTACAAACACCATGGTTTGGGGAATGCAGATTAAGACCTGGTCTTCTTTCTTGACAAATTTTATCCTTGTAGACAGTTACAGTGAGAGGAATTAGGGGCTAAAATGAAGGCAGGTAACAAAGTGTCAGGGGACCCCATGGGAAGGAGGGCCCAATTCAGCAAATGACCACGTACGTGCTTTAGGATGGAAATGGCTGATTCGAGACCCTTGCTTTGATTAGTTTAGAAAGGGCATTGAGTGACAACAGCAGGAGGTATTACCAAGCAGGAGGCAGAAGAGTAGAGAAGGACACAGGTTGGGTCAAGGCAAAGGAGAGACTGAGGTTTCCAAGAAGAAACCGCACACACCTTTTGACTTTACTTGGGATCCAGCCTACTTGTAGCCATCCGAAACTGAGGTGGTGTTTTGCGAATAAACACAAATAGGCAGAACTGAGGTGGTATCTTGCAAATATATAGAAGTAAATTGCACCATGCTGACCGCAAACAAATTTAAAAAATTCAAATAAACAAAATGCCCATTACTTGGACTTGCCCTTTCAATCTAACGGTGCCACCCACGTCTTGGGAAATTTGCTAATTTTTTGTGAATGCTGCAGAGTCTTAGCCTAGACCTATTTAAAATGTCTTTAAAAACCTTAACACTGTTGGGGTGCCTGAGTGGCTCAGTTGATTGGGCGTCTGACTCTTGGTTTTGTCTCAGGTCATGATCTCGGGGTTGTGAGATCGAGCCCAGAGTTGGGTTACATGCTCCGGGGTTGGGGGATGGGGAGTTGGCTTGAGATTCTCTTATCTCCTTCTCCCTCTCCCCTCCCCCCAACTCATCTCTCCCACTCTCTCTCAAGTAAATAAATAAATAAATAAACCTTAAAACAAACAAACAAACAAAACCCTTAACACTGTTTTTAAAAGATGGATGGAAAAAAGATGTACATTCGACCTGCTGCAGGGTCACTTGGCATTTATCGTCATCTGCTGGCATTCAAGAACTATTAGAGGTCACCAGTTAATTTTATTTCAGTTAGACACAACCTTATATGTTAACCACCTTCCGCGGGGGAGGGGCAGAAGGGATTCTTGTTATGCATGTGTAGAGGGTACTCACGACGGAGAAGAATGAAAATAAATTCATCCAAATTTTATCTTGCCATCCTGGACTGATGGCCTGCCGAAGAGAGAGGGAGACAGGACATCAATTTATAATTATAGTTTGATGAGATAGTTTTTGACGATTATGTACCAAAGTATCTTATGCAGAACGTTCCAGGAAGCATTTTTTTAATGAAAAAAGTGTTTTCTAAATTTGTTTTCTTTGTTAAAAACTTAACGTTTTGAATTTTATGCTGCTGATATTTTGGAAAAGCCCTAATAGAGGAGAGAAGGTTTGGAGATGGAAGAAATGGTGCGGACGTGCCACCTAGTGGTCACAGTGTTCTGTCTGTATTCTCCTTCCCGCCCGTGGCTACCGGGTATGAGTGGCAGATAGCCTCCGGTGCTGGGCTTTCCTGCAGAATCCTTGTAAGACGAAAGTGGTGAATTTGATTAGCATATTGTTGCCCTTGATAGGACAACATTTTAACTTCTGCTTTCTGATCACTAAAATTATTCTGCCTCAAATTCATTATTCAAAATTAGTTTTACTAACTGGATGGTTTTTGCTATCCCCTTTGGTAATATTTTTAGCTAATTATGTCAGCAAAGATTTGAGTTAAACTTAAAAATCATAGCTTACTACTAGTTTACTGTTTCACTGAAATTAGTTCACGTGTAAATACACAGAAGACATGCAGAGTTTTTGGGGCATCATGGGACCTAACCAAAGTCTGGATGATGGCCAGGTGCAGGGAAATGTTATTACAAGCTTTTCTTGTTCTTTTAAGATGAAAATTTCTTTAGTAGGATATGGTATTAAAGCAAAAGATCAATGGGAAAACTCATCTTTTGGAAAAAAAATTTCTGGTCTTTAACTTTTAAATAATGTTCCCCATGTGCCTTAATATCCTCTCTGGATCATTTTTTGGTTTATTTTTTTTAAAGTTTTTGTTATTGTTCAGTTATTTATTTATTATTTAGTTTATTTTTAAAAACCATTTGTGATGAAAAGTTCAAACACATACAACCGTGTAGTCAGAGGACTATAATGGGAACCCAGGTCCCTGTCACCCGTCATCAGCTTCCACAATTATCAAGTCTCTGTTCCCCTTCCTGGCCCTCCCCCAGTCAGAGTTATTTTAGAGCAAATCTAAGATGTCAGGTCATTTTACCCATAAATACTTTAGTATGAATCTCTGATTGATAAGGAATTTTTACCACTATGCCATTATCCACCTTAAAGAATTAACAGTACTTTTTATTTTTTTAAAGAATTTATTTATTTATTTGACAGAGAGAGAGAGAGAGGGATCACAAGCAGGGAGAGTGGGAGAGGGAGAAGCAGGCTTCCCGCTGAGCAGAGAGCCCTATGTGGGGCTTGATCCCAGGACCCTGAGATCATGACCTGAGCCGAAGGCAGACACAACCGACCGAGACACCCAGGTGCCCCTTAACAGTACTTTTTTTTTTTTTTTAAGATTTTATTTATTTATTTGACAGAGAGAGAGAGAGATCACAAGTAGGCAGAGAGGCAGGCAGAGAGAGAGGAGGAAGCAGGCTCCCTGCTGAGCAGGGAGCCTGATGCGGGGCTCCATCCCAGGACCCTGAGATCATGACCTGAGCTGAAGGCAGAGGCTTTAACCCACTGAGCCACCCAGGCACCCCAACAGTACTTTTTAAATAATAAATTATCTCAAATATGTCTTTAAAGATATTTCATTTTTAACTAACAGACAGAAAAAATGACTTTTTTTTTTTGCATAAGGTCCTATGAATTTTATTATGTTATATCTTCCGGTTATCACCTTGGCATGCCTTTCTGTTTATGTAGGTCTTTTTAAAAAATTTCTTTTAGCAAGATTTTAGAGTCTGTAGCATATAGATACTGTACACACTTTAGATTTATACGTAAGTATTGCATTTTTTGAAACTTCAGTAAATGATATGACGTTGGTTTCTAACTGTACATTGCTAACGTATATAGAAATAGGATACGTTTTTAGATGTTGATTCATCCTGTAAACTTGCTAAACTCAGTTATTTGTCCTAGGAGTTTTTTTTCCCCTCCTGATTCCTTGGGATTTTCTCCATAGCCATTCATGTTGTCTGTGTGTGGGATTAGCTTTATTAATTTATTACCAATCTATATGCCTTGTTTTTCTTTTCCTTGCCTTTTCTCTTACACTGGCTAAAACTTCCAGTACAATGTTGAATAGGGGTGATGAGAGTGGACATTTTTGCTTTGTTTCTGGTCTTGGGAGGAAAACATTCAATTTTTCACTGTTAATTATGACGTCAGCTACAGGTTATCAGGTTGAAGAAGTTTCCTTCTCTTCCTACGTTGCTGAGTTTTTATCGTGAGTAAATGCTGAATTTTGTAAAAGACTTTTCTGCATCAGTTGATAGGATTATGGTTTTTTTTCCCTCCATTAGACTGTTAATCTGGTAGATTACATTGGTTGGTTTTTGCATATTGAACTAGTCTTGCGTTCCTGTGATAAACCCTCCTTGGTCATTGTACCTGTAAGGTTTTGAAGTTCCAAATGGAAACACATAATAAGGGATCAACTAGCAAAGAACTTACAGACTTGTGTTTGGGCTGATGTATTGGAAATCAGTTGGCTGATTGGCCTGGTAACCACCCCATTAGCTTCTGCTGACCTGTTTTCCAAGAACCCACTCAGACCAACCATGCTTGTGCTGCCAATATACTTTGCCTCTACCCCCTCCTATCTACTTATATCTACTGTCTACTTATTTATATTTAGTTTCATTCTTTTTCCTACCCAGACCAGGGATTTCTAAATGTTGGAGTCACTCCTGAGCATCTCCTTCCTTCATTTGTGCTTGGCATATTTAATTTGTAGCAAGAGAGTGGGGGACGCATTGTATTAAAAAAAAACAACACAACATTTACTTAAATACATCTCTGATTAGCGTGCTAAAATTTACATGATATGAAATTATTATTTTCACAAATTTTGTCCTTTCATGAGGCATAGGAAGAAAAAAACTATGGATGTCTTGTCATACATAGTCTTCTAAGATCTGATTTTACATTGCAATTTTGGGGGGAAGGTAATGGAAATAAACCAGGGAGTAATATAAATGTTTGCATGTGGTTAACATAATTTGCTTGCTCCCCAGAGGCTAAATTCTAAAGAATTTGCTTCTGTATTCTCGAGTCTGAAGACACAACGGTACAGAGATGCCTGTGAAAGCAAGCCCTCATCCGGGGAGCCTCGCCAGGCAAGGCCACCCCACTCACCCCCTTGCTGGGGAGCAGTGAGGATGCCATGGGTTGTGGCATGAGCTCAGAGTGCTGCTTTCTGTTAAAATATAGTCGCCATTTCTTTGAACAAACCATTAATAGATGTCAAGTTCACATTATAGGTTTTAGTTCCCAAGCCATGTTAAAAGCAAATGTGTGGGGTTTTATATTTCCAGCTGGCTTTTTTTTTTTTTTTCAAAGTAAAATATGTGGGTTTTGGTTTTCAGCAGGCCACATTTCTTCTAATAAAAACAGTTGGAACAAAATGTGTTTTATAAGCATATAAAAATGTCAGAGCATAATGATTTTAGTGCTGCATATTTAAAAATGGGTCAATAATATTTAAGATATTAGTATCTGCAATGAAAGTAAATTATGGAAAGTAAATTACACTACATCATTTCTATAAAGGAGAAGGTGGTTGGAAACTTGTCCAGCAACTGTCTCGAGACCATTTTATTTCAGCTTCTGTGCAATGTGCATGTATTTTGGCTTTAATTTATTCAAATTCGGCCTTAAAATGATGAAACTTTTGTATTTGAAACTGGGCCCCCAAATTCAAGCATCTTTTATGTATTTGGAGACATAATTTACTATGTGAAAGAGTACATTCCTGCTTTGGACTTACCAGAGAAGCATCTCAGTAGGTTCCGGTGCCAAAATGAGTTGTGCTTCCTTCTAACGGCTCACTTCCTATGATCTGATGGGCATTCTGCGGACCTTTTGCCCTGTCTGCTAGGAAGCTCAGAAATTTTTTTTTTAGCCTATCTCTAGCCCACGGATTTTGCACACTGAGCATACATCTGGAATCCTTTTCATTTGATTTCTTTTACCTTTATTTTTCTTTTGCCTAATTTTTTTCACTTGACTCTCTTCCCGTATTATACTGTAGTTAGTGTTAGGGGCTGCTGTATATCCGTATTAGAATAATAGGGCTGAAAATAGATTTTGAAAAAAAAAATCTGAGTTTGTTTTTCCTAGATCATATTATCCACATCATTACATTTCTCTAGCACTTTGGCCTCCTTTTTTTTGGTAACTTACGATGACATATTCCTTTTCTTTCTTTTTTTTTTTTGTAATTTTTTAAAAAATTGACATATAATGTATTATTTGTTTCAGGCGTACAGGTTGTGATTCATCAGTCTTACACAATTCACAGCACTTACCATAGCACATACTCTCCCCAATGTCCATCACCCAGCCACCCCATCCCTCCCACCACCCTCCCCTCTAGCAACCCTTAGTTTGTTTCCTGAGATTAAGAGTCTCTTATGGTTTGTTTCCCTCTCTGGTTTTGTCTTATTTCATTTTTCCCTCCCTTCCCCTATGATCCCCTGCCTTGTTTCTCAAACTCCTCGTATCAGTGAGATCATATGATAATTGTCTTTCTCTGATTGACTTACTTTGCTTAGCGTAATACCCTCTAGTTCAATCCACATTGTTGCAAATGGCAAGATTTCTTTTTTTGATGACTGCATAATATTCCATTGTATATATATACCACATCTTCTTTATCCATTCATTTGTCGATGGACATCTCGGCTCTTTCCATAGTTTGGCTATTGTGGACATTGCTGCTGTAAACATTGGGGTGTATATGCCCCTTCGAATCACTACATTTGTATCTTTGGGGTAAATACCCAGTAGTGCAATTGCTGGGACAATGACATATTCTTAAATGATAAAATTCCAAACAGGAAAATTCCTGGGATGTGTTTTAAAAAATCTTTACTGCCTTTTCAGGTAATAAAAGTCATACTAATACTAGCTGGTTATAAAAAACATTATAAAAAGTTCAAACATTATAGAATGTTTGTAATATATATGTAATATATTCTATATTTGTAATATAGAAAATAAAGGTCCTCCATAATGTCCTCTTTCCAAAACGAACAAATAAACAAACAAAAAAACAACCCAAATATCAAAAACTGAAACCCAAAAACTGCTAACTATTTAGTGTATAGTTTTCTTTTTCCAGTTTTATTGAGAAATAATTGACATACATTAATGTATAAGTTTACGGTGTACAGCGTGATGGTTTGATTTACACACATTGTGAAATGATCACTGTACTGGTTTCATCTAACATCCATCTTCTCATACAGTTGCAATAAAAAGAAAAGAAAGGAGAAAAAAATAAAGCAAAAAAAAAATCCTTGCGATGAGGGCTCTTAGGATTTACTTTTTTTTTTTTTTTTAAGATTTTATTTATTTATTTGAAAGAGAGAGAATGAGAGAGAGGGCACATGTGGGGGGAGAGTCAGAGGGAGAAGCAGACTCCCTGTTGAGCTGGGAGCCCAATGCGGGACTCGATCCTGGGACTCCAGGATCATGACCTGAGCTGAAGGCAGTTGCTTAACCAACTGAGCCACTCAGGCATCCCAAAATTTACTTTCTTAACCTCTCTCCTATATATCATGCAGCCGCATTAGCCATAGTCACCATGTTATACTTTATATTCCTAGTACCTTTTTATCTTACAACTGGAAGTTTGTACTTTTTGCCCACCTTCCTCAAATTCCTCCTCCCCACCCCCACCTCTGATAACTACAAATCTGATCTCTGTTTCTATGAGTTTGTTGTTGTTTTAGATTGCAGATATGAGTGAGATCATGCGTTATTTGTCTTTTTGTCTGATTTATTTCTCTTAGCTTAATGCCTTCAAGGTCTATCCATGGTGTTGCAAATGGTAGGATTTCCTCATTTTTTATGGCTGAATGATATTCCTTTAATATATGGTATATAATTATATACATTCCATTATATATCTATTATATATACTTCATGTATACAATATACATTTCTCCATTCATCCATTGATGGACACCTGGACACTTATGTTCTTTCCATGTTTTGGTTACCGTAAATAATGCTGTTATGAACAACAGGGGTGCATATATCTTTTTGAGTTAGTGTTTTCATTACCTTGGGATTTATTTATTTTTGCCCACGCAAAAGAGAGAGAGAGAGAGCAAGAGAGCAGGCAAGCTCGGGAGTGCATGAGCAGGGGGCAGAGCAGAGGGAAAAGCAGGCTCCCCTCTGAGTAGGGAGCCTGATGCAGGACTCAATCTTAGGACCCTGGGATCATGACCTGAGCCAAAGGCACACGCTTAACCACCTGAGCCACACGGGTGCCCAAGGATTGTATGATAGTACTATTTTTAATTTTTGAGGAACCTCCATACTGTTTTCCACAGTGGCTGCATCACTTTACAATCCCACCAACAGGGCACAAGGGTTTCCTTTTGTCTGCATCCTCAGCAGCATTTATTATCTCTTGTCTTTTTGATGATGGCTATTCTAACAGGTGTGAGGTGATAGCTTATTGTGGTCACTGTGGTTTAAATTTGCATTTCCCTAGTGACTAGTGATGTTGAGTATCTTTTCATGTACCTGTTGGCCTTTTGTGTACCTTCTTTGGAGAAGTGTCTATTCTCCAAAATCTCTATTTTTTGAATTGGGTTATTTGGTTTTTTGCTCTTGAGTTGTATGAATTTTTTGTATGTTTTGGATATTAACCCCTTACCACTTATGTGGCTTGCAAATATTTCTTCCTGTTCCACTGATTGTCTTTTTATTTTGTGGGTAGTTTCTTTTGCTGTGCAGAAACTTTTTGGTTTGATGTAATCCAACTTTTTTATTTTTGATTTTGTTGCATTTGCTTTTTAGGTATCATATTTAAAAAATTATGACCATGACCAGTTAGAATACTATATATATTTGCTTCTGCAGAGTCTTGGGAGGGGACATACGCAAGGGACATACAACTCAGTGCTCTTGGAATGCTTTGTAGGAGGGGATCATGGTTGCTCTCCATATTGGGCATATGGAATTTAGAATGTAAAGGACCATAGGTCACAGTCTGGCCGTAGCATTGGCATCAGATAGGCTTGTGTTCAGGCAGTAGTAGCTGAGTGACTCCAGAGAAGCTGCCTTTCCTCCACAAAGCCTGGGTCTCTGGGGATAGTAGTAATTGCTTTAAAGTGTTGTTTTGAGCTAATGAAAGATTATATAAAGCCCTTAGCACAGTATTTAATATATAGTAAATGCTAAATAAACGTTAGGTGTTATATTGTCATGACTAACGATTGATGGCTATATATAGGGAAACCCTGAAGAATCATGGTGCAAATGAGATAGAGTTTCTTTCTCTCCCACATGTATGTCCAGATGGAAGGTCCAGGGCTAACTGTCATTCCATAGATACCAGAGACCCAGGTTCTTTGTACCTTGATGCTCATATATTTTCTATCTCCTGGTCTATGATGGCTACTGTAGCTCTCACCATCTCAACTGTATCTGAGCCAGGGGGAAGATCATGACTGAGAATTTACATATAGCATATATATTCAGATCCTATTGGCCACAACTTAGTTGTATGACCATCCCTAGCAGCAAGGGAGGCTGGGAAGTGAGTCTTTAGCTGAGTGGCCATATGACCAACTAAAAATACTGATGCAACATCAAAAACATTGAGAGACAACTTGCAGTCCCTGTCACGGCAGCTACAGCATGGTCTCTGAGGTAAGGCAGGTGTTCTGTATATGTCTTTTTTGTTTTTTTAAAGACTTTATTTATTTTAGAAAGAGAAAGAGCACAAGAAGGGGGAGAGGCAGAAGGGGAGGGAGAGGGAGAAAATCTCAAGCAGACTCTGCACTGAGCAAGGAACCCTATGCGGTGCTTGATCTCATGACCCTGAGATCATGACCTGAGCTGAAACCAAGAATCAAGAGTCGGATGCTTAACCGACTGAGCCACCCAGGTGCCTCTGCATATGTTCTCTTTAAGAACTGGCTCCTGCCCTATTACCTGTGCATTTATCAGATACCTTTGTAAACTTGTTTATATTTTTGTCTTTTATTCATTCTTTGGGATAGTGATTGCCAGATATTTATTACCTTTTGTATAAAGAACTGTTTCCCTTTATACTAAAATTACGTTTTTATGCTTTAAGACTACCCTGAATATCTAGGGTTCTGGGCTTTATTCTTAACATTTCCCCAGTTCTCTGTTTGAAGATGTACACTTTATTCACTGAAATTAGTCAAGTACCATGGGAGTTTGCTTAAGAGTTTTACTATTTCAGATTACTGTGGTATAGACTTCAGTTACATGATAGTCAACATTCAGATGGATGCTGAAAGATACAGACTTGGAAAAGCTGAACGTTTATTACGATAATTAATAGCTTTGGTACCTTGTGGCTATTCCATATATTAATGTTAAAAATTATGCCTGTGACAGATGGAAAACTATGTAGCTGGGGAAACACCTGTGATGGCGTTGCCTGTGATGACATTGTTGGGTTAGTTCCCCTTAACAGATTAATATTTCTTAGCATTGACTAATCTTTAAAATACTTTAACATAAATGTTCTTGTTGGGCTCTGTGCTGTCCTTGCATATGGTGGTAAAGTAGCCTGTCTCATTAGCTTATCTTTGTACCAAGCTCTGTGTCATCTCAGATATAGAGGAACTCTTATCTTAAAATTAGATTTCATGGTTGTGCCCGCTGAATAGTAGCTGAGACTATGACCAAAATTTGGGTGTTACTCAGGGCAGACATTCTGTTCTCCATGTCAGTCTGGCAGCGCAACAGTTCAGAAAAATGTAGAAGGTCTTGCAATATTTGGCCAGATCAGTTTGGTTTCTAAAGCTTGATTTAAGATATTCAGGGATCCTGGTCGCTTTGCTTTTAGCCTACCTGGACTCCCAGGCTACGGCCGTAATTATACTGAACTTTTCTCTATTTTTCTTAAAACCTTCGCATTGGCTATCTGAGTGTAGAACCTCCTAAAATTTCATGTCAATCTATTTAGCTTGTTTTAACTAACAAGGAGAAAAACAGATTGAAAGACACTAAGCGGCGTAGTACGCTGGACTGAGGAATGAACCTGGGCTTATGGATAGCCTCAAACCCAGACAAGATCCACCCACCCTTGCTTTTGATTTTTTTTTGAGACCTGTATAAAAGTGGGGACTTTTCCTAAAGATATGTATATATATATATATATACACACACATATATATCACACACACACACACACACACACACACACACGGACACCAACAACAAAATAATACCAAAAGAATAAAAAAAACCCCTAAAAGCCTATCAGTGAATCTGGTCTTCACCATTTGATTTTAGCAGCTTTTTGTGGCTTGGTGTAGAGAGATGATACAGGCCGGCAGACCCAGCTATGTGATTTCAGATTGCCTTCCTGTGGGGATACAGGTTTCCAGCAGATTAGTCCACAGTTCTGATGTAGTCATTGCCTTTGGGTAGCAATAACATGAAACAGTATTAAAGAAGGAAAATCCCACACCCTTGATAAGAATTGGTAGCAGAATCTTTATTTTTAGAAAGCAAAACTTGGAAACAACTGTGTTTATTATTTTAAAAGGTTTTAGAGCATTATTGTAAAGTGTGTTTCACGGTTATCATTGGTCTCAATATGAATTCTTCTGTATTTCAAACAGAATGTTCACTGATATTTACCTTTCCGATGAGATATTTTATTTGCATGACTATTTTTAAAGTGTGCGCTCATTTTGGTGGAGTTGCTCTTGTGGTGTTTAACCTGTATTTACATATTTTCCTCTTCCTTATGAATGTCTTGTTTCTAACTTATAAGACTAAATACCAATGCTTCTTTTTGGTGGTTATTGGATAGCTTACAGATAGAACACATACAAGAAAGAGTATGTTATTATTAACTAAATTATTTACATTTGATTTGCTAAGTATAATTTTAGTTATTTTTGTAAGTTTTTAAATATAAAGATGGCTAAGTTGTATTTATTAGCAAAATGGGTTAACTACTTTTTAAAATGTTTTTATTTTTTAATTTTTTATTTTTTAAGTAGCCTCCATGCCCAGCATGGAACTCAACGCCAGGCTTGAACTCACAACCCTGAGATCAAGACCTGAGCTGAGATCAAGAGTCGGATGCTTAACCGACTGAGCCCCCCAGGTACCCCTGTGTTAATTACTTTGAACATTTTGGTGTACTTTCTTTCTCCAAGTTCTTTTTCTATGTATACAAATGTATTCATGCATACCTATGGAATAAATTAGAATCTAGGTGTATATATATGTATATATACATTATTTAGATTATACATATATTATATTGTGAAAATTACCCTTGTCAATAATTACACTTTGTAAATATGCTTTTAAATAACTGCCTAGTACTGCATTACATTGTGTGATATACCACCTTTTACCAATTTCCTTGTTGAACATTTAGATTTTGTGCTACTAGAAAGAATGCTGCAACAAACAGTCTGATATATTTATCTTTGTGTCTCTGATAATTTCCTTAGGATGAATCCCTAGGAGTAGATTACTGGTTGAAAGGAGTGTGAAAAAATTTTAAAGGCTTTTGTTACATAATACCAAGTTCATTCATTCAGTCAAAAATTTTTTTTCTAAGCACCAGGGATACAACAATGAATAAGACAGTCCTTGCTCCCAATTCATAGTGTAGTTGGAAGAGAGACATGTATATGATTAAGCTCAAGTCCACGCTCTCCGGAAAGGTTGTATTAATTTATGTGTTACTGATATTGTGAACATATGCAAGAAATTTTGGAATGTGTATATGTGTCCTTTGAAATTAGGGTATCATAGAATACAGGAAGTAAAAAAAAATTGTGTTTTGGTTTCTGCCTGTCGTGAATCACCTACCTAATAATTTTTTGACATTATTGATTTAGGAAACCTAATCCATTTCAATATCCCCGTTTCTGTAACAAGGCGTTTATCTACATTTATATAGTATTCTCATTTCCATAATTTTATGGGGGCTCTCCTACTGTATTCTCCCAGTATCTTGATACTTTCTGCCCCTGGCAAATAGAACACTACTCTTGACACTTGGAATGAATGGTTGATAAAGAACACTATACCCATATTGCTTACAACTATCTTACCACTATTTTGTTCTCCTTTTCAAAGGAGAAAGACCCTTCTTTAATATGTATTCTTTATAAATGTGTATAAGCATATAAGAGTGGAGCCTAAAACTTATAGTGATAAAAACTCAGGGTAATGCTTTTATATTTAATTTGCAGATTCTCCAATACCTGTTAAGCCCTGGCTTAATATTCAGGATAGAAATAGACGATTTTCCAGTTTTCTGGAGAGCAAGTTAATTGGTTGTATTCATATAACTAGTGTATTAACTATCTGGCAATCAAAAGCAATTATCATCAGAATAGACTAATGACATTAAAGTGTGTTTAAAAAAAGCGCGCACAGTTTTAGTCTGTCTGAAAGTTAGTTAGGAGGGCAGATGTGGCTTTCCTGGAGCACTGAGCTGCATTTCCACGCCCAGAACACTCAGTCCTTGGGAATAATTATTCTATTCACTGCTCAATACGTTTCCCGTATGGGAGGACTGCCAAGCTTCTCTGGCTTCTAATTTAGGAGCTAAAAAGATTTCCCTACTGGGCTCAGAAATGATCTTTAGGCAAACGTATGGCCTTCCCTCTTCACTCAAAAATGGCCACAAATAGACACTGTACCAAGTGTGGCAAGATAAATTATGTGACTGCGCTGTTTTCCAAAACATACCTTTTCACCATACAGTACCTAATATTTTTCTGGTTTACTCGTTACTAATATGATCTCCGTACTTAAATGAGCGAGTAAACTATTCCTAAAAGTAATGAAAGATGGTATAATATCTGCCATTGTACACTTTTAGTTTTATCCATTCATATTTCACTGGATCTTGATGAAGTACATAATTTTAATTGATCAAATGAAATAAAGTGGTTTGTGTATTTATACCATGGGAATTCTGAAGATTTGTACTTTTAGGATAAAGTTTTTAGAGAGGTGGAAGGTTTCAGTTTGTGGATGTGGAAAAATGTGGATTCCTGACTCAATATATCCGTGAATCTTATATTTGAATTTATATTTGATAAAAGAGTATCTTAGTATTGGTAATCTTTTGGCACTTAACTCTTCAGTCAGTATTATGTTGCCAAGGTTTATCTATATTTTTGGATGCATCAATAGTGCACTCTTTGATGGCAATATAACATTACGTAGTGGGAATATGCCTAAATTTATTTACATATTTTCTTGTAAATAGACATATGGGTTATTTCCAGATGTTTGTTATTATGAATGGTGTTGCCATGAACATTCTTATACATGATGTTTACTTTACATGTGTCAGAGTTCTTCTGGTTTCTACTTTGGAGGAGAATTTCTGGGTCTTAAAGTATCTGAATGCTCAGCTTTATAAGATAATGCAATCTTGTCTTCCAAAGCAGTCGTACCAGTTTACATTCGTACCAAGAATACTTTAGAAATCTGGTTATCCATATTCTCTCTAAACACTTGATTTTATCAGACTTTGAATGTTGCTCATTATGTAGGTTTAGAATGGTTTTCATTTGCATTTCTCTAATCACTAATGAGGTTCAGTATTTATTCAATAGTTATTGCCATATGTAGTTCTTCTTTAAAAAAAGACTTGTTCAAAAAAAATAAAAAAAATAAAAAATAAAAAAAGACTTGTTCATGTTTTTGGCCTGGTTTTAAAATTTACATTGATTCAGCTTTTCTTCTTATTATAGGAGTATGTATGTATGTATGTATGTATGTATTTATTTATTTTGGAGTTTTTTTAAAAAATACATTCTTGATACTAACCCCTTGGCAATGATATGAACGGGAGATATCTTCTCCCAGTTTGTAGGTTTTTTCACCTTCTCTAGGGTGACTTTTAATTATGTCCTTGTTTGTTTGTTTGTTTTTTTAAGATTTTATTTATTTATTTGACAGAGAGAGAGATCACAAGTAGGCAGAGAGGCAGGCAGAGAGAGGGGGAAGCAGGCTCCCTGCTGAGCAGAGAGCCCGATGCGGGACTCGATCCCAGGACCCTGAGATCATGACCTGAGCCGAAGGCAGAGGCTTTAACCCACTGAGCCACCCAGGCGCCCTATGTCCTTGATTTTAAGAGTTAAGTTCTTTAATATTTTCTGATGAACATTGTCAGAGAAAATCTTCCCTCTAAGATCAGAAAGAATTAAAAAATATGTTTTCCACTAAAATTTTTAAAGTTTTGCTTCTAGCATTTTAAGTCCTGTTCTCTCTGGAATTGGTTTTTGTAAGATATGAAATAGAGGTTCACTTTTCATTTTTATCATATCATTCACCACCTCTGTCATATATTAAAGACATATATCTGTGTGGGATTTTGTTCTGCATTCTCTTCTATTCTGTGGGTCAGAATGTCTATTGCTGGCCTGAGTCCTTGTCCACTAGTCAGCTTCATAAGCGGTCCTAATCTCTGAAAGGGCACAGCACCCTCCTTGCTTGTCTTTGTCAGGAGTGTCTTGGCTCTTCTTTGCTCCTTGTTCTTCCATGTGAACTTAAAAATCACATTCCATTAGAGCCACTTTGGAAAACAGTGTGGAGGTTCCTCAAAAAATTAAAACTAAGAGCTACCCTATGACCCAGCAATTGGACTACTGGGTATTTACCCCAAAGATACAGATGTAAAGAAGGGCCATATGCAACCCAATGTTCATAGCAGCAATGTCCACAATAGCCAGACTGTGGAAAGAGCTGAGATGCCCTTCAACAGACGAATGGATAAAGAAGATGTGGTCCATATACACAATGGAATATTACTCAGCCATCAGAAAGGATGAATACCCAACTTTTGCAACAACATGGATGGGACTGGAGGAGATTATGCTGAGTGAAGTAAGTCAAGCAGGGAAAGTCAATTATCATATGGTTTCACTTATTTGTGGAACATAAGGAATAGCATGGAGGACATTAGGAGAAGGAAGGGAAAAACGAAGAGGGGGGAATTGGAGTGGGAGACGAACCATGAGAGACTATGGACTTTGGGAAACAAACTGAGGGTTTTGGAGGGGAGGGGTGGGGGTATGGGTTAGCCTGGTGATGGGTATTAAGGAGGGCACGGATTGCATGGAGCCCTGGGTGTTATACGAAACAATGAATCATGGAACTCTACATCAAAAACTAGTCATGTACTGTGTGATGACTAACATAACAATAAAAAAAAATCAAGTTCCATAAACAACCCTCTTAGGATTTTGATTAGCATTGTACTGAATTTTTAGATCAATTTGGAGAGCATCTCATCTTTATGATATTGGGTCTTCCTAAGTATGAACTTGGTATATCTCTCAATTTATTTAAGTATTCTTTAATGTCTTTTAATAAAGTTTAAACAATTCCCATGTTTGAATTTTGCATCTGTTTAAAAAATGTTTATTCCTAGTTGCTTGGCATTTTTAATGCTATTATAAATCATGTCTTTTAAATCATGGATTCTAGCTGCTTACTGCTGGTATATAGAAATGTGATTAGTTTTTGTATATTGATCTTAAATCCAGCTATCTTGCTAAACTTTCCTTTCAAAAAGTAATAACTTATTTATAGATTCTTTTGGGCTCTCTAGGTATATAGTCATAGTTGACATTATTTTCTTCTTTTCCATTATTTTTGCCTTTTTTTCTTGTACTGTTTAGAACTCCATGACAATGTCGAATAGGATTGATGATAGTGGACATTCTTTTCTTGTTCTTGATTTTAAAGGCTTTTAATGTTTTCCTATTCAGTGTGATGTTTGTTACAGGGTTTTTTTTTTTTTTTTAATTAAACCAGGTTAAGGATATTCCCTTCTCTGTTCCTAATTTACAAAGTGTTTTTACCAAGAATTTCCATCAAATTTTATCAAATGTGTTTCTTTTTTTTCAAGTATCAGATTTTATTTAATTTTAATTATTTATTATTTATTTTATTATTTTTTAAATTTTATTTTTTCAGTGTTCCAAGATTCATTGTTTATGCACCACACCCAGTGCTCCATGCAATACGTGCCCTCCTTAATACCCACTACTAGGCTCACCCATCCTCCTACCTCCCCTTCCAAAACCCTCAGTTTATTTCACAGAGTCCGTGGTCTCTCATGGTTCATCTTCCCCTCTGATTTCCCCCAATTCACTTTTCCTTTCCCTCTCCTAATGTCCTCCATGTTATTCCTTATGCTCCACAAGTAAGTGAAACCATATGATAATTGATTTTCTCTGCTTGACTTATTTCACTCAGCATAATCTCCTCCAGACCCGTCCATGTTGATAAAAAAGTTGAGTATTCATTCTTTCTGATGGAGGCATAATATTCCATTGTGTATATGAACCATATCTTCTTTATTCATTCGTCTGTTGAAGGGCATCTTGGCTCTTTCCACAGTTTGGTGATTGTGGCCATTGCTGCTATGAACATTGGGGTACATATGGCCCTTCTTTTCACTGCATCTGTATCTTTGGGGTAAATACCCAATAGTGCAATTGCTGGGTCATAGGGTAGCTCTATTTTTAATTTCTTAAGGAATCTCCACACTGTTTTCCAAAGTGGCTGCACCAACTTGCATTCCCACCAACAGTGTAAGAGGGTTCCCCTTTCTCCACATCCTCTCCAACACTTGTTTCTTGTCTTGTTAATTTTGACCATTCTAACTGGTGTCAGGTGGTATCTCAATGTGGTTTTGATTTGAATTTCCCTGATGGCTAATGATGATGAACATTTTTTCATGTGTCTGTTAGCCATTTGTATGTCTTCATTGGAGAAGTGCCTGTCCATGTCTTCTGCCCATTTTTTGATGTGATTATCTGTTTTTTGGGTGTTGAGTTTGAGGAGTTCTTTATAGATCTTGGATGTCAGCCTTTTGTCTGTGGTGTCATTTGTGAATATCTTCTCCCATTCCGTGGGTTGTCTTTTTGTTTTGTTGACTGTTTCCTTTGCTGTGCAGAAGCTTCCTATCTTGATGAAGTACCAAAAGTTCATTTTCACTTTTGTTTCCTTTGCCTTTGGAGACATTTCTTGAAAGAAGTTGCTGTGGCCAACGTCAAAGAGGTTCTGCCTATGTCCTCCTCTAGGATTTTGATAGGTTCCTGCCTCACGTTGAGGTCTTTTATCCATTTCCAGTTTATCTTTGTGTATGGTGTAAGAGAATGGTCAAGTTTCGTTCTTCTATACATAGCTGTCCTATTTTCCCAGAACCATTTATTGAAGAGACTGTCTTTTCTACTGGATATTTTTTCCTGCTTTGTCGAAGATTATTTGACCATAGAGTTGCGGGTCCATATCTGGGCTCTCTACTCTGTTCCACTGATCTATGTGTCTGTTTTTGTGCCAGTACCGTGCTGTCTTGGTGATCACAGCTTTGTAATAGAGCTTGAAATCAGGCAACGTGATGCCCCAGCTTTGTTTTTCTTTTTCAACATTTCCCTAGCAATACGGAGTCTTTTCTGGTTCCATACAAATTTTAGGATTGTTTATTCCAGCACTTTGAAAAATGCCGGTGGAATTTTGATCGGGATGGCATTGAAAGTGTAGATTGCTCTGGGCAGCATAGACATTTTAACAATGTTTATTCTTCCAATCCATAAGTATTTTTTATTTTTTAAAAAATTATTTAAATTCAGTTAACATATAGTATATTATTAGTTTCAGAGGTAGAGTTCAGTGATTCATTAGTTATATATAACACCCAGTGCTCATTACATCATGTGCCCACCTCAATGCCCATCACCCTGTACCCCATCTTCCCACCCCGCTCCCCTCCAGCAACCCTCAGTTTGTTTCCTATGATTAAAAGTTTCTTATGGTTTGTCTCCCTCTCTGATTATGTCTTGTTTTATTTTTCCTTTACTTCCCCTATGATCCTCTGTTTTGTTTCTTATATTCCACATATGAGTGAAATCATATGATAATTGTCTTTCTCTGATTGACTTATTTTGCTTAGCATAATACCCTCTAGTTCCATCCACCTTGTTGCAGATGGCAAGATCTCATTTTTTTCTGATGGCTAAGTTATATTCCATTGTATATATATACACCGCATTTTCTTTATCCATTAATCTGTGGACAGACATCAGGGCTCTTTCCATAGTTTGGCTATTGTGGACATTGCTGCTATAAACATTGGGGTGCACGTGCCCCTTCGGATCACAATGCTTTTCTGGATCTACTGATATATCTTTTTTCTTCCTTTAAACTTCTAATGTGTTAAATTTAAAAATCCTAAAGCTAAACGATGTTCTTTTCAAATATACATGTATAGGGTAAACTGTGTATTAAAAAGAAACCAGTCAGGGGCACCTGGGTGGCTCAGTTGGTTAAACATCTGCCTTCAGCTCCAGTCATGATCCCAGGACTCTGGGATAGAACCCTGCGTCAGGCTCCCTATTCAGCGGGGAGTCTCCTTCTCCCTCTCCCTCTGCCCTTCCCCTTTCCTTGTCCTCTTTTTCTCTCTGGTCTCTCTCTCTCAAACTAATAAATAAAATCTTTAAAAAAAACTCAGTGATAAGTACATGATTCAGGATAACAGTTAACACAGGTGGGAAGGGAAGAAGCACTTGGTAGATACAAATTGTTGCTAATGTTCTAGTTCTCATGCTGGTCAGTGTGTTCATGAGAATATAGTATATTATCTAAAGCAGGCACATATAGGCCTAAAAGCACAGATGATTAAATCCAAAAGCAGATCATGCATGGACCATTAAGGAAAGATAAGCATATGTGTTATGAACTAAGAATTATGATTAATCCCATCGTATGTTTAAAAAAAGAAATTCGTATTTGTATTCATTAGGTTGTGTTGCATTTATTCTGGGGTTGGTAAAAAAGAGTCTTTTTAAAATGCCATATTTTCCATTGTTATTGGTGAAGTTCTCCTTTTTAGATATGTTTGGGGCAGTTGTTGGTTGTGAGACTTACTATCACGATCCACATGTGCTATGGGGTCTGCACGGCCTGTGCTCTCCATTGTTTAGTTCCCAGATTACCAGATGATTACATGGCCTTCATTTTTAGGTTGACACTTTGTGTGGAATGTCCTGTAGTTTAGAGAGGGCCTGACCCTTTCTTTTGGTTCTTTAGACAACACCCTTCTGGGTTGTGCATGTACTGAATTTCCATCCTGCTCCATCCTATCCTGTAGAGCTGGGGCGTGAGGTTTGTAGCTTTGGGGAGGATACTTGGAATGTATTACAGTGGTTTTGAACATTTGGAATGAAACAGACTTGGATTTGAACCTTGGCTCTTCTCTTTGCCAACTGTGTAGTCTTTAGAAATGTTAATAACCACTCCGAGCCTCAGTTACCAAAATTTTCCCTGATATTTTCTGCCAGGTTGTTGTGTGATAATGTATCTATTATTATGACTATGCTTGTCATATCACCATCATATATAATTAATTTTTGTATCTCCATGTAACTGGCTGCAGTGTCAAGCTACTGATCTGGATTTTCCTTGAGTGTGCTAAATGTACCAGTTGCTTTATTCCCTAAGTTTTGAAAAGAACCACAGTACCAAAATATCCTTACCTTTACTTTTCAACCAGGGATTTTTCTATTCCATCTGTACTACTTCCGGAGAGAGGGGGAGAGACAGGCAGTCATGTCACTCGCAGCCAGGCCCTTTCTAAGCGGGTGGTAGAAGCAGGTGTTTGGGCTGATCTCTGTGCTGGGAATAATATTAATAGTGCTCACCCCTGTACCGAGCATCTCTGCAGCAGCTATGATACCAAATGCCTTACCCTCAGCATCTCACCAGATTCTAGTTCAGTTTCCCAAAGCAGATCTTTGTTTTTATTAACATATAATGTATTATTTGTTTCAGGGGTACAGCTCTGTGATTCATCAGTCTTACACAATTCACAGCACTCACCATAGCATATACCCTCCCCAATGTCCCTCATCCAGCCACCCTACCCCTCCCACCACCCTCCCCTCCAGCAACCCTCAGTTTGTTTCCTGAGATTAAGAGTCTCTTATGGTTTGTCTCCCTCTCTGGTTTTGTCTTGTTTTATTTTTTCCCTCTCTTTCCCAATGGTCCTCTGTCTTGTTTCTCAAATTGCCCATATCAGTGAGATCATATGATAATTGTCTTTCTCTGATTGACTTATTTCGCTTAGTATAATACTCTCTAGTTCCATCCACGTCAGTGCAAATTGCAAGATCTCATTTTTTGAAGGCTACATAATATTCCATTGTATATATATCCCACATCTTCTTTATCCATTCATCTGTCGATGGACATCTGGGCTCTTTCCATAGCTTGGCTATTGTGGACATTGCTGCTATAAACATTGGGGTGCACGTACCTCTTTGGATCACTACATCTGTATCTTTGGGGTAAATACTCAGTAGCGCAATTGCTGGGTCATAGGGTTCAACTTTTTGAGGAATCTCCATACTGGTTTCCGGAGTGGCTACACCAGCCAAAGCCGATCTTTGACCTTCATGTTAACACAAGGAAGTTGGGGCTTAGAGAGGTTCACTGGCAAATAGCCCAGTGTCAAACAATCAGTAGTTGGCCAAACCAAGAGGCACTCCCTGGGCTCTTTGACTCCGAAATCTACATTGATAATGAATTCCTATGCAGATGCTATTCTCTGGAGAATCTTTATGTCTTCCTATTTTTCTGGATTGTGGGCTTGGAAGTATGTAGAGCTCAGAACTCAATGGGACCTGCTGGGTGGTTGAATAGTTGGCATTCTCTGTGCTGAATGGGGAAGCCAGTTCCCTGCAGATGCGAGAGATGCTCTGGAAACTTTGGGTGCTCTTTGGCCATTTTCTACTAAAAGTTGAATCTAAGATGTTTCAGTGCTGGGATTGGTAGGTTTGAGAGATTTTTGCATTATTCTCTTTGGGTAAGGAATATTTAGATATGTGGTATTCATGACTGTATTTTGGATTTTTAAGTCAGAAAGCTAAAGGGTTTATAAAAACTTTGGAAAATATCTGTAGTATGCTGAAATAAAGTGAGAGCTTAATAAAAATATGCATTAATGCAGGAATCCGCTGCCCTCACACTAAGCACAAGAGATCTCTGTTGAACCTTGGGAAAAATAAACTTATTCCTTTGGCTTTTATGGGGGTGGCACTAAAATTTGGTAGCCGTGCCCAGGAGTGGGGTAGTGGCATAGAATGAAAACAGTCTGCAGGAGCCTTCAGGTTCCTTAGAACACAACCAAATCAAACATTAACAGTCTTTGCAGAATGAATCCCGGATTCCCTCATACCACACAAATGGCTGATTTTTTTGAAAAGAAATTCAACTTAAAAAGTTCCTTTACTCTTCTACTTTTACCAAGTATTTAATTAAGCACAATTAACCAAAAGATGAGAGAATAAGATTTCCTGTTGGAAATTCTTTCCTTCTCCAGCACACCCAAAAAGCGAGCCGAGTTTTAGGCAGAATCGTTAAATTTTATTTTTTGCCCTTTTGCTAGTTCCCTACTTTGATCCAGTTAATATTAAAATGTTCAGAAAGCAATTATCATTCATCTTTCAACTTGATGATCAAGTATTTTCCTTGCAAATGAAGTATGCCCTGTAAATGATTAAACATTACTAAAAACAAGAATCAACCTGATTTGTTTCAACACCTCAATTTCTCTGCGGGAGGTGACATTTTTCTGTTGGTTTGTCAACGTGTTATTCTGGCAGCCTTCCTTTTGCTCAAGTAGTGTGCATTTGGATTGGTTTTGAATTCAGTAAAGAGTATGACGGAGGTCTGAAAAGGAAACAAGTACCATACTTCTCAGATTCTGTTTATAAGAATGTTGCGTAAATGCTTACAATACATTGGAAAGCCTGTGACTCCCAGGAATTTCTCTGGCACCTCTCCGTAGTCGGTATTTATGGTATATTCATTTATTGGTCACATTAAATAACACGCAGTGTGATAGGACAGCCCTATCAGGCTCTCCATGTATCATTTATTTATTTACTTGATAGTATTTATTTATTTTAACTTAAATTCAGTTAGCTAACATAGAGTAAGTACATCATAAGTTTTTGATGTAGTCTTCAATGATTCATTAGTTGCGTAGAGGCTTTCCATTTCAACAGCCTTACTAAGGTAGCCGCTGACCAAAAGCTGACAGCTATCTCTGCCTGTGAAAGAAGTTGGGTTCAACATTCCAGTCGAACCAGTTGACCTGTTGATCTTTCTATAGTATTCTCTTGTACACCATTAAGAGAGGAATAATCACTACTCTTTTGTTTGTATCTAACGTATGTGCTCTTCGTGTATGGGAGTACATTTCCTGCCATCTACACGTGTAGGGCTTTTAGACCAAATTTGTTTTGTGAGTTTCTGTTTACCAAGTAAGGTAATCACTATTGGAATAGATTTACTCACTCAGACGTTGATTGGCACAGAGTAAGTGCTCAGTAAATACTGTTTAAATGAATACATGCTGGGCAGTGAATACCAAGACCTTTTGGCCTCTCTGCATATCTATTGAAGTGGTCATATATGTAGAGGTTTGATTTCCTTTCATATCGCTGCTATCTGTGAAATATTTTCAAAATTATCTTTACCTGGATGGTTTAAAATTCCAGGCTTTAAACATTACCTCCAGATTTAGATAAAAGTAAAATTGTAGTATTGGCTCTAAGCAAGCAGGGAGATGTATTAATTTCCAGTTTCCAGTAAGGTTGGGAAAAAAATTTCCAGTTTCTAGGAAGGTTGGGCACCATACATTTCCTAGAATGAGCTTGACTCCACTCTAATAGGAGCACTAAAATTAAATTGCTCTAATTGCCTGAAGTCTTGGCAGTAACTCATGAGTGGATCTTCTATCCCTTGTTGGTTTTATAGATGTGCTTTGCTGGCAAAAATGCTGATCGTTTATTTATTGATGACAAATAGTTATCGAACCAGCTTTGTGTAATATATTGACAACCAGCCTGAAAGATATCACGTCTTGGTTATTGTATTTGTTTTTATATTCTTTTAATTGCACGTGCACATGTAGCAATAACCCTGTTGATGTTATTAATTCTCGTTCTATATTTTGGAATTTGTTTTTCAAGATATGGTTGAAAGCTTGTGCTCTGGAAGAATAGGATGATAAGTACTTTGAAGGACAACCTGAAATAATAACCTATTAGAATGAGAATACATGTTTTCTTGCTCTTTTTGGAAGTGTACATTTTGTTTTAATATGATGCATGACACGAAGGGAAATGTTCCCTCTAAAGTCCTAAATATATAAGTTGGATTTGCAGACAGCAGAGAGGCCCTAAGTTCTCTTCTGTAGTGTAGAAAGAATAATATCTGTGTATAACATAGTCGATCTCTGCCGTACACTGGTGCTTAGCTGTGGCACTGTCTGACAGTATCATTTTATTTGATGTGCTACTTTAATTTTATCCTTTTATTTTTAGCTTCGTAACCCACTTCCCAAGTTATTTGCAATAAAAAGTCAAATGTTCAAGCGTGGCATTTAAATTCACTTGAGATTTTTTTTCAAGTAGCAACTAGGACTTGATTGGCTTAACGATGAACTAAAAATATACTTCTATTAATTAATAGAACAATTTCAAATGAAGTTATTCAACAGCAAGTTGAGTTCTTGGCATTTCAAGTATGTAGTTAATTTCTATGTTGACCCAGTTAATATTCCCAAAGTAAGTAAGGCGAGTGAGGCAATTTGGATTCTTTAGAAGCAGTGTGGTGATGGAGTTTGGGATGCAAGATGTTTGTTAGGAACTATGACCTATGATAGGTAAAGGGCAAGGCGTGTTTGGGCAGAGGGAGAAGCTAAACTGCTTGCAGACCTGGCCAGCCTCCGCAGACCCAGCAGGAAACTAGGGAGCAAGGGTTTCCAGTCAGCAGTGTCCGATGTTGGCTGAAGTGACTGGCCTTTCCGTCCCCCTGGTCAGTCACCGAAGGCAGGCCAACCTGGAGAACGCGTGACCTCAGGCAAGAGGCTCTCAGCGGCTGAAGCCCATGCAAGAGCTGCCCACCAGAGGCTGTCTGCTGGCACAACTCCCCACAGCTGAGCAGAAGGTCTTTCTTGTTGGGGGGACTGAGCTCTACCACATGGGACTCTCCTAATTATTCCCAACAATAATACTTTGATACTTATATCATTATCTTCATCTGACCAATGAAAAATGGAGGCCTAACAGTTTGCTTAAGAACTCGTGGTTAATTCTGAGCAAAGCTGGGAAAAATAACTTATGTGTCCTATTCTCTTAGCCTTTGGCAAACTGACATCATGTTGTCATGGCTGTATTATTCTTAAATGGGTGTCAGTATATGTGAAGAACTAGCGAGGGGAAGGTGTTGTAGCTACTCAAGAACTAGTATGGCGAATAAGAAAGGGCATAGGTTTTAGATTCCAACTAGCGTGGCCGCCTAGTTTGTGTTCTCGCTGGCTCTGTGACACGCAAGTCTCTCATTCATTCTGACTTTCAGTGTTCTGACTGGTCAATGAGAGGAATGAAGTTGATGTGTTGACTAATCAGTATAGATGAAAATGCATAGTTCGTAGCAGAAAACACCATACATGCTAATTTTCTTAAATACCAAAAACAAGTCAAGCTGTAAAATGTTGATAGAAAAATGAAGATTCGAGCTGGAAGGCAGAGAGAACTTTTCTTCCTCATGTTTTTCTTTTGTATCTCTCTTAGTCTTTAAGTGTTAATATGTTAGGAAATGAATTGACAGACTTTCTGGAGAAGTTGCTTCTGGGATGTGGGGCCATTCCAGACAGATATGGGAAGGGCACTTTTTAAAAAAAGGAGAGGAAAGATCGTGGAATGAAAAAGATTGACTAAATCAACAAATATTCATGGAATCCTTATTATGGGCCAGGCCTCTTTTCAATTTTAACAATAAAGTTCAGTATAGAAGGTCGGTGAAAGTACCCCATCTGAGCTCATTGAAGACTGCACCTCTCCATTTTCCACTTCTACCCTCTTGAGTTAGTCTCCATTATTTTCCTAGGGTTATGGCTGTAGGCTGGTGACTATTTTCCACCTGTCTACTGTAGGCCTATCTTCAACCCATTCTTCATGGAAATTCAATCCTGTTATTTCCTACTTCCCATTACTTTCTTAAAGGCGAAAATACCTGGCATTGACTGTTGCCTGGCACCTGCCAACCTCATCTCTCAGTATTTACATTTCCAAACCCAACTCCAAAACCCATACCCTTCCCCTCAGCTTCTTTCTGCTTCATTAGCTCCCCCAGTAGGTGTTGGCCCTCTGGCTTTGGGCCTTTGCCCATACTGGTTCTGCATCTTACAACGCTCTTTCTCTTTCCTTCCACCGCTGGTTAACTGCCACTTGGTATATGTTTTACTTCCTTTGGAAAAGCTTTTGGTGATCCCTAGACTAGTTTGGGTCACCCTCTTACTTTCCTCTGATAGTCCCTTTTAGAATTGATCATAGGAGGTAATTACATGTTGTGTGTGTGTGATTGTCTATTTCCCCCATCTGACTACAGCCCCTCGAGGACTGTGACTAGGTCTGTTTGGGCTCACATCTGCAAGCACAGTCCTGGCATGGAGTAGGGACTCATTGAATTTGTTTGAACAAAGGACTTAGGAGGCTCCCATAATTTTCTCTTGTTCAGCCTGTACTTTCCACCTCACTGTTGGGGCCATTTCAGTTTGGACATAGGTCAGTATAAATCCCACCTACATTAAGATATACATTTGCTACCTTTACAAAGAGTAGGAATGAGGCCTTTACTCTGATGTCAACAATTAAAAACAATCCTTACCTTTGCTCAAACCTAGTACGCTTTCTATTATTTTATTTTAAACCTAGTACACTTTGTATTTTACTGCATGTCGTCATGTCAGGTTAAAAAAAATCATGCTACTTTGATTTATTTAAAAAATTATTTTCCTTAAGTCATTGAATTAGGAGACATAATATCTTCAAATATTATCATTCAAAAATTTTTTTAAGGACTTGATTTGTGGGGGAGGGAGAAGCAAGCCCTTCATCCACTTTCTCTCCCTCAAGCTCTCTTAATCTATTGTTTTTCCTTGGACTGAAAGCTCTTTTTACAGTGCCCTGTGTCTTATAAGTAAGGGCAGGAGGGGAAAGTGGAGATACGTAGTTTGCTTACAAGAGCAAACGTCAAGCTTCTCATAATAAGTGCATTTCTTGGCTGGTGTGAGTTCAGACTGGGCTACTTTAAAATGGACATCTTCTATTTTTATAGGAAACACATGGAATGTCTGGAATTCTTCTTAGAAAAAGGAATCTGCAGCCTGCTGCGAAGCAGCGAAGTACTTGCTTTTTGTTAGTTGTGGCCTTAGATTTCAATGCCAAAGGCATCCTGAAAATCAGACACAAGTGACTGAAGTTCAGTATTGCATCTTGAACTGAAAATGAGAAGGACTCTATATTTGATTTGAAAAATTTGAAAATTTGTGGTTCATCCACTTTGATAGTGTGATCCAACTGGCTATTTTGTTTTTGTGTTTTATTTCAAAACCATTTACTTTATAAAGCCTCCCGTATGGCTCTTTATTTTCACTTTGAATAAATGAAAACCGTTGGCAATTTAACTTAGTTGTTGTGACTTTGACATTTCAGTGGTTCCTGTATATGAATGCCAAGACTAGTGGACTGAAAAGATAGTTCCTAAATCTTCATGCAAATAACAGTATTGAAATCATATTAAGAGTAACTTTATTTCTAACTTTTTTCTTATCTTTGTTATCAATATTAAAACTACTTCTTGTAAGTTGCAGGCTTATAGATTGATAGATAATGTTAGTAAATGAGGCTGGCTGAATTTTGCTTTATCTTGTTTTATTTTTTGGTAACGTCTACGATTTTTACTTGGAGACAATTGGGATTGATCGGCAAAGTTGATTAACATGGAGTTCCTTGCTTTCTTGTTTATTCCTTTCATGATTAACCAGAAGCTCCAAATTGCTGATATTTTATTTAATTTTCAAGTTTACTGGTTAATAAGTAGGTGAGATTCTTCTAAGAGCATCAGTTTCCACATTGTGAGTGGAACCTCTCTTGGGAAATACAAGAATTTAAGAAAAAAGGAAATTAGGTGTTTTTCTTGCATAATTATTATCTTGTAGGAATCCACACAGAAAAGTAGCTATCGTATCAGGAGGGAGTTTTTTAAGAGTGGCTTTTGTTTAGCCCTGTGTGGAATGACCCAGAAAAAAATCTTGTTTGTTCTTATTAATTGCTTTTTCCCCTCTACATGTTATTTAGTACAATTAATTAATTAAAACTTGACTCTGCTTTTGTTAATAGACAAAATAAAATTATCAGCTACCTCCATAATAGCAAAAATCTTGAAATCTAAGGGCATGGATTGGAGAAAATGAAAGTTCTTCTTGGTGTTGGTGAGATAAAGACTTGTTAATTGACTTCACCATGGCCTTAGGCTGTGACGTTGGCGGCGGGGGTGGGGGCAAGGACATCTTCAGTTTTCTGGTGTTTTCATTACAGACTTCGATTATCTTTCCATTAAATTAAGTGGTACTGTTGTCAACTTTATGTCTAAATGACTTTTGCAAATAAAGAAGAGTATATTTTTGTTATTCATTAAACAGATATTTTATCTTACATATTTCTTGTGAAAAAATATGTGATGGGTTGGAAATTAATTTATAAAGCAGTTTTGGACTTTTCCCCAGTTCAGTTGAAGAAACTCACTGAGTTCATTCAGGCATTGATTTAGAATCCAAGTGGTAAATAATAAGGCACAGTCTCTCCTCTTAATACCTTGTCCTTCGACTGTTGGAATGACAATCAAAATAAGGGAGAATATATTTTTTGCTCGTTCCTCCTATGTTGTAGGAGGGATACAAATGTTATAGAAGTGATTAATTTTCCCTGGATGTAGTTGGGCTCTTGCAACTTGATAGTGCTGGCAATGGCAGGAGAAGAGGATGTAATTTTCGGCAAATATTCAAGGAATTTTTTTTGTGCACCTACTGCGTGATAGCACTCTACCATGTGTTGGAGAGCCAGTGTGAACCAAGACAACGTCTCTGCTCCCGTGGAACTTGTATTCTAGTGAGAGGAAGTAGTGTCTTTTGACAAATAGGTAGTCTTTTTAAAGGTAGAGTGGAGGGAAGTTATTTCTGGCTGTCTCTGAACTTTCTCCCCTTGGACAGGTCAGTGATGCCTTATGGAGAGTCAAGAGCACGTGTCGGGGGCTTAGCCTTGAGTGGACGAAGGGCACTTCTCCCTGGTAACAGGAGAGAGAAAAGGAAAATGGGAATCGATGCAAGGGTTTGTAATCTGATGGTGGGGTGAACGATCATGAATCTAAAGTAAAGTAAATCTGCTTAGTTGGATTTTTCTGTAGTAAGAAGTCTGCTACTGTTTGGCTCCTTGGCTGCAGATTGATGTCTGGGTTCATTTAGGACTGAAGTTTTGATTAACTGCAAATACATTTGCTGAATGAATGGATTCTTGACCGATTTTATATAGGCCTGATGGAATCCAAATCCTTATTTTAAAAATCCTTCAAGATGTGATCTTTTAGCCAAAATTCTTAATTCTGATTCTTTTTAAGCATAGACTTTTGCAAACTGGCATTGCAGCTATGCCTCACCCTTTTTCAATGACGTGCCATTAGCCAACTTTTCTAAATGGAATAGATTGCGTCAGGTAAGACTGTTATTGTGGAATGTTTTTTAGATTTTTGAAGCATAATACAATTTTAGTAACGTGAAAAAATCTGCTTCCTGCCAGTGCTGTCTAAATGTGAAGACCCTTCCCCCAACCCCTGCACGTTATTGCGGGGCTACCCTTCCTCTGCATTTATTTCTTTTAACAGTCCTTTAATGTTTCAGTTCAAAAAGCTTTTAGATACCAGTAGGAATGGATCCAAAAATCAGTGACAGAAATTAATAGACGCTACCTTTGAACAATGCTTTGTTACATTCCATTGCACAATATCTATCTCCATAAAATTCTTTTCTTGCCAGCGAAGCAGGGTTTAAATAGAGCATAGGATCACTGAATAATGCCTGAAGAAACATTCTTAAAACCTAGTTATCCTTTTAAGACTTTTGCCTATTTCCTTTCTATCTCCCTTTGGACAATGTTTTATCCTGGAAATTAATTCTGCAACCCCTTTTGTTTTATACCTTATTTTTCCAATACGTTGCACATTGTTACTTCTGCTCAAGTTACCTTCAATGAAAATGGTTTAGTCCATTTTCATTCCTAACCTTATATTATAAGGATGTATTATGAGTGTGCCAAGTACAGTTCCTATTGTTTGGTTTGAATATAACTGCTGCTACCATAGAGACCTAAGTGTGAATTTTCATTACCTTCCCTTTACTCTGTATCTGAATTTGATTTGCATTGAGTATTTAGTTAGATGTATTTATCCTAGGTATGAACACAAGTAGACAAATAGATATAGATATATAATTTGTATCTACTACAAATTAAACGTATCTGTATTTATAGTATATATATTCCTTGGGAAATAAATTGCTTCTGTTTTGATATCAATTATTTGTAGCATCTTTAGAAATTCAGCATATTAGGTCTTGTTGAAAAACTATGCACAAGTGTTACTGGTGTGGTAGTGTGATTTACTTATTTTCTTTTTCTTTTCCTTTTTTTAAAAAAATATTTTATTTATATACTTTAGAGAAAGAGTGAGCTAGAGAGAGTGACAGCATGAGGGGGGCGGGGGACAGAGGAAGAAGTAGGCTCCCCACTGAGTAGGGAGCCTGATGTGGGGCTCAATCCCAGGACCCTGTGAAGGCAGACACTTAACTGAGTCACCCAGGTGCCCTGCGATTTACTTATTTTCAAGTGGGACAGAGTTGATTAAATTTAGTTACTATTATATGGCATTTAGGGGACTTGACAACCACAGAGTAGACTTGTAAGGATTTTTTACACATTGTGAATCTTTCAAGTTTGGGCCAGAATTAATTTTATCAAAATTTTTTAACAAGAGAGCCTGCTTGAGTTTAGCAAGGATGTTTTCTAAGATTATGTTTTAAATATGTCATTTTGGATTTTTGCTGGTAGAGTTTTTTTTGCCAGAATACATGAGACAGTAATTCTTTGGTTGTATTTTGATTTGTGGTATCTTATTTAATGCCATTAAGCAGATTTGTTTGTATTTACAATTAGCAAGGAATTGTTTTTCTTTTCTTTTTTTTGAGAGGGGGAGGGGCAGTATTTTAAGCAGCCTCCACACCTAGCGTGGAGCACGACTTGGGGCTCAGTCTCACAACCCTGAGATCATGACCTGAGCTGAAATCAGGAGTCAGACGCTTAACCATCTGAGCCACCTGGCATCCCTGTTTTTTTTTTCCTAAGTGCCATTTAATAGTACTTGCATTTCATTAACAATTAATGGACCTTTTTTTTTTTAAAGATTTTATTTATTTATTTGACAGAGAGAGAGAGATCACAAGTAGGCAGAGAGGCAGGCAGAGAGAGAGGGGGAAGCAGGCTCCCTGCTGAGCTGAGAGCCCGATGCGGGGCTCGATCCCAGGACCCTGAGATCACGACCTGAGCTGAAGGCAGAGGCTTTAACCCACTGAGCCACCTAGGCGCCCTTTAATGAACCTTTTTAAGAAAGTCAATAGATACAAAGCGTTAATTATATTTTATTTTTCCTGCCGCTTAATGGAGTTTTCTTAACCTTATGGCCTAGTGCTGGATGTTAAGATAATCATCCCCATCTAATTGAGGAAATTGATTTAATTTCCCAGTTCAGTGTAGAAGGCTGGAGAACACCTTGCTCCTCCAACTCATCATTCATCTTTGAGTAATATTATGCAAATTAATTGAGAAAGGAGTTGTAGGGCGTGTGATTCCTTAATTTCCAAAATATCTGTTATTTCAGAATATCTTATGTGCTAAATCTTTCCTCCTCCTTTTAGGATAGATACTCATGATAATTCACCTTCTAAAGAAACTTTCAGGTCCTGGGTTTTCAACTTTTCTAAATTTTGTATTTATTTTCTTAAAAGATTTTATTTATTTGAGAGAGAGAGAGACAGAAACAAAGAGAGGGAGCAGGGTGGAGGGGCAGAGGGAGAGGGAGAAGCAGGCTTCCTGCTGAGCAGGGAGCCACACTGGGGCTTGATCCCAGGACGTTGAGATCATGACCTGAGTTGAAGTTAGACGCTTAACAGGCTGAAGCACCCAGGCACCCCTAAATTTTGTATTTATAGCTTAAATTTTTTAGCCTCAATTAGCTTTATTCTAGGCATGGCACATCTAGACTCCTGCTAGCTAATATAACTTCATTAAGATTTATTTTTTTTAAAGATTTTGTTTATTTATTTAACAGAGTGAGAGAGAGAAAGATCACAAGGAGGCAGAGGGAGAAGGGGAAGCAGGCTCCCCGCTGAGCAGAGAGCCAGATGCGGGGCTCGAACCCAGGACCCTGAGATCATCACCGGAGCTGAAGGCAGAGGCTTAACCCACTGAGCCACCCAGGCGCCCCACTTCATTAAGATTTAAAAATGACAACTTGCCTAAATTTTTTGCTTAAGTACATTTGAATAACAACATTCGCTCCCTCTCACAACCCTTTCTTCTACCTACCTACCTTTCTTCCTCCCCCTCCCTCTCTTTCTTTCTTTCTTTCTTTCTTCCTCCCTCCCTCCCTCCCTCCCTCCCTCCCTCCCTCCCTCCCTTCCTTCCTTCCTTCCTTCCTTCCTTCCTTCCTTCCTTCCTTCCTTCCTTCCTTCCTTTCTTCCACCTCTACTCTAGCCCAAAGAGAGGGAAGCAGTTGAACATTAAATAACAAGTCTTTTAATGTCATAGTTAACTGTATTTCTGAAGACAGGATACTACCCTTCTTCGGTAGACCTAGACTCATTCATTTGGGTTATAGTGTCCTTTGGGGGGCGATCTAATAATTTTTCAAAGACATCCTGGCCTGTCCAAGAATATAACCTTTACAATGCTTATGCTGTATTAGAAGGTGTTAATGGAATGTAGGAGAGCCAGCTCCTGAATGGCTGATTAAATAATATTTTTATATCCTGGAGTAATGCTAAAACCAGGCATCTTAGTGGAAAAAAGACTGATTTCCAACTGGCAGAACTCTATGAGATATGACCTAAAAATTAATATTTGTGGTTAGGAAGCTCTGTCTCTTACAGAGTCAAATTTTCTGTGGTGTATAACTTGAGGGAAAGACTACAGTAATAAGCCAATTAGTTCTGGCATCTGTAACCAAACCGTACTTTGAGTCTAGATTGTCACATAATCAGCAATTTGGAAAAAATGAATTTCACCACCTTTGCCATGAAAAAAAAAAGACCATTTTGGAGCTAAAGGCGAGTGAACAAGATCCATTTGGAATTATATTCTAATCTTCATATCATTCAGATTGTTCTCAGAGTAATCATGTAATTAGATCCTGGTATGAAAAATATCCAAGTAATGAGACTGTGTAAAAGAAAATGTGATGGATTTCAGTGGGCAACTTTTTTTTTTTTTCATTTTTAAAAAATTATTTCTTTATTTCTTTATTTATTTTATTAACACATAATGTAGTATTTGCCCCAGGGTACATGTCTGTGAATCATCAGGCTTACCAACTTTTGCATGAACTAAACTAGGCTGAGAAGAGTCAAAATTTGAGGCAGAAGCTCAGTTTCCCCACTCTTTATCCAGACATATTATATAAAGAAAGCCATCTCATCACTTATATCCAGGCTAACTAGAAGTTTACCCCTGTTCTGTATGTTAAAAGAGAGTTTGTTAAGAAAATAAGTGGAAGAAAAAAATTCCAAGGGGAGTGTTTAGCTCCTTAGTATTTTGAAGTTCCTAGTTTGCATACCAACCCTCTAGTATATTTTTCACTAGAGAAGCTGATAGGTCTCCAGATGCTTCATTTTCTTAATTGTTGCTTTTGGATTTAGATGTCTGCTTCTTATAGGAAAATTCACTGAGATTTAGGATGCAGCTCTTAAAAATTTATAGAAGACTAATTTTCCATTTTCTTATTTCAAATTAGATTTTATTGTAAGTTAAATAACCTTTTGTTTTAAACTAGTCAGTTGTTACTCATGTAGTGGATCTTTTAAAGACTTTTATCAGCCCCCCCTTTTTTTTTTTTTTTGGAGAAGGAGTGTTCATGCATGAGCTGTTGAAGGGGGGGATGGGTGGCAGAAGGAGAGAGAGAGAATCTCAAGCAGGTTCCACACCTACCTCAAAGCCTGAGGTGGGGCTCGATCTCATGACCCTTAGATCATGACCTAAGCTGAAATCAAGAGTTGGATGCTAACCGACTGTGCCACCCAGGCGTCCCAATCAGCCATTTTTCATTTCGACTAGATAGTGTATTAATTTTACTAAGATATACCAAAAGTTACTTTTTGCTAGAAGAAATCTGATTTTAAAGATCCACTGGCTTATATTCAATCAAAACCATTATAACATCATAAATGTCCAATGATCCCTTTCTCTTTCTCTCTTTTTTTTTGTTTTATTTGGTCTTGTTTAATTTTTTTCAATGAGTTCAACTAACATTTTTTGAAAATTATTAGAAGGGTCACAGTGAGCTCCATTTGCATATTGGATGGGATGAAGAAAATAAAAAAATTTCTGCCATTTACTGTATGCTTTCTTCTGTCAAGGAGCAGATTGTTCTTCCTCTCCCCTGCTCAGTGATGGGGAGGGAACGAAGGAAATTTTGCCCTACTCTTCGCTCTCTCTCCAGTTTTCCCAGAGGAGGGTGGGGCTGCAATCTGATTGGCCAAAGCTGAGGACAAAAGTGTGCTGATATTTACTTGCTTCTGTGTTGTCAAGGCAGAAACATCAGGCCTTCCTTCTCTCTTTCCTCTCTTGATCTCGGAGCTGCCTGGTCATTCCTGCCTTTGCAGTTGGTAAAGGTTCTGTGGGCATAGTGAGGGGAGATGGAGGCAGAAGGTCACACATAAAATTGTGTTTATTACATGTTTTGAAATAATTTTTGGTCTTAGAGATACTGCATATTTGGAACACATTTCAGAATTACAATTAGATTCTTGCTGTCATAACAGGACCCAATGACATTGAATTTTATACATTATAGCATTCCAATTTTGGAAGTAAACTTGTAGTAAAAATTCCAGAATCCGAACGTTATAGTGTAATATATACTGACAGAGCATTCAGATTTATTCTTGTAATGATTTTTATTTACTATATTTGAGGAAATAAACTAGTGGTAAGTAAAAAAGGGCAAACAGAGACCAAGTTTCAGGAAGCATTTGGAAGCCATTGGCTTGAAAAAAAAAAAAATAACAGCTTTATTTAGTTAAAATTCATAGACCATAAAGTTCACCCTTTTAAAGCATACAATTCAGTAGTTTTTAGTAGATTCACAGAGTTGTGTATCCTTCACCACTATCAAATACTTGGAGATTTCTCTTACCTCATACACATTACCAGTCACTATCCACTACTAATCTTTCTGTCTCTGTGGATTTGCATAGTTTGGATATTTCATATAAATGGAATCAGATCATATGTAGTCTTTTGTGTTTGGTTTCTTTTACTCTGTATAATGTTCTCATGGTTCATCCATTCCATAGCATGTCTCAGTGCTTTATTCTTGTTTATGCCCAAATTATATCCCATTATATGGATGTACCACATCTAGTGTATTCATCAGGTGATGGACATTTGGATTGTTTCCACCTTTTGGCTATTCTCAGTAGTGCTGCTATGAACATTGGCTTTTTTTTTTTTTTGGACTTATTTTCGGTTCTTTTGGATATATATGTAGAGGTGTAATTTCTGGGTCATATGACAACTCTCTCTTCACCTTTTTGAGGACTCCATTGACTTTTAATACAACTTTTGAATAGGAAGCAGTCAAATATAAGCAAGATTTTGGAATTAGGTTATTTGGGATGAGCTAAGTATTGCTATATCTAACTTAAAACTTTATTTTAATGCAACATTCCTATTTTGTAATTACGGATAATTTAGGGACATTTGTTTGGTTATATAAATTATGTTGATTAAAGGAATAGATACCAATTTGCATTACTCCTTTATATCTCATTGCCTAAAATGGTATCCTGATAACTAATGTTAATAGATTCCTCATTTTTTTGAAGGACGGAGCAAAAGAACACAGCCTAAATATTCAAAGAGTAGAAATGTGTCCATATATTTTATGTCAAAGTATATAGTCAATATTCTTTTGCAAAATATCAAATGCAGTTAATCTGTGTCCTGGTGTTTTTGATCAAGTTCTACTTGATCACTGGTTCTACTAAATAAATATACTCTATTCTTGGATGAGTGGCCAAAACCCTAACAGGCATTTTCAGAACTTTTTTGTTGCTAATGCCTGCCTTCTTTTCTTCCTTCTTTCCTTCCTTCCTTCCTTCCTCTCTCTCTCTTTCCCTCTCTCCCTTCCTCCCTTTCAAGATTTGATTTATTTATTTGAGAGAGAAAGTGAGAGAGAGAGAGAGAGCAGAAGTGGGGGGAGAGGCAGAGGCAGAGGGAGAAGCCGACTCCCCACCGAGCAGGGAGCCCGACCCTGGACTTGATCCCAGGGCCCCGGGATCATGACCTGAGCCGAAGGCAGATGCTTAACTGACTGAGCCACCCAGGCGCCCCACTAATGTCTTTTTTATGAATTTGTTTAGTCATCTCTTTCAATGATAACTTTCTTTTTCCCCACAATTCTTTAATTTTGGCACTTTCTTGTACTCTTGGATGAAATCACTTCAGCCAATGTCTGCTGGCTCTGATTTTGTATTAATATTAATTTTATGATCAGAGGGCAGAGACTTTGGTAGTCTTCACTTTTATGTCCCCTAGGATTAACATAGTGCTGGCACATTGTGAGTGCTCCCAAACTGTTTGTTTCATGAGTAAAGGAAAGAATTAATGGAATTTGGTACTGTGCTATTTTACTTTCAAGAAGGAGGAATGGTGGAGTAAGAGTTTATTTGCTATTTTTATAAACATATTTAAGCCTCTCAAAACGCAGGAAGTTTGCTACTGAATTAAAGATGTGCAATTTTTTCTCCAAGAACAGAAAAAATAGAGTAAGATTTTTTTGCTTAAGGTTAACACAATAAAGGGCACCTGGGTGGCTCAGTCAGTTAAGTGTCTGCCTTTTGCTCAGGTCATGATCCCAGGGTCCTGGGATTGAGCTCCACATCAGGACCCCTGCTCGACGGGAAGCCTGCTTCTCCCTCTCCCACTCCCCCTGCTTGTGTTCCCTCTCTGACTGTGTCTGTCAATAAATAAAATTAAAAAGAAAAAAGAAAAATGTTAACACAATAAAAATAAATTATTTTCTTGTTAATACTTTTTTGGTCATAATTTCAACTTAACATAATCGCAGTGTGGATTAACTGTGATGTGTGTGAAACCACTTTTGTAAATTGTACATCTTTTTTCTGAGTTGAAGACATGAGATCCTTCGTATGAAATTGACTTGCATGGAAGACTTCTTGGTCGATCATCATTGTTGGTCCTGATTCAGGTTACTGTTCCCTGTTTCTTCACTTAAGATGAGCTTTCTCATGTGATAAACATCTTGTGAACTTCTGGACTGACTGTGGATTGGAAAAATCCAAATTTTTTACTTCTTGATGATTTTATTACCAAAAATCTTTGGTAACTTTTATTACCATAAGCCTTTTGTTTCTTTTCATCACAGGAGAACCTGGGATTATAGTTTTGTTCTTGTACTTATGTCTATTGAAGTATAATTTTGTTTACTTAATCTTAGTACAAGAATTCCTTAAATATGTAGTGAGAGCTATCAGAGGTTGGTAGAATTATGTTTATACATGAACTGCCGACTTAGTTTCGTTGGTCACAGACTAAGACGCCTTTGCATCTTTCCTTCCGCGGATGTGCTGTGCTCTTCATCGCACTAGACTGTAGAGAACCCATTCTTGGATTTAGGCCCCCTGCCAGTTACCGCCAGTCTCCCCCTGCTGCTAGAGAGAGCTGATAACCGAGGAATCACTGTAACAGCCGCTGTGCTTGTTGAAGAAGAGAGTGGAGCCACTGGTGAACAGGGACAGTATACCTGCCCTAACTGTTACTGTCTAGCACTATCCCAGCCCAAAGTACCGAGGTGCAGGATGTGGCAGCCGTGGCGCGTGCTTTCAGGCACGTGTGGTGCACGGCCACTATTCAGAGTATCAGCGCCGATGGCTTATTCCAAGGACTGCCAGATCCCTTTGGTCCTGCATCTGCGTGAGGTCTGTGCGAGGGGCCAGCGAAGCACAAAGCCCAGACCTTAGCAGATTTGGCTCTGGTGACTCCTCTTCAAGGTGGTTTCATCGAGTAAATAGATAAAAATAAAAAAGCTGTATTTTTATTTAGACCTTTTTTTTTCACAGTCCTGTGAAATTGGCTTTTAAGTGCCAAACTTACAAAAAAACCCACAATTTTTCATTTTTATTTTAAATTTTTATTTATTTTAAGGATTTTACTTATTTATTTGACAGAGAGGGACAGTGAGAGTGGGAGTACAAGCAGGGGGAGTGGGAGAGGGAGAAGCAGGCTTCCTGGAGATCAGGGAGGCCGATGTGGGGCTCGATCCCAGGAACCTGGGATCATGACTTGAGCTGAAGGCAGACGCTTAACGACTGAGCCACCCAGGCACCCCAAAACCAGTATTTTTTTTAAAAACACGTACAATCTACTAGTTCACAGGATTCTGGAAAGTATGCAATTTCATTGGTGCTAATAACTTTGCTCTCAAAGGAATGCTCTTTGAAAAGGAGTGGGAGAGAAAGCCAATGTTTATGGAGTTATAAATATGATAAACTTTGCCTGAGAAATTGTTCGGAAAAGAGAGTTATAGGAACTCAGGGGCAAGCATAGGATCATACTGCCTAACGGATCAGAAGGTGAGGGACATGAGTTGACCTTCAGGCCTGGTTAGGCTACTGTTTGTTTTGCATTATGTTTTGGGGTGAAGAATCAGCTCTGACTCAAAACGCTAGAGAAGGTCCTGAGGTGCAGTGACTCTCCACCTTCCCCGGAAATTGCCGAATTTCCTCTGACCCCCACTTTAGCCCATTATGGAGTGTGGAGGAGGGTGTTGTGGAAAGGTCCCAGGTGATTCTTTCTACAATCAGGTGCTACTTTTGCCTTTTCTCAGCATTATTCAGGAGCCATCTGTCTTATAGTTGGTGAATAGAACTGGGATCTAGGAGGCCTGGACTCAGTTTGCCTTTGTCACCAATACGAGTGGGCCCTCAACCTGTCTGCTTTTTCTGCCCTGTAAATGAGGGCATGAGTTGGAGTAGTGCATAATCCCCTGAATATAAATAGTTAAAAATAAGTGATTACCTCTTTCCTAGAAAAATATCAGTTTTGATTATTCTCTCCTAAAGGTTCAGAACACTTATAAAAACGTCACTTAATATAGCAAATTTTGGTTGTTTTTTTGTATACTAAAACAAATCCACAAGATTGTGACAGTGAGAACTTACTAGAAGAACTTTGGTAACAGAGTACTTTCCACATCCCTCTTTGGAGTCTCACAAAAACCGTGTGAGGTAGGTTATTTTGCTTACTTTGTGGATGAGGAAACTGAGGCTCACACTGAGGAAGCAGTCTGCCCAAGCCTCCAGCTAAAAGTGGCAGAGTCCGAGCTTGAACCCGGGTCCTCTCTTCACATCCCTCACCCTCAGGCAAGTTCACAGGGACGATGTCGGAAGTCCTTGGGAAGTGGCCAATGGCAGAAAGAGGACAAGCCTTAGAACGAGACTATCTTGGTTTGTAACTTTGTTTTGGTTCTTAGTTTCACGGGAGCTATAAGTATAGGGAATTTATACCTATTTCTGTGTCATACCCATTTAAGTCCTATTATGATCGTAATAATTTAAAGAATCATTTATGAGCAGCCCGTGTAGTAGACACGAGGCTGAGGAGCATGGCGATAGGTAGGGCATTGTGCTGTTGAAGCTCTTACCTGAACCGTTGTGACAGACTCTTCCCTGCCTTCCCAGCCTCAGTGTGCTCTGTGCCCCAGGCCAGTCCACTCGGTGGTCACAAGGGCCTCTTTTTAGGGTTCACACCTCTTCATGTCCTCCCTTCCTCTGGGTGCAGGTGTTCTCGCCTGGCATTCGTAGTCCTGAGGATATCACAGCTGCCCTTTCAGCCTCATGTCATCTGTGCTTCTTACTATGGTCACGTAGTTCTGTCCTGAGTCCCCGCAGACAGCCTCCGACCCATCACCCACCGCCTTTCGTGGCGCCTGCTCTCTTCCACATTCCCTACTTCTGTCTGTCCAATTCCCCCCCGCCCCCAACATTTACAGCCAGAGCAGCACCCTTCCTCTAGGGAAAGCCTTCCCATCCTGCACACACTCTCTCTCCCCCCCACATTGTTTTCCTTTTTTTATGCTCATAAAATATATGTAGCATAATATTTAGCATTTTATCCATTTTTTCAGCTTTATTGAGGTCTGACAAGATGGTAAGGTATGTGAGGTGACGGGTATATTCATTGACCAGATTCCTACCAGACTCTGGCAACCACCATTCTATTTTCTGTCTCTATGAATTTGACTACTCTAGGTACCCCATGTAAGTGCAAATGTATGATATTTGTTCTTTTGTGACTGACTTCTTTCATTTAGCATAAGGTGTCTAAGATTCATCCATGTTAGAGCATGAGTCAGAATTTCCTTCTTTTTAAGACTGAATAATATCCCATTGTATATGTATATGGTGTATGCATATATATGTGTGTGCATATATAGCATATATGCACACACATATATGTGTGGAGTATATACACACACACACACACACACACACACACACACATATGGTGGACGCTTGGGTTGCTTTCACCTTTAGGCTTTTGTGAATAATACTGCTATCAACATGGGTGTATAAATATCTGTTTGAGTCCCTGCTTTCAGTTCTTTTGGGCATATACCCAGAAGTGGAACTGCTAGATTATATGGTAATCCTATGTTTAATGTTTTGAGGAGCTGCTGTTTTCTGCCAAGGCTGCACCATTTTGCATTCTGACCAGTAACACACAAGGGTTCCAATTTCTCTTCATCCTTGCCAACACTTGTTCTTTTCTTTTCTCTTTTAAAAATAGTAGCCATCCTAATGGATGTGAAATGGTATTTCACTGTGGTTTTCTTTTCTTTTTTTTGAAGATTTTTATTTATTTAAGAGAGAGAGAGAGAGCGCATGAGTTGGGAGAGATGGGCAAAGGGAGAAGGAGAAGCAAACTCCCCGGTGAGCAGGAAGCCTGATGCGGGACTCGGGCTCCATCCCAGGACCCTGGGATCATGACCTGAGCCAAAGGCAGATGCTCAACTGATTGAGCCACCCAGGCACCCCTCGTTGTGGTTTTCATTTGTATTTCTCTGGTGATTAGTGATGTTGAGTGTCTTTTCATGTGCTTTTTGGCTATTTGTATGCCTTCTTTGGAGAAATGTATTTTCAAGTCTTTTGCCCATTTTTAAATTGGATTGTTTGTTTTTTGTTGTTGAGTTCTTCTCTCTTGTTTTTAAGCACTTTGTTTGTGTTTTTTGTCTTGTGACATGTAATGTAGTCTGGCTCACATTGGCATGTTTATGTGTGCCTTTGTCTCCCTCCTAAGCTGGGTGAGCCCCTAAAAGATAGTTATGGTTATTTATCTCTTTTCCCACTAGTACGCTAGCACAGGTCTTATGCACAGTAAGCCTCAAATAAAAATTTGTTAAATGGGTAGTAGAAGATGGTATAGTCACTTACTTGACAAATACTTAAGTTCCAGCTGTGGTCAGGATCTCTTCTGGGTGCTACTCAGGTCCTTCAGAGCATGGGGTGCAGGGGCAGAGGAGGTGGGGGGCAGTAGTGGAAATGGGGAAGGATTGGACAGCAGTTGTATGGATAGCATGGTATGAAGTCTTTCATGAGACCATGTCCATTAAAAAATATTCTTATGCAATAAGTAGAGTTATGATTTACGTTTCAAGTTTACATAGCTGATTTCTTAGTCTCCCATCCTTCTGTCTTGTTTCTGATATGAATTTCCTCCGGCCCTCTTCCTTTTGGGGGTATAGCTAATTGGGGCATTCACTGGAAGGCTCAGATGTTATGTTGGGGACATTGGGAACAACCATGAAATTACCAGCTCTTTTTCACCTTCCTCCTGTCAGCAGCAAGCTTAGGTTTCTGAGATTCTGAGAGTATTCTAGCTTTGTTCAAAATTTTTGATTTGATATCAATTCAAGCTGTGAAAAGTGACAGTTTGAGCAAGGCATTACCAAGCTACACGACTCAGGGGTGTGCCAAACCATGTATGGTAATGCATGATCTTGTAACCTGGTGGCTGTGAGGTCTGATAAAGGAGTCTTCCATATTTAATTGTGACAGGTGAACACTGACCTTCTGGGTCAGGGGGTGTTGTTGGTTCCAGGACAGCCATCTATGTCCTGAGTATTGCATTTCAATCTTGGCTTTCCAAGATCAGATCTATTTGCCTTCATGAACTAAAATTTTTTTTTCTAATAGTCTTTTCATATAATAGTAGGCTTTTTTTTATTTTTAAAAATTTAAATTCAATTAATTAACATATAACGTATTATTAGTTTCAAAGGTAGAGGTCAGTGACTCATCAATCTTATATAATACCAAGTGCTCATTATATCACGTGCCCTCCTTTCCATCACCCGGTTACCCCATCCCACCATACCCCCCTCCCCTCCAGCAACCCTCAGTTTGTTTCCTGAGATTAAGGGTCTCTTATGGTTTGTCTCCTTCTCTGTTTTCATCTTGTTTCATTTTTCCCTCCCTTCCCCTATGATCCTCTGTCTTGTTTCTCAAATTCCTCATATCAATGAGATGATATGATCATTATCTTTCTCTGATTGACTTATTTTGCTTAGCATAATACCCTTTAGTTCCATCCATGTCATTGCAAATGGCAAGATCAGTGAACTATAGTCTTGAAGTTTTAGTAAAGAAATTATAAATTGTGCTTCTGAAATATCCTTGAGCCCCTTTGCTTATTTCCATGGCAAATACCTTTTAAATATTAGGAGGGGCCCCAGGTGGCTCAGTTGGTTAAGCGTCCAACTCCGGGTTTTCGCTCAGGTCATGATCTCGGTATTGTGAGATTGAGCCCTGTATTGGGGCTCCACACATAATGGGGAGTCTGCTCGTCCTTATCCCTCTGCCCCCATAAATAAATAAATTAATTAAAAAATCTTTAAATAAATAAATATTGGGAGTGAAAGGCATTTATAAGCATTCTCAAATGCTATAAAATTACTTCAACTGGGGCTCCTGGGTGGCTCAGTCCTTAAGCGGCTGCCTTCAGCTTAGGTCATGATCCCAGGATCCTGGGATCGAGCCCTGCATCGGGCTCCCTGCTCAGCAGGAAGCCTGCTTCTCTCTCTCACATTCCCTCTCCTTGTGTTCCCTCTCTCGCTGTGTCTCTCTCTGTGAAATTGATAAATGAAATCTTTAAAAAAAAACCCCGTTTAAAAAAAAAATTACTTCTACTGAATCAAATGAAATTACATAGTTCTCTAATATTAGCATCTTTGCTGCAAATTTTGAGTTTGGATTTCATATAAATTAAAAATTCCTTAAAGGGGCACCTGGGTGGCTCAGTCCCTTAAGCGTCTGCCTTTGGCTCAGGTCATGATCTGGCACTGAGCCCTGCATTGGGCTCCCTGCTCAGCAGAGAGTCTGCTTCTCCCTCTGCTCCTCCACCTGCACATGCTCTCTCTCTCTCTCTCACTCTCTTTAAAATAAATAAATAAAATCTAAAAAAAAAGTTCCTTTAAGCTTAGGAGTTGGCTGAATAATTTTTAAATTGTTTTTTGATCTTATTGATTTTCTCTTTTCTTATAGACTGTATTTTCTAATACATGAGTCCCCATGATAGTGGTGTTGAATTCATTTTTCTAACATGCAATACATTTGTGTTACGAGGAATATTTAGGAATGAAGGAGAAGAGGTGCTTATGCATATTTTTTGCCTAGTGTCAATTGCCTGCAGATTATCTGTGACTAATTATAATTTGGACCTAGATATCCAGTCATGTATAGCATTCTTTCTTGGTTTCCGTCTTATCACTATTTGGTCTATATATTTAGGTATTTTAAATAATTTAATTTGAAGCAAAATAATAGAAGAGAAATTTGTCAGGGAAAATAAATAATTCTTCACTCTAAGATGAATGCTAATGTTTTCTGCATTTTCAAGTGTTTTAGTTTTTTTGGTTTTTTTTTTTTGTTTTTTTTGTTTTTTTTGGTGACCAAATATTGGCCACACACACATACACACATACACTAAAACACTTGAAAATGATAAAGATGGGAAGCATAGAAATAAGACTACAGGTAATTATTTGTCATTTGTGAATGTTGAAGTATGTTGAATCCCTTAAACCTTTTCCAGGCAGGCATTTCCATTTTCAGTGTTTGTAAGTCAGGGTCCCTACAGGAAATAGATGGATTCTCAAATGAGATAATTGAGGGGAGTTTAATAAAGGGGCTGTTTACCAAGAAGTGAGGAGAGCAGAGTGAAACCAGCAAAGGGTGGCGCAAGAGCCTGAGATAACTGTGGGAAGCTGGTACCTTCCTGTTATCCCCCTGTTTCCCAGGAGGGGATAAGGGGAGGGAGAGCCTACCAGAAACTGGAAGGTAGGAATTTCCCCGACAACAGCTGTGGCCTTTGTTGTAGGATGCTGCCAACCCCTGGTGACCTAGCAGGGAGGAGATGGGGAATGAACATCTTGATCTCACTCTCTTCCTTCCTTTTAGTCTCCTGCTGATGCCTCCTATCAGCTGAATCTGACAGGAAGCTACAGTTCAAGGAGACCCATCCAAGTCAGTCCCCCAGGGTGCATAGCAGGTGGAGAAGGGTACAGAGAGGATGTCTCAGGGCAAATGGAAAATATCCAGCCCAAATACATCCCCTCCCATTTTTGCTCTCTATTATCTGATCATAATATCATGTATTAGGTTTCTAAAGAAGAGATCTAGCTGTCTAGCTGTCTGAGCAATATGAACTATTTAATAATGGAAGTTCTGGATGCTGCTTCCCCAGCAGTCCTTAGCAGCCTAGATAAAAAGTGACATTGAGCCTTGTTGGTTCAGTCTGTTTCTTCTGCAGGAGAAATATCAGGGCCTACCTTCAAACACAGCTCAAGCACTGTTTGCCCTGCATTCCCTGATTTCACACTGGGGATTGGTCAACAGGACTGCTTAAGTACTATAGAAAATCAAACACCTCCAAGATACTAGGCACTTACTAGGCACTTACTGGGTTCTGGAGTCATGAAGGCAGATAAGACAGTTCTTTCTCTAGCTTACGATCTAACAGTGGTACTAGATCTTTACAAATTACATGCTATAAAATTTTATAGACAAGAAAGTCCTCATATAGGAAATTAATCTTGAAAAATAAGTACTTTTCACGTGAAAGGTTATTATAGCAGCACCAACAAAGGTTGAAATGACCTGATATACTTCAGTACCTTAGCAGGACGGTTTTGGACTGAACATCTCCTCCAAGCTAAGAGAGACAATTCTGTCTTTAAAGACCCAGAAGTTAAAGGTCTATCACATGACTATTCCACTTGGGGGTATGTCAGCAGCAATAGGCCAAGAGTGACAGAACCCCACCTTCTCACTCCCACAATCGGCTACAGTATTCAGAGGCCCCTGGGATTTTTAGGCGCTCCTGTCATATTATACTTAATTTCTGCTTATTACTGTCTCCTTGAACATCTTCTAGCAACAGAGTGATGTTCACCTGAACACTGGCTGTGATTGATATTTTCAGAGGCTTTTTCATCTCAGCCACTGTCTGGGCCTATGTATATCCATATGTAGTAGAAATGGTTGCTCTTATTGTTTCAATAAGTGATCGTATTCTTGAACCAGTGTAAGGATCCACAGCAACCTACCTGAGATTGTAGGTTGTAGCCTAAATACATTGCAAAATATATCATAGTCCTCCTTTAGGTTGGCCCATGTTCCACTCCCCCACCCCCTGCCAACCCTCTCATCTGAGTAAGGAGGATGGTGCTTTTGTAGCTTGACTCTTAAGAAGTAATTGCATACCACCAACTAGTATTTTAGAGAGACAAAGACCCTGAAACTTGAGAGCTTAAGAAATTTGTTTGGAGTTGCATGGGTCTTGAGTTTCAAATCCAGGATTTTGAGAGTCCATAAAATGATTATAACATGAGCTTTGTAGTAGGTATTTAACAAATGTTTGTTGAATGAATGAATGAATGAATGAATGGTCAGTCTTGTTGGGATGTTAGAGCAGCAGAAGAATTAGTTGGGTGATTGTATCTGAACAGAAGAGTTACATTTTGAGGCATGTTTTCCTGAAAAAATTTCTATGATAGAAATGTCCTTT